>OZ037962.1:177914-799750 GCA_964035675.1 Fomitopsis pulvina
CACGGTTCAACTGTTCACGACCTCTGACGACTTCTTGCTTCATCTCGTGCTCATGAGTGACGTCACGACCATGTGTGTGTTTGTATTGCTGCTCCTTAAGCTTGCATTGTAGCCGAAGACGGGACCGAAAATACATGTTGTGTGGCGGCCCCCGAAAGTTTAGCACAAGGACGTGTCGAACGCATCGCTGACCGGCTCATTTACGGTTCATAAATATTTGATAATGCAACGCTCCACACTCATTGATCATCCTTCGGTGACCACTTTGAATTGCTCACGCTCCAGCCTAAGCTTCAATTAAGGCGGTGCGTGCCCACTGCGAGGTGACGTTCGAGACGAACAGCACGAATTTGTTCGTGATGAATGTACTGCGCGTGCCCCCTAGATAGGCACCCAACCATTGTCTCTTATACTGCGGACATCGCACGGATATCGTGTCCTGTGCTGACCCATCGGAAAGACATTCCGGCCGCACACGGAGCTGCGAATTAAAAAAGCAAGCAACGTCGGAGATGTTACTAGTGACGCTATTCGAAATCCGCGCTCCAGTGGCGCCATACACGATTCACAGACCTGTTCTAGTACACTCATGATACAGACAGACGCATTTATGCGGTATACAACACATTGATCCATCTGTTTTGTACATAGTGACTAGGCGAATACAGAGGTCTCGGCAGCTCGGGCGACTCGGTGTTCAGATTGTGCAGCCCGGATGACTCAACAAGCTCAGTCAGGCCAAGCAGCCTTCAGTCCGACGTCGGAATTTCGTCTATGCGTTGGAGAGCCGGATGACTGAGCAGAAAACATGCGCAATGCGTGATGGGCCCGGGTGGACTAAATATCCGTGGACGGCCTCACAAGACAAATTGACGTTTCAAGGATGGCTGCCAGAAGTCCGTTCCCGGGATCAAATGTGTCGGACCTCGGTGATTGTGGACCGAGGTTGGTGGGGACGGCGCTCGCAGGCGACGAAGGGGGAGGTTGGCGCCGCTGCATACGAGCGCGGGGGGAAGAAGGATGTGCACGGCCTTGCGAATGAAGGGGACACACAACTGGCAGGCATCTGGGCGTACACAATCTGGCTGCCTATCTTGGGCGAGGCGCTGCGGAGCGAGGCACGGGTGGGGAAAGCGAATGTAGGGGTTCTTGGGGGCGCGTCAGCGGGTGTGACGGGAGTGTGACACCGTGAGAACAGGGTGGCCAGGGCAATTGCCATAATGAACAACGACAGCTTCGTCCGTGGCGGAGCGCCCGCGAAGGCCAAGGCAGGCGCCCCAAATCAGGCGCCCCTAAACTGTCACTGTCAATTCGCATGCTGGCACAACCAAGCATGCTGCACAACCCGCACTACCAACGCTTCCTGCTCACTGCCGTAACTCCATCAGCCTTCTCCCTCGCTGAAACGTGCGATCTGCATGGCGCTCGTCCTCCCCCCGAGGATGGGCCTACTATCTCGGCATGACAAGGCTCCCCCATGCTAATGATTTCAATCCCACGGCCTCCGTACTTGGCTTACAATCACATACACATCTCACAATACTTGTCATCCCGGCTCATGCAGCCTCAATCTTTGCAATGTCTTTCTTCGAGGTCTCGTCGTCCGACGCTTTCAGGATCTGTGTCACGAATGAATAGAACATTGAGATGGTGCACAGCGATTGCAAAATGGCCCCGCGAAGCACGCACCTCCAACAGCTTCTCCACGTACTTCGTGCGAGCTTCCTCCTTCGACGTGCCCTCCACCGACTTCCACGCGTCCCTGTGCGTGCGTTAGCATCGGGGTGACGCTCCTCGCCCGCATCAACAGAACCGACGTCGCCATCATTCGTCTCACCATTTCGCCTTGCCCACGAAATCAAGCAGCCCAGGCCGCGTCGTGTTCACGTCTCCCTCAGTAGCTGTCATCCACCATCAGTGGCCGTGCACCGCGCTCACCACGGACATCCCACACCCACCTTGCTTGTAATACTTGTAGAACTAAACGATCACGCATCAGTCATCAGCGCGACAGCGCGCGCGCACCAGCGCAGTGATGGAGCCCACTCACAAACAGCTTGTCCTCCTCCTTCGGCTTCCCAGGCCCATCCTTGGGTAGACCCTTAACGATCTCGTCTGCCTTGTTGAATTTCGCCTCCGAAACGGACATCGTGGTTGGATGATGCACGCGGAATGTTCAGTGGGCACTGCGGTGTGCGGGTGGTACGAGAGAGAGATGCAATCAGCCTACAAGCGGATGGATGGCCCGATATGCCGCGCGGGCAGAAGGATGGGGCGACAGACACCTGGACCGTGCACGCCCATCGCGCGAGATCGACTCCGCCTGAGGGGGCGATGTCAAGCGATGTGGACGCCGTAGCCGTCCAGCTTTATGCTGGCGGGTTAGCGACAAACGCTGAGATCTACAGTAGAGACGACGGGTGCCGCCAGTGCTCGGCGTCGCGCGGAATATTTATTCGCGATTTTGTTAAAGATTTTGAGGAGACACTCAATCTTCCGCGCTCGATCCCCCGTCCCCGCGCGCATGACTGGCCATCTCGCCCACCCCAGCGCGAATCGACGCGCGGGGCTGATGCGCCAGCCAAGGCGCTCCCGATCCCTGTGTGCCTCGCCAGTCGCAGCGCCAGCCACCCGCCCCCAGTGACGTCGCCACCGCATTCAGACTCCGACAGACTCCGCCCGCCGACACTCGCGCGCTGTTGATCACCGAGCGCGAAGCGGTGGCCAAAGCGGGCGTTGGAGACGCGCCTGGCAACAACTCACGCTCCGTCGCTGCGTACGAATCCCACCCTGCCAGCATCGCAACCGACGCCTGCATTCTCCCGCATCCATGTCGACGAAGACGTCGCACTCGGCGCCCCCGCCGTCCCACCAGGAGGTGACCCGCAAGCTCTCGGTGCACTCGAAGCCCCGGCCCAAGGTCTGTCCCCTGCCCTGCTCCCCCATCGCGTCGCGATCTGACGCACGCATGTATCCGCTCGTGCGCGTGCTGTGTCGCCGCACGCGAACAGAAACCCATCCCGCCAGGCCCTGTGTCCGATAGAGAGTCCGACTCGGAGTCTGTCCTCTCCCCGGATCCCTGCACTAATGTACCGAGCGTGACGATCACTGCAACCCCGCTCACCCCGAGCGCGTCGCAACAGCGTGGGCTTTGCGCCATCGCCGAGCGGAGGGACGGCAGCGGGGAGGAATCGGAGGAGGACGAGGACGAGGGCGAGGGGGGCTGGCGCACTGCGGACGTGAAGAGGAAGGACCGCGGCTCCTACGACGAGACGGTGCTCATGTATGGCTATCTCTGGAAGAAGGGCGAGCGGCGGAAGGTATTCACTCGTCCGTATCTACGTCGGCTTGTGCTCGGTCGCTGACGACGCACGCATGCCCCCGCAGACGTGGAAGCGACGGTGGTTCGTGTTGCGCCCCGCGCACCTCGCGTTCTACAAGACGGAGGCGGAGTACAAGCTCCTCCGCCTGCTCGACCTGAGCGACGTGCACACCAGCACGCCCGTCGCGCTGAAGAAGCACCCGCACGCGATCGGGCTGGTGTCGCCCACGCGCACGTTCTACCTCTCCGCCGAGACCCCGCAGGAGCAGGCGGACTGGCTCAAGGCGATCAACGAGGCGCGGCAGAGGCTTCTCGACACGACCACGCAGGGCTCCGCCACCGCCCCGGTCCCCATACCGAGCTCTACCTCCCACCACACGCCCAAGCTCGCGCACTCGGCGCCGCCTATAGTGGCGTCATCACTGTCGCAATCCCCTCACGGGCACCACCTTACCTCCTCGGACTCGGACGACGCGTCCCCGGCTCCCGTGGGACACGTTCATGAGCACTCGCCCTCTAAGCAAGTTCAAGCGGGGGCTGTGAAAGAATCGCCGAAGGTGGTTCTATCCGGATACCTGATGAAATGCGCCTCGCGGCGGCACAACTGGCACAAACGATGGTTCGTGTTGAGCAGTGAGAAGCTGGTCTATTCTCGGAGCCACATGGTGAGTTCCCTCCATGAATTATCAGCCATAATTCTAGGCACAAAGCTAATTAATACGGTCCGTGGTGCGCTTCTGACTGCGCTTCTGCCCGATGTATCGCACAACGATGCTGCAGGACACCAAACCGCACCGAGAAGTACCACTGGCCCAGATCCTGGACGCACTCGAGTACGACCTTCCCTCGCACCGCCACGTGCCAGGCAGCATGGTGGCAGGCAACGGGTCGCCACCCCAGCCGTTTGCGGGTGCTGCTGACGGGGACGACGGGCAGGGACAGCACACGTTCAAGGTGGTGACCACGAAGCGGACGCTGCTGCTGTGTGCGCCTAGCGAGGAGGAGGAGATCAAGTGGCTGAGTGCAGTGCGTGCGCTAATCGCGCGCCGATCGGGGGCGGGGGTGGTGCCGGGGGATGGACCAGCCAAGTTCGCGGCCGGGGCGCCCGCCGCTGGGGCTGGTGGGCCCGCGGAGGTTGCGGTTGCGGGACATGGGCACGGTACCCCGGGGAACGCGGTAGGCGCGGGAGGGAGCGCGGGCACTGGGAAACGCAGAGACTCGTTCGCGCGGCTCAGTGTGAGTGGGCGACCACTACCAGCGCTGCAGGGGGGTGTGGCCGTCCCCCAGCCGCACGAAGCGGCATCTGAACGGCAATCTTGACGCTGCGCCTCGGACGCAGACCGTGGTGTATCTGCACCGGCACAGCTTCCCATCGTCATCTCGCGTTGGTCTGGATCGGGGACGCCCAAGGGGATGTTGTCGTGCACATATGTTTTTTTTTCTTTCTTTTTTCGTTCCGGAACTTTTGATTCCGCATTCGCGTGTACAGTACAGTGGAGGTAAGAAGCCTTACATGACCAGCAATGGGATAGCACGACAGGATGCTCGGTCAGGGACGGTTCGGTATCAGTGGGGGGTGGCAGTTAAGAATACGAGGATGGGGCGAGCCAGGATCAGTCCACACAGATGGCGTACTTGCTCGTAGGATGTGTACCGTATCTGTCATGCTGCCAGGGCTTCTATGATGGTGGTTGCGACACATGCGAGGAGGTCGCGGGTTTACCTAAGCGCTGGGCTTCTCTCCGATAGTGGACCTGTGGCGCGTGGATGGGCGTCGACGTGGACTGCCTCGGTGTCGACGACAGCAGCGGCGACGGGCTAGCTCGGTGCTGACCATTGGCAGCGCTGGGAGAGGACGGGCGAGGCCACCGACGCAAGCGTTCTAGACGCGAGGGGGTCGCGACCGATTGCGGGGACCATGGGAATCGCATGATGCTCGTCCGATCTCAGCGGCAATGGGGGGCCTCATGACCGCGCGAGGGCCCGCCACGAGGAGAGCACGCACCCTCTCCTGCGGGTCGCCCTTCCCGTGCGGGGCGGGAAGACCAGGGTAGAGTTCAGCACTCTCGCCCGGCGTCTGCAGGCCGTCGCTGCCAGTCAGAGCACAGACGAGACGGCCACGGCTCGAGGTTGCCTGTGCGAGGCCGATGGCAGGCCGATGCGTTGCCCGGCAAGGGGCCGCGACGCGAGGCGACGCCACCGAACCGTCCGGGAATAGCGCTCGCTGCGATCAGACGCCGGCTGCCGTGATTGGCCGCACCGCGTCGCCGTGAGACTGCCGACACAGCACCTCCACCAATCAGCGTCCATCGGCGCTAAGAAAATTGGCGGTGGCTGGGGGTCGCTCCAAACAAGGTTCAATCGTCGCGAAAGGGAAGTTGGGCGACACCTCCGTCCTCCTTCGCACGTCTCCCCAGCGCCCTGGAGTACATATACCAGTCCTCCCTCCAACCCGCCCCCTTCGTCCTCCGTCGGTCACCCCCCGCCTCCAGCCCCCTGCTGTTCGTCGTCATGCCCGACACCGCCCCTCCAAGCCCCAACAGGAAGCCTGTCTCCTCCCTCTCCGCCGCCGCCAGGTCTCAGAAGAAGGCCGGAGCGCCCAAACCGAAAGGCGCCGTCCGCGCTAAGTCGGGCTGCTACACTTGTCGGATCCGTAGGAAGGTACGTCGCGCCTCCGCGCGTCCTTTGACGCGCCCTTCGACCACCAGATGCTCACCGATCTCCTTTTTTTGCGCGTTTTTTTTTTCCTTCGTGTGGTGCACCCATCCACGACGAGCAGAAGTGCGACGAGCAGCCGAATGAACAAGGCGCGTGCCAGACGTGCGTCAGGCTCCGTCTGCAATGCCTCGGATTCGGCGCAAAACGACCAGACTGGATGAGGGTGGGTCCTCGACGCCCCTGCCATCATAGGGGCACAGCCCGTTCTAACGCCACGTTCCACCCCATATCAGGAGAACAATAGCGTTACCGAGTTGCGCGAGAAGATCAAGACCTTCCTCGCGTCGCAAGGCATGATCAAGGGCCATTCCGGCTCTGGCCCGCGGACCAACGATCAGGAGCCGCAAATGCTCATCTTGGTGGAAAATTTGCGCACAGCCTCGCCCTCTAGCCTGCCCACGCCGACGCTGTCCGCGAGCTCGAGCGATGGTCACAGACCTGTGGGCGGTCTGGCAACGTCGTTTGTTCGTGATGGGTCCCACTACCAGCCTGGCCCTCCTCCGATGCAACATGAACCGTCTTACACTGCCAGTGAGTCACCATTTTCTTCGCAATGGGCCACCAGCGTTGAACTGGGTGTAGGCTGGCAGCCAACTCTTCCAGACTTGGGTGGACATCATCACGATTCACTGTCGAGGAACAGTAACGTGCTTCCGACTGTCAACGACATGCTTTACCCCCCGCCTCCCGCTACTATGTTACCGTCGTCCGCTAGTCTAGTTCCTATTTCGTCGTCGTCGTCCTGTAAGACTCCGTACCGTTACTAGTTGTATCATGCCTGTAGCAATTAATGCCCTTGTTTGTTGACAGGGCTTGTCCCCAATGGCCTGTCTACTCCTGTCTCTGCATATCCGACGTCGACTGCTGCGACGACATACCTTGGTCCGGGCGCGGGTGCTCAAAGTTCATTTGGCCCAGGGTATAATCTTGCGATCACTTACAACGATGATGAGCAAGTGGTACGGCCTCCAGACCCTCCAATACCACCGTCCATGCCCGCAGAATACCAGATGATCCCGAACGAGCAGACTGAGTTGGTGCAGCACTACTTCAGCAATGTGTTGCCCATCCAGTACTTGCTGGCGGACGCGTCGATATCGAACTTCATGTTCCGGCTCATACAGCGTAGTCCATCGGCGCGCGATGCGGCTTGCGTACTCTCGGCTCTGCACATGCACAGCATTCAATACCCCTCACGGTCTCGCACAGACATGGCGGTCATCTATGGGCGTCTTGAGAGCGCGTTGGCCGCGAAGCGAACCTACAACGAGGGAGACGCGATGGCAGGGCTGCACGTCGTGTCGACGTTCCTCTTCTCAGGTGGGCGCGGGCCGTGGGGCACGTACCTCGACATCGCCAGCCAGTACGTGGACATGGTGCTCGCGGACCGTCGGTTCTACGGCCCCGAGGACGTGCTCAAGAAGTGCTCAGACAGCACGCGGTTCATCATCAAGACGACGATGTGGTTCGACGTGCTCGCGTCGGTGACGACGCTGCAGGTGCCGCGCTTCCTCGAGACGTACCGGCACCTGTTCGGGCGGAGCGCAGGCGTCGTGGGCGGCGCTGCGTACATCGACGACGGGCCCGCGACCGCGCCCGAGGTGTCGATGCTGCCCGTGATGGGCTGCGAGAACCACATCGTGCTCGCGATCGCGGAGATCTCGAACCTCGCGCACTGGAAGGAGAGCCAGCGGCACCGCGGGTGCCTCAGCGTCCCGCAGCTCGTCGAGCGCGGGCTCGAGATCGAGAACAAGTACCTCCACCCGACGGCGACCGTCTACGGCCGCTTCGACCCGACGCAGACGACGAGCGACCCCGAGGTCGCGCAGAGGCGGCGGCTGACGAACGACATCTTCCGCGCGTCCGCGCGGGTGTACCTGCACACCGTGCTCTCGGGCGACTACCCGTCGTGCCCGGAGATCATCGCGGGCGTCGCGGAGACGATCGAGTGCCTGCGGCGGGTGCCGATGCAGAACGCGAGCGCCTCGCGCTCGGTGCTGCGCAGCGTGGTGTTCAGCATCTGCATATGCGGGTGCCTCACGGACGACCCGCGCCACAGGACGTTCCTCCTGCAGCTGCTCGAGTCGCAGCAGAGCGACAACGTCGGCAACATTTCCGAGGTAAGGACCCTGATGGAAGAGGTGTGGGCGCGCCGGGAGGACAATCAGGGCCGCCCTGTCAACTGGAGAGACGTGATGCGCGAGTCGCAGCGCGACTTGCTGCTGCTGGTATAGAAAAATGGTTGCCCGAGCGGATCCTCCTTCAATCGCATTTATCGCATGCTTTCGACGACGACGCTACGGTCTTTCTCACCTCGCTTACTTGTATAGGAAACCCTCGCGCTTGCTGACACCTGACACTCCACCCACTTTGCTGTTTTACCCCCACCGTTGTGTTCGCTGCTGTGTGCGTCTTCAAAGCTATGTCCTGTTCGTATGCGTGCAAATCTGCGCGGTATCTCGTACGTGCCTTGTCTATGCCATGCTGTCCGTAGCCGATAGACTGAATTAATGAACTCCCCTTCTGTATCAGTAGACAACACCTCGGTCGTACAATACCACGCACAGCGCTTGGCCGCACTTCGTTTCTCAGGACCTCCATCGGGCAGCTCCTCCCCCGGCCAGCGGGCGTGCGTTGCGTCGTTGACAGCGTGCTGGAGTACACCCGAACTTTGTGCGTACATCATGTGCCCGTAAGAAGGTCGAAGTTCCGACCGTCATTGCGCAGGTTCTAGCTCTGACATTCATCGCAACCAATGCGGCCGCAGTGAATGTTCCGACGCTGGTCGGCGCAGATGTCAACGTGCAAGACATATTTGACCGCGCAAGCTGTGGCTTAGTCTGGGTGCGTGCCCCAATCTGGTCTTTCAGACGCACGCGGTCTGATTGAGCGACAGACTCCCGGTATCAGCTAGTGCCAGCGACGTCGCCGATGGCCAGGCAGGCGAGTCTTCTCTGGTCCGCCCATCTGCCACTTGGAGTCCCATGACGATTCCGACAGTCCCGGGGCTTCGAATGTCTCTGCCAGCCTGCAGTCGCCAGCTGCCCATCCTCTCCCACAGGCGATAGGCGCCAGCGCATTGGAAGGTTCAAGCAAAAGTCCCCGGTGGGCGTCTTCGCTTCTATGGCGCCATTCACTCGTGTGCAGTGGTGAAAGCCCGCTGGCTTCTGCCCACCCTCCCCTCCGAGGACAAGCACCCTTTTGGGCGCAAGTCCAGCCATCTCCAAGGACGAAGAACCTGCAGACGAAGCCGCACGACTTCTCGCCTCGCGCACGGCCGCACGCACGGTGGTTCGTTCCTGCACGAGGCGCGCTCTTGGTGTATATTCGGTACCCGGGTGGCGATCTCGCTAAGCCATGCCAGGCGCTGCGCACCTCGGACGACGCAGCTCATATCGGGCAGACTCTCCGCCACCGACGATGGCTGTGCCGAGATTCCAATCGGCCCGGTTCGTTCGATCAGTATCGGAAGAGGGAAGGGGTTGCGATAAGTAAGTATACTTACACCAGTCATGCCCCCTCGTGCGCGCACTCTCGGGTTATGTGTCTGCGGGCACGTTCTTCCTCGCGTGCGCCACACTCGTCCCCGTGCATGAGTGCGGTCACGTTGCAGGCCTCGAGGCTCGCAGCTATTGCGTCCTCAAGGCGCGAGACGGTGAGTGTCCTTTCTTCTCGCATCGCAATCCAAATATGGACCCCATGCTCGAGCCTCCTCCTCCGCCGACGGGGTTTGCTTCGGCGTCTCGGGGATGCAGCACCATGTATAGTATAGCCGGCGGGACCGAGCCGACTCTCATAATACACACTACTTTTTGCTGACTTGCGGCGCTCACTAGTCGCTGTAATTGGCTGCTCCTCTTCGTGTGACTTTCGGCATGACCATCGTCGTCAACCTGTCAGCGGCGCCTTCGCCAGAACGAACACGTAGAACGGCCTTCGCTCTCATTTTGGGTCGCCGGATCTGGCGCTGACTGCCAGTCGTCCGTATTTGTACTGTAAGCCTTGGACATGGAGGGTCACTAGTCGTATCACACGAGTTCCCTTGTCTCATCATTAATGTCTGGATCCCCATAACGGCAACGCTGTCTGACCAAGCTGGCTTATACGTTCCCTCGGAGCGTGCGCACGACTGATCTTTTACAAACGAACGTCTGTCAGCCAAACCGCACACCATTCACACGGTATCCGTTTGAGAGCATCCCTGCCGAAACACGTCTCTCGCGTGAGCATCTCTGTGGCGCGACCGACGTCTTTGACCTCAGCGATCGCAAGGTTCGCGGTTCATGCGCCCGCAAGGAACGCGGGCCGCCGCCCAGTCTCCTTCTTCCTGTCGCGCCCATAGCATGTACAGGTGTTCTATTCCACTGACCCTGAGCAACACAGCGACTTAAAACCAGCCTCGGACGCAAGCATCGCCCGCGATGGACTGTGCTGTCCCCGCTTCTCTCCTCCCGGCTCCTGATTTCACCCCACCCTGGCGACTAGTCCGAAGCCGAGGCTCATCAAGGAGAACCCGAAACACCTTTCCCTTACACCTGAGCAGGTCGCCTTGAGGCGACGTAACGAAGATGTGCATGTGGTACTCAAAGCCGGCCATGATATCGACCCGTCTGCTGTGTAAGGGCGAAACGGCCGAGCATTCTCTGTGCATGCTAGGCTACGCAGCACCACCGTCCGGCGAATATAGAGCTAGCCTCGAGGCGGGTGAGTGTGCTTACCTGCCGTGGATGACGCATCAGAGTAGAAGCTTACATACACACGCTAACAGACGTCAAACGATGGCGGCGCGTCGGCAGTACACTGTGGTTCCTCGGTAAGGAGCCGAAGCCCCGAGAGGTCGGAGGATGGGCGGGAAAGGCTGGACGCGGAGGGGTCCCATGATGGCGGGGAGGCGGTCGAGCAGGTGGAGGCAGTAGTTCGGGTGAGGCAGGACGGCTAGCGGTAACGTAATGCGCTGTGCAGGTGTCACGTACGGGGACGGCGTTGAGCAGGGTGATGACACCAAAAAAGGCAAACGTTGTTGTTGAAGGCCACCGCCACGCGATCGTGGCGATCTGAGAGAGATGGTGTGTGATCTGACGACTGACTATCCGACCTGAATCGGAGACGGCCGTGCTGTATCATCGGAGCTGTAAAGTGTGTAGCTACATAGGTGCTGCTCAGTGCTCGCGTTGCGGCTTTCAAAGTGGTGCTGCCGTCGCTGTTGCGATGAAAGGACGACCGCATCAAGAGAGAGGTGGGAAGCCGGAGAGGACAGAAAAGCGATGGATGTCCTCGGACGAGTATTCCGCAGAGGGCGTCATGGCGCACGGAGTCCGCGACATAACAGGGCAGGACGCTGTGCGTCTACGGCGGTGTAAGCCGGTACAGGCCTCATTTGTCCCACGGACCGCTTTGGATGTGCTCTCTCCTCTGCAGACCACGGAGAAACACGCACGCACAGCTCGTGCGGGATCCGTTTGAAACACATGGTCCGATGATGGTGCACTCATCTGCAGGTCCTCACCCAGGACCCTTGGTGACAAGCTTCTGGCTGTTCACCAGTTCGTCGGCATCACATTTGTCACCCGTCCCAACACGAGTAGAAGTACACCTTTTCTTTTTCCAGCTCGAATTGCCGACCCCCTCCTTCACCGCCTCCTCCCTGCACCGGCACAACTCGTCTCTTTCTCCTCCTCTCTCCTACTTAACATCCACCTACAATTACGCCTCGGGTGATCGACATGGCAAACTACTCGGGAGCTTCTGGTTCCCCTGCCAGCGGTCCCAGCCACCTCCCTTCCCCAGACACCTTCTCCGACGCTCCTTCCCGCAACGCGTCTCCCCTCTCTGCGCCACCGTCCCTCTACGCAAGCCGCACATCCGACGAACCTGACTCGCCTGAAGGCTCCCGAAGCATCAGCGACACCACCCAAGCCGCCACCGACGCGATGCGTTCCCATTCCTCCGCCGGAAAGGGCGGGTGCTGGTACGTTCCCAATCCATACACCCCGGCCTGTGTCTCACGCCCGCCACACAGGACTTGCCGTCTGCGCAGGAAGGTACGGCTGCCCCGAGCGTCGCGCTGCCCGCCGTACATGACACTGAACGTACTGCGCCCCACCAGAAATGCGACGAGGAGCAGGAGCTCGAGGGCGGCCCGTGCAGGACGTGTCGACGCCTCGAACTCGAGTGTCTCGGCTGGGGCGCGCGCCGCCCCGACTGGATGCGCGTAAGCACGCGTCGCCCGTCTCGCCCGGCCTCCGCTGACATCCCGCACAGGACAAGGAGAAGGTCGCCGCCTACAAGGCGAGCATCAAGGAGCAGCTCACCCGTGCGGGCCGCATCCGCGGCCAGCCGCGCGCCGCCTTCATGCAATCGACCTCGCTCCCCGCAGTCGCGGGCCCCGGCCCCTCCTCTTCCTCCTCCACGCACCGCTACTCGCCCCTCGGCGAGTCCCGCGTCCAGCGGTCCAGCTACACGGCAACTCGTCACCGCCAGCAGCCCGGCAGCGTGGGCACGATGCAAGGTAGCGCATTCACTCACATCCGTCAGACGGCTGCAGCTGACAGGCGCGATGCCAGGGCCCGCCAGCGCTCGCACGAGCCCCACCTCCTTCCAGTATACATCCACTCCGGGTGCGGCATACCCCATGCACGACCAGTTCCAAGGCTGGAGCCCCTCATACCCTTCTCATGCCCTGTCTCCTACGATACCCATACCGAGTAATGACGAGTCCCTACCATACAACTTCCTCCCGGCCTCCGTCTCGGAGCCCAACCTTCAGACTGCGCCTATGCCGCCAGTGGCGCATGAAATATCGGACGAGAGCTACGTCATGTATTACTTCGAGAGCGTCCGAAAAGAGCAGTTCGTGCTCGCCAGCAACTCTCTCGCGAACACACTCTACTCAGTATGGGTTCCTCCTCACTTGTGATCGAGCACCGCAGATCCTGACGGGACCTCACTGTAGATCGTGCAACTAGACCCAAGAGGACCTGTAGCAAACGCCATCTGTGCATTATCTAGTCTACATTACATCCGCGCACGAATAGCACAAGGCCTCGAGCCGGCAGAAACGATCCCCGATGACACCATAACAAAACAATACTACGAACGGGCACGCTGGCTGCTGGGCAGCACAAAGAGCCAGCACGGCCGGTACTCGGACACCGACGCCATCGCCGCTATCTTGCTTGTCGAGTACTCCATCTTCACCGGCGGGAGGAAGAACTGGCAATGGGAACTGGAGGTCGCCTGCGAGTGGCTAGGCGCGACGCGGATCCACGAAGAACAGAACCCGAAGCTGACTTTCCTGAACATGTCGCCTATCGGGAAGGCCGCAGCCAAGTGTACCATGGTAGGTTGCTCCCATGGCTGCACCCTTCCACGCACCGCCACTCACACGTCTACTGTCTAGTGGGTGGATGTGCTGGCGAGCGTCACGCTCGGACAGCCCCCGCGCTACCTCTCGCTCTACAAGCGTCTCTTTGGCAGCGGGGGCAACGGGTTCTGGGCGAACACGCCTCAGACCGATGTCCGCATGGACCTACTCACGGGCTGTCCCGACGAGGCGCTGCTCGCGATAGCGGAGATCTCCGCGCTCGCACATTGGAAATCGACAGAGCTGCGCAACGGCAGCCTCAGCGTCCGCGAGCTCATCCACCAGGGTGACAAGATCGAGACATCGCTCCGCCAGCCGCGTGCCGCGCCGCGCCAGACGGGGGAGGGAAGTCTCACTCCGCTCGACGCGAACCTCGCTCAGGCAACAGTGGACCTCCAGCTCCCAATGGCCGGCGGCACGGTGACGGCAAACTCGTCGCCTACGACAGCTATGGGATCGCACGCGGTGGCGTCGTCGAGGATGGACGTGCTCCCGGCGATCGGCGAGCTCTACCGCGAGGCGGCGGCGCTGTACCTTCACACAGTCCTCAGCGAGAACCTTCCAGGTAGGCACTCACCTCGTGTGACGTCCGAACTAAGCTGATGAGATGTTTCTGCAGGCGTTCCCGAGATCAGCGGCGCAGTGGGCAAGGTTGTCACTCTGTTAAATCAACTGCCGCCTTCGGAGTACGATCGCGCTATTTTGTTCCCATTGTTCTTTGCGGGAGCCATGTCTGACGATCCCAACGTGCGTGCGATGGTAAAGCGCCGCATGTTCGCGATAGAAGACACGTTCGGAAACGTCTATAGCCTGATTACCCAGATGGAAAACCTCTGGAGTACCCGCATTGTCCTCACCGCGCAGCACGGCCCCGCAGCGATTGTACCGTGGCGGGAGTGCCTCCGTACCATGAGGCACACTGCCCTGCTGTTGTGAAAGACTATTAGAGTCACGTAATGAAAATGTACTTTCCTGAACGCCATTGCACCATTATACTCAGGTTATACTTCACGCCTTGTTTCTGCCGGATCCATGTACTAGAGTTAGTTGTATGTCCTCCTGTGGTAATGACAGAGCTTATCATACCTTGTAACATATGCCTGCCAACGCTGCCCGATACTATTCAACACACGTCAGCCTCAGTGGACAGCGCACCCTCTGCTGAAGTCTGTCAGTGTCAAGACATTTGGCCTGTCGCTCGGGACGCGTGAGCGACGTGGGGCGGTCGTATCCGAGCTACAAAAACACACCCCAGCTCACACGAAGGGGATGCACGATGGAGGGGATATGTGTAGGTAGGTAAAGGGGACGAGCCGAGGGAGAAAGGAGGCGAGGAAAGCGCGAGAATGGAGAGGCGAGAAGGAGAGAGAGGAGGAGGAGGCAGCACTTTGATTCTGTAGCTTTATAGCTGTTTCCCGATCAACCGGCATATAGTCACGCCCAATCAGACACGCCCATTTCGGCGCCTCGCCTGCCGGTGGCGCCCACGCGCCCATCCAACAACCCTCGCGATTCGGCGCGGGCGGCGCGCGTCCCAGCCTGAATCCTTCCTCTCTGCTATCCCCCATACCAGTCCTAAGACAGTTCGCCCTCCAGCTCGTCCAGAGGGCAGCGCAAACGAGAACGTACCGAGGTCGCATGGGATTGCAGTCTTACATCCTCATTCGTATGCGGGGCTCCCCTCTTACCGACTGTCTGTCACCGACGGCACCACACAACGCCGACGCCGACGCTTGGTATGTATGAAAAACTTTGGCAAGGTTTGCGCTGCGGGAGCAGTATACCGTATGCAGAGTGCTGTGCCTTGCGTCGGGAGGCGGTGCGCGCTCCCGTCAATCAATTGACAGACAATTTGATGAGAGCTGTGAGCGCCGCTACCACATCTGTCTGTCCACACACTGAAAATTGCCGTCGTGGCCAGAACGAGAGGCCAAAACATTGCAACGCCGAGGTCCGAGGGCCTACGGTCTACGCGCTAGAGGAGCAAGCAGCGTAGGGTGTATTGATACCTCGTGGGAGGTATCGCTGAAATGTCACAACAGCATCCAATCGAGGCAAGCGAGGCCAGCTTCTCGATGGGCAGATATGGCATGCACTCGGCCAGTACTGTGCACTCAACTGCATCAGGACACGCGACAGAGGTGCACGCGTTGATGTGCATGAGGTCTCTGGCGACTGGCCGAGTGTGGCCGAGTGGATGTTATCGTCTTGGGAAAGTCTGAAGCCTGGTCGGTGGTGAGTTTGTGATATTGGTAGGGATATCATCCCGTCTGAGACCCCGCAATCAAGGATCCGTTTTCCGGACTTCACTGTACAAGATCTGTCTGCTCTGACGGGAACCTGATGGGCAGGGCAGGATGTGTGTCCACTGCGCGCTGTTCGGAGCACGTGTTCGGCCACAGTTCTGACTATTGCGCTCAGCCGCCGAGAGATTTGTTCAGCATGCTCGATCCCGGGCTCTCCTTGACTTACCAAGGTTGCCGCGTCTCGCCATGGTTGGCCTCGGACTTTGACCTATCGGCTCTTCACCGATACCAGTGGTTCCTTCCGGCCTGCGTACTATGCCAGATTGGATCGATCATTCTCGATGATCGGCGCCCTAGACTTTGGTTGGACAACACCCTTACACGCTGGGTTCATGGACGCTCAGCGCCCGCCACCAAATGAGCGAGCGGTGTTCGCGCGTACCGGCCTCCGTGGGGTAGACGCAGGTGGTGTCGGGGCCGAAGTGTGTGGATGCATCAGTGCGCCCCGCGTCTGGAAGGCACAGGTTGGCCTCCTCGGCCCGTCCGGGCAGACCAATACGCTGTCTCCGAACATTGTCACCATCCAGTAAGTGCTTGCACACGCTGTGAATTACGAACACTCATGAGACCTGCAGAGTCGGTATCCGTATCAAACGAAACTATTTCAGTACTGTCTGTCGATGTCCGTTCCCTTTGCGGTGCAAGATGGAGAACGCGGGCACAGGCGGCGAAAACCCACCAAACGGTGCCCAGTGACCGACGAATCCCCGCACGACCTGCCACCACGCCGATCAAACCATCGACGACGAGCATCAGAAGTGGCGGCGACCTGTCGGCTCTGCTGATAGTGAAGCAATGTGCGCTTTGCCTCGCTAGCCAAGCGGATGCAGTTTTCATGTGACTGTGCCTGTGGCCCAAGCCTTCGGGCAAGTTAGCTCTCGAGTCTCGACACTTTCAACCATGTTATGTCTCCCGCAGTCATGTACTCGCATCCCTGGCAGTGCACCGCTCGTTGCCCGTCGATCGCGTCCAAGACTGCGCTGATGCATCCGATGTACCCCAAGGTCATGCATGTCCTCGTGGTATGACCATGAAGCACGGGTTGCACTTTGGCCACAGATCGATCTGGTGGATCTTTAGCCATCAATTCTGTGGATAAGGGCGCGAATAAACCCTAATGATGCTGCCGTCTCGAATGTGGCCTGACGCGATACCTGACGCAGCGCATGAGGAGTGCACTCTGAGCGTCGTGCTGGCATTTGCACTTGCCCTTTCCCGCGCCCTCGCCGTGATACACCTACTTTATCTTTACTTATAATATATGGTTACATTGTCGTACTGAATACAAAATGATTATCTCTCTTGCCTCGCTCATGTGCGTGCGACTCAGAGCTGTTGATGCCAATGTGTAAAGCCACGGGTGCTTGGAAGCAACGCGAGTCTGAGTCCACTGAGGAGACAGCGCCCGACGTCGAGGCGGAAGGTGAGCTGAGAGCTCTTACAAGGAAGCTTAGGGCTGCTCAATTCTTGGAGCTCGCGAGCTCGGGCGCATAACATTAATCAAGTGCTGATCGCTGTCGTTACACACTCTGTGACCTGGATCCCTGCTATGATACATTTATGACCATAAGCCTAACAGGTCTTGCCACGATGACGAAAACAAGTATGCCGACGTGCGAACGGTAATCGGATGCACAGGGCATTGTCTTTGTTATGAGTGTCAGCCTCAGTCTCAATGTGAGCTGTGAAATGATTGCATGCCACCTTTCTAAATCATGACAAGTTGGCCGAGGTGTATGACAATTTGTATAATATTTGAGAGAGCTGTTACATAATGCTCTACTGGCATTGGTCTCATGAATGTTGCAGTCACTCCAGGTTCATGTGGTTTCAACCATATTGTCTCCCTGCTGGAGCCTTGCAACATGTCCAGGTTACCAGAGACTGATTCTAGGACTGATTCTAGGTAGCCACACTGTTGAGCAATGTGCCAGACTCACTCAGCTGCAGATAATTCTGCTACTTACAACAGAGCAAGAAACCCAAACAATGGCACGAGCGTGACACACAGGATAATTCACGGTCACCCCTGCGCCTAGCTGACCAATCCCTCGGCTGTCACGGCAATCAGCACTTGATTAGTGTTACGCGCCCTAGCTCACGAGCTCCAAGAATTGAGCAGCCCTACAGTACTAGTTTCGGGGCGATGCGTGCTCACGGTTTGTCGCATCACATATTTTTCACTTTCAGACATCTGGAGCATATGCGCCAGATTTCTTACGGAAACGAACCCAATTGAGCAGCCCTCTCCCGCCACGTCTCGGTTATGTCACTGCCATATTGATATCAGGTATGGCCCTCTAGGGTAAGATAGGAGACACCAGGAACCAGCACCCCTTACATAAGCAAGTCTGCACGCTTTTATTCTGCCCTCGACAATCACACTAGCCTCAATCTGAGCCATGAGAGTCATTACTGATGTCATCCCCCAAAACAGTTTCTGAAAAAAATAGATTTTTGTGTCTCAATTTCACCAAAAATGTCTCAGGTGCGAAACACCTCCTTTCACAGTTTCAACACATTTGGGAAAGGGTTGGCCTGCGGGACCCTTCATATTTTGCCACATCACATGACCACCGGGAGTACATCCCGGAGATGCCGAACACTCATTCAACTCGAGAAAAGTGCAGGATAAAAGTTGTCATTACTGAGTCTAAATGAGTTGCAGAGGGTGGTTGGAAGAAGCACAGGAAGTACTGGGGGATGGCAGCATGAACAAAGTGATGGCAGGCAGAGACTCTTAGCTGCATATTACAATCTTGTAGTTGCACACCATAATCCACCTCTTTCATGAGATGACCTGTACAAAACTGGGTTTTTGGAACCTACAATTTTGCTGCTTACATAATCATGTACCTGATTACATAAGGGTGCTGGTTCCTGGTGTCTCCTATCTTACTTTGATACCACCAAACTCCATACCTGAGACAAGGCTAGGCAATGAGACCAATCAAGATGATGCTAATCGCCCTTGTTGCAGTAACATATAGAGGGCTAGGTGTGATTATTGTCTTTGGCATGGCTGGTTCTCCTCCTTCTTCTCACTAAGTTTCCATTTCTTGTTTCTTGCTTGTTGTTGTCCCTTTCTGAAGATGTGTGTTACCTTCCTCTTCCTCATCTTCCAAGCCCTGTCTGCCACTGTCTTTGCTATGCCAGTCCTGGTAGGCATTTTGCTGTTGGGATGCCAGTTGTTGAGGTCATTCTTGAATTCATCACATATACACACAGGGTTCTAATATCTGAGTCTCAATGTGTCAGGTGACACCCTCTCAATCCTACTTGGCAGGACAAAATCAGTATCAGTCATGTCTCCTACATTGCATAGATCCAACTGGTGCAGGCATCATTTGCACCTGGGTTCTTTGATATTTCATATTTATTCTTCCATTGATCCAGCCTCAACTGGCACCAATTGTCTTTTCTCTGCACAGCAAGACCTGCTGGAGTAGCATCAGAAAAACATGAAATCTGTCTGATAGTGCTTCAGAGGTGCTCAGATTGCTTCAGATTGCTTCAGATTGTCACAGTTGATCAGCCCTCATGACCTCCAATTTTTGCAATGTAACTTCATCAGATAGGATCCTCAGACATCTCAGCTCAGCAGACAGATTAAACAGGACATTAAGAGACAAGCTAAGAATATGTATTGTTATACTGAACACTAATTAATATTACATAAATCCTGAGCTGTCTGATGCTCTGAGGCCTGGGGGTGTCTGTCAGCCCATCAGATGCTTAGAAATTGTCCACTTTGCTGATGCTATTGGGATGGCACACATTACTGGTTCATCTCCGATGAACTTTTGCAAAGTATATCAATGCCAATGTGAGTTTGTGTCAGACTACTGAGTATTGTGTTGTTGTAGGTTACTTGCGGAACACTCGGGAGTGAGAGGGAGATGAGAGGATGCATTAATTACAAGGCTCATAGGGAGCTGTATTTATATGATACAAGTAGGTGGCATGGATTGTCATGACCTCCAAAGCCCCTAACCCCAACATATTGAGTATCTGGCAATCAATCCAGTTCATGAATACATGGAACTGTGACATAAGAGAAGAAATCCAGATCATCAAATATCCATTTTCTTTTACAACAGACACAAGTGATCAAGTACAGCCCATCATGCATTGCAGATATGGCCTCATCTGTCACAATCCAATCTCAGTATGTAGTCCATGCCCTGACTGCTGCTGCCACCACATTGTCATGATGCTATCTATGTATATTGAATCTCACGAGGAAGTAATTGAATGGCCTCAGTTGTGCTTGCAACTCAAACCTCCTGGAATAGCCGACTGCAAATGGCATCTTTGAACTGCTCTGCTGAGATTGACAACCTGTAAAGCAGTGGTCCATGAAGGGTGCAAACTAGCCTTCAGTTGTGCTGCCAGACCGCATCAGAAAAAGCAGCCCTCGGGGGTCAGAGCTGTCACATACCGATCAAGCATCTTGCACGCACGCCCACTCCTTGCTCGTCAACATTGCACATGGCAGCAGGCAACTCACTGATTCGCAATGCGCGCTCGTGAGAATCCTGCGCATCCAATGATACAGCCTCAGATTGGACGGAATGATTTGCGATCTTGGAACAATGAAGAGGAGGGTAGGCGGAGCGGCACCAATCTCGATGATTGAAAATGCGAGAGTCAGACTTCCACGGGCAATTACTTCAAAAGATATGTCGCGAGGGAAGAGTCACTAGGAAATCACTCAATCAGTGCCAGCCACGCATCGAGAATATAAAACCACCCACACGGTACGTATGACGGATACGAGACCGCCCAATCCCTCGACAATCTTGCGTAGTCGCACCACCATGTCGACGTTCTGCGCCCATTCTCCGATGGCCGGCATGCGACACACGCAGGATTGGCATACGTTCTCTTGGTCTTGAATTGGCGTCCGCTGGGGTCAGCGACAGCGACGGGATGGCAGGTGTCCCTGGGGCGACAGCGCGAGGACGCAAGAACCTTGCAGATACGTCATCATGAAACCGCCCATGTCCAAAATACAGTGGCACTGGCGTTCCCCTCGTCAATCCACCACGCACCTCTTCCAGACCACATCCACCGTCACGCCCCTCTCCGACCGCCCGCTTCCTCGGCTCGCTCCCTAGCAGTCCACCATATGTTTCAGTGCGAGCAGGAAAGCAGACAGCCTCTAGTCGCCCCTGTTCAGCGCTGCGAGCGCACCGCACAGCTCTGGGCTGTGGGTCATGCTCGGGGACGGTGCGCCCAGACCGCGGTCGACAGGTGCTAGACTCAAAAGGGCAGGAGTCAATGAGCAGGGAACGAACGAGGACAGCGCACTGGGAGCCCTGTCGTACAGAGCACGCTACAGGGGCAGGGACTGGAAGCAGACCATGCATCGACGTTTGATATCAATGCTGGGTCTGTAGCGGACAGGCGAGTGCGAATGAGTGATCCTGAACTCGGTCTACTGAGACAGTAGTTTACTCGCACGTCTCGTCGGGAGTGTGGTGGCGAGCACGATTGTATGCGGCAATCCCACTCTGTAATCTTATCTGATATTTATGTTACCAATAGCCGATATTAGATTGGCTTGGTGTGATTAGAAGGGATTGCACCAATGCAGTCTCCACCTTGCACCATCCCCGCTTGCGTGCCTCGTCGGTCTGCGGGTGCATTTTGTTCCCTTCCATCCCAGTCGTTCACCATACCGATTGGTCGCAGATGCCCTTCTGAAGCCTTACTGTCATAATTTCAGTCCACTACATGAATCACCTGTTCAGAACGACCTCGGCCCTCAAGAGCGCTCGGATACCGACTCTAGAATGTTGTCGTCGCACCCAACCACGGACGCTGCTGCTCACCCATAACAGACCACCATGTTCCTCCAAACCTCTGTGCATCTCCTTCCGTTTTGTGCAATCTGAATACCAGACTGCAGCGAAATCGAGTGCACAATCCGCGGCGCCCTCATCACCCCCGCAGACTCCGGCAGTGGAAACACCCCAGAGCGTTGCCCCTGCAGGTAGCGACAGTGAACACTTGAGTCAGGCGGAACAGCGGAGGAAGGACTGGAGCATTGTAAAGAGACTAGCGGAAAACCTATGGCCGAGGAACGACTGGTCGACTCGAAGTCGCGTGGTATTAGGATTTGGTCTACTTATTAGTGGAAAGGTACGAGCGTGACGATACACACATGCATGTATGATTCAGTCGCAATTTCTTTCATAGCTGCTGAACGTCCAAGTGCCGCTGATTTTCAAGCAAATCATCGACACACTCAACCTGGACATCACCGCCGGTTCGACTGTGTGGGTAGTGGCGGGTTCACTTGTCATGGGATGTACGTCCTCTTACACCACTATTCATGTTTTGCGTGTCTGAGCCTGTTTCCTTGAGCACACAGATGGTGCTGCGCGTATCGGTGCAACGCTATTCGGGGAACTGCTGAACGCGACCTTCGCTAATGTTGGTCAAAGAGCGATTCGAAAAGTCGCGCGAGAGACCTTCGAGCATCTATTGAACCTCGACCTTCGCTTCCACCTGTCGAGACAGACTGGCGGGCTCACCCGTGCGATCGACCGCGGTACTAAGTATGTCACTGCGCTGCTCCCTGTTGCGTCGAGGATTCATACCGTACGCAGGGGTATTACTTTCATCTTGCAGGCCATCATCTTCCGAATAGTGCCCACTGCACTGGAAATATCCTTGGTTTGTGGTATCTTGGTAGGTCAACCAACGAGGACGTATCACGTATAGTCGAAGCTTGATAGCAAAATCACATGCTAGTCGTATAACTTCGGGTGGAATTTCGCTGCGATCACGGTAGTGACGATGGCCGCGTACACATGGTTCACTGTACGCACGACATCATGGAGGTGCGCCAGGATCTTCAACGCCTGCTGAGTCCGGAAGTGACATCTGATATGACCGCATAGGACTCGTTTCCGGCGAGAGGCCAACGCTGCAGATAACAAAGCAGCGACAGTTGCTGTCGACTCCCTGATCAACTACGAGGCTGTGAAAGTATGAATGAATATTGTGCAACTACAATGTGACTGAATGACCTGTCCAAAGCACTTCAACAACGAGAAGCACGAGATTGCGCAGTATGACAAGCATCTATCGACATATGAGAAGGCCTCAGTTAAGATTGCGACGTCTCTAGCTTACCTTAACTCCGGGCAGAACGTCATCTTCTCGTCGGCATTGACAGCCATGATGTTCCTCGCTGCGCAAGGGTTGATTAATGGTACGCGTTGTGCTTATCCAGAGGTTGGAGTAAGTTTGCTGAGAGGACTACAGGCACAATGACGGTTGGTGACCTGGTCATGGTCAATCAGTTGGTGTTCCAGCTGTCGCTGCCATTGAACTTCCTTGGTACCATATACCGTGAAATGAGGCAGAGTCTGCTGGACATGGAAGTACTCTTCAACTTGGTGACGGATAACCAGCCCCCGAAGGTGCGTCGCCGTCCTCTGTCACGATCCATGACGTCCCATCTTCTTATGCATCTAGGACAAGCCGCATGCAAAACCTCTTCGGCTCCAGGGTGGCTCGATCCACTTTGAGAACGTCAGCTTCGCATATCACCCCGATCGACCGATCTTCCGCGACATCTCCTTCACCATCCCCGCCGCCAAGAAGGTCGCATTGGTCGGCCCGTCTGGGTGCGGGAAGTCGACCGTCTTCCGGCTGCTCTTCCGCTTCTACGAGCCCTCGTCCGGCAGGATCCTCGTCGACGGCCAGGACATCTCGGACGTCCAGCTCGCGTCGCTCCGCGCGGCCATCGGCGTCGTGCCGCAGGACACACCCCTGTTCCACTCAGACGTGCTGGAGAACGTGCGCTATGGCAGGCTGGATGCATCGAACGAAGATGTTACGGAGGCAGCGAGGAAGGCCCATGTGCATGATGCGATCATGCGTTTACCGGAGGGGTACAAGACCAAGGTTGGCGAGCGAGGGCTGATGATTTCGGGTGGGGAAAAGCAGCGGCTGGCGGTTGCGCGTGTGATCCTTAAGGACCCGCCTATCTTGTTCTTCGATGAGGCCGTAAGGAGTCTACACTGCCACGTCTGCTGTCCTCTGACATGTGCATGCGTCTACACAGACATCTGCGTTGGACGCTCACTCTGAAGCCGAGCTGATGAAGAATGTCAACAACCTGCTGCAAGAGAAGAGTCGGACCAGTATCTTCATCGCACATCGGCTGCGGACTGTCGTCGAAGCTGGTATGTCCTCAGATGTAAGCCCATTTTGATGGACATCTCAAATATCTTCCAGACTTGATTATCGTGCTCAAGGATGGTGAAGTCGCCGAGCAAGGTACTCATGACGAACTGATCCGAAAGGGCGGCATATATCACAGCATGTGGCTCGAGCAGGCGTATCAGGAGCAAACCGCGGACACAGAAGATGGGGCTTGATTGCTGTCCTGAGGATGATGAGATTGTCTGATGAGTTCTGTGTGTGTTATGATTACCACCTATTACTGTATTCAAATGTTATAAAGAGCACGCAAAATCTGACTGGAACTGTTGTATTAGACATTACTCAATCCTTCCTCTTAACCAGCTCAAGAGTCCCTTCGTACCCTCTCTCTCCCAAACTCGCCGCTGAGGAACACGGAATCTGCGAAAGAACCTCAATCTGTTAATGAAATGCAGAGATGTGCGACCATGAACTCACATGTTGCCGTCCACCAGGAATACATCTAGGGGTAGCAAGCCCAGCTCCGGAGGTAGCCTGCCAATCTCGTTGTCTCGAACATCTAGTTCCTCTAGCCTCCAACACGGCGCATCGCGGTTTCCCTTGAACATGTCTGCAATGCCTCGGAAGCCGTCTAGCTCTGTGAGACGGTTGCCGCGCAATCTAAGGTGTCGCAAGCCTTTGCGAACGTTGCTAGTCTCTTCAGGTGGGGATGCTAGGATGAGGGAGGCCAGCGCATCCTTTGTGAGGGCAACAGAATTGAGAGCATTGTACGATAGCTCGAGCGTGCGCACGCTAGGGAACAACCGTGCTATAAGTGGTAGGAGAGGTTCGGTCTTCCGAGGCGACGAGAAATCATCGCCATTATCTGTATATGAGACAGTGATAGAATCAGGGAGGTTGCACCCTTCCAGGCTCAGCTCCTCGAGGCTAGGCAGAAACGGGCCGTCATCTACAGGTAGGTTGAAGGCCGGGTCCTTCCGCCTGTTGACGAGGTTGAGCACTCGGAGAGTTTGTGCAAGTGATTGAGAGACGATAGCCGCGAGAGGCAAAGTCGGCGTAGGAATAGCGAGTGTGAGGTCCGAGCCACTTGCTGCGCCGCCCTTTTTAGGATTGCTCCGTGGTGATACAGCGAGCGATATGGAGCGTGAATGTGCGGCTTTCGCTGGCGGGGTGGAAGGCGGCAACGTCAGTGTATGCGCGCTTGCGTCATAGAACTGCGGGTTTGACAGCGCTGACCCGATGCCAGGTGAAGGGGATGGTGTCGAGCGTGTTCCAGATGATGCTGGCGTCGATGCTTGGTGTCGTGGAGGTTCACTCGAGCTCGTCGAGCCCGTCGAAGCCGTTATTGCAGCCGCCCTCGCTCGCCTTTTCGCGCCTTCTGTTAACAATCCTAGCTCCGCTTCTATCTCCCATTGCCCTTTCTCCACAACTTTCGGTTTCCGTGGAGAGACAGGCGGAGTAGATATAACAGATGAAGTAGACGCTTGGGCAGCAGCTGTCGCCCTCGCTCGCCTTTTCACTCCTTCGGTCAAGAGACCTTGCTCGGCTTCAATCTCACAGGCCTCCTTGGACACACTGCATGAAGGGGTCACTCCCCAGCCAATGTTGAGACCCTCTTCGGCCCCAGCACCACCATGTCGGGCTGCTCTCGACTTGGCTCTTCTTTCCGCCTCGATTTCCCAGGTCTCTTTGATGACTTTCTTACCCAGAACAACACGCAGTGTGCCTTCGGGCGGATCCTCATTGGTCACCTCGAAGTCCAGCTCCTGCCGGAGTGACGGCTTTTGGAAGGAAGACTCAATAGCTGGGCGGGTGACACGGGTCTCGCCGAGGTCGAGCAATCTTAACATAGGGAAGCACACCGAAAGAGCTAGCGACGAGAGTAAATCGATAGGGAAGGAGTCGTTCGCGATTTCAGCCTGCTCTGCACGCAGTTCGCGAAGACGATCCAGACGAGCAAGCGCTCGTAAGAGTCCCGCAGAGGTGCCCAACGGATTTGATGACAGGTCGAGCTTGCTGATCTGCGATGGAAGCCCAGAGTGCTGGATAGCTGAGGAAGTAAGGTGATTATGGGAGACACTGAGGGTTGATAGCCTTGGAAGAGGTGTCGTTGCCCGTGTAATGCTCTGAGAGAACCAATCTCCTCGCGTATCCTTTGTTCGTGAAAGTGGATTGGACCCTTCCGCGTCAAATGGCGCACGGAATGGCAAGGAAGTGAGAGCATTATGCGAAAGGTTCAGGGTTGTCAGGTTGGGTAGCGCGAAGAGGTTTATCGGTAGGGTTGTAAGAGAGTTATGCGAGACATCGAGAATAGTGAGTGCGGTTAAGTCCGCAAAACTGTCGGGCAGAGTGGCAAGTTTATTGTTATGGAGCTGGCTTCCCATGAGTCCTAATGGCACAAGCAACTAGATTAGCAAACTCACGTCAACGATCTTCAGAGACCCGAACATAGATATCTCAGGTTGTATCTCAACAATATCATTGGACCATGCCTTCAAGACTTCTAGGTCCTGCGCTTCATACCAGGACGGTGCATTTGACTGACCACCTCTGCGACGCCCACTCGAGATATCATCCGCGGTTGATGTAGAGATGGATGGCTCTTCGGGCGTTGAATCCAGGGGCTTAGGGTTGACGCCTAAGTGGATCTCGAAGAGGGCAGACGGTAGGCATGGTAATGCGCGTGAAGCGAGGTTGAGGGCGCCTGGTGGTAGACGGTAACAAGATGTTAGTCTCTGTGAACAGCGAGGAATTGCAGGCATGTCAGGCATGTCAGAGAGCAATCGCTTCACATTGTGGCCCAATTATGTAGTTAAGGATATCTACCACAGTAGTGTACGTACGTCTTGATCTCCTCGGTCAGGATGAACCAAAGACCTAGGTACTCGAGAGCAAGCACATTGCTCTCCAGGCGGCACAGACGAAGAGTATGCAATAAGTCCCCATCTCGTGAGAACTAATCATATGCGAGTCTGTCGAGCATGTTTCCGAACCCGACTGCCTGACACGTCCGCAAATGCCAAAGGCCGACTTACCGGAGCTCCGAGCACGCTCAATAGTTTCTTTCACGGACCATCTACCCAAGTCAACTTCGTCCTCACTCGATTTCTTGGGTGCTACCGAAAGTGCTTCCTCAAGGCCTGACAGGTCAAAGCCTCCAGCGGCTCCTCTACCAGTCTGCGCCTTCTTTGCTTCAGCGCGTCTCAGCGCAATCTGCTCCCTAATACTCAGCTGAGGTCCGGATGGGTCTGGAGTGTCCTCCTTCGCTGGTGAGGGTCTGCGGGCCGCAGGTGGCTTCGGGGGCACGGGAGACTTGGATGTCGACTTAAGTGTCTTCAAGCTTCGCTGGGTCTTCAACGGCGTCGGGGTCGGTCTCGAGCTGCTCGCCGCGGTCGATTGGGTGCGTATCCTGGGACTGCTCGTCGAGGACGTCGGCACAAGTTTGCTCGGCGTGCGAGAGGAAGATGGTTGGGGAATGCGCGACATGTTCATGGTGACAAAGTCAAATGTCAGACAGAGCGCCGCTATTGGGAAACGCGTCGAAGCCACGTGCAACCGCGTCGCATCACGTCCCCGGACAGCGCCACGTGGCAAGCAACGGTCGGGGTCTTTCTGCCTAGCGCTGACGTCTCGCGACTGCGCCCGACGATCCAGATACACGAGCATTCGTTGTCCATTATCAAGGCCCCTCCACGCTCTCAAGCTTTGTGAGTGTCCAATATTCTTCTGTTGTGCTGTTGGTATGCGTAGGGAACAAGGAGATGGGTCTGCGTGCTTAGGGAGGATGGATTGGTTGGACCGGCTTTGGATGAGGCGACAACCTTTTGGTATGCAACAATAGTTGACTCTTTTGCTTTGCGCACAGCCGGAACAAGTGCGGCATACGTTCGCAGTGAGTATCATCTGCGAGGTGCATTGGTCTCGATGACTGACTGTCTTCCTAGCTTCCGACCTCAAATCGCCCTTGCCCAGCATGATCATTTCCAAGCCCCATAGGCGCATCATCTACGAGTCTCTCTTCAGGGGTATGCGCTCCTTTCACTCATTTTACCCAGCGGCGTGACCGCTGACGGACCTGCCCTTCTCATCAGAGGGTGTCCTTGTCGCCAAGAAGGACTACAACGCCCCCAAGCATGAAGAGCTCGATGTGCCTAACCTCAAGGTTATCAAGGCAATGCAGAGTCTCACCTCCAGGGGTCTCGTGAAGACGCAGTTCTCTTGGCAGTGGTATTACTACGTCCTCACCCCGGAGGGCGTCGACTACCTCCGTGAATGGTGCGCATCCCGATCTTAATCTGCTTACGCTCAAGCAAACCAACAAATTGGCGTCCGCCAGGCTCAACCTGCCTCCTGAGATTGTGCCCTCTACCCATAAGAGGGCGGCTCGTCCCCAGCGCCCCGCACAGGTCCGCGGTCCTGGAGGCGAGGGTGCATACCGTCCCCCTCGCGGCGGCGACCGGGAGGACTACCGGAAGAAGGAGGATGCGCCTGGTGATTACAGGCCACGGTTTGCGGGTGTTGGCCGTGGTGCCCCCAGGGAGTAGATTATGTTGGCGCTAATCACCTGTGGAGATTGGGCCGTCAATCCAGAGCGCGGTGGGTCGGATGGTTATGATGAAGATTATGTGGCTGCCACCTGTCGTCCATCGCAAAATTGTAGTATGAGCTCTCCATGCCCTCGCTTATGCTATTCATCACGATGCTTTCCTCTAAATTGCTCTGCGCTGCACTCAACTCGAGCGATACATGCTACCCAAACAGACGGACAATCCCACGGCCACTATGACTATCATCCTGCTTTGCTCTGAAATCGATGATCTGTCTCGTCGCTGGGCTGCAATTATGTGAGCCATGCGTGTCTAAGTCTAGCGTTCAGCGAGCACATACCTCGACCGACCGCATGCATTCGCGTTGCTAACGAGTAAGGTAGCTTTCATGGCTATCATTCTGGTGATGATGTCTCGTGCACCCGCGTCCTCCAGCTGTGGTTCGTCCTCATCTATAATACCATCCAGGTCATTCTCCATCTCCGAGGAATTGGCGAATAGTTTGTCCTGCGATACCACGCGCCAATGTCCCAGCTCCCCTCCAGGAGCAAAGGCGACCCGTAAGGCTCGATTGGCTTCTAAGTATTGGCCCGTCAGCCTCTTCGGTCCATCGGTAGAATCTTCTGCAGCAGACAGAAAGGGCTGGTCCGACAGGAATACGGTTGTGTGTACACCACTGGACAATGTATCGTCGTGCAGTAGCGTATCCAGCACATCGATGAGGGCATCTGCACAGGCTGGCAGTAGCATACGAGAGACCTTGTCGGTGTGCCAGTAGACGGCAAGATACGGCTGCAGATGCACCGTGAACTTTTCTGTGAAGGTCCAGAGCTTGGGAGAGTACTGGATAGCGGTTGACTGTGTCTGGAAGACGTTATGGTGCAGGTCCCAGTGGACGAGCAGGATGTCAAATTCTCCAACTCGCGACTGGTTGGGTCTAGTGACGACTGCTTGGTTGATACTGATAGGTGAAACGACTTTAGCCATTAGGTCAAGGGGAATAGTTTCTGCGGAGGCGTCAGTGGAGAGTGTGTCCACGAGAAGAGCGTCCTGGGTATGATGGGGGCGCAGTTGCCCTGTGGAGGACAAGTGTATTGAAGTCGTCCCGATGTCTTCAATGACCAGTTTCCGGAGCCTAGTCTTGAAGCAGCGCATAGTCCTCATTACTTTCTCATCCACAGTCGTCAGATGTTCTACGAAACCACCTTTGCCGGCTGTCGCCGCGCTCACAGTGACGATTCGTGCCGAAGGACTTTCCGACCGCATATCCAGCCAAGTTCGAAAGTCATCCATTATCATGACGTGTCCTCCCCCTGTGCGAACGACAGAGGCGAGATCGAAGTAGGTATCAAAGCTCCAGCGAAGACAAACTCCGACGCGACCTTTACCAACGTTCGGCAGAACGAGTGTACGGTTCAATCTCTGCGCGAGCGCTGAGAGCTGGGCTAGCTGCACCTGCGCCTTTGGCTCGCGCTCGGTGATTGAGATGGGCAGTAGAAGTCTGCACGGCACCTTCCCGCAAAATTGCGCGTCAATTCCATCCGTACTCGAGGCGTGTGCCAGAATGGGTGGTTGGCGTTTTGAAGCGACGGAGACGCGTGCTTCTGGCAATGCTGTCACGATGGGCGGCCAACGTGAGCGATGACTAGGGGAGGAGTAACGATCGTCCGAGTTGTCAAGGGCGTCTTCGTTGTCGTCCTTGTCTTCCACTTCCAACATTTGAAATCGTTCCAAGACGCTGCGGGGAACCATCGGGATGGGTACATGAACAGTACGATTGCTCGGCTCTTCAACGAGTGGTTCTGCGATAGGCATACTACCAATGTCGAGGAGAATATCAAGATTGCTATTCCTGGCGATGATCGTCTCTTGCTTCAGGAATGAAGGGATCTTTGAGCCACGCAGAAGCAGATACAGAGCAGCAAGCGCCATTACCAGAAGAAACGGCACAGAGAAATATCGCCTGCGGGAGATGCTGGCGGAATAGTGGCCAAGTACGAGTGTGGCTGAGTAGTTCTGTCTTTTGCGTCCTCTGTTCTCATCGAGGGTGTTGGTGTTTAGGCCTTCTCTTGATCTGCTAGAGCTTTTCCACCGCTCTGCTCCTCCTCGGGGTGTCCGGGCACGGAGCATTTCGACCTCGAGTCCAGCAAGTCGACACAGTTGTCTGCAAGAACCAGAAGGTAGATCCCACGTTAGAACACCCAGGGACTTTTGGTGCGACTGTGCGAACACGTGAGTGTCGTGCGCAAGTCGTGCGCAAGTCGAACGCAGTCGATGGCTCGATTGGAAGTGGACCTTCCAATAGTAGCTTCCCGATTGAGAGAGATCCTCTGTGAGCGCCTGGCGGGTCCCACTTGATCTGCATTCTGACAACCTCGAGGACCCATACAGTGTGACATACCTCCTGCCGAGACCTTAGGACAAGCCATTAGTTATCCCTGTTTTTTTTCTCTTTGCAGTGGACAAGTCAAGGTCTCGGTGCTGCTGACTCTGAGCTGACGGATAAATAGCACCCACTTGTGGCAAGCCATGCCATGAGTAATCATACAGAAGAGTAAGCAGCTTGGAATCAGTCCCCCTCTGAAGTATCTCATGCATTCCATTTCCATTTTGCCTTGACATGAAGAGGAGGCCTCTGGGGACATGTGCTCAGTAAGTTGGGATTATGTCGTCGAAGTATCCTGCCAGCGCGCTCGCCGGCCCTGCTGGCGTTAGCACCGTCGGGCGATGGTTTAGAGGCCCAGTGTAATTTTCCTCATCGCACGCCTCTGAAATACAAGCGATATAGGTATTGGGCCCTTCTACGGAAAGAGGGACGAGGCACAGTAGAGAGCTTCACTTACGCCGCTAATCGAAGTGTGACATTTTGGTATACGTCGAGAATATATGGCACCAGTGAGTGAAGGGTAACCCCTGCCTGCTCACCACTGCGCGATATTCCAGGATAAAACCATCAGTCCGGGTTCGCCCAGACTGGCCGACGTTCTGAGATCTTCCTCGCGACGAAATTCGGAGGGCGCGGCCTGCATCCGAACGCGACGGACAGGATGCGTGAAACCAGCCGTCCTACATCCGCTGGCAGATCGAGCATTCCCTGCGGGACCTCCAGACCGACCGGGTTGACCTCTACTACGTCGATCCGGAAGTCCTGATGGAAGGCGAGTTAGCCGATCATGGAAGTAGCGACAGCGTGCTCACACAGTCGTACATTCTCCCCGCCGAGTCGTCGTCGAGGCGATGCGCGCCCATACGTCGAGAGCGGGACGATCAAGTACATCGGCCTGCAGCGTCGAGCATCTCCGGCGCGTTCCCGGCATGGGCGAGAAGGTAATCATCTGCCAGATGGAGTTCAGCCCATTCGGAATAAGCCTCGAGAAGTCCAGCCCCGCCACTGCTGCCCGCGACATGGGCGTACTAGCGTGGCATACATGCCTCTCGGTCGAGGTGAGTCCGCCATCATCGTCTGCACACCATACAGACAGGCATTGATGGACACGCACACCTGTCCAGGCCTCATCGCCGGGCGGTACAGGAGAAGACGACGTCCGCGCATTCATGTTACAGAGCGGAACTTCCATTAGAACCACGAGCTCGTCGACAAGTTCCGTGCGGTCGCCGCTAAACACGGCGCCACGCCCGGGTGAATGGCGCCAGCCTGGATCGTGGACGAGCACCGCGACGTTGTTCCCATTCCAGGTTGCAGCACCGTCAGGCTCCGCGAGGAGAACGCGAACGCTGCGGAGATTGCGCAGGCCGCGGAGGAGGATGCCAAGGAGCTCCTGCGGCGGTGTCTGTTGCTTACATCCAGAGGGCCCGCTATTATCCTGACTACCTGACAAGGATGGCGTTGGACACTATCCCGCTGAGCAAAAGGGTTAGCAGATAGCGTCGGATAGATCGGGAGATGCGATGTGTTCCTTGGTCGACAGAGGTAGTGGCAGGGCATCATCGTGTAGTCATCCCCCGATGTGATGAGGATCAAAAGAACTTCGTGGGAGGCCGAATATTCTCCAGATCCAGCAACACAGTATATTCTGCACACTAGAGCGCTCCTACGAAGCCTATAGACTAGGTAGTGTAAAGTATGAAGTATTCGTACACATTATTACACAGCATGCAGGGCGCCAGGGGAGCGACGTGCGAGCCGACCCCCGGGCGGTCAGTGAGGGAATGCAGATGCGATGCGGGTGACCGATGAGAAAGTATGTGAGTGCCGGAGTATTGTACCTACGATTACCCCAGGATGCATGCGACGAAACGAGTGTTCAAGTGGACAGAGCCATGGATGATGGAGAGCCGAGACAGCGAGTAAATGAGAGCCAGGAACCCATGCGATGAGAACAGTATTATCGTACACCGAACCAAGCGAAGATTAAAAAAATAGGAGCGACGGCCTTGCCCTCACCAGCCAGCGTAGTGATAGTCGTCTGCCCAGCTCCAATTGCGAGCGACATTGCGCTGCTTGCGCTCGTCCTTGCCTTCATCCTCGTCTCCACTTTTGCTCCCGGAGCCGCGCGCGTTCCTCGGCTGGTCATGCACAGCAGTGAGCGGTCGCAAGGCGTTTCCGAGGACGCCGCCGCGGCGAGGGGCCGTCACGTTAGTCCTGCTGACTTGGCGTTCCCAAAGCAAATTGCGTCGAAGGCTCTCCGAGAGCTCTGTCGACAGCATCTGTCTTCGCGTCGTCCGAGGCGTCATCGGCATGGCAGGCGCGGGCAAGTTGTACGGGTGGCCAAGAGGTATGGGTGCAGTGGCCACACTGGGCAATTGGCGGCGCACACCGGACTCAGGAAGCAATGGTCCACGGTCTGAATGTCGACGACGGTTCGACTCGGCCAGGGCGGCTAGCTTCTGGTGCGCAAGACTACGCGAGAGCTGCAAGCCGTCCTCCGCACGTTCCTCCTCGCTACCCGTGTCCTCTTCCATGTCTGCGCCCTGCGGGCGACCTTTCGGTCGCGAGGTATCCTTCGCCCTCACACTGCGGACATGCACACCATCCGTAGCGGGTGCCTGCGCGATAACAGCAGCAGCCTGAGGAAGCGCGGCCGAACTCTTGCTCGTCTGCAGTGGTGGCGGCGCACCCTGTCGCCTAAACTGGGTCATGTCCTGCGAAGAAAAGCGGTGGTAAGGGTGGCTTGGAGGAAAGATATTCGGATCCGGATTCATCAGCTGAGAGAGGAGACCGGACTGCGTGCGGGGCAGGGTCGTATATGAACGCCTCGGCACCTTCGCGAACATATCGCGTTGCCGCTGCGCTTCCTCTGCCGCCTGCTTCAATCGACTCTCCTCCCGCGTCTTAGTTTCTCGCTCGCGCTCAGACGCACTGTTGCCCTCAGACGCCCAACCCGAGTCCTCATCCGACTCCGTAGTCTCGTAATCCGAGGACTCGGTCACGACGAACTCACGTCTCTGCTGAGCTGCGGGAGCAGCCTTGACATTGCGTGACTTTACCGACAATGCCTCCTCTTTCCTCGGATTCGACGGGCCACCACGGGAACCGTTCGACGACACCGAGCCAATGTTGAACGTCGTTTTCTTCGTCTCATCGCCGGTTGTCGCCTTGCGCGTACCGGCGCTACGCTGCTGAACATGAGGTTGCGTGTGCGCCCGATGTAATGCCATTGGGGCATGCCGTACCGTCTCCTTGCTCTTCCTGGCATGAGCGCGCATCATGCAGCGCTTAGCCCCTGTCCCCGGCCCCCGGGTTCCCCCACTACCGACGCCGTCCCCACTTGCTTTAGACCGCACGTGGCTTAACTGGCTTGAGGTCGCGCTGCTTGGGCTGCGAGGATGCTCGTCGCTCTTTCCGTCAGTCCGCTCCGAGATGCGCGCCGACATGCTGCTGTGACTATCCGGGGAGTCTTGTTCCGGGGATGCCACATCCTGCAAGAAGAACCGCCTGTCGGACGCTTTCAGCGTCTCGTCATGTCGCTCGCCATGCGGAGCGGACACATCACGTGATGGGGATGGCACAGGCTGTGAGACGAAGGATGTCTTCGGAGTGACAGTCTGCTGTTTGACGGGACAGGCGGCAGTTATCGGAGGCAGAATCAAGGTCCGTGTGGGAGGCGGAGGAAGAAGGTGGGTGGGAGTCTGCGTCACGGATGGCAGTGCGGGAGTTGTGCGCGAGGGTATCTGTGGGGTAGCGGGAGGGGTGGGATGCGGCGTTGGATTAACCACCACCACCTTTGGGAAGTTCGGAGTCGACGGCGGGGGCGTGCAGGGAGTTTGAACAGATACAATCGGTCGCGAGGGAACGCGACGTGACGCATCCGACGTCGGGCACACCGTCGACTGAATAGCGGGCTTGGCCGCCTCGGATTTCTGGCTCGGAACAAGACTGACCTTTCCTGGGAGGATGTCAATGATTAAGCGACCGAAATGAACGGTCTGTTGACTCGAGCGGCTGCCGGGGGCGCTGGCGTTGCTCATGCGACGGTTCGTCGCCAGCGCGTCGAGTCTGGCGAGACCGCCGTGCCATGAATGCGCTTGTATATCTGCTGCATCCTGCAAGGCATGCTGTGGAGACAGTGTAACTGCAATCGGAAGACGTGAGGACAAAGAGGGGGGGGTGCAAGCATGGTATGCTACGTACCGTCCCCGCGTACCTGCTCGTCCTCCGATATGGGAGTGATAGGAGTCTGACTCCGTTGCTTCTCAGAATAAGGCGGCGATAGGCTGCCCGGGGAGGCAAGAGCATGTTGTGCGGCTATCTCGCGATACCAAAGACGCCAGGAAAGGTTCTCGAGTCGCCGACCGTCCTTGAGGGACTCTTTGCATTTTGTGAATACTATTGTGCACCGTGAGCTTTGTGGACTGTTAAAGACCAAAGCAAAGAACGTGTACGCACGAGCCCAGAGGCCAGAGAGCGCATCCTCGCCATCGAGCTCGCGGATAACGTCAGAGGCCACGGAAAGCACCGGTGACGGTAAGTGCGAGATCATCGAAAGATATTACGGGACTAGAAGTACAAGGGAAAGGAGAAGAAGGGAAGGTCGGGAAGGGCAGCAGTGCAGTCAGCGACGCGGACCGCAACAATGACAAGGTCAAAGATCGTCCGGAGGGACGGGCTGGGTACCAGGGCGGCAGTATGATATGTTGGTCCGGCCGCGGGGTAGACGATTAAGCGACGAAGGGCGGTCAGAGACGGGCTGGTGAGCGGGATGGAGGGCGGACGACCAGGAAGGCAACGCGCGCGATGGCGATGGGGGACCAGGCGAGATGGAGGTCAAAGGCGAGGCTGAAACTTAGTGGCCCAACATTTCTAGGAGGGTTGGATGCCCCGCGGGCCGGATGCCGTAGGGAGCAAGAATCACGCTGCACTGTCGCAGAGGCTCGTTGCCGTGTCACGGCACATTGCCTCTTCGGGCGATCACTCGGCCGTTTCCCGCGCGCCCGGCGCGAGGCAGTCATGTGGCTGCGGTCCCCGTTCACGGATGCCCACTTGCCTCCGTTGCGCCCAACACAAGACACGACCTCCTCTCGCCCCCATGACCACCATACGTCCCCGCCTCTCGGACAGGTCCGGTTGCAACCACTCCTTTCCCTCCGTCCCTCTCCGCTGCTCTGCCAACTTCTCAATTCCCCCGCTATGGTCATCCGTCGTTCATGTCCCTGTACTCCTTCAGCAATGTGACTGACACCCCGCTGCCCATTAGCTCGCATCTCCGTCTGAGCCAGTGCCCCCGCTAGGGATCTTCCCCAAACCTGGCAAATGAATCCCATTTTCCTCCACGTCAACTTCCAAGAACGACGGCACCTGTGACTGTCCGTGTACGGCAACCCCGGTGTGCTAACCCACTCCAGGCTAATTTCATCAATATCAGTCCGGGGGTGTCTGCAGTACCCACCCCGCTGTCCACGTATAGCCTCACTTGTATTCAATTCCATCAGGGCCTGTGCATAATGCCCCGCATCCCCAAGGCCCAGCCGGCCATATCCAGTTTCTCCACATACGCCCGCAGCGTTTCACGTCCAACTACTTTCTACGCGCTTCCCTGGCGCTCGCGCCTGTCGCACATATGAGAACACATCTCTTCGCGAATGTAGTCTACGTGACGTTGCATGCCGCCCTGTTCTGACAGGCGTGAGCTCGCGCTTATGTACCAATCGAAGCTGACCGGGCTTTTCGTCGCCTCGTCAAACTGGCAAGTGCTCTGCTCGCAGCACGTCTTCGCTTGCTGATCGTCCTCCGAGTATCCGCTGTGCAGGGTCGCCGATAGCTCTTGACGAACGAGATCAACTATCTGTACGTACAATACCCACCGGCACAGCGCAACTGTTGCTACTGCGGCCCCGCAGGACACCGAACTTGGCGGAGGAAATGCACCGTTGATTTGTCTTGGAATGTTCAGTATCGCTGGGTCGCTCCATCGCCAGCATGTATGGAGTGCTACCACAAGTCTAGCAATCATGTTAAGGATAATCCTCCGATTGACCTCAAGAGGTCTTCTCCCGCCTGCGAGGTGTCCTTCCGGGACAATTGTACTCGTGTACATGCACCGATTCACCGTGAATTAAACCGGCGGCCGGCAATAGTGTTTCCGATGGCAAGCATCTCTACTTCGCTTGAAGGAATACTTTCATCCACAGCCGTACCCGCATCACGATCTGCCTTCACTCGCCGACGCTAAGCTGCGCGTCGCCCCGCCTACCCGAAGTCGAAGCTGTCCACAACCCGCAATGCGCGTTACGGCACCGGTGACCCTGCAGTGCGCCTTGTGCACCTTGCCTGCGGCGATCACCAGGGCATCCGTGCCGCCGCCTGTGCCGCATTCTGCCCATGTGTCGATTATAATATATTGGCGTCATGTGCAGATGCAGGACATTCAATGATTCCAATGCGGCCGCGCAGTGGTCCTCGTCCAGTGCGAAGGCTCTGAATCAGAAACCCGCGTTCTCCGGAAAATGACAGCCCCTGACGCATGTTGCAATCTGGCACGCACCCAGCACGCACCCGCTCTTCTGTATGTACATACCGCGCCAGGTCTCTGCGGTGCTATGAGGTGCTACTCGCGGGAGGTGGCTAATCACAGCCCAACATGAGCACCCGTTCAGCACCGGCGTGCTCTCAGCTTCCCGGCATGCCTGGACGGTCCTCAGCCCCCAGACACTACCAGCCGCTGCAGGCCAGTTGCAAGGGACACGTCGCGTTTGGAATCTGGAGGCCGAGGACACCTATTGGACAGGCCGTCTTGGATCCCGTATGCGCGGCCATGGCATTGGCCAGCGCTCTCGCGTGGACTGAACAGCGTGTCGGGCGGTCACGGTGCTGGCCACGCCACCCAACTGTGTACCCAATCTTTGATCAGGGCCGTGGCCGTGCTTCGTCCCGACCCCCAGTCGTGGCTTCTAGCGGTGTGCCCGACGCCTTGACCCTCCCACCTGACCCGTCTAGCTATAGGTGTCTTTTTTTTGTACTTCAAATGCTCGACGGGGCCCCGGCAGGATGTGTTCTGATCCAGTAACACACCCGCCAATCCAGACCTCGAGCTCAGCTAACGAGTGACTTACGGTGCATGGCGCCATCCTCGCGCGCGCATCCGCCAAAGTCTATCGCCGCCTCCCAGCTCCTCACGCTGCGCCGGCTCCAGACCCGCGGGTGCAACGCGCGTACTAATCGCTGTGCTCTCTCTCGCGTGGCGCCACTGAGAGAGAAGCAGCTCCCTGTGCAGAGCAGCCGACCGGACACAGCGGTCTATCGCGATCAACCCCCACTCGCCTGCGCCTTCGACCGAATCAACGAGCTGCGAGGCACGCAGATGAAATCCAGAAGGCGGCGAGGCAGTGGCAAGCAGGGCGAGCGATTCTTCTCGTAGAAAAAAGGGAGGCTCGACGCCACATCCCGGCCCCCTCAGACTATCTACTATTGAGTAGTCCTGCCCTCGCCGCACGCCCGCGTGGCCCAGGGTCTCTCGTAGCCGCACACGTAAATGCCCCCGCGAGTGCTGGCTCGACACTGGGCGACAGACGACGCCATCGTCTACGGCTACGGTAGGTAGGTTCGATACGGCGCCCTGCACGCGTCCTGCCCAACCGGGTAACCTAACAGATATCTAGGATAGTCGAGAACATGTAGGCAGCTGCGCACCCGGGTGGTGCCGCGCATGCGCATGGTCGCGCCATGAAACGCATTCGAACATCCTTAGCAGGCTAGTGGTGGCAGCGTATTACCGAGCTTCTATATAGACACCGCCGCGCCCGCGCCACATTATAACCCGGGCCCATACGTACTAGTACTCAAGTACAAGGCCAAGCACAACAACACTTGCGATTATCGGGGAGCTTGGGATGCGCGTAGCAGACGTAGTAACCACATCGACGCGCCCGTCGCCGTCGCACATCATGCATCAGGCACCACCGTCGCCCGCAGGACGCCACGCCAATCGTGGTTCGAAGTGGGGACTCCAAGTTTGAAGAAGCGCGCTGTCGTTAACCGAGCCATCCCCGGTAAAGGGAGGTGGCGCTGAACGGCGCACACACCAGGAAGTTGAACAGCCCGAGGCCCCGAACAAGTTCGGCGTGAAGCATTTCAGAATGACAGGACGTGCACTTGCGAGGCACGAGCAGGGGCGGAGTCTGTGAGCACGAACGTGCAGTGTGGCTCGCAAGGTGAGCAGGACGACGACGGTTGAAACACACCGCGCCACGCCGTCGCGTGGGCACTCGGCAGCGAAACAGGCACGGCGTGCACGCGTACGGCGAGGGCCTCGACCTGCCATACATATCTACTGCGCATGGCCTGGCCGTGGTCGTGGACGGGGCAGTCGCGAGACAGACGGGACTCGGGAGGTGGGACCACCATATTTGGGTTTGCAAGTTGCGACAGGTGTACCGTGTCGCGCGCCGCGTGTCCGCAGCCCGCAACGTGGCGCGGCTCCCGTCGCCTCGCGTGGTGATGTGGTTCCGCTTGCGTCGTGTAGCGGTGGTCGCGGTGGGTGGGTGAACGTGGGATCTGCAAGCGTTCAAGCGTGGATTCGGGATAACGGGCACGTCATCGGGTCATCCAAAACCCGGCGTTCCCGTGCGGTCGCCACCGTATGGTGGGGGGCACCACCACATTCACAGCCGAGGACTCGAGCCACGAGGCGTGCGCGTGGAGCCCAGCGCGAAGGAGGATGTTTGTTTCGGTGGTCGCCGTGCGGAGACTAGCGTGTTCTAAGGTACAGCATAATACAGTCGTAGGACGGAGAGATACTTTTTGGTGGGTCAGCCGCCCAGCGGGTGCGCACCGTCCGACGTCAGCGTCAACGTCGGGGCAGGCCCTGCAGGAGCGAACACTACGTCAAGTTCGCCGGCGGCGCCGTGGACACGACTGACACTACTTACGTGCAGAGAGAGGGGTGTCATAGGCGGTGCACAACGGGCGCGGATGGTTCCTGTGAGGAAACAGGACCCGGCGCCGTAGCGGGGAAGAGCGCGGTCGAATTGGCGAGGCGTTCAATCGTACACGTCCCTTTCTCGAGATGGTATTTGAGCCCGTTTGGGTTCAGGTATGCCTGCTCGCACGCCCGTCAGCCACGGTTTTGCCCGCGGAGCCTTTAAGCAGGCGGGAAAATAGACACACCTTGGAGCAGCCTGGTCGCTGCATTGCCACCGGAACGGCGTCAGCATACGTATTCGGGCGAGGAACGACGCAGGGACGAGAGGACACCCGATTTGTGGTCTACGCGGGGAACCCTGACGCTCGATGGCAGACTGTCCGAATAGGCACACGGTGGCGCCCGCCGGAGAGAGCTACATTGTGCCCGGCCAAGGGATCAGGGTTCCTCGCGTGGATGTACAGTGAAGGGGTCTGATACGTGTTGGGGACGTGGAAGACTCACGGGGCATTTGTATGCCTTCTCGCGGGCGCGGGGAAGCCGCTTGCGCTGGGAGGGCGCCTCGGCGGAGGAGTGTTTGCCGTGACACGTCCCGAGGAGGTGTGCCTTGGTTTTGGAGGGTTTCGACTTGGCATGCGCGTGGGGTGGCCGTTCGCGGACACGTTTGAGCGTGGGCTGGTGCGGCGGGTGGACGGTGAGCAGGGAGGGGGGGAGACATACGGGCTCGCTGGGGTTGGGAGAGGAGAAGGTGGACCCGCCGGATGTGTCGGAGGTGGAGTCGGAGAAGTCGTTGTCGGGGACGTCAAGATATGTCTGGGTAGCGGGGTTGAAGTCGGATGGTGAGGCGAAGAGGGTGCTGGGCTCTGCAGGGGGGTCAGGCTGGGGGTAGCTTATGACCTGGGGCAATGATGATGGTTGGCCACCGACAACGACATGGTGCTCCTCAAAGTGGTCGAGCAGAGCGTGGAGGTCTGGGAGGGAGAGGCCGCAGCAGGAGAAGTCGGAGCACTGCACGGACGACGGGTGAGCTGCGGGCGAAACACTGTGAAGGGGACGGGTGCACGTACAAGGTCGCGCTCCTTGGCGTCGAACGCGGGTGGAGGGGTGGAGGGAGCCAGGTCTGGCTCGAGGGAAGAGAAGCTGTGGGCGCATATGTTAGTACGTTGATGGGAGAGGGCGGGGGAGAGGGACGGACTCGAAGATGTCGTTCCAGGAGAGAGACATGGCGGGGGCTGTGGAGGAGGGCGAGGGCGAGGGCGAGTGCGTGGGTGGGAGATATACAAGGGCGCGTGGCAGGAGGCGCGGCGAGGAGAAGATGTGGATCTGCGATGGGATGACAGCCGGAGATGAAGGACAGAAGCACGCCCCGCGCTCGGACACAGCGAACCTTCTCTCGGGCAGAGACGACAGGCAGGCTCCTCTCCTCGCGACTCTTTGCGTGATCCACCTCGGATTCCCTTCTCCCAGGAACTGGACCTGCAGCACATTCTCTGCCTCCTGTCACATAGCCGCGCCGCTCCTTCCACACGCGATCTTCCAACTTGCCGATGCTTCAAACAGCGTCCCTTATGAACCGTGATGGTGATGACGGTGATGCAATCCACGACAACCACTCTCAAGCACCACCGTCCGTCATGTGACACATCGGAGATCCCATGTCTACCAGACGCCGCTGTGAACAACGTCCCTTATGAACCATGATGGTGATAACTGATGCAATCCACCACAAGCACCTATACCAGGCTGTCACCGCGCCGTCCAGTGAGACCAATCATGCAGACACGCAAAACGTTTCGAGCACAGGCTTCTGCTATGCACAGACCCGTTTCACAACCTCTCTGCCTCTCTTGTGTGCATTCCATTTATGCCCACAGATGCCTATTCGTGTTTATTAACACACAGTTCGAACACGTCGCGCCGCACAGGGATGTCAGCGAGTCCCAGTTGAAGCAGGAGCGCGAGATCCTCACGGGCAGGAGCCTCGTCTACGTGGACAGCGCAGCTGTGCGCGTGCTCGTCATCGAGGATCATGCCCGTGAGTCCGAGTTGATGCAGAGTGTGGTACGGGTTTACTGGCGAGCTGCATCGCAGCAGCAGCTCCTGAACAGCCTATTAGAGAACCGCGAGATGTGAGCTGCACCCATTCCCCCTCATGGAAAGTGGCACTTAGATGCTTGCGAAGAACGCATGTTATCCATCCGCACCGCTACTCCCTCCTAGATTCCACTACAGTCCCAGATGCAACAGGGAAGGAAGTCAAGTTCATCCCCGCACACGCCCGTTTCCGCATTATCGCGCTCGGCGCGCTTGTCCCACACTACAGCACCCCCCACTATCCGCTCGCGCTTCCAGGCGCGTTTCGTCGACCCCGTCGGCGCGATGATGACGCTTGCCGCTCCCCCCGCCAGATATGAGACAACCCCCGTCAGGCAGCACTGAGCCGTTCGCCCCCGCTCGCACCGGCAGCCCACAATGGCCAGGAAAGCGGTACGAAGGGCTGCGGGACATCGTGACACAGTACGCGGACGTCGCTCGATGGCCCCGCGCTTTTCCGCGAACAGCCCTCGCGAAGCTGCGCTGCCCGTGGCGTGGTTGACGCCGTCCCCTCCTCATTACGGTGGGGTTGCGTACATCGCACCCTAGTCAGCGCGGGATGTCAATATACAGCCCTCCAGCTAAAGGCGCCAGCCGGTCAGCCTCGGGACGATCTCCTCTTCGAGGCTCAGCGCTGGCAGGGGTCAAGGAAACGCTGAAGCTGGACGGCTCAGACGTGGACGTCTCGCCATCCACTCCTTGGCGGCACACCACTCCCCCTCCAAGGTCGCAGGGATCCGGACACCATGCCAGACTCCGAGGAGGGATTCTACGACGCGCTGAGTGTCCGAGGAGTATCCTCGAAACTCTGTGCGAGCGCCTGGGAGAGGCTGCTGGTAGCAGTGCCAATCCGAAGAGGCTGGAGACCGCCATTCAGGTTGTGATTGACCGAGTGGTGAGATCTCCTATGTTGTAAGTTCAGGCATCACAACGAGAGTCGCTTATCACCACGGCCTTATCCTCTAGCGATCTCATCTTATGGGATTGTTTTGAATACACTTGCTATTTATTGTTCGTTTATCTACCTTGCTACAGCGTTGCGCGGACAGACTTGTGTATGCCGGATGTATGGTACATGACAATGGCCCGAGGTACACTACGGAAGGTATCAAGTCAACTGGTGTGAGAACTGTCTGTTTTGAAACACGATTGGTGTCGAATACACATCGGACGCAATCTGGCTAGAGCATGTTCTGGACAGCTTACCAGTTGCAGAGTCTAGGCAGGGAGTCTATGCCGCCGCTAATACACGTCCACCTGGCGGGAGAAGAGGGCTGAAAAGACTTGCATGAGCAGGTGCAATGAGCAGCCACGGCCTTGAACTAAATGCACGCCTCAAACCACTCTCCAAATCCATCCTTCACGACCCGAGCTCCTGGTTTGTCAGACCCAAGCATACATCCGGAATAATCGGCTCAGCCCACATCCTCAGTGCCTCCTCCATTGTCGGGCGTTTCAGTGGGTCAGAATCCATGAGTAGCGTCACAATCTCCTTCAACCGCTGTGACCGAGGCGAAAAAAAGCAGTACATTATAATATCTTTTGCTGTTTTCCCGACCGACCACACGTCTGCCCGCATGGGCCAGAATGATCCACTGTCACGCTCCAGCTCTGGCGCCATATATCCCGGGGTACCATATGCCTGTCCACGATACCTGGTCTTGGCATTCTTGACACGAATAGCAGACCCAAAATCGATGATTGTGAGCCGTCCACCGTCTGGAGGTGTGACGACGTCGTCTGGTTTCAGGTCGAGGTGTGCAATGTTATTGGAATGCATGAAGGCGACCGCCTCGAACAGCTCTCTAACGACCGTCTGGAGATGGTCATAGAGGTAGGTTGAGTCCAAGTACTTGAGGCTCCAACCCGCAACGGGCATATACATGCAGATGCCCTCATTCAATGAACAGAGGTCCACGGGACGCACGGTGTGGTTCGCAGGAGAGTCGATTGCAGCAAGCTCCTTCATGATGTCGATCTTGTCACTGCCGGTTGGCACGAATTTGACGTATCCAGCAAGATCCCGGCCTTCAATGTCGACAATCTGTGCCACGTTCCCGCTCTGTCGGAAGCACAAGCATGATCAGACAGGCAGAAGAAATGTGTAGGAACCTCACCCCTTGCACAAGATCGATGCGCATTATGTGAACATACTTGTGAACCATGGTGCAAACTTCATTGCAATCAAAAAACCCCAGATCCTCCAAACCGTCATACTCTTGCTCATCATCGTCTTCCTCGATTGATCCGAGGGCTGAGTCCGCTGACCCTCGAGTCGTCACCAGAGTAGCTTGTGACCTCTTCTGACCCGGGAGGGATGGCAGTGCCTTAGAGGCATTATCCACTTGCGTCAGAAGTCCGGCTCTGGTCTCGTCCAGCTCTCCTGCAAACTGTGCGGCCCATTTTCGCAGGTTGTACAGCTCAACAAGGAATGTCACGGCCTGCACGTCGTCGAAGAGGTAATATCGGCTGTATACAAACCTGGCGAACACATTCAGTGAAGCCAGAATCAGTACATTTTCTGTTGTGACTGTACCTCGCCGGAAATGGCCTGATGTAAGATACACCTCTCTACCGAAAGGTCCTCGGTCAGATAGATGGCGACCACGAAGAATGGCTGTTTCTGTTTCTGTTTCCGGAGATAGTTGCCTACTCGGACAGCGACGAGACCTTCTAACAGCATCCGGTGCCGATCCTCATGATTGGATTGCGAGGCAATCTCTGAGATGATGAAGGGACATTTGTGCGATTGGAATATGAGGCTCCAGTCACTGTTTGGCTTGAATCGTCGGAAGTCTGTTTGATCGGTTCGCGAACGAAGGAGGATCGGGAACTGCCATGGCAGTTGTCTTGGCGATATACGTCAGTACCCTTGCCATCAGGAGCAAGAGATAGACTTACTCTCGATATTTAGGAGGACTGTCCCCAGGTAGTCCAATGAGAAGAGGAGGGTGAACGAAATCCCGAACGAAAACACTGGCTTTCAGGGATGAAAACTTGTCTTCCCGTAGCGCGCTCCGGTCGACCTTGAAGCAGCGGAAGACGTTATTGAATGTAGTAATGTCCCGAGTAGTAACAGTGACTGAATCTGTCGGACGTCGGTCATTTGCGGAGACGAACATGAGGTTGAAATGATCAGAACGACGGGCAATCTCCAGTTCATCACGGTTCTCGTAAGTCTGCGAGGCGAGTGAGCCAAGGGGAAAACGGGAAGAAGAAAGACTCACCTCGATATATGCGAGCTTGTTCCGTAGGGACCTTTGTATATACTCGGTCTCAGCTGTTTCTCTGTACACCCCGCCAATCTCTTCAACATCATTTACACTCCATCGCATCATCTTTGTAACCTTGACCTCCAGAAGCGGCTCTAGGTCGCTGTGTCGACCTTTGATGAAACCGAGAACATTCATTGGTGTGGCTGCCCAAGAATCGGCGTGAGATGACGGGAATATGAGTCGGCAAGATCTACCTACACGGCACAATTACAAGGTATACAGTCGCATCATCGACCTCGTTGCCGCCGAAGACTGCTGCAACCTTGTCTTTAGTGGGGATCGTTTCCCAATTGGCGGGATCCATGCAATCTCGTTCAACAGCGAGAACATCGTCCGGACGTAGCTGAATAGGACGTAAAAGACGATAACACAGTGGCACTACAAGCTTCATCTCTTTTATTCTTGCATCCTCGCATACAACACTGAGAAGCTCAGACAGATGGCTTTGGTCGTCGATTTCGACGGGGACCACATGGCCAGGAGCTGCGACAAGAAACTTGCGTAAAGCTGTGAGCAAATCAGTCATAAATTACAATCTACTGTCAGTGAGGTTAAGAATACACACGCATGCAAGAATATTGGTCGTGTCATGGAGATAAGGAAGAGAGGACAAGGAAAAGGCGAGAGAAGGAAGTGAACCAGCTCAGGCACGGTTGCTCGCTGTGAATCCCGTTGACACGTGTTTCTTTCCTAGTCCACCGATCAAGTGTCACTCATCACTACTCTCGAGGATTTTTTAGATAGCCATGTATACATGATGATGATGATGAATTCTGCATTTCTATACCGCCACAAGCAACTATGTGTGCTAAGACGCGGTGATCGCCGGCCTGTACAGTAATGGGCATTTAAATACGCCATGTCCCAATATGGGTCGGTAATCCTCTCGAGGGGTTAGGGGCCGGGGCTGGTCTCGACGGGTGGTGTAGTAGTGTATATCGGCGTGGTTTGGTGGCAGGTGTGGTGTCTCGTGTATGCACGGTGGGGGCCGCTGGTTGTAGCTTAGCCATGTATACAGGATTGTATCTAGAGCATTTGATGTAAGAGGTATAAGTAACAGTTGTGCCCACAATAGATGGCGTCACAGGGCCCGAGGCCTTAAACAAACACACCATGCGAACAAAAGAAACTTGTTAACCCTAGCGCAATCATTACATAAACTGACATCCAATACAAGAATTGCTAGCAAAACCACGAGCAGGGTCTCAATCTTAGTGCTAATGTCATCAATGTGGCTTACAATATGCAGATCAAGAAAAATGCATTTTTATTTTGTACATGGCGAAACAGCAGTCCCATTTCTATGGTTTACTACTAGTTATTCAACAGTGTCACGTCACAGCCGCAGCCTAGAACTCTTCAGTCCACTCGAGTGATTTGGGTTTCGCCTCACATTCGGTGTTCCGAATTCCCGGGCCTCTGATTGTAATAACTGTTTGTCTGGGCGCGAATCAAAATAACTTGTCGTGTTCTCAGCTCTTACTTTTTGTTACATAGTGATGCTGTTACTCTTGCAGACAGTACATGGGCACATGCTATAACCTGTTCGCATCGACCATAACTCATACGGTCCACTGTCTGGTGAGTCGAGATTGTTGATGTCTTCGGCATTTCAGCACTAGCACGAGCACTAAGAGTGAGGGTGCGGTACTTCGCGCGGGTAGCACAACTGGTAGTGGGTGTATGCGTGCGCAAGGCAAGTATGCGCGAGAGTGAAGCTCATGAATTGCGATGCCGTGCGTGTTGATCGTACAATTCACGGGCTCGTGCCTAGCTAGCTTGCATAACGAGGAAAATGTTTGGAAAAACGGGATGAAGAATAAACGCAAACAAAGTGGAAGAGGATACATCATCTTTCCCAGATATATCCTAGGTGGAGAAAATCCGGCCTGACGTGCAGTGCACACCAGAGTGACAAGAGTCCTCTTAGCTACATCGGATGGTTAAAGCAATTATAGAAAGACAAAGAACAGACATAATACAGGTATCAATATAATTATTGGACCCTAGCGTGACACCGCCGAGCCCTTGCTACTATAACATGTTCATTCATGCCGCACAGCTAGCAGCACCGCACGCAACCGGAACGTCCGTGCCGTCCTCACTGCGCCCCCTGCCGCGGCTGCTGCCCCATCGGGTTGTTGATCCCGCTGATATACGTCCCCCAATCATCCCATCTGCGCGTCCGCACAAACGCAGTCAGTTAACCACTCACCACCTCAACGCACCAGCGCACCGACGACGAACACTCACTGGAAATCGCTTGGCGCGCTGCTCCACATCGCCAGTGTGTTGTCTGCGAACGTCTCCTGCGGCCCGCGCGCCGCCGCGCCCGCACTCACACCCACGCCGACGCCCGACCCGCCGCGGCCCGTGCCGCCGTCCGCGTGCGGCACCTGCATCCCGCCCAGGCCCATCACGCCCGGAAAGTCCTGCACCGCCGCGTACGTCGCCGGCATGTTCGCGAACAGCGACTCGTACACCTGCGCGTCCTCCAGCTCCCCGAACATGCTCATCAGCCCCGGGTCCAGCCCCGCCGCGCCCAGATCCGCCAGCGTTGCCCCCGTCAAGCTGCCCCCCACGCCCGACGGGCCCGCCTGTGCTTGCGTTGGCGACGGCCCCGGCATCGTCGAGAGCTCGTTCGCGTCGCGCCCAGAGGGCCCGCTGAACCACGAGCTTGCGAGCCCCGACGGCGACGCCGCGTCGTTGCCGGGGCCCACGCCGAGCGGCGCCGAGACCATGGACGACATGGTGAACCCGTGCAGCGGCAGCCGCCCAAGCTCGTCGCTGTGAATCGGCAGCGCGAACGTGTTCGTCGCCGCGCTCGCGCCCGCGGGGTCCGCGACGCCCATCGGACTGGGCACATCCGTGGGCGTGAATACAGACGGCTGCATCGGCGGTTGCTGCCCGAACCCGGTGTTCACGACGGACACGCGACGCGTTCCTGCGAAGGTGCGCTGCTGCATCGGGTCGAGCGAGCTTGGGGCGCCCTGCGTGGACGCGCCGGCGGCCGGGGTGTTGGGATTGGACAGCGACGAGAGCTCTGAACGGGGGCTGTCGGAGTCCCGGTCGCGCTTGTTGCTTGGTGGTGTGTTTTGCGGGAGGGGCAGATCGCCCACGTAGGCGAGCTCGTAGAGGATGTCCCTGTTCAAATGTGAATGTCACATTGAGTATAATTTAACGGCAGCATCCGCACCATAGACGGCCAGAAGTATGCCACCTAGATTACCGATGTGAGCACTGGCGAGGATGTAAAGAAGCCAGTCACAACACACATTGGCTCCAGCATCTTCAGCATCTTCATGCACTTGTGCACGTCCGCCATCTCCTTTTGTGCGTCGGTGGAGAGGCCACTCCGCTTACCGCCCCAGATATTGAGCAGCAAGACTATGCCACACGTGAACATAGCAACCTTGTGCACCACGATGCCACGATCAATTCAAGTGCCCAGAGGGGTAACGAGCGAGCACACCTGGTTGTGTGGAAGAGGAGCACCGGTTCGTCTGCACTGCACGTCCATGACGTGCGTGCAGCTCCGCGCCGCGTTCGTGCAGATCGCCAGCGAGGGAAAACTGAGAGGGGAAGGTTTGCGCGGTGACGGGATGAACGGGCGGTGCACGGATATCTGCAGCTGGTAATAGGAGGCGTAGAGGTTGGCGGACTGGTTCAGGAACGTGACGTTTTCCCGGTTCGGATCCCACCGCACTGTCGGGTTCGCACCATGAGCGTCGCGACACCGCACACCTCAGGTAACGGACGGAGACGCACAATGGTCGGGCACCGAGTCGATCCACTTGTTGAGCGCAGAGTCGAGCTCAGCCACGATATGCTGCTCCCACTGTTGCCCCACAAACCCGAGCAGGGCCTTGCTCTTATTTATCGAATACTAAAAGCAGACACTGTGAGCATACCAGACAGCCGCGCCGAAGCATGACCCCGCTCACAATAGTCCGCAGCGCAAAAGCCAGAATTTGGTTGAGCCTCAAGAAACAGTTGAAGAACGTGACGAGGCTCGGCTTTCCCGGCGGCTGCTTGAACGCGAGCTCCGGGTCGTCGTTCTCCCAGTACTCGTCGTCACACTCCAGCGGCAGGTCAAGGTCGAAGCTATTCCGATCGCGCGAAAGTTGCATCAGCCACCCGGTGCCGATTGCGCAGGCCATGACAAGACGTACTCTTCATCTTGGATCGCGCACGGGCGTCCAAGCACGGAGGAGATAGAGCGATCCATCGACACCAGCACCCTGTCGGACCGACCGCAACAAATCAATGGTGGTCACAAGAGCCACAGATGCAGTCGTACCAGAATGCCCGCTTCCATAGCTCCTCCTCGACTGTCGGCTTCGCGTTATAGACCTTTTTCCGGTGCGCACCCACATCTTGTGCCATACGAATGCCGACGCCGATGATGGTCCAGCTTGCTTGTGGTGCCGAGGATCCTTGGAGGAATATCGAAGTCAGCTGTGGCCGCCGCAGTCAGATCTACCGCCACCGAGGTAATGACGACACTCTTACGCAGTAGACCTGCAAGTCATACAACCTCGGCGGCGCAAGCATGCTCTGCCTGATCATCTGCACCTGCTTGAACCACTCCCACCCGCTGCTCAGCCGATTCTCGGGGTAGTCATGTAGGTAAACGCGGGGGTCGTCCGTATATCGGGCGGCGATAGCACAAACAAGTAAGACCGTACTTCCGAAGCCGACGTCTTGCAGGTGCAGACCCTCGCGGATATTCCTCTCGAGTGTCGGCCGATGTAACAATGGAGTGAACGGTTGGACCTCGGTGAAGTATAGATCGATAAGTTGAAACATCAGGCTCTCTTCGGGAAAGTCGGCAGGTTTGTACGGGCGAGGAAGTTCCTGCAGCTGCGCAGCGAGCCACTACACCCAGAGCCATATCGCAAGTCAGCATGATGATTACCACAAGCACAGTTCAGCCGACAATAGCGAGATAGAGACCAATTGGCAAAGGTAGGTTGGGGCGGAAGACCCACCGGATGCAGGCTCCTAAACGTTTTCCGGCGCGCACTCTCGAGGAGGGCAGGCGCACTATTCCGCTCGCGAGTCGGCACAGGTTTCCCAGAGTATTCGCGCTTGAGGTCCATCGCCGTCTGCACGAACATGATGCTGCTGCTCTTACCGAAGAATCTTAACGCCGTCGGGTTCAGCTTGATCTGCTGCAGGCTGTTGACAAGCGTCTGGTGCGCCATAACTTCATCATCAGACGGCTCCAGGTCGTCAGGGCTTGTGGGGTGCACGGGTGGATATGAGCCCGCAGATGTCTGTTGCGGGAGACAGGCAGACGGGCCAGCTCGTGCAGACTTGTCGCCGCCAGCCCTCGTCTCGGCGAGCCACATTTCCCTGTCAAATCGGCCGCCTAGCTCCTTAGAGAAGTCGGCATCGGGACAAAGCTATTCTCGGGCGAAGGCGATGAGTGACCGAGAGCTCAAGTAAGGACAACTGCGTGCCTTGTTCAGTAGATTTTCCATCTTCTCGAGCCGCGTTTCTAAGCTTTCTACATATCCTTTCGGAGGGCCACGTTTCTAAGGAGTGACCTTCAGTATCGACGATGTAGTACCAGCCAGCCACAAGGGATAGAATGCCCTGAGCTCTCCTTGCATTGCTTTTGAGTTGACGCTACGAAACATAGCAGCTAGCCCAACTCAGATTTTAGGCAATGAGACCCGCTGCACGGAAGGAAGTGGGCATTGTTCCGTGGTCACAATCCACCCAGCAGTATTGTGTGATAAGAGATACACTGCGCCGTAATAAGACCACCATGCCCACTATTTATGAGTAATTGAAACCATTACTTGTCATAACGCGCTCCGTTGAAGCAGGCAACAGCCGCATATAGCTAGAACCTGCCAGCGTGGCGACAAAGCGGAACAAGGTGTGATCGGAACTGGTCGACCCGTGCCCAGCATTACCTGCGAGATTCTGTCGCGAACGCACGATATAGACTATTCCGGCTGCGGCCACACTTTCGAACAGGGGTCATCTGGGTCACAGCAAGAGAGAATCACAAGCTAGGGCATAACTCGACTGCCTCATGTTCGGCAACTCTCGGAGCGAGAAGAATGTGTGACAACGCATCGAAACACACATGTCAACCATGCATGTGTACAATAATATCGCGCGTAGTGGGATCTTCATCGCATATTCAGGGCGGAGGCAAAGTCGCAGAGAAGTGTAGGACTGCGCACTCACCTTGGCTGCCTCTATGTAGGTACATTCGTAGTTGTAGGTGATGCAGTTGGAGCATTTATATAGCTTACACCGTACTGTATGGACATTGATTCATCAACCTTATATGGTGGATGCTAGAGTGTTAAGTGCTCACTCTTTTTGCGCCTGCAGACGTCGCATGCGCGCTGGATCCTCCTTTTCTTCGCGTTCTGGGACAGGACGTCGTTCGGCTCATCCTCCTGAGAAGACATGAGGCTTGCGCAGCGTCGTTCGTGGTGGTGCAGTTGCCTCGAATGGCTGGCAATGATGCAAGGAGCCGAACAGCTGAATCTCTTGTGCCTGTATGCGAACGAACGAGTGACGGAGTGTCGAAAGCGAGACGGAGGGGCGTCTGCGAGCACAGCAGGTCTCTTAACTGGGGATGCAGTGAACGCGCGTGAAGGCGGCAGAGCGACTGGAGCGGCAATACCTTATTAAGGTTGAAGTGCCACGTCCGATCGTTATCTGAGATCTCCATCGAGACTCAACTCAAGTCCTTCAAGTTCTCGCTAATTTTGCACGTGTGCTCTCGTCGCGCGCGACGCCTCTCCCCATCTCTGGCCGTCTGATCCACCGCTGTCAATAAAAAACAGCGGAATTCAACGAGTAAATGGTAGCACAACAACCGGTCAGCTTGCCCGCAACTGCTCGCTTCCGCTGTCCGAGTCACCTAGCTGTCAAGGCGAACCCGTCTCGGCACGGAGTCCAAACAAGCAGAGCTAATAAAAAAGAAAGAAAGAACCCATCTCCACATGCCTTGTCGCCGCGATCTTTGCTAGATCGGTCACAACTGCCCACCTGTGAACATGCAGCTGTACAGCCGCTACAAGCAGTGCTGAATGGGAGAACAATTCGTGAGTCATGGCTCTGTTATCTATGTAGGAATCAGGATCCGTACTTCTTCGATGTTGTATTGGGCATGCCGATGCCATAAGCCGCCGCGCACGTCCGATATACCGGCGCAGTAGGCTCCTGTTCCATCTACATGCCTACGCCCATATTCGCCAGCATCTGCGATTAATTCGTTATGCTCGAATCGACCATCGCCTTCACGGAGTTGACGTTGCAATTCCGGACAATACCGCGGCTATGTACGTGGCAACTGCAGCGTCAACGCGCCCGTAAGCGAATTGCATACTGACGGATGTGTGGTACCCTTGCTTGCTCCGCGAATGCCCTTCTTTACTGCGGCCCTGCAACCCTGACTCTGCTATGTGGAAATATCGATGCATATCTATGGACTTACTATTGATCCCCTTCTAGACGTCCGCATGCACACACATGCTTGGCCTTCCACCTAGCCGTTGCATAACTCAGCTGAAGTTGGTTGGTCGCCAACAAACCCCGACCCGGGCATCCTAGGCTGGCTTGTGCAGTCTGTCTGTCCAATCATAACCAAGAAAGGGAGATCGCGGCGAGGCCAAGTTGAAAAACAGTATCAAGGAGGCCTGTCGGTCAACTTCTATCGCGAACTGAGACGCATTCAACGGACGGATCCGCAGTCTCTTGATTCTGAACAGCAAATTTTTAATCCTGCTATATTCAATAGGAGTGTCGAGGCGATGATCACTCGGGCTACGAAACACTGTGAGGAACCATGAGATTTGATGCTGCGGGACTCTGGTACGCTGGAGGTAATGTGAGTAGGTACGCGTGTGACTCAATGAGGCGCCTGCTTTGCACACGACTCGGACTCCATCCGCCCCAGAGCATCGCGGCTGCCAATGGTTCCGCAGACTGCGCTGCATGGCGACGCGACAGTACTCTAGCATGGGGGTGTGGAAAGCATTCACGTAATAGCAAAACCACGCGGCCGAGATTTCTGCAACCTTTGTCGGTGCAGCACCGTGCTCCCACTGGCATTGCTTGCTCGATGTGGTTGTCCAGTGCGTTGCTGACATAGGTCGACGCCCCCGAGATATCTCGTATGGACATGTCTTATTTGCAACTACCGGCTGTCAAACTTGCTTCACTCCGATCTCTCTCGATGACAGGACCTGCATCAACTTCAGGGTGCGATACACAAAGGGCGTGTAGTTTTACTTAGCCCTTCGCCGCTGAGTACAACAAGCCCCCTTCACCGTAACGGGCGGCAGGACTACTAGGTATCTTCTATGCTAACTACTCTACGTGTGATGTGTATGGCCAGTACCAATGTATATGACCCACCATGAGTCCTTTCTGCTACCATAGTTGCTCACTCAACGTCGCCCTTCCACTCGGGGAGCGGGATGCTGTCGGCCGCTATCTTCTAGTTGTCCGGGTATCCGCCACCCGGCAGTAGTCCTGCAGCGCGGAATATCTCCAGAACCTCTGCAAACTGTGTGATTTCCGCTACCTGCGCGTTCTCCTTTCGGAGGCGTGGGACCCTGCTGCATCCTGGGATGGGAACAAGCCTGGGGTTCGGCGAGGATCCACGCAAGCGCGACTTGGCCGGGCATAGTGCTGTGCTTGCTCCCAATCCCGCGGAACTGCTCGGTGAGCCCGAGGTTCCTCGATAGATTTGTCATCGGAGAAATGGGGCAGCCAATTGCGGCGGCTTTCCTCTAGAGGTCATTACGAGATTTGAAGCTACACTGACATTAAAATGAAAAATGTATGGGGTCCGTGGATGGAACGCACTGTCTTGTGAACATACCTGGCCGCAGTCAGCCAACTCTCCTGACGCCATTTGCATAGCAATCGTACATCTGCCGGTGGGAGGATGATCGATGGTGCCCACCCCGAGCCCCAGGTGGCCGCCGCGAAGCCATTGTTCCCTAGCTTGAGGGGACTCCACTCTATCTGACACCACAGTCTTCTCGCCGATTCCAGGAACGCTCCTCACCCGTCGGTGCAGAGGAAGATTTTGGAGCGCCTGTCTGGGCCAGTCGGGGCGAACCATCAGCCATTAACCTTCTCTCCCATGGAAACAAAAGGAGAGAGATGGTCAGTCATCGCTAGGAAGAGGGATAGTGATACGCCACTATTTCCGTAAACATCGGCAGTGTCCCAGGAAGTTACACCCCTGCGTAAGTAAGAGTCTGCATGACCTTCTCATCGACAGCTCAATAAATTGTCGCACCGATACATGAGAGGGTGGTAACGGGTAGTATCCTAAGCATGTATGCATCGTTGTTGTACAACAGGCATTACCCATAGCCCCATATCCGATGGCACTAACGAGCCGCCCTTTGTGGAAAAGTCTACGGGTCGGATCATTGTAGTCAGACATTGGAGAATTGGTTAGCGGAGAAAGTTGAATCAATGATACTGTTGCGGGCCTTGCGTAGTCATATAACTTCCGCGGAGGACAGGTCGCTGCCGGCTGCATACGCAATGCTACGGCGGCTAATTATGTGCTGATCCTTCGAGTCCTTGCTGTCCGAGAGCCCCGGTCTCAACACAAGTAACTGGGAAAGGGTACCAATAATGAATGTCATGCGTGTCGATCTACTGCAGCCTTGACCCGGGCCTTGCTAGACTCGGGTCGAGCTTCGGTATCTGTCTCCGTCAGGTGTGCAAGCTCGAAGAATGGCCTATCAAATGAACATACAGAGACCCTGCATCTGTACGTGCCCATCAATACACAGTATGTATGAAAAGGTAAGGCGTACCCGTGCCATCTCGATTGGTCATCACTATAGCTATAGGCATGCCGGTGGAATGCGACGGGGTTCTTTTGGGCATTGTACATAATGACACTAGTACGCCTCGGCGAAAGTTGCGTCCGGAGGGCTCTAAGCAGGGCCATACCATTATTCCTGGCATTACTGTGGCTGTGTGCCTCAGGTGTGACAGGCCAGTGAGTCAATACTAGTCAGTGCTAGTGACCATTGACATTGACTCAGACTGAACAAGAGTGATTAGCGATTAGCCGTTCTGGACAAGGGTGACCAGGACGCACTTTATTCCCATACAATCCACTTCAGTAAATCAGAGCTATGCACAATATCAGCTCGAAAGGGCCAAGAGCGGAAAATGATTACCGACATCGATGCACTGGAGGCCTACCGCAGACAAATGTTCGCATTAGTCGTCTCTACGGCAGGGCGAGCATTCACATGCATAGACACGAAGATGTTTAGTATGTTACGCGGGACATTAGTGTTCTACGGGCACATTGCGGTAATCCAACCGTCTGTATGCAGGGTGCAGGATGAAACGGAGAAATTATGAGCCCAAGGGCAAAACAATGCGAACGGACCGGAAATGGCACGATGATGAGCTTGTGGCGGCGCTAGGAGCGGTGTATGTGCGCAACAATCAAGAACTAAATGTGAATGCAACGAGTAACGTAGCGACGAAACGAACGACGGTGCATGGCAGCAAATACGTCCAGCGGGTGCTGTCCCAGCCAGCGGGAAGGAGACACAGATGGGTCGGTCGAATTCAGAAGCGCGTACAAGGCCCTCGTGAGTATGCAATCAATCAACGTCGAACCTGACTGAGCAAGAACGAATGGAACACCAGCACGCTGGCCCCAATTGCGGCGCACTCGAGGATTCAGAACCGGTATGCATACTGGTAACCCTGTCTTCTGAGCTGAATATCCAGATCCAAGGTCCCGAGAAAGCGATATGAAAGTCCAATCATGCGTCCCCTCCCCTTGCCCTTCATGGGCCAGCCATCCACCTCCCAGTTTTGCTAGTTCATGCGAGGTGACCGGCACCATATGCGATACCGGGCCCTGGGCTAGGCGAACGCATGCCGCTCATTGGTGGAGCAAGTGCTGCGGCGGGGCCTGGCGATCTTCTCCCATCCATGCCCATGCCCATTCCCATTCCCATACCGGGACCACCCGGCATTGGGCTACGTGCACGACCAGGGATCTGCATCATCGGAATAGCCTCGCCTTCCAGAGTCTGTGGTACTGAGCCGCTGTACGGGTCGTAGTAGGCGGCGGATGGGTCGTCGCGATACGGTTGCATCGGGCCACCGGCGTTCGGGTTCAGATGGGGAAGCGGTGGCACAGCGTAAGGATCCTGCTGCGTGGGATACAGATCGAGCGCAGATGCTGCTGCGGAAGGCGCGATGCTACCCGCACGGGATTCTGGGCGTGTCAGATTCACCTCGGACGACGTCTCGAAGCCAGCACCACCCGTGCGGTGAGTCGGCAGCGCATGAGACGTCTCGCCGTGGCTGCCCAGCTCTGGCCACTTGATAGCTTCGCCTGCGCCGTGTTAGGCACACAGAGTACACATGTCGTTCTAGAACGCACCATCATCGTACTCGTCCAAGTACCGCTTCCGACTGATCTTGAAAATCGCAAAGGCCACCACTGCCAGCAGCGCCACTCCACCCGCGACAGAGAGACCAACAATTCCACCAGTGCTGATGCCCGAGTCGCTGTTTCCCGCTGACTGTGTGTTTGCACCTGACGACGACGACGACGCGCTTGCCAAAGCTGACGCAGGCAATGTTACAATCACCGTGGAAACCTCGCCGTCCGACCCCGTGGAATATGATGTCGAGCGGACATCCGAAGTAGGTTGGGTCTGAGAATTCGGAGGTGGCGTGGTAGGTGCTGACGCTCCCGTGTTGGTGTTCGAGGGCTGGGTGCTACTCGTTTGTGTCTGAGATGCGTTGCCACTCGTCTGCGATGCTTGGGAGTTTGATGTATTCCCGCTCGTGGATTTCTGGGACGATTGATTCGCAGCGGAAGTGTTGGTATCACTTGTGGACGTGGTAGTGGTACTTGCGGCAGTGCTCTGGGTCGTGCTGGCTTGCGTGGCCGAACTCGAGGACTGGCCGGTTTGGGAGTCAGTGCTGGATAAGCCAAATATCCCGCTGAGACCGTCCCGCCGCTCTACTGAACGAACATCCTGGGCTAAAGCGAATTGGACGAGGAGGAGCGCAGCAAGTAGCGCGACAAGGTAACGACCGTGTATGACCGACCTCAGCATGGAGCCTGACAATCGAGATGAGTACACTCAGGGAGGGAAGAAAGTTGCGCAGGCTTCGCGAGATGGTCGTCGACTTCGTGGAGAGAGACAGAGCAGATGCTGTTGTTGTGCGTTCCCGAAAGTGTACGGCAAACGTCCAGCCACCCATCGGATCACGTGGTCTGTTATGCTGCCACGGCGACTGGGATTTTACTCGAATAGGCAACTACTACCACTGCCACTGCATCAACAATGTAGTAATACAAAGAGCCAACCCGAGCTCCTCACGCGAAATATCAGCATGCACATCTTCACCTGTCCATGCCCGAAAAGGCCCCCTAGTTCCATGCACAGCGAACGTGGACCCGACATGCTGGATGAGACTCGAACTCGTTGGGTGCAGGGATGTCGTTCGACCCTCTCAGCGACGAGAAAAACCCCTCAGCACGGCAACCAAGACCATCGTGTACGTGGCCCATCTTGACAATGGCTCAGTCCGTAAAATCTTACAGCCATAGCCCGACCTCCTTCCCCCTCGTCTCCTGCGCCTGTGCCACCCTAGCGCTTGAAATTGGGAGTTCCAGTAGTCTCCGTTGCTAAGTAGAGTTCCAGTGCAAAGTGGTCAACTACATCCCGATCGAGATATTCCGCCGCGCCGCGTCGATCTCTGTTTAAGTCCCACTCACTGGTCCACTCCCGCAGAATTTACGAGAAGTGCCGACGGTGGGCGATGAGGCGGTGTCGCATCAGATCGCGAAGGGGAAAGGACATTATGAGCAACCTGAGTCACTGCGTGCCTCCGCGCCGCTCGTGCGTCGACATTATGTTGACAAGTGATAGAGTCCAAGCGGACAGGAGCGCGAATGATCTGGAAGGACAGACTGCTGGAGGACCTCGGCCAGGTCCCGCACGCCCCTTTCCTCTTCCTTCTTGTTGCGCTTAGACCGCTTGTGTTTCACAGTGTGTTCATGTTGCTAGCATCGACACGACCTCGAATGTACGAACGGGGCAGGGTGGAAGCCGGAGTGCTGTCTGAGCCCGCTGCCAGAGATCACCCTCGCCGTCTTGCTGTTCAACTTCAGCTTCGCGCCTCAGGAAAGGATACCTTCTGGTGGAACATCATGCGCGTTCTATACCCGACGATCGGCCTGAATAAGAGGCCAGAGATGCCCATGAGGGTCGCACCGCTCAAGTCAGTATACCACGGCCAATGTAATGTTCTGGCAGTTGTAGTAACGCTTATACGCAGCATGATGGGCGCACTTTGAGCGATGAAATTCTATCAGTACGTGCTTGGTGAACACGACCTATGAGGCGACACCCTTTCAGGCGCAGGCGCGGGCGCGGGAACGGCGTCCACGGATCTGATTATTACCTCGGCCGCAATGCTTTCGTGGAGGCCCACAGATAGCTGAAGACGAATGGAGCCTCTGAAGGATGTACAAGCGTGTCTGCATTGTGGACCGTGCTTGCTTGTCGTTGCTACACCCGGGATAACTATTACGATTCAAGTGCTTAACGTGTCTTGTGCAATTGTGCGAGATTCACGGCTCATCGTGCAAAACACACAGACGGTACGGGGTAGCTGGTTGAGTGGTATGCTGAACACTACAAAATGAGATCGTACTAGAAACATCACGTCTCAGCCTCATGAGAACGCAACTCAGCCGATGGCCACGTCGCCATGGCCACAGGTCCTGGAAGTTGGACCGCTCCTTCGCATCATGTTATGCGTGATCAAGTCCGCGGAACACTACCTGAGCGTACTCTTTGCTGACTTGGAGCGAATCCGACTTTCACACATGTATGAACACCATATACCCAAGAGATACCAATACTCGAGAGATGCTTTAGAAATCAAGATTCTATACATCCGTGGCCCGCACACTTTCTACCTCAGAGATCCTGTTCTGCTTCTTGACAAGCTGCTGCGCGAACGGTGATCTCCGACGGATTGCTGGGCCTTTCCAATAGAATATGTATACCGGGATTGTCACAAATATCGCCAGGAAGCCGAGAAGAGTGGACGCCCATTCCAGGGGGTACTTGTTACCGATGTTGGAGTATACTGTGGAGGGAGAAAGTGGGGCTATTATGACTCGCCACGATCTGACGGGAACAAGGCAACATACGCGGAGCCGAGTATAGAGCTGCGATCCCAGCTAACAAGTCCCGAGCGAACCCGTTGCCGCCCGTCGCCGAAGCTGAGTAGGGTCCGTAGGCCTGGTTGCGGGAGAATGCTTCTCAATATATGCTCAATATTGCACTACATGTCTGAAGGTACTCACCTGGATCATGTAGTCGATGGTTGCCATGTAAATTGCGAACTGAGGTCGGCAATAACCCCTCCAGTCAGCATTGCATTCATGAGAGAAGCTTGGCACGTACATTGGCAATCGCGATCATGGCTGCGAATATCATTGGAGCGATCCACGGGACATGTGGTGGACCCAAGCTCGTCCAGGCAAAGCCGAAAAGTCCAATCGGTTCGAGAGGTGCCGCTGTGTATGGTCAATATGAACAAAACCAAAGGAATAAAAGCGACACCCACTGAACAGCAGCCACCAAAGCCTCTCCTCGGGTCTGAGCGCATGCGGGTCCTTTCGAAGCTGACTGCGTTGTTTCAGAATCCATGGGATGAACGAGGCGTACGCAATGCAGTATCCAATGAAGATCCTGCCAGTGCACAACGGTGAGATAATCAGTGTTACCACAAGGGATCTACTCGGACAGAATCTCACGGTATGAACGTAGTGTCAAGGATTACGGTAGTGAAGCTCCACTGCCTGAATACTGGACCAAAAGACTGGAGGAACGTGAAGATGAGAGCATCGCTGAACCCGCTCAGAAGTGAGAGGAACAGCACGATCGGCTCGCAGAAGAACATGTGGAACTATTTCATAATCTCATGATCATGGTAGCAGCGCGATGCACATAGTGACGCACTGGACGGATCCAGATTGTGAGAACGTCCTTCATTGTCAGCGTGCCGACCTCCGCAGGGCCATACACGTCAGCTTCGCCTGCCTTCCGCCTACGCTTCGCCTCACGGTCCAGAAGGATCTTGGAGGAGGTCTCGGGTACGAGAAAGAAGTGAGCGGCTTGAACGACACCGCCAACGATGAGCTGAATCCAAAACTATCATACAGATAGCAGGTCAGTTGCGAGCGCACGGCAAACGAGCAGCCGAATACGGACGTTCCAGTGCCTGCAGCCATCGCGATGCGTTAGTTGCGCCCATGAATCCGGAGTATTATCACTGACCACGACAGATTCGCTTGAATGAGACCGCCAAAGATGGGGCCGATTACAGATCCTCCTACTGAAGAAAAGACGATGAACGCGACGGCAAATTGCTGCTCTACCGGGGTCCACATATCCGCGACTTTCGTGAGAAGGTGAGGCTTATTTCTGTGTCATAAATTGCGGACGTTGGACATACCCATGCCAAGCGTGATAGATCCGCCTGCAGACGAAATACCTCCTAAGAACCGGGCCACAACAATGGTCCCAAAATTCGGAGCCAGTGCACACGGAAGTTGCCAGACTGCAATTCGTGAATGAAAGAAACTAACAAGAGGGGAAATGGACGTGGACGCACTGTTGACGAGGAACAAGCTCAGTTGGAGAACTGGCCAACGACCCAGCTCTTCCGACCACGGCGCCCAGAGCTCGTTCCCGAAGGCGTATGCCACCAGGAAAATCATCTGGCCTACCCGCGCAGCCTGTCGCATTTAACAACATCAACGGTGCACTAGAACCCGAGTGCAGAGATGACAACGCACTTGCTCGCTGATGCTGAAGTGATCGGCTAGGAGCGGGACCGCATTCGCATACAGCGAAGCGTTGAGGTTCATGGAACACTGTACGGCGAATATCACGGAGAGAATACGCCACTTCTTCCACGCAGGGAAGCTGAAGCCGAGCTGGTCGTAGGCCTCTTCTTCCGTTAGCACGACTCTGCCGTCAGGGGACTCCTTGTTCGTCTCGTCTTCCTGTAGGCATTGTTCGGTCTTGCATCGACTTTGTTTTTCAGTCGATTTCTCGGTGAAGACTGAATTGAGGTCGGCCTGCAAGCTGGAGCGGGATTGTCTGGAGAATAACGTGCTCTCTCCGCCGCTCTGGGAGCAGCTTGCGCCGTCAGATGCCAAGCCCGCCATGAAGGGAGTACAACGTCTCGATCGTGGAGAGAGCGGAAATAATACGCATATGGAGCAGGAACTATAAGAAGTGGAGGCTGACCTTCAAGTGGACTCAGGCTGACAGGCTGTCGGAAGTAGGCTGACATGCTTGAGGACGAAGACTGAGACTGAGACAATGCGCATGTAAGTCGTTGGGTAAGAATCTAACGAACATAAGCCACGTAATCATGTCGAAAAAAGGTGCATCTTGGGTGCATCCTTCGACCAATTGACAACGGCGCTAACGTGACAGACGGCCTGAGTGACTTCGAAGTGAGAATGCCTAGAATGCATTGACAGCGGCAGCTGGAATAGGTACTATTAGATCCACGATGAATGTGGCCAGCACTTCTGTTGAACGTTGAACAGTCAGATAGCCGCGTCGCGTCATGTGAGGTGCCAGGGCGCCATCATGCGCCCAAAACCTATGTGTGTGCATACAACTTATATTAATTCAGTTCATGCCTCACAGAAACAAATCATGTCCGAATATGAATTCATGCATACGAGCAGTCGGCATTAGAAGATAACCAGCAGGAAGGCAAAGCGCATCGGACCGTAACCGTCAGAGGCTGTAGTATCATAATTCCATTCATAATCAAGTCGTGAACGCCCGCGTGGACTACTATGATAGTACATTGTGTAGAACAAACCACCCGGCACATGAATGCAAAGCCATCGGGTGGTCGCTGATACAAGTTACAAGAGTGGTGAGCGGTGCCAAGCTGACAGTCAGTATGACAGTAATGAGACAACATGGCGGACTTGAAAGCTTGAAAGGGGATGGCAGATGAAAGAAAACCTAAAAGTAAGGAAACGCTATAAAATTACTCAAGGAATCAGATGGACGACACGTCTTCAGCAGAGGAGGCGCGGCACCGAACAAGTGTTCCTAGCGATGGTCGACTCTAGAAGCCGAACATAGGTGTGACCCTCCTCGCACCTGGCTCTCCGCCCGACCGCCCGGGAGCATACCCGCTCTTCTTGGTCGGAGAACTCGGCACAGACAGGCTGCCCTTGCGCGGCGTCGTGGATGCAAGTACAGGTTCCTTCAACACCGGCTTCTTCAGGTTCGACGGAGGTGGCCCCACGAGCCGAGATATGCCCCACGGAATGTCAATGCCCGAGCGTGCGGCAAATCGAAGGTAACGTGCGATCTCGAGATGGAGAACTGGATAGTAGGTCGTCGACGCTTTCCGTGCCATCTGGTAAACAGGTAAGCATCAGGCAAAACCCTGACAGCAATTCGTTGAACAAGAAAATACGCACGACAAGGATCCGGTCCATGCCCGACGCAAATAAGTCAGAGTGGAATTGGTAGGCTGATAGTGGGTTGTGACGCGGGACATGCACGTCCTCAGCAGCACGGGACATAGCGTTTAGGAATCTGAAATGAGTTGCCTTTGGGCGATCGGGCGTTAACAAGTGCAGGCTTCTCGCAAATCAAAGACGAACCATGTAACCCATTGCCTCAAACTCCACGCCACCAGACATGCCTCCCGGGGCACGCGGCCTTTCTGCCTTAGCCTCGTCTGTCTCCTCAAGGTTCCAAATCGAGTTGCCCGGGTGGCAGTACACCCAGAAGAAGTCCCTAATCAGGTTGCTCAACTCCTCGAGGTAGGTCTTATAGATCCGCGGACGGCGAATCTGCTCTATGAAGATATGCGGCTCAACGTGGATTCCGTTGTCCTCGGCCGAGGGCGGCGCAGGCGTGAGTAGGAGCGACTTGACCAGCGAGACGACTGACGCGTGGGGCGCAGGGAGGACAACTATGCCAGTAGCCATTGAGGCGTCTGCCTCGGTTTCCCAGGGAACAGACTGCGACCTGCTATGGCCATACGGAGCGAATGGCATAGCAGCCAAAGGATTACCAGCAGACGGCAGAGCGGAGGGCGGATAGAGGTCGAAAAGACCAAGCAACAGGTCAAGTATGAGGTTGCGAGTAGCGACGTCGCCGGGACGCTTGTCGGAGTAAAGCAGGGAAACGAGCTGGGCATAAGGGGCAGGGCAGTAGCTGCGAAGAGCAGCACATCCTACTGCTGAGGTGGCTAGCGCCTTGAAGCACCGGAGCAACTCATGCAAAATCTGGTCGTCGTGTTGCTCCTCGCTGCGTGGTCGGTCAGTCTCGGACCTTTGGCAGAGTGGTCCAACTTACCGCCACTCGACAGAAAGGATCTCATACAAGCGACTTAACATCGCATCGTATCCGCCCTGTTCGACGAACTCTTGGGTCCAACTGTGCAGACATCAGCATCTACGACCACAACGGAGTGTCGGTATCTTACCTCGCGGGCTCGTTCCGCAAATGGAGGCGCAGTTTTTTGACCAATTCAATATCAAGCTGAATGGTGGAAACCCTGCTCAAAACTTTTTGGAACTTTGAGGGCGCCATGGCATTCTTGCTATGTTTATCTTTGACTGACTTGGCGGCTGGCTCAGGGTTCTCATGATACTGTAGCATCTGCCTGTTGGCATCGAATGACACGCCTCGATTGTGGGCCTGCTGAAAAAACTTTGGTCTGTCCGGCGCTTTGGATAGGTCGCGCATGGCCTGTATGTGCTTCCTTTGAGGTTCAGGCGTGGCAATTGATTCGATGCTCCGCGCTTTTCGGAGACCTTGGAGTGTGGCGGGAGGCGCAACAGGCTTTGCAGACATGGTAGCCAAATCTTTCGAGTGCTTCACGAATTGAGCCTTTACGCCTGGATCCATTGTCGCCAACTTCGCCCGCATGTTGTCGGGGACTTGCAGCTCATCCTGTAACATACCAGATAGTAGTCAACATATGTTGCCACTTATAATTGACGGACGACACAGATGAAGTCGGCACCCGGACGGAATACACGCCAACCGATGTGGTGTGTAGCCCAAGAACACATTTCAACTATGTTTTCTGAGTAACGTTGTGATTCCACGGGATGAGGGTGTAAGGTCATCCCACACAAAGGACCACGTCTCCTGTGGCGCGGCACCCAGGCACAAAGGCGAGTGGAGCGAAAGACACATGTCGGAACTTACAAGTAGCTTTTCGAACGCATGGTTCGCCGCACTTCCCTCAAGAACTTGAACCTGATCCTTTCCCTTTCGCCTCTTTGACTTCTCATTTCGTGGAGTTTTCCCGTCATCGTTAGTCCATAGCTCTGGATAGTTCTCCTTGCCATTTGGGGCAGCGTCCAGAGGTGGAGTAACCATCTGGAACTCCCCAGACGGGATCCGTCTGGAGGGAAGAATACTCTTGAACATGCCGCAGCGTTCGTAGCTTTTAGGGACGAGAAGGTATAGAACTTAAGGCAGGTAGCAGGCGTGACAAAGGCAGAGGTGAGCAATTGAACCTTGGCTCAAGTTCAACTTGGCCACCCAGTTCGTGACCGCGAACAGTCACGTGGACCATCAAGATCCCACGCGCGCTTCACCGGAATTTGGAGGCAGAAATGTGAAGGCGCTCGCATTTTCCTACCTGGTAAGGCCAATACATCTAGGCTTGCCCTTCCAGGTCGTGCAGCGATCGTAGGCCAAGATGAGCAGCCTCATCTCTTGCGCCGCGTGGTGAGTATGATTTACGTTCTTTGGATCCACGCTAATCCACTCTTTGCTCAGGGTGAAAAGAGGCGTAGCGGCTCAGCATCCCCAGAAGTATGCCTTGGACGACAACGAACTCGCACGAGTCAGCGCGCTTGCCCACATCGAACTAGAGGACGCGAGGAAGGAACTTGAGGCTGCCCACAAAGCTGCCGGAATGATGGGTAAGGGCGCAGAAGGCGAGGAAGCCGATGATGTAGATGAGGACGATGCCTGGATTGAGTGAGTTGTCTCTAGTATCAGTATTTGTCCAAGTGTGGAATGAACGAGTCATAAGTGAAGATGACGACAAGATAGATGAGGACGTTCCAATGGATGGAGATGAGCCAAAGCAGGTTGCAAAACCCACAGGGGCAGATGGTGATCTCGCAGAATATAACCTTGATAACTACGATGAGGATGATGGCATGCCGGGTATGGTGATACACTTTGTGCCATGTATAAGCTGCTGATTTGCAGCTCCCCGTTAAGCAATGGGTCCTTTCAGCAACATTAAGGGGCTGACCTATTATCGGAATAACGATGAGGACCCATACATCACCCTTAAGGAGGTATGTTTGCATGTCAAAATATTTGCTCTTTTTGCAGACATTTCCTAGGATGAAGAAGACAACGAACGAGAAGATCTCGAGATTCTGCCCTCCGACAACCTGCTCGTCGCTGCCAAGACCGAAGACGAAATCTCACAACTTGAGATCTACGTTTACGACGAATCCGAAGAGAACCTCTACGCGCACCACGACCTCATGCTCCCCAGCTTCCCGCTTTGCCTTGAATGGCTCGATTTTCCTCCCATCACCTCTCCGTCCGCCCAGCGCGCCTCCAACTCGCCCGTAAAACAATTTGGCAACTACATCGCAGTCGGGACGATGGAGCCCGAGATTGAGATTTGGTCGCTCGACATCGTCGAGGCGATGTATCCCGACATGGTATTGGGCCGCCCAGACAAGACAGCCGCGCATGTGCCAACGCCGCTAGGGACCGGCAAGAAGAAACGCAAGAAGACGAAGCATCGCGCGACTTCCCCCTCCTATCATGTTGACGCCGTGCTCTCGCTGTCCTGGAACAGGACACATCGCAACCTGCTTGCATCCGCCTCTGCAGACCGTACCGTGAAGTTGTGGGACCTTAGTCGAGACCCGACTATCACGGGAGAAGGGGCCGAGGGCCAGGGTGCACTACGGAGCTTTGAGGTGCACAAGGATAAAGTGCAGGCAGTACAGTGGAATGAAAAGGAGCCGACGGTGCTACTGACTGGGAGCTACGATCGAACGGTGAGGACATTCGATTCAAGAGCGCCCGAAGCCGGTGTCGGTGCGGTCGTCGGTGCAGATGTCGAGGCGATCCGGTGGGACCCTTGGGAAGCGCATGGGTTCTATGTTAGTCTTTCTTTTCTTCTTGGCTGCGTCTTGTTGACTCCTGTCTCTCGGTTAGGTATCCCTTGAGAACGGTGTTGTCTTGAATTTTGATGCAAGAACATTGCCGTCAGATCTCCACTCATCTTCCCCAGCACGCTTTACGTTGTCGGCGCATGATGGTGCTGCATCGGCGCTAGACATCAATCCTCACATTCGTGGTTGCATTGCCACGGGTGGGACGGATAAGATCGTCAAGGTCTGGAACATCAACGAGGACGCCGACCTCGAGAAGCGGCAAGTCAGCCTTGTTATCTCGCGCGATCTCGGCGTGGTGAGTCTCCATGGTCATGCTGTTACGCCATGCGCTCAACTTACGGTTCCTAGGGCAAGGTGTTCTCGACATCGTGGTCGCCAGACGACCCACTCACGCTTGCGGCGGGGGGCTCGCAGGCCAAGTTGCAGGTATGGGACATCGGCGCGAACGTTGGTGCTAGAAAAGCCCTCGGCCCGAAGTTGGCACAAGCGGGCAAGAGTGTGAAGGAGAAGACAGGTGGTGGGGTGGTTGGTGTTGCTGGCGACGATGAAGACAGTAGCGGGGATGAGGCAGAGGATGGGTGACAACCGTTTCAGGTGTCACCAGCGTCATCTAGAGTGGGATACAAACTGGGGCATATAACACTGACTGATGCAGTTGGAATGCGGCCATACTTGAGGGCATCAGCATGTATCCTCACCTTTGGATTGGTCGGCCGCGCGAGACGATTTTCTGCCGCACTACTAACTCGATTGGTTATGAGGTTGTTCATCAGGACGTCATGCTACAGAGTCTGTCACTTCCATACAATAAATGTCACGACGTACAACGCATGCTACCTCTACATAAAGTCATCGTCATTCGACCCAACGTCGTCCAGGGCTTCATCATATACGGACGTATCAAGCCTGGTAACGTGCGGGTACAATCAGCAATCAGTATCACCACTTGCTATTTGAATGGGAGCATGCTCACTTATTCGTGGCCTTCACCGCTCCCAAGACTGGTTTCGCAGCGGCTTTTGGCTTCTTCTTCCCCGACGCTTTGTCTCTCTGTTCCTTTTGCTTCTCATTTGCAAGGGTCGTCAGGACACTAGCGGTCTTGCGGACGTCGACATCGCGTAATGGCATGGCCAGCCCGCGCACATGATGTTCGAGGAAAGCGGGATAGAGGGGCTTGTCCTGCAAGCGCTTGATGATAACTTCGATGATCTGGTCCGACAGCTTGATGAAGTCCTCCTTGCTCCCTGGTTGAGCAGAGATGAGCGCGTCCAATTCAGACGAGGACGCTCCTGTTGTGCACAACACATTAGCGTACGTCCTACATCCTACTCGCAATGCTGACCGTCGAGAGCTGCAGAACCGAGCAGGTCGGCAGCATTGCTTAGGTCAGCTTTGAGTTCTCTCTCCTTGTCTCGCCGGGCCTTTTCTCGAGGATCGAGGACAGCGTCTTCGTCGTAGTCATCGTCATCATCATCGCCGGCAGCCTCCCGCGCCGCTCTTGCAGCCTCCTTCTCCGCAAGCTTCTGCTTCAGTGAACCTTTCTTCTTCGGTGGCACTGTAGTTGTCACAGGCTTAGCCGGCTTCTGCTCCTCCTCATCTGAAGACGCTTCCCAGTCACTCTGATATGCAAGATGTTCACACCTTACTTGTTAGTATGAGGATAAATTGAAGACAGTTTACGCACGACTGGCGCATCGTCTTCTTCATCTTCGCCCTCCCACTTGCTCTTCGCTGCTTTCTTGGGAACGGGCGCGGGCGGCGCGACAACAGGCGACTCGTCATCCGACGCACCTGCACTCCTTGCGAGCATTATAGACAGACCGGTAAGGATCAAGTGGACATACCCCAGTCAGACATTGCGGAGAATCAGCAGCGTGTAAGTTAGGTCGCGATGGTCAAGCAAGATTGGACGCAAAGGAGATTATCCAATCTCGGATCGTGCGCCACTCTCAGCCGCCCATGCCCGCGCACGCACGTCTGTAATGTGGGTTCATAGTAAAACATCCTTGTCGTGAGCTTCACTCGAATCTCTGCGTGCCCCGGGCCAACTCTCAAGCTCGAGTCGGAGCAAAGGACTTCTCTCAGTTCTCTTGATGCTTTCGGTGAGTTGTGTTTATGGCTTAGTACAATCCCTTTAACCTCACCGTCAAGTACGTACAGTTCTGTGAGAGCGACTACATACTACACGTAGGTGCGGGGTGGTAGAAAGCTTTCCGCCTTTTGCAGTCTGCAGTCACCGCCCCTCCTCTTACTGCGGGGACCCATCGCTGGATAATTAATGTTGCTTGCGTTATGGTCTGTGCCGTGGTGGATGGTACAAGCGTTGGTACGATACATTTGCGTCCAGACGGTCGCCCTGCATGTGACCATGTAGTATGTTTGTGAGGCATGTGTACTTCCGAGTATTCAGCTCACCTCGACACTAGCCGTTGAATACAGATCGAGGACGGACATAAGCTCATGCAGTGTATTGTCAAGATAATTTGTAAACTCGTACGCCAACCGGGACTCAGTTCAACGACGGGTGCGTGTCTTCTCGCAACCTCAGCCTGGGGCTGCCGGCGATGATTTGGGTGGGTGGTGTTTGACAAAGTAAGCATGGCCATGGGAATTCAATTTTGCGGCTTACAACTGATCAAACTCATTGAGGCAGACCGTCTAGCGCCGACAACTGTCAATGGCTCGAGTTGTGACCGGTCTTTAGTCAGTAACACCCTGCAGAGTACTATGGTTGACGTTAAGTCGCTTCTGAGTGTATTCGGCACGTCGGATTGACCCACAGAAGCTCCGAGAGTTACAACGTTTTCTCGATCCGTCGGAACTGTTACTCATTGTGTCCGCGGTACGGGATTTCCTTGTGGCTAAGAGATGGCTCACGGTTCTCTGTCCATTGGACAGGCGAGGTACTTGAAAATTAGGATGTGCACTGAGTGTAGAGGATACTTAACTGAATGGCCCAAGATCTATCCTAATGCCTTCGCGGCTTCAGTTAAGGGAATGGCCATGGTGAGAGATCAAGTCAAATCAACACCGCGTTCAAAAAAACATCAGCTCAGCAGCATTACTTAACCACGACAAGAGGACAAGAACAACTGCCACAGGATTGCGAATAGGTTCGGAACACGTTGTATCTCCAGCATGCCCTTCCTCCCGGGACTGAATGGATGTGTGCCTGCGCGACGGATATAAAGACCCTATCGAACCATGGCCAGCTAGCAGCTCGAACCACAGTCGTCTGTGGTATAATCTCTCCGAAATGTCTCAATCCAAGTATCCAACTCGCGCCCTCTTCCGCGGCGGCCCGCTCGTCAGTGCTATCGGCTTTGGGGCTATGGGTAAGGGTAAACCCGTACGATGGTGACAGTACTAATAATCATACTTGCGCCATCTGTTAGGTATTGGCGCCATCTTTTATGGGACGTCTAATGAGGAAGAGACTATGAAGACACTCACCTATGCCGCTGATCGCGGCGTGACTTTCTGGGATACTGCCGACATTTACGGAAACAGTAGGATATCGTCTTCTATTGCCGGGATACACTCACCAAGAGCCTCTTCTGGCTAGGCGAACAGACCATCGGTCGCTGGTTCGCCAAAACGGGCAGACGCTCGGATATCTTCCTCTGCACCAAGTTCGGCGCGAGAGATCTCACTCCAGGTGCGACGGCCGGGCGCAAACCCACCAGCAAGCCGTCCTATATCTTGCGCGCAGTCGAGAGTTCCCTTAAAAGCCTACAGACAGAATGGATCGACTTGTACTATCAGCACCGTGTTGATCCCGAGGTTCCCATCGAAGGCAAGCTAGCTTACTTCATGAGCGACATCATCGTCTGACTACTTACCGTGCTCTCCTCAGTCGTCATGGAGACTCTTCGCCCCTACGTCGAGAGCGGAAAGATCAAGTACATTGGATTGAGCGAGTGTAGCATTGACCATCTGAAACGGGCGAGGAATGTCCCTGGAATCGGCGAGAAGGTCGTGGTTTGTCAGATGGAATACAGTCCCTTTGAGCTGGAGATCGTGAATAATGGCTTCGCGGCGGCCACCCAGGAGCTCGGAGTGGGCGTCGTCAATTACTCCCCACTCGGCAGAGGTAGGTCTGCTCTGTAAATGCCGCGAGCGCCCTTAGACTGACCGATGCACGCGGCCAGGTATGATCACAGGACGGTACGTCCCATCCGCATACCCCCGCACGTCTGCTACACCAACGCGTTCGTAGTTTCAAATCTCGCTTCGACTTCGGGGAGAACGACATCCGCCGCGACTGGCTGCCACGCTTCTCCGACGAGAACTTCCCGAAGAACCTCGAGCTCGTCGACAAGTTCCGCGAGATCGGAGGCAGGCACGACGCTACGCCTGGCCAGGTCGCGCTTGCGTGGATCCTCGCCGAGCATCCCAGCTTTGTCCCCATTCCAGGATGCAGCAGCGCGGCGCGCCTGGAGGAGAACGCCAAAGGGGCGGAAATCACGCTGTCTGCGGACGATCTGAAGGCGATTCGTGCGGCCGTGACAGCTGCCGACGTGCAGGGTGGCAGGTACCCGGACAGCTACAAGGTGGCAGTTGACAGCATCCCGCTCTCCGAGTGGAAGGGCGAAGCTCGGCAGTACGCGAAGGTCTGACCTCTGTTGTGCGAATGTACCGTCGTTCAGTTGCGTATATGGTGGATGTCAAGTAAAGGCTTCACGAGGAATAGACCATTCGATTTACCGTTAGCTCACTAGCCGATGTTCTGGAATGTGGAGATGATGTTCCATCGCTGCTCTGCGTTGATATGTATGTTGGGTCGGATTGGATGACGACCGCTAGCACCAATAACTGAATCGCTACCCAGGAGCAATGCTGATTGTTGCCTCACGATCTGACTGCAGGTGGGAGACAGCCACGCATGAGCCAGGTCTAGAGCGGTAGGTAACCTACCACTGGCGGCAGTGCCTTACAAATTACTTTTGACGTTCGTGTACCCAACCCATGTCGCCCAAGTTGCCTTACGGATGGGCATAAGTTTGACATTAAATTCGTGTTGCCCAGTGGCTTCGGGACGCTGGGTTGTTGAGCAATGTTCATGCGATTATACTCCCACTTATGAAAGATCCTCCCTGGAATGTTCATTTCAAACTTTACACGCCGCTGTCATAGTACTTCTAGACACAAGCCGAGACACGCACGCGTTATCCTCGCTCAACACCATCTAGGCGAATATAAGGCTGTCTCGATGGCGAAATACTTCAAGTTATCACGACTATCCATACATATCTACACGAATCTCCTTCTCTCATCTTCTAATGTTCCGCGTCCTACTCGAGCTTCAACACTATCCACACGTCAACACCTCGCGCGCATCCCGTCAAAGACGAATCGAACTCACCGCAGGCCCCGCTGCTCGGCTTGGTCGCGAAGATGACCTGCTGGAGCGCCTCGCCCCCGAGACCCTCGTACGCGGGATAGCGCGCCACCATGTGTTCAATGAACGCGCCCACCTCGTCCTCCGCGACGAGCGACACCGTGCACCCTCCCCACCCGGCCCCTGTCGACGCGCACGCATCAGCATCCCGCCCTCGCCGATCCCGCGAGTCTCGGACTCGAGACCCCGCACGGACTCGGACTCGGACACACGCACCTGTGACCCGCGAGCCGTACGCGCCCGCCTCCTTCGCGATGCGCACCAGCTCGTCCACCTCCCCACACGAGTTCTCACACAGCGCGCTTGCGCTCGCGTGCGACGCGTCCATCAGGCCCCCGAGCTCCCGCAGGACGCCCTCGGAGTCCGAGTCCGCGAGCGCGGACCCGGACGCAGCCGCCGCGGCGCGGAGGCACACCGCGCGGAAGGCGATGACGCGCAGGGACTCCGCGAAGACGTGCCTCACGCGCTTGTAGATCTGGAAGCGCGTCGCCTCGACTGCGCCGTGCCGGCCCCGTCAGCTTCCTCCGCCCCCGAATCACATTAGCATTAGAGAGGGCGGGACGCACCTTCCACCCAGCTCAGGTACACCTCCCTGAACGCCGCCTCGTCCATCCTGCTCTCCCGGACCATCTCCTCCATCGTCAGCCCCAGCTCCTCGCCATCCGCCCTCCCCGCGGGCCGCAACTTCTCTACCTCCGGCAGCACCCTCTCCAGGCCCGCCCTGAGCCCGTCCGTATCGAGCTCACTCGGCCGGCCCTTCACCTCGGCGTGGCCGAGCCACCGCCCGAGCACCTCGCGGAGAGTGGGGCGCTCGGTGGGTGCCAGCTCGACGCCCAGGTGGCGAGCGAGGATCCGCGCGCCCACGAGCGTCTCTACGACGCGCAGGTTGTAGCGGGTCTTCGCTCCTGTGGGACGGGCTCAGCGCCGGGCGTGGCTGGTGCTCGATGGTACGGACACACCTACGGCCTTGTCGCTGACGACCAGCGAGTTGGCGCAGACGAAGACGGCGCGGGGGACGGTGCGCGACGTAGGGAGGGGGATCGGCTCGGCGTGGAGAGACGGGAAAAAGGTGATGTAGAGCGCGGAGGACGGCGTTGAGATGACGGAGGCGGCCTGATCCATTCTAGCAAGGCGCATACAGTGAGTCAGGCGCATACAAGCAGAATTGCGTGGGGGCCCATTTGCAACGAGAACGCACCCACCGCTGTTTACTCCTACGCCGCGTGAATATAATGAGCGCGTGAAGGCTAAGGGGAAGGCATCGCTGCGTACCGACACGACGTTCGTTCTCCATCGACATCTCCACGAGCTGGCCCTTGGTGACGCTCGCAAGCTTGTTGTTCACGACTAGGAACGAGAGGGTGGCCGCAACGACCATTGCCGCACTAAATGGATGAGAAGATGAACATGAAAAGTGTGCACCAGAGGGCATGTTGCGCTCGCCTGGACGACAGCCCAGAGCCAGCAGGTACTGAACCGGTAACAAGGAGGTCGACAGACGCAGGCCGCTCCCCAGACGAAGGAGGGAAGAAGCGGTTCAACACGCCCTATCGACACCTGCGTCTCAGCCCGTCCGCCTCGAAACCGAACGAGACGCGGCACGCACGTAATACCCTGCCTTGACGTAGCTCTCCCACCGCAGCTCGCTCTTGTCGATGTCCAAATGCCAGCTCCCCGCTGGTCCGGCACCGGAGGCCTCCTTCTCGTCTGGCACGCTCGGGGTGTGCGCATCCTTGAAGACGGGGGCGAACGACTGTGGGGCATACTTGAAATCGAGGTTGTGTGCGGAGACAGTGCCGGGGTCGGCGGGCACGGTTGTCTCGGCAGAGGGGCCACAGGCGACGAGGATGTCCTGCTCGATGGCGGCAGGCAAGCAGCCGAATAGGACATAGTCGATGTGGTCTCCGATGAGACTGGGGATCGTGGATCGGGCTCTTCAGTATGATAGACCCGCGACCAGGTGCCGATGTACGCACTTGACTCTCCCCGGCGCCCGCGCGATGTACGCCGGCTTCCTTCCAAACCGCTTCTCATACTCCTCCACCACGCCGTTCCACCTCGCCCTGTCACCGCTCACGCGTGTCACCGTGCACGCTCCAGGAAAACAAGAGAGGGGGTGACTGACGCTTGAAACGCAGCTGTCTGCAGATCGCCGAGAACGTCGCTGAGAGATGTGTAGATCGGGATGGGCAGCTGTGCGGCCATCTCGACGCGGGAAATGCAGAGAGCAGGAGACGGGGAGTTTGGGAGAGTGGAGGTGTTATGAGGGATGGGGAGGCGGGAGGACCATCTCGGCCCGGCTGTAGAGACTCAGAGCTCGAGCGGCCTCAGTCAGCCTTGTCGCGGACCGCCTGATCGATGTCTTGGGGCACCATATGCATATGCATTCCCAAGAGCCTCTGCATTACTGATCAGCAGCACAGGTCAGACGGATCAGTCACAGAGACGACACGAAGGCGACGCAGAGCTCGAGTCCTGGACCGCGGTCAAATTCAGGAAGTCAGTGGACGAGACAGATCAGGAACATGTTGATTGGAACGAACATGACAGTCGCCGGATCAAATAAGTTCGATCCACGATATCGTCTTTATTTCATGAAACTCCAAGTGCATGGTTCCATCATGGTTGGTATGTATCTCGACGTCTTGATCTCTACAAAATCACTTCTGTTCTGGGACGCTTTGATGCAGCGGACTCCCATACCTGATTCTGATGCGGTCAAGACAAGCCTAGTTATGAGACAAATTAAGACAATGCTGATTGCCCTTGTGGTGACAGCATATAGGCGGTTAGGTGCGATTGTCGAGGTTGGCACGGCTGGTTCGTCCTCTCGCTTCCCTTTTCTTGTTTCTCGCCTCATACTCGTTGTCGACTCTCTTCTCTGAATAACTCGCACATAACCTACGAACAATCTCACAACCTCTGAGCTGAAGATGCATCTTACCTTCCTCTTCCTTGTCTTCCAAGGCCTGGCTGCCATTGTCTTTGCTATGCCGGTCCCGGTAGGCATTTTTCTGTTGGGATGCCAGCTGTTGAGGTAACTCTTGAAATCATCATACATGCACATACATAGGGTTCCAACATCCGAGTCTCAACGCGTGGAGTGGCACCCTCACGCTCCTACCTGGCGCGACGAGATCAGTCACAGCTCCTGCGTCGCGGAATTCAAACTCAACCCTGTACGGGCATCCTTTGCGTCTGGGTTCTTTGATCTGACATATCCATCCTTCCATTGTGCCAATTCTAGGGACAACTAAGCCCGAGTCATCCCGTCATCCTTGTATGTGCAGCATTTGCACCCGAGTTCCTTGGTCTGACATGACCACTTTTCTAAGCCCGGGAACTCCAGTTTCATGAGGAACACCCAAACCCACATGTAGTTGTGGTCTCCGTGAACCACTCAAATGAAGTCCCTCAAGGGGCTGATGGCGCAATTGAGGGGGTATTGACTTACCGATTGAAGAAGGCGCCTTATGAAGGCTGGTATATATATGGTGTTCGTGTTACTGAGGCTAGCCGGGCAGACGAGATTAGAGCAGTATGCACCTTTGCCCTTTTTTTTTCCCAAGGTTTTCTTATTGTCTTTTCTCTGCACAGCAAAGCACGCGGGAGTGTTCAGATGGCACATACCACTGGTTCATGCGCTATGGACCTTTGCAAACTGTATCTACGAAGAAGTGATCGAACGGCCTCAATTGTACTTGCAACTCAAATCTCCTGGACTAGCTGGTTGCAGATGGCATCTCTGAACCGCTCTGCGAAGATCGACACCCTGTGAAGTGGTGGTTCAGTACGATAACCTGTACATGTACTAGTTGCCAGGTACACACACGTCTCCTCAGCGAATCCAGTCGCCCTGCGCGATTGCGCTTTTGGCAGAGAAGGGTGCTCGCGCGAGGGCATCTGAATGCTCCGTGAGTGATCCACCAGATGGGACGCACCAACAGCCGGATAGGGCGCGGCCAAATCACGTGTTGGCAGTCGAGCGCGCGTCGCATGAATCTTCGACACAAGGTTGGACGTGTATATTCGACACGTCCCATGCAATGCACCCGCGAATCGCGGTGGCGCCGGCAATTGGAACCCAGAATCGCGGCGCCGGCGGAGACTCGTTGCATTTGCATGGCAATTGCCGATCTGACGTCTGACGTCTACTGTAGCTGTGCGTGCGGGGAATACCTAGGGGTGACATGCGCACAGATCATCTTGGACAGGCCATCTCAGGACATCACGTGAGGCCATCTGCTCGAGAGTCGTCTGAATCGCAGCCCGAAGCTCGCGAAACGTCGCGCATCTGGCCATGGGTGCACCGCTGCCGTCATTGTTGCTGCGAATCCCCGCTAGGGCTCGACGCTTCCGGGTGGCCCAATTGAAGAAGCCCAGCGCACACAGTTGAGTCTGAAACCCGCAGTCACACGAGGCTGCTTCACCGCATCGAATATCGACTGCTCGGTTGGAACCGTCTCGCTGGATGTAGTACGTGTCGGGTGGAATCGTGGTCGAGTGCTGCCCGCCCAGAGATCGAGAACCGCCTGGCGAGTCAAGTGACGTCGGATGGGTTGCCGACCGGGATGCCATGTCACGACTAGTCCATAAGCAGAGCTGTGGCCCATACGCGCCTAGGCTTCACCATGCCCTCGCGCGCCGTGTAATCCATTAGCGTCTCGCAGCCCCTCTCAGCATCGACAGGCCACAGGGGCCCCCGCGCACTTACAAGGTCGCACCTTCGCGTCGACGACAGTTCGATCGCGCTAGCCTAGCTCCAACTCGGGCGGCGAGCTAGTGTGCAGAGAGCCATGTGACAGCAGTGACGGCCAACGTGAGCACGCCCGGCCCGACCGGTCGACGAACACGGCAGTCAACTAGCATCGAAGCGTCAGATGTGCCGGAGGCTGGCGATGCTTACAGAGAGACGGCGGCCGTGTAGCCTGCAATTGATGCACGGAAAGTAACCCTCGTGAGGACACCGGGCATCACGGTAAACCTCTTGCTTCGCCTGCGTCGGACGTCGACGCGAGTCGCACATCCGCAGAGGTAGCCTGAACTGAGGCGGCATCGGATGGGCATTGACAGGAGAGCAGGCGCCAGATATTTTGAGGTCTGTCAAGATGCACATGCCGTGGGATCCAGCGAGGGTGCATAGGCTTCTGCCTTCCGTCAGAACATTCCTTCACGCGACAGCACAACACACGCACGTCGCTCTCAAACGGTTCGATGTTCGAACCCGACCGCCGTCGACAGCCACGCGTAACCACGTCGGCCCCCCTTCCCTTTCCTCGTCGCGTGCTCTCCAAGTAACATCGCGACATCGAGGCTGACAGGCCGACCTAGTCCCGGGGCGCAACCGAGACGCTAGCACGGCAGATACCAGAGCGTGCGCCGAGTTCAGGGATAGACCATCCCCTACTATGGATAACGCCCGTTTATGGTTAGCAACGGAGACTAACCATCCCCTGAGCCACCCGCCACTTCTCGCCGATCCCGAATTAGGGATCCCGGCACAGTCCTCACGCACTCCGCGATCAGGAGCCCCCCGCCATCCGAGGGAAGGGGCGGGTTGGCAATCGCAGCCACCCGCGCGGACGCTAACCGCCGGCGCGACGATCGCTGCTCAGATCGGTATCTCTGGCTCGGTAAGCAGTGGTGCATCGGCCACGATCCGAGCCACTTTCGACTTCAGGGGCCGGGGAAGGCGCGCGGCGAGGGACGGGATGCAGAGGCAGACGGCGGTGTCGACAGAGTCGGGGCCGTGGTGTACCGTGGGCGGATGACTCCACGTCATCGAGAAATATTAAGTTATCGCCGTGTCGTGAGTGTGCGTTGTGCGGATTGGCGAGTTGCCTGCTGTTATGAGATACAACATACATAGCATTACAAGACTGCGGTGCCAGCAGTCGAGGCTGGACTACACACCGAGATTGCATTGAGACAGACGAGGCCATATCTGCAACTGCAACACAGAATATGCGGAACATAAAAGGTGCCAGATCATCAAATACCCAATTTCTGTTACACGGGCAACTGAACAAGTATTCATGAATTGAACTGATCGTCCGATATTCGACAGGCCAATACTCAGTGACACGAACTCGCATCGGCATTCATATACCCGCCACACGTTGCTGACTCAAGAACCAGTAGAGTTCTCCATCGAAGTACACCGGCAATTGTCGCTAGTCAGAGAGAGATGATCAGGACAATCCAGAAAAGAATCAGAGTGCATACTCGTCTGAAAAGGCTAGTGTTTCGAGGATAAACACCGTACACATTCCAGCCTTGATAAGGACCATCAGGCACTCGGTAACTAATGGCCCCAATGGCCCCTAGGACCGTATTTGCGCGCTCCACGGTCACATCTACAGGTGAACCGTTGACGGTGAAATGAAAATGCCGCACTTAAGACGTGTCAGACCAAAGAAATCAGGTGCAAGTGCTGCACATACTCTCAATACCGTTTGTCAAGGTATCAGTTGGGGCTGGATCGATGGAAGAATAGGCATGTCAGATCAAAGAACCCAGATGCAAATGATGCCCGCACAGGATGGTTCGGCGCGACGCAGGAGACGTGACTGATACTGATCTCGTCGTGTCAGGTAGGACCGAGAGGGTGTCACATCACGCATTGAGACTCGGATATCAGAACCCTGTGTGTACATATGATGACTTCAAGGGTGACCTCAACCCAACAGCAAGATGCCTACCGGGACTGGCATAGAAAAGACAGAGGCGGCCAGGCCTTGGAAGACGAGGAAGAGGAAAGTAACACGCATCTTCAGAAAGGGACAACAACGGGCAAGAAACGAGAAACGAGAATGTAGTGAGAGGAAGGAGACGAACCAGCCGTGCCAAAGACGACAATCACACCCAGCCATTTATATGTTACCGCGACAAGTGCGATCAGCATTGTCTTGATTGGTCTCATTACCTAGCCTTGTCTCGGGTATGCAGTTCGCTGGGATCAAGACTTGAGCTGCCCAAAGTACCCTAGAGGGCCACACCTGATATCAATCAACATGGCGGTGACATAACCGAGACACAGCGGATAAGAGACTCATCAGTAGTGTGATACCAGTTGCGACGTGAACACCGACGGGGCTGAACGCGGATAAGCGGTAACCATCTATACGTTATGCCCCAAGGGCCCTGGTGTACCGTGGGCGGATGCGCGGCCACCACGGAGACGCACTGTAGTTGGATTTGGATTCCGCGTGCGACGGCACTAGGGAACGGACCGCCTTGCGCACGGCAGCTCGCAATTGCACCCGTCCGTATCTGCAGGGATCCAGCCCGGGACGAAACGACTGCGAGATATCGAAGCGTCCGCGTCGTCTCGTCATGCATCACCATTGCACAATTGCAAGACACGAGAAGCGAGTCAGACCTACCTTACGTGCCTACCTCACTCGCACCCGTACAGGACAGCCGGTGCGAGATGCTCGCTTGTGGGTGCGACGCGGATCAACTTTCAGTCAGCCCGAGGCCACAGCGTCCCTGCGAGGCTCTGCGAGCGACCTCGCCAGCCCCAGTCCCAGCCCCAGCCCCAGGCCCGCGCTCGACGCGCCCGGAGAACCGGATCAGCGCGCAAACTATGTTCCAGAGAGGTGACCGCGCCGCGCCGACGGTGCAGATCTGGCGCCGAGCGGAGTGCTGCATATCCAGCCCTGACGGAGGCCGGACGCGGCGGGTGAAATATGTGTAGTAGTTCTGTTGGACCCGAGCGGCGAGTTCGGGCGGGGCGGGCAGCGTCTGTTGCGCGCCGGGCGTTCAAGCGGATGCGTAAGCAGGTAGGCAGATACGACAACAAGGTTGCAAGCGGAGCCACAACGGCGCGCTCATGCTCATAAGCAGGCTGCGCAGAGATGAATGAATGTGGGATCAACCCGCAAGCATCCATTCATCGCGCAGCCGCGGAACCACTCCAGGTAGTGTCATCGCCGGCGATCCTCCATTTCGGCGCACCTCTCTCTCCCAGCCAACCGCGTCGAAGCGCGGACACAGAGTTGCATGACGTGGACGGGAACCAGAGCGTGACGCGGCCGTGCGAGGCAGTCCACGCCCGCTTTCGACGGGACCGTCTCCCAGGCGTGCACCTGAACCCTGTTAGTTTATACACGCCGAGAGAGCTAGAATCGGGTGGAATGCGCGAAGGGACGTCGATGTTGGCCATTGTCGGACACGCCCCACCAGGGTAGTGGGAATGTGAAGAGGCAGGATCATCGTGTGGGCTCAAAGGTGTAACGTCTCCGCTCGCTGGGGCACACCGCAGCCCAGGGGCCGTGCGAGTGCTGTATAGTAGTTATAGATGCCGCCATCCTGCTGTTCTCTATTGCGAACTCGCGCTAGACGCCGCGATGGCTCGGCACTAGACGCGAAAGGGTTGCCTCCAGAGGGTTGACGCCGCTAGCGAGCTGGGAGAAAGAGAGCGCACGAGCACGACAGAGCATGGGTTTGAAACGCAGGTCGCGCAGTCAAGGCCGCGACGTCGTCGGTGGCACCAGCAAGCACGCATACAGCCACCGCGGCATCCTCGCGGACGTATCAGGCGAACCCTGATCCAGATCAGCGCAAGAGAGCACATGTGACCAGGGGGTTCATCCCCTCATGCTTCGCGGAGTGCAACCTCTTTGGTGACCAGCCAGGCCACCGGCGCGAGACCAGGCAGCGAGCGACAGGGGCCGGGCGAAGAGCAGAAGGCCAGGATGAGGAAGGAAGGCGCATTACAGGGTCTGCGTCAACGCGGGAGCCCGCTGGCGGGAGCTTGAGAGCGAGTGGCCTCTTTCGAGGGAGGACCACGTACAGGTGCGATTACGGTCGTGGCGAGAGAGGCCCATCCACTGCGAGACCGCACGCTGCCGATTGCGGACAAAAGGCGCCGCGCGTCGACCGCCCGAGCAGCAGAGACGGCAGGAACCTTGACTTTGATGGGTACGGGAGGTGGCGCCAGGAGTCACGGGAGTGCCGGGCGTGCAGGGACATGCCGTACGGTGGACGGCGGGCAGTGGCACGATCCCTGCGAGGGCCTCGCGATGTTTGCGAACTGCGGTCACGATGCCACGGACGGGCGCGCCGCCATGGTCGCGCGACCCGCCAGACGCACCGTGGCGATGGGGCGCTCACCGCTCGGACGACCTCGCAGTGGGCTAAGCAGTACACGTTCCGCAACGCTGGGGCGGGGAGGTGGTCATGGGTCGTGCGGGGTGGTCGTTGAGTGTATAACAGCAAAGTGCCCACCGCCCTCGGCACCGCGCCTGTCCATCGTGCGTGCGTGACGGACACGAAGCGGAACCGGCGCGGGGCGGGCGGAGGCAGGTGGCGAGCTTGTTGGTGCGAGGGTGATGGCGTGCCGTTGGGAAAGACCCTGTCGTGGTCGTGGAGAGCGGTGGGTCAAGCGAGCTTCTCGCCCTGATGCCGGCGACTGACGGTGACAAGCTGCCCGCGCGTCGTGTCGTCTCTGGATGATGTTGGCTGCCACCGCGATGTGGATGTGGCTGGCGGGCGGGGGCGGAGAGCCTCGTGCAACGGCGAGCAAACAAGGTTTGATGGCAGGCGCGGGTGCGGGGTTGAGCCGGAAATGGACAGAGGAGCCCGGCAGAGGGGATTGCAAATTAGCACGGGTCGAATGATCGGCAATGAGCGATTGGCTCCTCACACGGCTTAGTGGGCAGGCACGCGCCGAGATAGCGGGACCGCGCCAGTCAGGCTGCCCAGGAATGGGAAGAGGGAAGAGTCATGCGCCCGTGGGTGGGAGCGAAGAAGTCCGCGGCGTGCCGTAACGAGAGCAACGAGGCTGCGAGAAGACCGCAGTGGAGGCCGTGGCTGCCCTGCCCGCGATGCGAAGTTCCCGCCCAGGAGGCTGGACGCCCTAGTGGCTGGCCCACCGCATCACGTGGAGATAAGCCCATCTCAGATCCCACCGTTAATGCCATTATGAGCGCCTAGTCGCGGTCGGGTCAGTCCATATTCAACACAGGCCACAGAGCCCGCTGCGTCTCCATCACCCCCTCCCCTCCCCTCCATGTCCTCCGCCGCCGTCCCCGCCTCCTCCCATCCCCCGCCTGTCCATGTCCAGGACGCTCCCCATCTCGTCCATGGTCTCGCCTACCCTCCCGACTTCCTTGACGCCCTCCCTGTCCTCCAGCCCCGCCCCCCGCCACACCAGTCCATCCGCGCTCTAGACGCCACCCAGTTCTCTCGCCTGCACCTCGACTACGCCACCTCCCATGCCCCGGACGGCGTCCTCTTCCCCTTCCTGCACGGCCTCGAGGGCGACAACGAGCACCAGAACGCATTCTTCGCCGCGTCCCCCCAGGCCCGCACCGTGCCCCGCTTCCGCGGCCTCATATGGGTCGCCTGTGACGACGACACCCACATCCTCCCCAGCCCGACGTCCAGCCCCGATCCCGACACCGACGACGACCTCGACGACGACTCCTCAAGCACCTCGTCCCTCGAGAGCCTCGGCACCATGTCCATGGACATCGACGTCGACGTCTCACCCAGCTCGCCCATGGAGATCGACCCCTCGCTCGGGGAGGACCCCATCTCCTCTGCGTCCGCGACGACGCTCACAGACAAGCCCCGCCTCGCCGCCCTCGACGCCCCGCCACCCGTCCTCATCTCCGCAGCACGCCCCCGGTACCCTGCGTACGCCGCGCCCGCCGTGCTCACCTCCAGCTTCTGCCCGCACCAGCTTCTGCAGCACACAAGCACGGACGGCGGCACCGTGTCGTGTGCCTTTGTCCAGCCGCGCGTGCCCGACGGTATCAGCCTGCGGAACTTTGGCATTCAAGCGGTGAGCGTCTCGCTTCCTCGTTCTTCGCTCTCGTCCGCTGTTGTTGCTTCCGTCGGCCTCTGTGTGCGATCGCACTCTGTTGCATGCGCTCGCCTGTATGTTCCGTGCTGCAGGACGCCTGTCAGCCATCAGACGGGCGCCTGCATCGTATCGTCCCCGCGACAGGCCCCGCGCCGCGTGCATTCAGACGCGATCTGCGGTCGCCAAACTCGTGTAAGTTTCCGTCGCCGACACACTGGCACCTTATCTTGCGTTGGAGCATGTCCTCTCTACCTTTGATAGACACTGTGTTTACCACGCCCCTGGGCCTCGTTTGCCTTGGGGAGGGGGCTGGTGGGATTTGATGTTGATGGCCGGACACTGTTGACTGTGGTGCTAGTGTCGTGATGCAGGGTGGACATGCTGGCTGTGAGGAACGGAGGGGTGGAGGGTTGTGCGGTCGTCTGGTGGCTGCTGTAGGCCACCTGATGTCATGCAAGAGGCTGGGTGCGAAGGTTGTGTGGCCAGATGATGAGGGGAGTTTCCGAGCGCAGTATTCAGTGGCGGGACAGTAGCTTGATGTCGTGGCGACCCCATTGAATGGGGACGCGCAAGATGGGATGGTCGACGCGCTGGCCACCTGGTGTGGGAATGAGAGCGAGCTAGTCTGAGTTCTGTGCTCGGTGCCGGTCAGGTGGTCGAGTTCCGTGGGTGTGGGGTGGCGAATTTGAATCCGCGGCGGTTGAGAGCTGCACCTTCGTCATCTTCGTGCGCTTCTGGTCGCTTCGGTAGACAATCTCGAAGTGCATGTGCCATGCGCGACACAATTTTGCTCGTTTGACAGAAGTGCATCGCGCTGCTTCGCGGTGGACGAGGATAATTCAGGTGTGAGCGCTACGTGTACAGTGATTGGACGTCGTTGGTGCCGTAATGACATTGGGACAGTGACTGATCGTTCCTTCCGCAGCCTATCTATGCCACGCTTTCCGACATCGTCGTCTACTCGCCGAAAGGAGACGTACGCGCAGCTCTCGCGCTTGCCGAGAAGTTCAAGGATGCAATCGAGAGCAAGCGCTTGGAACGGAGCGTTCGCTATGGCTGTCCTGTTGAGGAGCTCGTTGCGTACAACGTCTTCGTGCTCGATGCCAGTCCTGCCGAGATGGTGAAGACGCTCCCTCATGTACTCGTGCGCATTGAGGACGTCCCACTTGCACACACCGACGGGACGGACGCTCACACCGAGGGCGAGTCGCGTGGCGCCCAATCGGAGATGGAGTACAGGAATAGGCTGTTCAGCGCGAACACCGTCGACTTCGCGAGGAGGGAGAAGGACGAGATGCGCGACTTGACGCAAGCGTCGGAGATCGTCACCATCGCCGACCCGGCAATGTATGCGGAAGCCAGGGCAGCGTTCGACGAGCTCTCTAGTTCCACGCCTGCAGCTCGGTGGAACCCCGCTGTCGGCCAGGTCTTCCTGGGCAATTCGAACGACGTCCCGCTTCCGCCCGAGCGCCGCGCTCACATCCGGCTCCCGAGATCGGCTTCGTCGCCGTACGGCGACGATGAAGACGAGGAGGGGGATGAAGCGTTCGACTGGCGCACGAACGACCCGGCGCACGGGCTCGGGTACGACATCTGCATCGAGTGCCACGACTTTGCGCCCTTCCCGACTGCCACGCACGTCAAAGCCGCCGAGGAGCACATCGAGGCGCTCGAGAGACGGTGGGTCGAGCGATGCGTCGCGCAGCTGGGCCATGTCTCCGAGAAGGATGCGGAGCAGACGTGCATCCCGCTTCGCCCGCCACCGAGCGCGAGCTCCGTGATCCACCTCCCGTTCCCGAACACGCCGCCCAGCGCTGCGGGCTCGAACGCGCTCCTTCCCTTTATCGACTTCCTCGAGTCTCTCCTCCACCCCCCTCCCCCCATGACACTCGCTCAGGCACGGGCTCTCGTCAACCCGCCGCCCGTCGAACACGTCTCGTCGAGTTCGTCCGTGCATCGGCGCGCATCGACGTCTGGTCTCCACCCCAGCTCGCTTCCACCTCCCAGCTCGTTCCCTGCATCGTTCTTCCCGTCGTCGCCGACGCCTGCCACCGCATACACCCGCGCTCGCTCGACCTCCGCCACGTTCCTCCTTCCGTCCCTGCCCTCGTCTCACGCTTCGTCGATATCGTCGTCCGCGGGCTCCATCTCGTCCGTCTCCACCGCGGCGACGTCTGTGGCGGCCACGGACCTGGTTCTGCCTCCGTCGACGCCGTACACGCGGCCCGTCAAGATCCTGATCTACTCTGCGGACGGGTACACCGAGTCCAGCATACTGGCGCTCAGCCTGCTGATGGTCTGGCGGCGGCTGACCCTCCCGGAGGCGTATCTCTGCCTGCAGAACGAGAAGCGCCGCTCGTTCTTCGTCTACCCGCAGGACCTGCCCGTGCTGCGACGGGTGGAGGCGAGGATCGAGAAGGAGCGCGAGAAGGGCTGGGTGTGCGTGGGGCGGGGCGTCGTGCTCGGGCTGGAGAAGAACCGGGAGGGCAAGCAGGAGGGAGAGGTCGGGAGCCCGGTGGACGTCGAAAATTTGGATGGCTCTGTCACTGTTCCGCGGATCTCTGGAGAGTGGCCGGCTACACGCCCGGATGGGAAGTCGGTGTCTTTCGTCGTGCTTCCTCAGCTGCAGCCTACAACCACCTTTTTGTCTGTCCGGCCATCGCGCTCGCAGTCTGACGCGGATGCGAACTCGCTATGCGAGGTGGCTGTGGAGAGAGACGTGATGGGTCGGCCGAGGGCGAGTACGATGCCGCTGCCGCGAGCGCCGGTGCCGTCGATAGATGACCACTACGTATGGTTCAACGACCCGAGGTTCGATGGGAGCTTCCCGAGTCGAGTGCTCCCGTTTCTGTACCTGGGCAACTTGTACGTGCTCACCCCCCTGTGTCGTGCGCTTGGGCGATATGCTGATCTCTGCTTTCAGGAACCACGCCACTAATGCGTACATGTTGCACGCGCTAGGGATCACGCACGTCGTGTCCGTTGGGGAGTGTGCGCTGTTCCCGCCTCCGAACCTCGAGGCCTCGGCCTCGGCACCGTCGTGTGCCTACCCTGGGGCGAACTCGGACGCGCCGCCACCACCCAAGGCCGTGAACAGGCACGGATCGCTGTTTATTGAGGAACGCGAAGGCCGCATCAAGGTGCTCGACATCAAGGGCGTGTGTGACGACGGCATCGACACGCTCGCCCCGCAGTTGGAGCCGATATGTGAGTGGATCGACCGCGCGAGGTCCGAGGGCGGAAAAGTGCTGGTGCATTGTCGCGTGGGCGTTTCGCGCAGCGCGACCGTTACGGTGAGTCGTCGCGACGGATCACCCGCGAGAATTCATGACTGACGTCGATACTTGTATCAAAGATCGCCTACGTGATGAAGCACCTATCTCTCCCGCTTGTCGACGCATACCTCATCGTTCGCTCTCGTCGCCTGTCCGTGCTCATCCAGCCGAACATGAGGCTGCTGTATAACCTCCTTGGCTGGGAGATCAAGCTCGCGCACGAGCGGGCGGGCGGAGACGAGGACAAGCTGCGTCTCGAGCTCGCGCGGAGTCTCAACTGGCCGTACCTTGCGAAGGAGGTGCACACGCTGAACGAAAAGTACCTTCACTGAGCCCGCACCCCTACCTGCTTGCCGCGTGGCCGTGCCCATCGCATCATCCCCTGTGTAGATACCCCCCTACCACCTCCTGGCTGCTGGCCCATTCGCATTCAGACTCTCTCACTCGCACTCGCACTCGCACTCTTCACTCGGAGCACCCGTTCCTGATCACCGGCGCATTGTATTATACTTGTAGCAAGACACGATCCCGAGTATCATACCACGTTGCATCTTTTCGTTCGCGCATCCGCATCCGCCCCATGGCTCTCTCTCCGCTCCGTTTCGTCCGTTCAGGGTTCCGGTTCACGGTTCACGGTTCACTAACATTATTCGTCCGCTTCGTTCCTGTGTGGGCGGCGTGACCCTCCCCCGCCCACCCGTCTTGCATGTCGCCGCCGCCGACAGACTGTCTGTAGTTGTACTGTATATGATCGAAACTAGACACTTGCGCTGTGAGCGCCGGTCGGTTCTCTTTGTCGTGGCAAGCCGTGCGTGGCTAGTGTGTATGTGTATGTACTGGCATTGTAGCGTACGGCATCGATAATTGGACGTCAATTCGTCGGAATCTCTTTTCTTTCTTTCTTGTATGGCTCGATTAATTTAGTGAGATTGACTGGCAGTGCTTGCTGGCTTTGGCGCCACGAGACCGGTGACTAGTGCTAGTGATTGCTCAGCTGAGTACACTCACGCCAGCCATATACACGTGCACTACCTGCGCCGAAGGGTCTTACTGCAGGCAAGTTCGCTGCCTCATCCTCGGACACGTCAGACTTGAGCCTTGGGAGCAACCCTGTCAATGCAGAGTGGGGTGAGTATACGGGTAGTCTCTCCTCTGGCGCCGTATGCAAGGCAATCGTAGGCTATTAGGCTGTAGCACAGCTGTGAAGGTTATACATCCGCCCTAGAAGCCGCCTGTTCGCGACTCGCGTTCGGTATTCGCCTCAATCGATATCTGCATCCGTGTTGCGTCACCCATCTGCCAGTGCGCACTCGTAGTGTCTCAAGGAGATCTCGCTGAAAGCGGTCGCCGGTCGGAACGCGAGATGTCATGTTCGTCCGGTCTGCGGCAGTGAGCATTCCATGTCAACAACCCGGGTGAATAACGATGGTACAAGGCGCCGAAGGCAGTGTCCCGGGTTAATCCTCCTCATCTTCCGGGTCCGTCAGCTCCTCGCCTTCGCGCACGCCAAGATGTCGCTCACACCCCGGTCTGCGAGCCCAGGAGCGCCCATCCGTGTACGGCTCGATGCGCAAAGGAAAGAAAAGCGTGTATAATGGACTGGATGCGCAAGGGAGATCCGACAGTGATGTGCCCTCTCCTCTCTTCAGTACCACTCGTACAACAGACGTGTTCGGGGTTTGCTCACCTCCGGTCTCATTACTTGGCATCTTCTACACCTGGTGAGGCTAGCCGTCGTGATGGCTATTTCCTGGCTCCACGGCACACCCCCTTCCGTCGGTGGCCTCCTGCTAGTCCTTCGCCTCGCCCACAGCCACCCAGAACCAGGCTGGCAGGGCATGTCTGTCACAAAACCTGGGGAGACGGTGCACACCCAGTAGTAATGCATGAAGAGGTTGAAGGCGATGAGGGCACAAATGGGCGTGGTGAGCCATGGGATGGCAAGCGTCGGCTGAACCACCTCGACTACAGGTTAAGATCACTCAGTTATTCCCAAAATGGACGTTGTTCAGTGTACTCTCACAAAAACAGAATGCGCCTATCGAGAGGAGGACCACCCCCAGTGTGACAAACAGTGGCCCTGCTGCGCCGGTTACTCTGTCGCCAACGCGTTCTATAGCCCTAAAGCATCGAAAGACCTGCTTTGCACAAATCATGTGCATGCGATGGGGGGAGATGGACTACTCTTCAGTTGGACATGAAGGATATAAGAATGAAGGCAGTTCGCAACAGCGCGCCTTGCAAGTGCAGTCTCAGGCCAGTGCTGGACTAGATCATGTGATGTTGCAAACGCGTTGAACGCGATGCGTGGGAGTTCTACTCGGATTCCTCCGACCCTGTTTGTCTCCCGCTCCCATCATCGAGCGCGACCACCGACGCGCCTTCCGTCCGCCTGCGCGTCGGCCTCTGTCGGACCCGGACGAAGGTTGCTAAATATTTATCCAGAACCACATTGTACCCTCTGCAAACCTATGCATGTCGGTGGTGGAAGTGCAGATGATACCCAGCCATTCCCACCCACCGCCGCCCAAACGAACAGGGATAGATGACATGAACCATTTGGGAAACGCGACAAAGAAGGCTAAGAAAGAGGTATGCATAATTTTTTGAACTAGCTATAGGCTTGTCTTTGCTCAAGGCATGGGCGTGTAGGTCTCTAAATCGAACAAACGGAAATGTACGTACTTCATTCTATGCAAGCAGTCACAGTCTGCACCCATGGCTTTCCCCCTAAGTGTCGTTGTTGCCTGCTCGGCTGAAACGGTGCCGCTGTCTGACAGTCACTGTCATACCCGGAGCATGTGCGAGGATAATGGTGGCGGGCTCCCTGCACCCAGGCAATATATCTCGACAACGCTCCGCCGGTTGTACGCATCTTGTTGTATTTCATTCTGCATGGTAAAGCGTCCATTGCCTGGCGTGCCTTGTTATATCTCCCTTCGTCTGAGAAACAACGGTTACTATCCCACCCAGATGTCATGCGCATCGTCATGCACTTCAGTGGTACCGAAACAACCCTATCATATTTGCTAGACATGATCGTACGGTTTGGGCCTCATTGTGATTTCTATGTTTGAGATGTGTTTAGAGCATAACCGAACTGACTAATGTCACAGTGAATGGCGAAGAGCAACCAGGTGGCCTTGTCATTGTACGTGCACCATCTGCACCCCCTTGGGGCTCACAAGGAAATGATGCCGTCGCTACCAATGCCCAACGAGCAACGTCGCGCCCGCCTTCAAGCCAATCCCAGGACACGTCCAAGCCACCTACTAAGAAGCTTCGCACGGACGGCAGCACTACGCAAGTCCGCCAGTTGGCCAAGGGCAAGGAAAGACAGATTCAGCCGAGCACGCGAGCTGAACCAGAGGTTGATGAGGACGTGCGGCAGATGCAGTCTGAGACCGACACGCTGCGACGCAAATCGCAAGCGGCGGAACAATCCATGGGCACGCTCAGTATGCCAAAGACGCCGAGCCGACAGCAGGCGCCATATTCGGAGCGGAGAGCGCGCGACGAGCAGCGGCCAGTACCCGAAGAGGAGACGCCGCAGATTGAACGGAATAGGTTCATGCGCGAAGGCGGGTCGAACCACCGGCGGAAGAGCTCACTGACGCGGGGAAAACGGATAAGCTGGAGCTACGAGGCCACAGGGGTTATCTGTGCGTGACACCGTTCTCTGGTGTTTCTCTCGCTCTTATCCTGCTGCAGCTCAGCCACACACGTCTGTCTCAGACTCGAGTTTTTACAAGCACATCGACGGTGATCTACCTGAGCCAGCACGTGCGAGGCAATTGCTGATCTGGTGCTCTCATCGTGCAATGAATCAGCCTGAGCAGCCAGAGGCGTCATCATCGAAACAGCGAGAGTCGAAGAAGAGTGGGAAGGATCCACCACCTTTGAGCACGGGAGGTGCACAGCTGCTGAAGCGAGTGGAGGAGACCGTGATGAAGATGCTAGCGGAGAAGAAGATCGACACGAATGTGTATGGGGCGTCGGATGCAGGAGAGGGGGGTAGGCCCAAGAAGGAGAACGAGCAGAACGTGAAAAACAGGGCGAGAGAGATCAGGTTCAATGCCCACAATCAACGGTCCGTTATACTCGTTACGCTCATGTTGTAGATGTCTTGACGTGGTTGTTTTCACAGGATGCAGGCCGAAGACCAAGCATGGGTGGAGGTGACCAACCACTACAATGCATTTCGCATGGAGTTTACTGCGGAACTGGACAAGCTTGCATCCGCAAAGGCGAAGGGCAAGCAGCGGGCTACTGGGGACGACGATTGGGACATCGACCTCAGGGATTTAGCTGAGCACTTCAGCGGCAGTGGTGGCATTGAGCTTGCTCGGAGGCTCGTCAGCGGAGAGGTGGCTCAGCAGGATCCATTGGGCAGCCGACTAGATGACCTCGAGTACACGGTGCGCGGAATAGTACCGCCACCTCAATTACTTACTGACATCCGATTTCCATCCAGATGGATCGTCTGCACTCATTGGCGAACTCCGCTCTAGAAACGACACGAATAGCGGAAACCGACCTTGATCGCCGATTCGCGATGCTCAACATCTCCCTCGCTTCTCGCTCCCAACCCGCGCCGTCCTCGTTGCCCTCGACGTCGGGCGCGCTCTCCTCGTACCTGCCCCCAAGCTTGTCTCGGCCACCACCTACGACAGACCCGCAGGACTTGCTGCGCGCGCTGTCCCGCATTGATGCAGAGAGGCCTCAGACCCAGGTTGGCGATGCAGCAAGGCGGGCTGTCAAGGAGGTCCAACGTGTAGCAGACGCGCCTGGTGTAGTGGAGAGACGCCTCACGGCTGGTGTGGCCCCGCCAACGCCGCGCAAACCGCCAGGAACGCCTCGACGCGCCACAACGCCAAGCAGAGGCCGTTAAAGTCAGCCTTACGGTGTTCTTTGTCCTCGACCAGGCTCCGTGTCACTGCCCTTTCCTTTCGTCTTCGTCTCGTCATGTCCTTCCCGTACACTCGTTGTGTTCTCTGCTCGATCTCTTGGCCGATTTCGTCGTCGTTGCTATCTGTACATCCTACATTCCAATCTCAAGCAGAAGCCTAAGCCCTCAGCTCATACACTCGCCTCGTAGGTTCGTTAGGGACCGATGACGGTGATCACGTATTCGTATTGGATAATTCTAGCATGAACCTTGCAGGGCTCGTGGTGTAGATGTCTCGATGTGTCCTGTCTGCACAAAGCCTCCTCTAGACACCACATACGTCGTAACTGTAATTGTTGTCGTAATGTATAATTCTGGGGCGCTCACTAGCTGGGCCGGGCTTGTCTCCCCTAGGCAGACTCTAAATGCAAGTTTTGTGAGGGGGAAGGACGGTTGTATAACAGTGGCTGTAACAATCATGATGCGTGTCGACTGCCTTCAAGCGTGACTTGTCCATGCTGACAGTAGTACTGCGCACACTCATGCATGCCCAAGCAAGCGTTTCATATGTTCATACAAGAGTTTTGGGTCGGAAAATCTGCCGCACACCGCCATCCCGTCCGCACGAAGGTGACCCGAAGCACCACCGCAACCAGTGCGCCCCAAGCATGCAGTAATGTGATTCGTTCAGAACATGAGCCATTATGAGACTTTGCTACAGGTCGTATATTCGACTCGCGTACGCGTCCAGGTGAACGTTGGGGTGTAGGCCCACTTTCCTATAGAGAGCAGCGGGCTACGACCACCAGACACATCCGCGGCCTGGAAGAGCGCTCCGGAAACATACGGTCATCGGTGCAAGTTCAGGTCCGTCAAGTCTGGGGAGCGTCTCGGGCCTTGTATGTGTGACGCACGATACAGTAAGTCCCTGCGTCGATGCTGACACGGCTGAGACCGCCGAACAGGGATTCGGAGTGTAGCGGATATCATGCCGGATTCTACCCAGTGCGCGTCCGTGGCTGTTGCAGAGTTACCCGTCTCCACACAGATTACAAGCATTGAGGTAAGATACTTGACAGCAGTTCAGCAGTTCGCCAGCGAGTCGAGGTGGTCTGACACCACGAGCTGGTCGGAGTACGCTTCGGGCACCACTTGGCAAGACCCGCGCAGGCACGGACAAAATCGGTGGGCTGTGATTGGCTACGGGAGGAACCGGTACCCTGCCAACTTTATAACGGAAAATTGGACGCAACTCAGCGTCATCACACTTCCACTCTGCGCCGTTACTTGGTTGCTGTCCTCCCTCCCGCCGTAATATTCATATACCTCTACTCTATTAACGACACTCTAGACGGTAGACATGGGTTTCCAACAGGGTGGGTGCCCGTTCGAGGTACATGCGAGCATTGGACGCTGCTGACGAGTTGGAACCTGGGCTATAGGTGATGCTGGCAAGGGTGCTGGCCTATTCAAGACTCGGTGTGCGCAATGTCACACCGTTGGTGCGGGCGAGCCCAACAAGGTCGGCCCCAATCTTCATGGGTGAGTGTGACGCCATTAACGCGTCGAGGACGCTGCGGCTGACGTCTCAAACAGCCTATTCGGTCGTAAGTCTGGTCAAGTAGAGGGCTTCTCGTACACGGCAGCGAACGTGAACAAGGGTGTTGTCTGGGAGTCGGAGACCCTCTTTGAATACCTAGAGAACCCCAAAAAGGTGCGTTAGCCCGCCACGTCGCAGACGGGGCACAGCCGTTGATGCTAACCCGGTGCAGTATATTCCTGGTACGAAGATGGCGTTCGCTGGTCTTAAGAAAGAGAAGGATCGCAACGATCTCATCACCTGGCTTAAGGAGGCGGTGAGTGTTTCGTTTACATAGCAGATTCCGTTGGTGTTGACAGCAGTTGCAGACCGCATAGTCGATCTTCCAGCATCATATCACGGACCTCATACATTATTGGATGCATTGGTCTTAGTACATGTAGACGACCACGTTATTGAGTTGTTGCACAAACCCCCCTTCTAGCATAATTCCATGCACATGTGGTGTTCAGGTTGCATCCGCGGCGAAGGCCTGAATGTTGTGTGATGTACCCGCAGGAGCCCAGCTTTCGACATGTAGTGACGGGGATGGACTGGAGTATTTGATTAGTGTTCTGTCCTTACCACAAGCTCCTGAGTCTGAGCTGGAGTGTCATTACATGCTGATGCAGACTTGTGTCAGTATATATCCTGATGCAGAATTGTGCCTGCATTGGTAGTTGGACCAGGCCCAATACTTGCATCATTTTGTTTATGAGCTTGCCTTGGAATCCCATGACATGGTTGTTTGCCTGATGTTTGCACCATATACATATATGCACATCATCTTCAGTTATTGTGTCAACATCAATTTTTCTTCTAAATTCATTGGAGTCCAGACCTCCTAGTAATTTAAACCTCTTTTCTGCACAGGACAAAGGTACAACAAATAACCACCAGTGTTTACACTATTATCAATGCTTAAGCCCATTACATACAGTGGAGACAACCTAAATGATACAGACTTTAGCATGAGCTTCAATGTGACAGACAGGTGGATACTAACCATTCTGATCATCATAGTGATTAGAGCATCATAACTCCAAAGAAGTCTCCCAGCTGCTTCTTCTTCTGTTCAGCAGTAGCATTCAGAGGCAAAGCTGGAAGGCCAAGCATCTGAGATACTAGGGCAGCCTCAACACCTGTGGCTGACATGAGTAGCTACACCAAATTGAGTATGAAGACATCTTACCAGTCAGTTTAAGCAATTCACCCTTGGTATAGGGGAGAGGCCCTCCTGCATCAGCTGGAGGCTGGACTCCTTGAGCTGGAATGAGTGGATACTCCAGAGTTGTTTCATTGAGCACAACAGAGTTTCTAACTCTGATGAACAGACTGCATATATGTCAATTAATCAAGGGGCAATGCAGTACAGCCTACAGTAGTAACACACCTGCTCTTCAGATCAGCCATGTCATCACGCAGCTGATTCAGTTGCACTAGGACCTCTGCCTGCTGCTGCTGGAGCTGCTGAAGCTGCTGCTGCTGCTGCTGCTGCTGCTGCTGGAGCTGCTGAAGCTGCTGCTGCTGCTGCTGCTGCTGCTGATTCAGTTGCACCATGAAGTCTTTGTGCTGCTGGTGCTGCTGGTTCAGTTGCGCCATGAAGTCTTGGTGCTGCTGGTTTATTTGTGCCACAATTGCAACTTGAAACTGGGCTTGTTGCTGTTGCTGTTGTACAACATTGGGCATATTTGGAATGTGAGATAGCTCAGTGGTGAGTGAAGCCAGACTTTGAGTAATGATATCCCACGACGGCTGTGCCATGATGGTTGCAGATGGTCGATATGGTTCAAGTTCGTCACGGTCACCGACGCCAGCGGGAAACCGTCATTTGTCCCTGTTTGTTTCAGTGGCGGACCTTGGGCCTCACGCTACGACGCGTTTTCCCCTCCTCGACGGACCCGATGTTAACGTTATAGCCTCCCTGTGCGCGTACAAGACGTTTAAGGCCGGACTAACGTCGCTCATCGATGCTTGCGGATACCTAGGTCAAACAATACGCGGGCTGCAAAGGCAGTCAAGCGAGATGGTTACAGTGTACCGGTGACTGCAGCCTCCAGTGAATGCATGGCACACCGAGAACGATGGGCCGATGGTGAGCATCTCGTTGGATTTACATACGCCTGAGGCGGCTGTTGATAGTATTTGTCTGCAGCGCACTACAAGTGGGAGATCGCAAGTGGGAGATCGCTTTCACACCTGCGGACATCGACATGTCAGCCGTGTGCATCACGTTTGAAGGTACAGGGGACCTCACCGTAACTGTTCTTCGACATGTTGGTGTACCTCCTGCCTGTGCCTTTTTGTAATGACCGTATACGATCTTTTGCATCCAGCCGGTCTGGGATCTTGCCAAACTTGTCTTTCTGGCTTATTGCTATGGACTGATTTCGTCGCTAGTCTCCTCGTTGCCGGAGTTTGATGTCTCCCCGAAGACACGGATCAAGCATAACAGCTCGTCACCCGCGAGGTCCTGCCTCGTAATCTCCGTGTCTGTTCCGGGACTCATCTTCTCCAGGCGTCATCCATGCACGTATCATCATATCACCTTGACGGCCTCTCAAGCGTCATGTTTCCCATGTGCGCGGGAGACGCCTCGGAGGGCGGCACCTGCTTATCCACCAACGATCGTCTTGACCCCTCGACGCGCAGCTTCCTCAGCGACTGCTCCGAGTCCGACACGACCTTCTGCTCTCCTCTCACCAACTCTATCGCGAGCCATGTATCCTCTTCGCCTCTCTTTACTAGCACTTACGGGACCTGCCAACCGCGCCGTTGTTCCCGTTGAACAGGGACGACCAATGTGCGCCGACTTCAAACTGGAAGAACTTGGCGAGCGATTGGAACCTCAACGGGTTGATATGTCTGCGGTCGACACCCATTAAGTTCCTTTTTAATACTCCGGGCTTGTCTTATAATCTCTTCGTGAGGTATGCATCGTCGATGATGTAGCGTACAATGGCTCGGACGGACAACAGTATGGCAACCCGATTACGAGGGACAGCTGTCAAACGCTGAGACTACCTAACAGGAGCAACACAGAGTGAAGGGACTGGACGCTGAATGAGGTGGCGACCGAGAGTGCCAGAGCGTGCGTCGCCCGTTCCCCCGGTTTGATAGAGTCCAGCTGATCTGTCTTGGCTCGCAGTACAATTGCGGCATTGCGGGTGTGTGCGCCAACCCACCAGAGATGCCTTTGCACGTTGCTGGATGGCAATATACCACTATGGCGTCCTGCGTCCTGGCAGGCACGTCGTGTTCGATTCGTGATTCGCGCCACCTCGTAATTGAGAGGCACATTCGACAGTGATGGCGGCTACGATCGTCATGCTTGTCCTGTTCCACAAGCGCCTGCGTCTGAAGCGATAATCGTGAGTACTACGAGGAACAGACGAGGCAAAGTACGATAGTGGCGTTGTTGCACCTTTCATTGATCTCTGTGCCTTGCTTAGCTTGCGCTGCTCGATAGCTGCTCTGCATGCGGAGGATATGAAGATACTGAGGAGGACGGGTATCATGGTGGTGCATACATGCAGTGCATGTCTCTACAGTAATTGTAAACCCAGGCACCCTGCATGTTCCAATTAGTGTATGATTGTGGACTGGTTCGGAACGTTTTCCGCGGTCTGCGTCCAGCCGTCGAAGGGCCTTGCTTGTTGTCCTCCATCCACAATCTCAGATACGTAGTCCACCGGAATGTGCCAGCACCTTTTCCATTCTCCAATTGACGGTCAGCAACCAATTGCCGGTCCAAATGGAGGCAGGTCGGTACTGATACCTGCTGATAGGCTAACGCGCATTGGCTCGAATTCGAGGTGCTTTGCACTCCCTGCGAACCCATAATCGTGGCGTCGCCCCCCGCGGTCTCAATCTAATGTTGCTGTTGAGAGCATCGAATGATTCGAAATGAGGCGGACAGCACGGCAGACTTAGGCTTGCTCTCGTAGAGCATCACCGTGCATCGTCCAAATTGGCTCGAGCATGAGTCGCATGTGTTGGTCCTGCACGGTGGGTTCTGAGCAGATGTCGCAGATAGACAAGTGCAAGAGATAGAAGCAACCAACGCCTTGTTGCAGGTCAATTGAATGCCACTGATCGATGGCATCTTCAATCTGCAAGAGCAAGGAGGTTCCAATTACGTACTGGCTTGCCGTCATGGTTGTTTATCTCCGAGAACGCTTCTATGAAGATGACTGTCACAGAAGGATCAGGTGCCATGCCATCTGTAGGTATAACATATAAGCTTCCTCTTCATCAAAGTAGACCCACCCCCGTTCTTTCCATGGCCTAGTTATTACTCTGTTCCCTGTATGCCAGATCATTGTATCATGTTCAGGCCTGTCCACAGGACGTCATCGAGCTCGATCTGCTTCAAGAACATGGCGCCCCACAATTCAGAAGTCCAACCGCATGCACAAGGACAACACATCTGAGAAGAAGGATCGAATGCGAAGATTACGCCTATAACTCACTTGTCCGGGTATGGCCATATTAACTTTGTATGCTTATGTGCCGCCGTCGACGGGTTCGGCTTCTAGCCTCTACAGGATGACCATTCTTGCCTAAATCAACCCAGGAGTAGTCTCGTCTTGATCTAATGCTTGTCTGGAAGGTACGGCCTTCCTGTCAATGTACAGATTGAAATATGTAGTCATCCCTGCGCATACTCGGCCTTCCTATTACATCCTGCGAGACAAGGGGTCGAATATTGTCCTGCACGTGCGGGGCTGACTGAGACGAACCAGCACGCCAGAATGAGTTAGAGCTTTGAATAAGCTAGCGGCAGCCAGGTTTCAAATCCAATCTGAGACACTAGGGGTGAGTGAGCACATGTGGCCATGTCATGTCAGCCGCTCTGAAACAACTGACGGCAAGGCAAGCAGGTTCTCGTTCGAAGGCATCTGAGTACTGACCACCCTGGACCAGCCTCCTACGTTAAGTACAGTACGACGTAGTGCGGGCGGTGTAGTGGCTGATCATGAAGGAACAAATCTGTGCCTACAACTCGGATGTCCGGCCCCTCGGAGATCTTTGGAGATCGGAGAGAAATATTGACTCAGCACTTCCACGCGTAGACCTCGTCAGTTGGCCAGGCGATGCTCCGGCTTGGCTCCATTTCTTGTTCAAGTGCATCTCAAAACCAACTGCCGTCCCATGTCGCTGTTCCTTTCCAGAACCGCCTGACTGTTGCCATTACCACCCACCAGCATGAACTTTCCACTCCCGCTAACTGTAGGTCTCCCTATAAACCATTTCCTCGCCCTTCCGCGACCCGATCGTGGTTTGGCCGCGGTCGGCACTCCCGACACATCCACTCTTGCTGCGCACGACTTCGATGTTGACACTCGCACGGGCTTCATGCCCCCGCAGGCCCCAATAGCCCGGCTCCCTGAAGAATGGGAGCCATGGGAGGCTGCGCTCGACGCTGCTCGCTCGAACAGACTGCAGCTCGCAGAGAAAAGGGGTCCCTCAGTGGATGACTTGAACAGGTCGGAACGATGGCGGCAAAGCATTAGGGAGGTGAGTTCTTGAGCTTCAGTTATGTTCTTGGACATCTTACCCTGGCACTGACCATATGTATGCGCAGCTGCCGATCATTGCCATTGACAACCTGAAGGGCTCCGAAATCCTCCTCCGTCGAGCGCACCATGTTCTTACATGGGTTATGCACTTCTACATCCACACCCTACCCTTGTCCATCCCCGAGCTTCATATCCCTCCCCCTATCACTCTTCCCTTGCTGCAGGTCTCAGCACAGCTGCAGCTGCCACCCATACTCACCTACTCTGACAACGTTCTCTACAATTGGGAGTACATCACCGCTCCCCCGACCTTCCCCCCGCGCCCCATCGCGCCCGACAACATCCGCTCCCAGACGCTCTTCACGGGCACGCGGGACGAGGAAGAATTCTACCTCGCATCCTCGCGCATCGAGCTGCGCGGCGTCGAGGCCCTCACGCTCATGCGCGCGATGATGGACGAGGCATTCCTCGGCGACGCGACTGCGATCCGGCGCATCACCGGCTACCTGCACGCGCTCGCAGGCGTCATCAGCGCGCTGACAACGATCCTCGGCAACGCGCGCGAGGGCTGCGACCCCGACGTGTTCTACAACGAGGTCCGGCCTTGGTTCTGCGGCGTGGATTCGGGGAAGCGCAAGTGGGTGTTCGAGGGACTCGAGTGCGACCCCACGCTACACTACCCGGCCGAGCTCTCAGGCCCGAGCGCGGGGCAGAGCGCGCTCATACACGCCCTCGACGTCTTCCTCGGCGTGGACCGATACTCGCACTCCAACTTCATGGCGGCGAAGCCGGTCCATATGGCGCGAGCACAGACCGCGCCGTCCGCCCCGCAGGCGAGCGCCTCGACCTCGGCGTCGTTGGTGACGTTCAGCTCCGCGCCTAGCTCCACGGACGTCCCCTTCCTTACGCGCATGCAGTCTTACATGCCTCGCCACCACCGCGCCTTCCTCTCGCACCTCTCCACGAATCCCCGCCCGCTGCGCATGTTGGTCGAGAACGCGGGTGACAGGAGCCTGCTCGAAGCGTACAACGTGGCGGTGTCGGCGCTAAAGGTGTTCCGCGATGAGCACGTCAAGATCGTCGCCCTGTACATCCTGTTGCCGAGCAAGAAAGCGCAGGACGCTGCGGGTGTGGGGAAGAGCGCGGGTGTGCCGAAGGGCACAGGAGGGACGGACGCGTTCCAGTTCGTGAAGGGCGTGAGGGACCAGACGGCGGGTGCGATTCTGAAGTCTGCTGAGTAGAGGTCGAGTGGAATCGTTGTATCATTATACCGTTCTTATCTGGTCTCGTACCCATCCGCGAGGCGTTATAGACATAACTACTCACCCTTTCCTCCGGATGAAGCAATATAATCAAACCGTGTTCTTGCCAGGTACAACTTCGATATCCACGTGTGAACACAAAGGTATATGCGTAGGTGCCTCTTTTTGAATCATTGAAGCAACTATAAGTCTTCAGAGGCCGAAGTCGCGTTGACGGTGGACGCCGCCTTTTTCACACTCTGATCACCGTAATTCATCATCGGGAGGTCCATGGGGCAATCAATGGCTGGCACTTGAGTACTTTACTTGAGTCTTGAGCTGGGCTACAGTCTGCAGAACCAAGCCTGCCATGTTAGGACGATCTTACACCTGACGTAAGCTGATGGTGAACATTCTGGCGCGCTCTGCCACACAAGTGACACAACAGACAACATCGCCCTGAGCTCCAAAACGACCTTCTTAACGCCCCGATTCCAGTGACGACACTGCTGTTGCTCTTCCTTAAGTAACATCGTCATCGTACAGTACACGGCACTGCTGCTGCCAAAGTAATCGCCATCGTAGCCAACGAGTACCCAGCTTTGCAGATACTATCCAGAACCAGCTTACTGTCAATCACACCCTGTCGACGATCTCCATGGCATACGTGGCCTCACGAGCAGGTCCGTCGACGTCGGCACCGTCCGACGGCTCTCGGACAATCACGTTGCGCGACAGCCAGTCTGGTGAGGAGGGCACGCACCCGCAGGGTGGTGAGGTGGGGCGGCTCCGCCTGCGTGGGGCGCCCCGGAGTCGGCAGCGAGTGGTATGGCGGGAGGACGTAGTGGATAACGAAGGGGCAGGCAAGAAGTCGTCAAAGAGTACGTCGCTTTCGTCTTCGTGTGCGCTCTGCATGCTCACCGTTGTCCGTGCCGCAGTCTGCTGCATCTACCACAAGCCGCGGCGCTTTGACGAGTCGTCCTCCGAGGAGTCCTCTGATTCGGACTCGGGCTCTGGGGACGATGGGCGCACGCGCCCTGTTCGTCGGCGCGGGCACCATCACCATCACCGCGACGGGGAGAGCCGGAGCCCGAACAGGCAGGCCGTGCGCGATGGTGACGGCGGAGGCGTCGTGCATGAGCTGGAGAGCGATTCGGATGCCGTGAATATGTACGAGCGCCAGCCCAAGAAGCCGCAGAAGGGTAAGACGCCTCAAAGGACGTAATTCACACCGCGTGCGTGACTATCCGGAAGAGTCCATGTGCGCTGCTGTAATGACCTCTTTCTACGCTGTGCCGTGTGGATATCCCCAGTACGATTATGACAGTGCCCATCAATCACCTTCGTGTATGGGATGTGCGGGCATGCGAGAGGATACTAGCGTTGCAATTTACTGTAGATAGCTTCTCGGACGAGCGTAAGGACCAGGATAGGAGATGTAGTGCGACATGTATAATTGCGTAGTTATAGAACAATACCATATACGTGAATGCTAGCAGACGAGACAAAAAGACATATGGATACAATATCAGCATGAAGTCCGTAGAAGGCTGGCTGAAGCCTTCAATCCAGTATACTCATGAAACCTCCACCATATCATCTTCATCCTCGTCTTCATCCTCGTCCAAGTCCGCGAACTCTTCCACCTTAACGCCATCGAGATCAGCGCCGGGGACACCGCTTGGACCTGGTACGTGCTCGGCTTTCATCTATATTCAAGTCGCTCTTAGCAGGAACTAGCGTAAGTACAAAACAAGACTCACGCCTTCGCCCTGGAAATTTGGCTTGAGCTCCCATGTTCCATTGAACTCTCCGCTGCGATTCAGGTCTGCGATCTCGCTGAGGACCTCCTTGAGGTATGCCTCTGGTTGCTGTGTGCGATCGCGAAGGACCTTGATGGGCCACCGCTCCCGCTCCTGGAACGCACGGAAAAGCTCGTCCAGTAGCTGATTCCGTGGCATCCGTGCCATGCGCTCGAACTGCCCTTTTGCGGGCTTTGGTTTCCGTTGCTGCAAGAGTAGATATTCAATACATCAGCAGCTGCATCACAGTACGATAAGTTTGTACTCAGCCGATGGAAAAAGACCCCACCCCACCACTGCAGAGACCAGCGTCACATAGTGCGGTGGTAGGATGCGGACCCTTCCATCCTCTGGATACAAACGAGCAGTACGAATAGTACGCACGCCGAGGCTTAGCGGCGTCGTGTTGGCCACGCCGCTCGTGAGCATGTTGATATTTCCCCGCCCGCCGACTCCTGCATCCTCGATGCGCATGATCTGCTTTTTCGGCGTGTTCGCCGCGATGTTGCGCATCTTCAGGCGCTGCCTGTACCTGTCGCTGAACATCGGGCGGAGGTTGCACTCGTGCTTGACCCGGCCGGTGAGGACGGTCGTCCGCGCGCGTGTGCCTGGCACGGGCGGCGGCTCCTTCTCGCGCTCGGCGATGACGATCTGGTTCTCAACCGACTCATTCACCATGTCCAGCTCGAACATGTCAGCCTCGAGCTCGACCTGTGTCGGGTTTGGGTTGTTCGGGTCGGACGGGAGCATGAGCAGAATCCGCGGGGACTTGCCTGACGCGGACTTGGCCTTGTGGTAGACACGAATAGTGGCGAGGTGGACGTTGTCCTCGTTGATTGCTTGCCAGCGCTCCATGAGGTACTTGGGCACCTGCGGGATATGTTGACTTGCGAAAGGAGATGATCCATACCACTCACTTTGACCAGCCATACTCTCCCATTCCCACTATCCATGATAAGTGACTCCTCTGGATCCGGCTCATTGTCTGCGTCCTGTGTGGCATTGATGGAGTCAAATTGTTTCTTGTCTTCCTCTTCCACAATGGGCTCGTCCATGATTCGTGACGAATGCTCAAGTTACACGAAGCTGCGCGAATATATATCGCCTCGAAGCTGGACGCCAGAGCTCAGTTCAATGGCCCGCCCGTTAATCCTAGGACTAGAAACCCAAGCAGATATAGACAGTCACGAAACCCCGCCGATGACCAGTGGTGACACAGAACAAGAAGGGCGAGTAGCCTAAATTGGAATGAGGACCAACAAATAAGCGCTGCCTAACTTGTTTGATTTTAAATCAACAAAGATAGGCAGGTCCACATTTATGTAGTAATCACCGAGGTACATTTAGCCAAGTTCTCTTCTATAACTTTATCGTCTATTCTTAACCTGTCCAGCTTCCAACAAGGTAAGCTGGATCGCTTCCAAATGTTGAAGGTGTACGTCTCCCCAACGCCTGTACATGTACGTCTCTGGTCTATCACCCTCCATCCATTCATCTCACGTGAACTGGGTGGCATCCCAGGCTGCTCAGACATTGGCATCTTCAATTGCAAGCTTGTGCTCATCATGTTAGCAGTAGGGAGCGGTGAGGCTACAGCCCGCACTAGACTGGCGAAAAGTCTTTCAGGACTTGCCAGTGCGTTATGTTGGAATGTTGATATCACTTGAGTACACAGAGACTACGAAGATGCGATGTATTCAGAGGTCATCGTATTATTGTGCAATATACAGTACGTCAAGAAGATGCTGTGTATAACTTAGGATAGCGAAAAATTTGAACAGCGATGTATGAAGGCGGGTATAACGATACACAGCATGGTGAGGGCCCAATGTCCATAGCATGCAACAGAGCGACGAGGATGGGATCATGATGTACAAGAACAAACGCGTGCACGCGAGCAAATCCGGCGGTCGCAGTATGCGCGACGATCAACGTCGCGCAGCAAAGAGTTCGGAGATCAGGGCGAGCGGCTCTTATCCGTAAACGATCCTGTGCATGACTGTGAATAGGAAGCATTACGATGACGAGTGGAAGTCACGTACCCTCTAGGCGTTGTGGAGATGGGCTTGAAGTCTATACGGCCAGAGTCCACGAAGTGCCTGAGCACCTCCGCCCAGTCGTCCCGTGAGTCCCAGGAGATCTTACGTACGTCGTCGACTTCTACGGGCATGACCTGGCTAATGTCGCCGCATTGAATAAGGATGACGGCTGTACCGATGCCTCCTGATCGACGACACCGTTCCTCGCGGCGCCGGATGTCATCGCCGACCAGCGGATCGCTGTCAGTTACGTATGTGCGGGGAACAATATGCGTGCCCTTAATTGTGAATCTGAGTAGGAACATGTAAGGACACCCCGAAGGTAATTGGAGCTGGGAGGCTACTCACCGGCGAAGAGCATCGGATGCTGATGGATTATACCGCAGCTCAACGAGGAGCGCGTTCTGGCGGACGTTAGAAGGCATGCGCTTTAGCTGGAGCGCCTGAAAGCCAGCCCAGCCCAGTATCGATGAGTGTCCTGAGACAAATTTTCGCAGGTTCTTGACGAGGCCTTCATCAGGAAGGCCGGGTTGCTTCGTCGAGGCGATTTGGCCCGCGGTATGTTGGCAAATCTGTTTATGTGATGGCCAGTGCTGCTTTTGGCATTCCTGAGACTGTAAAAAGGGTTAGAATCGGAAATCTGCCATAGGTGGAAGGGGATCGACTAACGCAATACTGGGTGGTCATCTATATCGAGAGGGAGGTAAGTTACATGTTAGACTAGTGACTGATGATGACTCACGCAACCACCACATAACCGGAAACGACCAGTTGTTGGTTGTTCAATGGCACCACATTGATCACATACTCGGTAACCCCTCTGTTTTTGGGGAGCGTGGCACGGAGGGTTGAAGTAGTTAGCGGCGGCGGGCTGTGCGTAGATAGCGGCCATGGCTTATTAGTGGGCGGAATCCCTGAAACTCTGGGAGGTGATACTGACCGAGTCACTCTGTCCAACAATTTATAGGGTGGGATGGAAGTAGAGGTAGCGTGCATTCTAACCGCACGGGCAGGTCGGTGCGAGCAAAGTTGTCGGTAATTGTGAGCGCGATGGAGGCGCACGCCACTGACCTACCATATCGGGTGGGCGAGATTGGCGATGGGCGTCTTGTCTTTTTGTCTGTGCCACTCACGCGTTCCAGTCAAGACCACTGTTATTGTCTCTGCACGCATTCGCGAAGCTATCTTCGCCTGACTACCCCCAAAACACAAAAGACCCATCGGTAGCGCCATGCCCATGAAATCTGCAAGACAAAAACCCCTGTCGCTCGTCTTTTGTTTGTCCATCTCCATTCCATCGGAGCCGTGGTTCTCCATCCAGGCTGTCGAGAATTCTGGTGGTCCAACTAGGACGTACTCCCACACACAGAGGAGTGTATTCACGGCTCCATGTGCAGTATCGCTGCCCCTGACGTACAGCGGAGCGTCCAACTGCTCCGCTGGCCGTCTGGGCACGCTACTTGTCAAACCGTCTCGTCTATTGCGCATGTTGCAGACGTACATTTGAGAGTCCGGAAGCGTGTCCGAGGCAAGTAAGGAATTCAGGAAACCCGCGCGCCAGTGGCAGGCTTCGCGCACCCTGGTCACAGGAAGGCAGCGCCTAGTGCCTACTCCTCGAGCAAGGTCACAGCGAACTACGGCGACTTAAACTCCCCAGAACGGCACTGATACTATACTGTAGCGCGGACAACATAGCCCACATCGAGCCAACTCTATTTTACATCACAACCCTAATTCCCCAATCCTTACCATAGCATGCGGGACAGGATATCTTGCTGCGCTGCTGAAGCCTTGAATCGTGAAAGTGCTGGATGCAGGATAGCGCCACTACATATTGTAAGGTTATGCTAAAATATGTAATCTATTTTTAGCATATCTTGTGATTTCATATTGTCAGGCTATTGTGAAGGTATGCCAATTATAATTGGGCTTCGACTATTACTACTTAGCATATGTTTAAGATATCTTGCAGCAAAATATTCTGCGCCGCATGTTGCATTATCAGACAGAGACAGACAGTCTGCTTTCGTCACAACTGCAGATAGGTCTACATGGGCCACGCACTTATAGACAATAAAAGGATCTACAACAACAAGGTGCCTAGCTGTCCCTGGGTAATATGTCTCAACATTTATATTGTCTTCGAGTTTTCTTATAGAGGACCCGTGTGGTCGCTGTCAGGCTGTCTACTTCCCTTCTCCCAGCAGTCGTCGAGGGCAACTCTATCAGGGTGGGCAGTAGGCATTCGATGTCTCCAAGGCGACGTCTCGACTCAGATGATCTTCGAGATAAGTTTGTCACTTTGCTAACAGATTGAAGCAAAATGAATAGCGTCGGCTCTTATAATATGTCAGCAACGAAGCCCAGTCCGGGGAAGCTGGACTGGCAATGCATACTGCGCGCCGTTCGTGACATCCAATTTTCAACAAAGCCCTCTGGACGTGATTCCCTCTGGCACGCGGGTCGGCACGGATGCAAGCCTTCTGGGTCACCAGATGCCAGGACGCGCGAGTGCAGTTACAAGGCTCTTATCACCGCCTCAGATATCAGAGTTTCCTGACAGCAATCTCCTATGCAGTACTTCTTCTTGAAACATACAATAACCCATTGTCTACTATCGATACAAATCTTGCTTTCGCTCCAGATCAAGCCGCGGCCGAAACGGGCGCCGGATCATATATCTTTTCGTTCCAGCCAGGGAGGATCTGCGCAGTTTCAAACTTCGGGTCGCCGCGGACGACGCCGTAGGTGCGCTGCCACTTTTGCTTCGCAAACGTCCACTGCTCCATTGTCGGAACCGGGTTCCCGCTCTTCTCGAACTCGTTCTGTGTCACGCCTTCGCGCTGAAGTACGGGTGACTCCTTGACGGTAGCGAGCTTCACGTCGTTGTTGGGACTAAATATGTGCATGAGCGCCAGATACCGGAATGCATATTAGGTAGCGCGTACCGGGAGAAGTAGAGCAGGCCCAAACGGTCAACATGCTCTTGGTCCTTCGGAGGTGCGGCGACGCTGAGCCATAACCCGTTAGTGATAGGCTCTGAGCAAACATCCGCTCAGGCGCACCGGTGGATTGTGCTCTTGACGTAGCCACCAGTCAAAAACGAGATCGCGTCACAAGCGTTCACAGTAAGGGTGGCGTCCTGCGGCTTGACCCACTTCCACTCGCCCGTCTGATGGTTCTTAATCTGGAGTGCCGCGACGGGCTGGCGGAACAGAAGCGTCCAAGAACCGAGATCTAAATGCAGACTTGTCAATGCGTGGGGAAGGCTTAAGAGGACATCGAGTCCCACCGGTGTGTCCGCGGCCCCAGATTCTGCCGAGCTTGAGGTTCTCCTCAGGCGTGTATTTTGTGTACTTCATGTACCGCAAGTGATCCTGGAACCAACGTGAGGGTGATCAGCACGGCTGGGGGCAGCGGCTACTATGTGTTCACCTCGCTCTTCTTCTCGTACTGGTGGAGTTTAAGGAAGTAGTCTTCTGGGAGCTCGAGCGCGACGGCAAGTAGGAGGTGGAGATAGTCAAGGACCTCGGTGTGAAGGGACTGCAGACGATCTTGTCAGTAATTTGAGACCGCTTCAACGGAGCTCGCACCCTAACGAACTCCTCGATCTCAGGTAGGAAGTCTTCTATGAGCTGGGGGTGGTCGTGTTTGAAGTATCCGTCAAACTCTGTCGGGGGTGTCGGTGGTAGGGCTCAGTCTATGGGGTCTGAGGCTCACTGGGGATGTTGTACATCTCAACGCGATCCCTGAGGCCAGATACTGGCTCGATGCTGCGAAGAGTGTCATCAACAACAAACGAGTGCTGCATAATGTACTCACACCCTCCGCCCAGCGGGTATGTAACCATTGAACTTGCCCTGGTCTATAACACTTCAGTAACAAGCGTACAACGAGGAAGTGCGCAGGTGGTATACCCAAGCCCTCCGGAATATATTTCTGCTTCTCCTCGAGAGGTATCTCATAGAAGCGCTTGCCGAGCGAGAATTGGCGGTTGACGCGCTCCTGGGAGATGTTAAAGTTCTTCACGTAGAAGAAGCCATCCTCCCGAACGGCCTTCAACAGGGTCTGCGCTAGTTGCTGCTTGCCCTCGGGTGTGCTGAGCAGACCGAAGTCTAGGGTGATAAGATCCGCCCAGTCCAGGCTTTCCTACGATCGGAGACGTTAGGAGACCAAGGCAGAGAACTGCTTTCGCAATAAGCATGATACATACCTTAGTCTCAGGGACAAAGGCGAAGGAACCGAATTCTGGTGCAGGGACGGCCATGTATGACGATTGATGTTTTGACACAAGGACTCTGCCAGGTTAGGCGAAGCCTGCCTGAAGTCTGGCCGCTCTTTTGAATCGCCCGGTAGCCACATGATGACGAACGACAAAATATGGCGGACACTGGAGTGTCACGAAGCGGGTTGGTCAGATGCGTAGGTCACCTCATCGGATTGACTGATGGTGCAATGGGCGGTAAACTGTCGCGAAGGCAGAGATAGGTCTAGAGATAGCTACAGCTAGTCACAGGAACACGATCTAATAGGACCGGTCTAGAGTAGGGGCTCTCGCACCCTCGCAGCCTTTCGTGGGGGACTTTTTTGGATAATTGTATTGACGAGGCGGGTAACAGTAGAAGCTAGAGCCAGGTCAATGGATGAGTTAAGTTGAGGAGATCACGCTGACGGCGGGCCATTGTATTCAACGAAGCGCCGGTCGTCCAGATGTAGTGTGAGAGGCGCTACAAATAGCTCAGTCATTGGGTGGTGTCGGTAGAGCTTAAGACGAAATTGAAGGACAGAGGATGGATAGTGACGTCCTTGCAAACATCGACGCGGTCGCAGGAATGGCATACAGGTGGCTAGTCGCGGACATTGTTGGTGATCAGATCTCGGATCTGGCAGGTCTACCAAATCGGAGATTTTGCGCGTTGGCGGCTGGAGTCTCTTCATCTCAAATATATTCTTCATTCTTGAGCCGGATGTCTGTCTCCTAGACTGCGTTTAAAACCGGTGTGCCCAGCGACCTGGCCATTTCCCCCTTCTCCTGGCTATAAATTCGACTCTATTCAGACCGCCTGACCGTATATTGGACGCGCAGATAAGGTGGCTTGTGGCCTTCTCAAAATGTACTGATAAGCCTTGTGATGACATGTCAGTGAAATTCACACCTCTTCGAACAGTGACGCTAGAGCGTGCTCAACTGTCGCAATCGCCTTGAGTTCAGGCCGACCTGTACGCCAGCTGGATTGGCCATGGCGAGAAATCGTCGCATTCATTGATCGGCTCGCAGCGCAAGGCAACACCACACTCCGAGAGAAGCAGTGGGGAGGTTGCACAAGGTCTGCTCCGAGCCTCAAGCTTAGCGCTGTCGCGTTGTACTGTATGATGCCATCTGGACCACGAATGAGCCTGCCTTTCTCCATGGACAGTCCCTGGATCATTACTAAACCCGGTGCTTCCTTAAGTCATGTTGCAGTCGCCAGTATGCCAGGGCTCGCTTCCGTTCTTGCTCTCTGTGTTTCCCGCCATGGACAAGTCGCAGTCGCGCCCGTTCAGCAGCTATGTCTGGTGTGTAGACGTCCGATGCGGCTCTTCTTGTCACACTGTTTAACTCTTTGGCAGGGATACATGGAACAAGCCCCCAGAAGAGCGGAGGTTTCTGGCGAAGCTGGACACTTGCGTGCTCACATACGCTGCATTGTCGTATTTCAGCAAATAAGTGCTCTGGTACAAATGAACACGTGCGTCTCATCTGACGCTTTCTATACGTATCTAGATCAACAGAACATCACGGTTCGTCGTCCTGCCCATATTCAATACATTCTGCCAATGAAACCCTCAGAATGCCTATGTCTCTGGGATGCAAGAGGAGTGAGTTGGTCATACTATTTCTGGTTCATTCCACTGACATTCTCTGGTAGCCTGGGCCTGTGAATCAGTCCACTCGATCCGTGTTCGTCTTGTCAGACTGATTGTTGACATGTTTGCAGCCACGGTAACCAGCTAACCTACATCACGACGGCATGGACTTGTGGATATGTCATTGGACAAATCCCCGCGAAGTGCGACTATTGTCTCTGTTGATTGGAGCGTCGTTTTTAATGAAAACCTACAGCATGCTCATTACCAGGATACGGCCCTCTATATGGGTGTGCAGATAGCGACGTTTAGCTTACCTGGCCCTGAGACCATGTCTTCGCAGATTCCTCTGACGGAGGTAGTCTGGAGTGTCCTCACCATGATTCTGGCATCGGCGAAGAGCTTCACCGCCCTTGTCGTAATCCGTTTCTTTGTCGGCAAGTCATTCACGCTACCTCGCTTGTGTTATTACCTCTCAGACGTGCTCGCCCTCAGGCTTGGCCGAGTCCTCCTTCTATCCGGCGATGCAGTACGTCAATGGCAGTTGGTACAAGCCTGATGAACTCGGGAAGCGGGCATGTATCTTCCATGTAAGCGGCTTGGTCTCTGCAAGAAGAAAGATCTGATCTTGACACTAGACCGCAAGCGCCGTCGGACCGATGGTTAGCGGCTTCTTACAAGCCGTGAGTGAGTGGGAGCGCATGACAGCAACATCACTGATATCATCCAATACAGGCAGCATATGATGGCCTGAACGGCAAGTACGGACTCGCCGGCTGGAAGTGTAAGTCGTCCTCCATGGCCATTTATAAATGCATACTCCAAGCTGAGCGCTACCCCAAAGGGCTGTTCATAATCGACGGAATCATTACGGTCCCGATCGCTCTCCTCGGTTTTCTCATCATGCCAGGTCGGTATGGAGACATGCAATTTCGTAGTTTCGCGCTGACCGTCTACGTCTTTCATGAAGACCTGCCGCACAACATGAAGCCCTCCTTCCTGTATAGCCAGGACGAGATCGATCTAGCGAGACGCCGGATGGAAGAAGTAGGGCGGAAGCCGCCCGGGAAGTTCACTAGGAAGAAGGTTGAGCAGACTCGTCTTCCTTCGAGGCGGGTGAAGACTGACAGTGTTTCCCTGGTTAGGTCTTGAAGTTCTTCACAACGTGGCACCTCTACTTGTTGACTCTATGTACGTCTGTCTGCTGTTGGCGCCGTTGTCGTCGTGCTTAATGAGCCCGTTAAAGTGTATATCCTGGTACGGATCCATTATTTACGGCCATGCGCTACTTCCACGATGAGCTTTCGCAGTTCAATAACGGCGGCAATCCAGCGTCGTCTATGATCTTCTGGTGTGTCTTTCTTGCCCTCTTGTCGTTCAATAACTTGGTCAACCCGCGGGTTCAGGCTCCAGAGTTTCAATACTTCGGAGAAGATAGTCTACACGGTGGCCCAAATCAACACCTACCCATTGCCAATCTATGCCGTGCAGATTGTCACCAGTGAGTGAACATCATGCCTATAGAGCACTGGCGCATCCTGAAGCACCTCCCAGCACTCACGTGGGCATGGTGGTCAGATGCCGTACAGGCCCGTTGGCCTCCCATGGTCGTAGCCGGGGTGAGAGCAGACAGTAATCTCGTCAGGTAACTTGCTAACAATTGCAGATATGGAACATAATTAATTGTATCGTGCTGGCCGCTACGCCACTGTACACCCACATTACTCGGTAAGTGGCGCGAGCTATCGAGCTCACAAAGAGTGAGCACGATACACAGCTTTGATCCAGTCGCTGGGTTTTCTACTACATGGTACGTGTTACACACCCTAGTAGCAACTCTTAAGTTGATTCGTCCTTCATTGCAGACCTCGGTTACTGGAGGGTTGTCCGGTTTGATCTTGTCGTGGGCGAACGAACTCACAGGACACGACAGCGAGAGTATGTTCATTGCGTCCCGCAGCGGTCGTTCCCGATACTTACACACATTCAGAACGCGCATTTGTGGTAGCCTGCTGCAATACTTTCGCATATGTCGTGCAGACGTGGTTCCCTATGTGAGTCACGATTCCGCTAGCCGTGAGTCACGAATGCCCCTTAGTAACGTCCGCTTCTGTCAGTGTGTTTTTCCCTCAAGTCGAGCAGCCTCGGTATGTGTTCCGGCATACTCATAGCCACAGTCGAGTTGACGATACTACTTAATAGAGTCTTCAAAGGAAACATAGCAACAGCGTGTGTGAACTTCGCAATGGGTGTGCTTTTTCATCTTCTAGTGAGAGCACGTTTTTGATATCCCTGTGAAGTCTGCACGGCCCTTACAGTACTCGCGCTATCACGTCGAGATGCACGACGGTCCAGGAAGACTGGTGAGGCGATTCAGGCGGTCATCGAAGATGCGACTTTAGACGACTCCGACGCCAAACTCAAGGTTGATATGGCGTCGAGGGTGGTTGTGGAGGAGATCGCTGCGTCGTAGGACATAAATGAGTTGTATGTACTCGTAGCGAGCGATAGCGGAAACTCTGATGATTCGCAGTCATGCTACAGTACTCGTGAGCAATGTATTGTACTGCTGCACACTTGCCCACCCCTTGAAACACAATACAGTAGCACAGGAATTGCGATATGAATCATGCTTTTTAACTAGTTGCTCACAGAGATGGTGGATATTCAGTCTACGTAAGGATACAAGACTCTGGTATGACATGCCTAAGTATGAGACCAGAGGGATGATACCACCGCCGTAAGCAAGGTTCAGATCTTCGACACACTTTGTGCTGCGCAAGGAACGAGTGCACATAGGAAGCGACCTCTGTGCCAAGCATCATGCCAGGCCAACCGCAGCCTTCATGTTGCCTACAGACAGTCATCTCCAAAGATAGGGCTCTGGTAGGTGACAAAGAGGCCCGAGGGGTGCTAGGGGAGCGGGATGGCAGCAGTCTCGAGCCTGCGAAAGCTCTCGTCAGGGGGCTACCGCTACCCCAATCACTCGCATTTCTGGTGTTGTTTAGGGCACCTCTCACCAAACCCAACTGGCAGGAGTAAGTGACAGGAAAGGAAAATAGCCACTGGTGGGGTGCAATCAGGGGAGCGGAGGCTTCTTCCCAGCTAAACAACCCATTAATATTGCTGATTGCAACCCAGACTCCGACCCGATCATTTCCGAAACGAGAGGGAGATTCCGCGACGACGAGGGCAGATCACAGGACCTCAGCGCCACCTTCATGGTGGTCGCATCGTCGACGAAAACACCTGTCATCCTGTCGTCACACAGACCAGACCTACTGAACCTCAGCCTGTTTCAGGGCACGATGGCTGACCCCCTGCTACATATCAATAGGCAGGAAATGTAGGTGTTGCCACTGAACATAAATAATACAAAATACGTCTTCGCAGATCTACTACGCTTGCGCCATTCATCACTCGCCCGTCGCCACTACTGTAATTATGGTCCAGGCTCAACCGAACTGGGCCATCATCGACGTTGAGCTGTGTCAGCGCGTCGAGGAACCCAATTGATTCAACGCGCTATTGAGACATCTACCCATACACGGCTGAGTACGGAATTATAAAGATAGATCGAATTTGAACGATGTTAGATCGAACATTGGCCAGTCGAGCAAGTCATCGGTGCCAGCCATGTCGGTGTTGTCAAATTCGACCGATGCAGCATCATCTGCCCAATCCTGAGACCCGCCGCCGCCGCTATCGGTCCCACCGTCCCCGCCGTCCCAATCCATCTCGACCTCCATTTCGTACTTCGCAGGATGCCTGCGGCCGTTGCCTTCTCTGTTCTCGTCCTCATCGTCATCGTCATCGTCACCATCATTCAGGCCAGTATCTTGCGACGAAGCCTGTGGATGTCCTTGTTTCGCACCTTCATCCGGGGATTCGGCATGACCATGATGACGGCCTACCTCCGGTGCTGGAGGGACGGGTCTATCTGGCTTCGGTGGACGCAGTCGAGGTGGGGCTCTGGAAGGTGTAGGGCGCTGGTACATGGATGTCTTTGGCGTTGGCAAGTGTGACATAGTTGCCTCAGATGGCGGAGACGACAATAAAGGCTTTGTGTGCGTCGGCGGCCGTGGGGGAGGTGTAGGTTTAGTATGCATTGGTGGATGTGGTGGTGGAGGGGCGTCGGGAGCCGACGACTGTTGCCTAAACGGAATGAAAGACCTCCGTCTTACAGGAGTTTGCGTTCCTGTGTTTTGATGAACTGCTGAGGTCGACTCAGAAGCGCCGGCACTCCTACTTCTCATGAAGTGACCGATGCCGATTAGCGAGCTTGCTCTGGAAAGGATATGCCCTTGCAACCTGGTCCACGGGCGATGCATGTCAACTGGTGGAGCTAAAAACAAGATAGGCCACTCACTCGATAGTATTGTCCCCCGTCCTTCTCCCACTGACCGCCGTTATTGGCCTGCCCCCGACATACTGCAAAGACTGCGAGGACAAGTACTGCGTTGCAAGCTCCCGATGATCCTTCCTCGCATCGGGGTAATAGTCTTGTAGCTTCATAACCTGCGAGGCATTCCAACATTCACATCCAGTTCTCACACATAATACGCGACTCACGAAGTCTTTGTACAGCTGATACCTCTTGCCCACTGTGCCCCAGCTCTGCAAGAGCTGGTCCAATCTCATGCGATTGACACGTAAATCAGCGCGCCATTCTGCGCCACAAAAATAGCATAATGAGTACGGCGAGGACGACGTCGTCCATGGAGCCTAAGATGCACGCACGAGGAGTCTTGTCGTGAATGCTGGTGAGAAGATCGGTCATATCCGTCCAAAATGTACAGAACGTGTTGAGCATATTAGCGAACTTGTCGATGTCCCCGACCATCTTCCGCGTTTGCTGCACCACCTCCTTGTGATTCATTGCCAGTTTCTTGTGTTCTTAAGTGAAGTTAGACTTGATGCTCTGTGAGCGACACCTAAAACACGTACTCTGTGCTTTGCCATGTTGTATCCAGGTGTACACGGCGCTTACACCGGCGATCACAGGTAAAGCAGGGATGATAAGTGGGAAGAGCATAGCTGCTACGACCTTCGTAACATTGGAGAGCTCTTCTTCAATCACCTCCGCGCCTTCCGCCCGGTGAGAATGGCGAAGTGCAGCGATTCCATGCGACTCGGTCTTGTCCTTGGCTACCTCCATGATCTCCAGTACACGCTTCGAGATCTGGAGAGCGGATCAGAAGAGCAGCATCTCCGAAGAACTGTAGGTTCATCGGATTGTTGGATGACGCACATGATTCATGCTTGTTCGTATAGACCTGAAGTACTCTAGCATCTGCTCCGCCTGATCCCCCGTCTGCTTCGCCACCTTCCGCAACTCGTCAACGAAACTCCTGATGTCGTCGTCCGAGTACTGTTCGTCCACCAACCCTTTGATCAAGAACCCACAGTCCTCTGCAAAGCTGACGCCGTCATACGCGACTGCGAGGCTCCAGTCTATGCCGTAGAAGAAACGGGTTACCTCGGTGGAAGTGAGACGGAAGGACTTCTGGAGGTCGGCATTCGGCGAGGTCGCGTTGCCCCAGCTCAGGAGCTCGGAGAAAGCACTGTGGGCGCCTGGTACAAGATTGTAGAGGTCGTGAGAGGTCTGTGCTGCACGGGTAAGAAGTCTTGTATTGACCATCGCAATTGACGGATCCATGACGAGGAAGGGCGTCGGGTCGGTCAGGCCAGACAAAGTGGGCGTACCAAATGAATGATATGGACCAGTGTTGTATACCCGTTCCGCGAGGCTCAGTCGCACGGCATAGTGAGACAACGAATACGAAATAAGGTTACGTCCTGCGGTTCGGCTGGGATGATGAAAGTGAGCGAGTGAGCGAGTCACCAAACCACAACGTATGACAAAGGCACGCCGCGTTGATGTCGCAACACAGGTTGTTGAGCTGAGGAAGTGTCGTTGTCAAGACTGTGACAGCTATGGGGCTGTGTTAAGCTCTGTCAATATCTGAGGCTAAGAACCGGATCCGTTCACTTCGTCTCTCTCTAAGTCCTGTCTGCCCTTCCGCTCATTCACAACTGCTCACCACCCAGGATAACAGAAATGACGGTATGTGCTAGGCCTACATAGGAGATCTCTTGAATGACTTGCTGATCGAGAATGGTTACTGTAGACAAACCTCGGTGATATCTGCATGCAACTCGCTTGTGCTGCCGAATTCTCGATGGATGCCCTTTACCGTGTCCAAGCTCAGGTCACGAACCATCTAGCAGAGGTCAGGGGGTACTCGGAGCTGTTCGACGACCAGCGAACCCAACTTAGGACGCAGTTTGAGGGGTTGCGAGAGGTGCTCCGACACTGCCTCTCGTTCCGCGAAGATGTTGGATTCTTCGCGGGCGCGTGGGCAGCTGGCAAACGGAACGCCGACGACATGTTTGAGTATTGTCTCAGCATGCTAGAAGACGCGGGCCAGCTCCTCACCAAATCAGGGGCACTGACGGAACTCCACAGCGCCCAACTACAGCAGTGGCAGGATATGGCGACAGAGCTTGAACAGCTCTTCCACAAGGTTCCACATAGTCGTGGACGTCTTGCAGATGAAACGTTGCCGAGTGGTTCGTGCTTCACCCATATTGGTCTGGTGGTCTTGTTCAAGGATAAGCAGAGCACATTAGGCTGCCGCCCGCTTATCACCTACCCAGCAACGACAGGACAGTCAGCGCCTCCCGTGACACACCTGTCAGACACAAATCTCTATCAGCGGTCTCCCAAGGCGAATCGTTCGGGGGCTATGCCCGGCATCGCGGTCAAGACGTCGAGTATCGTGGCAACGACTCTGAACCTCGCCGAGTGCAGCGTCGCCTGAAAAAGAAACGCCCTTTAGCCAACATCCCTCAAACTAAAATCGGCAACAATGCGCAGGAGTACACACAGGAACGTCGTGAAGGCTTGCGCCAGCGGTGCGATAGCTACCCAGACGCCGAGTATCTTCGCGCCAAACCACCATCATCCGTGCCATCGCTACGAAATCGGCCATTGCCACCATTACCGATAGATGGAGATAATGAGCCAGGATGCATACTCGCTGAGACAGAACAGCGGGGTAACTCGACACCTATCGATTGGGCTCGGTTCCGTCCAGACGGATCTATGGCCGTGTTGGCGTTTACCAACACCTTCACGTCGTTTGGGGCACGACTGCACGCCCTGCACGCGTACTGGGAGGAGCGCGTTGCTATCCTACAGCGCTGGGAAACACATAGGTCCATTCCCGCTCGCGACGTCACGGAGTTTGTTAACCAGTGGCGAATATGGGGAGAGGCGCTTCGCGAGGCTAGAGACAAAGTTCTGCAAGCTACCGATGCCATTGTGGATCCAAACCACGACGGGACACCGACAGCCAGCTCGTCGACCTCGCGGATGAACTCGACGCAATCACTATTGCCAGGTGATGAAAATGAATCTGGCCATGATGGTGAGGGGAGTAACCATGGGTGCTGGGCCTGTCTGACGCGCTCGTATGAAGCCTACGCTAGATGGATGGCGGCTTGAACGATGCTGTTCACGCGACAAGCATATAAATAAGATACAAGCGGAACGCGCACCCTACATGTGTTAGCACCGCTGGAGGCTCGGAGTGTATAAACGCAACTTAGACATGCAACATCTAAAAAACAAGGAGCAGTTAGCATGTTGGTCTACGAGGCAGGTGCAAGCAAAGATCAGAATGGCTCTGTGAAAAACGACACATGAGCGTGTAGCCGGACGTAAGTCAGGCCGCTTCCCGAGGGCTAGTACACTCGCCAGTGCCAGCAAAGTTGCCTTCCGAAGGGTCATATGGCCCCGGCAAAATATCATCGTTGAAGTAACCAGTCGCAACAGGCTAGACAACTCACCAATCACACGTAGATCGGTTTAGTGGTGCCAATGTGGTTTGCACTTTGTTCTACAGTCGAGTCTCCTCGTAATGCCTTAAGGACGGCCGGCAATATACGAGGAACTGGGCCCAGGGTGAGTGTGATATAGTAGTAAACATCTGCAGCACATGAGCAATGCCCTATGACAAACTCTATGACACGTCATGAGAGCTGACGACGATCTCCCGTCCGTTTGCTCGTACGGAACGCCGCATTGGGTCTCGCGACAGTGGTTTTCGCATATCTTGCAGACATGCATGAGGATCTTCTCGCATAACAGTGCAGCTAGCACGCACCAAATGCATCTTCCTCATCCTTCGCATTTCTCCCCATCCCCAAGCTACCATAATACTCTCGCACCCGTCTGTACACGCTGTACCCAAAGCCCTCATACATGCCTATGGCAACGTTGTTCGTGCACCGGACGTAGAGATCGACGAAGAAGCCACGATACACCTGGTCGGAGACACGCTCGAGGTAGTCGACCATTTTGCGAGCAAGTGAAAGCCGGCGGTACTCGGGTGCGACAGTCAGGGCAGTGATGTGTCCATGCCATTCCGCACCCTGGCCTTCCGCCTTTCCAAGGACTTGACGTCGCTATTAGCTTCTGAGGAGGTTTGCAATCACGTTCAACATACTGTATCCCATCATACGTCCACTTGGAGACTCCTCGACCGAGCATAGGTCCGGCCAGCGTGCGAGGTATCCGAGGTAAAAGTTGATCCCATACTAAAGGCCCTTTTCATTCAGTTGTGTGTGTTCGTCAAGACGAGATAGACCTGACCGTCTCTGTCCACAAGTCCAGGTTGCTTCGAGCACGTCAGCACCCTGTCGAAACCAACGCCTAGCACAACGAATCTTACATATGATTGAACTTGAACATATCCGACGCTTTGAATGGTCGCCTAACACTCATTTCTTGTCACCAGCACTGGTCAATGGGATTATGGGAGTGTAAGTAGGTGCGAGCGCAAACAGACAGTTGCAGACTTGCAAACGGTCCATCTCAGATCCAATTCGGCAATCCCCGTTAGGTATGCATTGGGAGAGTTTCGTCCAAGTTTCGTCTCATGTCCACCAACTCACACCGCAGTGACACAGCGGCTCACAATGATGGGCTCTGAGGCCCCTTTACTTTCCGAAACAACACTACGGAACACCGCAATAAATAGCAGTAACTATCAGGTTCTCGCAAAACGCCCGGGGCCCAATTCTGTCCCACGTTGCCTGCGAAACTGCTTGCAGTGGTGTTGTCTCCGGGTCCCAAGTTATAATAAAGCCAACCACACTAAGCACCATGCTAACCGGAAGTACACCAGTATGCTTTGATTTGGGCCTGCAGTCATGCCTCACTGACAAGTATTACCAGACGGCCGCAAAGGCGCTGTCAAATCCAGACGACTGCATTCTTCGATAATTTCTGACGCATCAATCTACGACAGTCCTGCGCCCTCGGTGAAGAGCACTTCCCAGCCGCCATCGAGTCGCCAGCATCGCAGCCAGAGCCTACGAGCAAGAGTCGCAGCCACCGACGTCTATCAGTAACCCACTGACGCTGTCGTCCCCGCACCTAGCCAGACACCAAAGGGGGACATCCCCGGGACATTGGTGATCGCGCGCCGATGAGAAGTGCAAAACGTTGTTGCGAGTTGAGATTTAAGCTGACCGCTCAGGACAACCGCACTGGAATATAGTTTGCGCGCTGATTCGGTTCTCCGGGCGCGTCGAGCGCGGGCTGGGGCTGGCGAGGTCGCTCGCACCCCTGGGACGCTGTGGGCGTCACACTCACCGCGTGGAAACGCACCTGCAAGCAGGCATCTCGCACCGGTTGTCCAGATACTTATGTACGTATGTCTGACCGAGTCGCTTCCCGTCTCTTGCAATGGTGATGCATGATGACGCCGACGCTTCGATATCTCGCAGTCGTTTCGTCCCAGGCTGGACCCCTCCAGATGCAGATGCAGACAGTTGCAAGCTGCTGTGCGCGAGGCGGTCCGTTGCCTAGTGCCGTCGCACGCGGAATCCAACTACAGTACATTTCTCTGGTGGCCATGCATCTGCCCACGGTACACTAGGTCGTCGACACCGCCGTCTGCCTCTGTAACCCGTCCCTCGCCGGCTCCTTCCCCCGCCCCCTGACGTCGAAAGTGACAATCGCGCTGCGCGCACGTGCCTGACTCGGATGGTGGCCGACCCACTGCTGCTTACTGAGCCAGAGATACCGATCTGAGCAGCGATCGGCGCGCCAGCGGTTAGTGCGGGTGGCAGCGATTACCACTGCCCCTTCCCCCGGATGCGGGGGTGGTTCAGGGGGATGGTTAGTCTCCCTCGCTAACCATAAACGGACATGGAAGACATCCACACCCCGTAGGGGACGGTCTATCCCTGAACTCGGTACACGCGCACGCTCTGTTATCTGCAGCGAACCGAAGCCGTGCTAGCCTCTCAACCGCGCCTCGGGACTAGGTCAGCCTGTCAGCCGGATGTCTGTAGCCTCGATGTTGCTATGTTCCTTGGAGAGCATGCGACGAGGAAAGGGAAAGGGGTCAACGTAGTTACGCGTGGCTGACGGCGGTCGGGTTCGAAAATCGAACCGTTTGAGAGCGATGTGCGTGTGTTGTGCTGCCGCGTGAAGGACTGTACCGATTGAAGGCAGAAGCCTATGCGCCCTCGCTGGATCGTGATGCATGTGTATATACACAGTATGTGCATCGATCCTCGCTCTTGACAGACCTCAAAATATCTGGCACCTGCTCTCCCGCCCATTCGATGCCGCCTCAGTTCAGGATACCACTGCGGATGTGCGACTCGGGTCGACATTCGACGCAGGTGAAGCAAGAGGTTTACCGTGATGCCCGGTGTCCTGACGAGGCTTACTCGAGGTTCTTTTCCGTGCATCAACACGCCAGCTACACGGCCGCCATTTCACCGTATGCATGCAGCCTCCGGTACATCTGACGCTTCGATGCTAATCGACTGCAGTGTGGACAGATACTTGTCGACTGGTCGGGCCGGGCCTGCTCACGTTGGCCGTCACTGCTGTCACGTGGCTCTCTACACACTAGCTTGCCGCCCGAGTTGGAACTAGGCTAGCGCGATCGAACTGTCGTTGATGCGAAGGTGCGACTTTGTAAGTGCATGCTGAGAGGGGCTGCGAGACGCTAATGGATTACAAGGCACGCGAGGGCATGGTGAGGCCTAGGCGCATAATGGGCCACAGCTATGGCTATGGCCTAGTCGTGACATGGCATCCAGTCGACAACCCATCCGACGTCACTTGACTTGCCAGGCGGGTCTCGATCTCTGGGCGGGTAGCACTCGGCTAGGATCAGGTCCACCTGACACGTCCTACATCCAGCGAGACGGTTCCAACTGGGCAGTCAGTTTTCGATGCCTGAGGCGTTGAAGGTGAAGCAGCCCTCGATGAGGCCCGTGTGACTGCGCGTTTCATACTCGACTGTATGCGCATCCGCTTCCTGGGCTTCAATTGGGCCACCCGGGAAGCGTCGAGCCCTAGTGGGGATTGGCAGCAACAGAGCGGCCTCGTGGAATGACGGCACCCGTGCACCCATGCCAGATGCGCGACGTTTCGGGCAGCGATTCAGACGACTCTCGAGCTTCGCGAGGCTGGATGATGCAGATGACCTCACGTGACGTCCTTCCCCGCACGCACCGCTACAGTAGACGTTCCTCGCTCAACTCTGTCTCTATTTCTCCAGGTTAGCTTCCCCGCGTTGTTGACCGCCTGCCTGGCAGGCAACGTGCGCAGGCAGGAGAATGGAAGTCGCTACCTATGCGGTGGTCCAGTGGACTTTGGGGGAATCAATTTGCAAAAGTGCAGCTGCGGTTCTCGGTCAACTAGGATGTGGGGCTAACAACGATGCTCAGCGAGGATACGTTGAGGGCGATCAGGTGGTACTCATGCGCACGAGCGTGTCGGACGTAAGCAAGGTGCGCGACTGGGATGGTAGCCTTGGACGTGTCGAACAACACACGTGCTCATTGCACGATCACAGACACCGTATTCGAGAACAATGAGTCGAGCACGTGCACTAAAGCTCCAAGAAATCCGTTGACAGTCGATCAGTACTTCAGTTCCCGAGTCCTTTAATGGAGATCACGGCGCTATCGGCGAAGTCCTACTCCCCCTCACAGATGAGAACCCTAGTGTGTGACGTGGACTTTCTCGCCTGCGTGGTCCTCGTCTATTAATAGCACGCACATGCATATACTGGACAGGACAGCTTCGAAGGCTGGCTGGTAAGAGTTACGTGGACCATCACACATTTCTAGACATGCAGTACACATAAGGTGTGCATCACCACCGTTCCATTACGACGCCGACCCGCTTTGACACCGGGAACACGTCAAGGGCTCTCGCTTACCTCGCCCACCTGGCCCTCGTGCTCATCCAAAACGCGAGTGCGCAATTGTAGAAGCAAAGAAGGAACTTTTCTTTGGGCACGGAACCGAGGTCCAGCTCATGGAAGCCAGAGCGACCCCAAGGCGGTCTATGTGAGACGCTCCAGCGCAACGAAGGAGCACGATCTCCTAACCATTTTCTGAAGCGTGCAAGTATATCTGTCAGACCGAGTATGGCGCTCGCTGCACTGATAAAAAGCCATGGAGACATTGGCGTTGGCCCCCAGTGTTTTGCACTCTCGCCTCCTACACTTGCAGTTGCTCCACAACTTGTATGTACTTCACAATACATTACAAGCCTCGCTGGCATAGTGATTCTCACTACGACGCATTCTGTCAGGTATACGCATTTAACAGTCACTGACCCACTGCCTCACCGCCCCATCTCTTCGTAGCAGTCGTACGTCGCACATCTCGTATTTCTTGTGAACCTTCTTATGTGATGTATCAATGATTCCTAGACTTCAACATCTCAACATGAAGTCCAGAATTTCCGCAGTCGCTCTCCTCGCCCTTTTCCCTACCTACACGACCGCGCTCGTTGGGCTGAGCTGGAGCGCCGCGAACGTGCCTTCCTCCGGGCTGAAGGACATCACCTTCCCCATCAACATGGCCAATGCCACGCACACGTCTGGCTACTACTATGCCCAGCAGTTTGGCTTTAACGGCGTTACCGACATCGGGTACACCGGCATCCAGCCGCGGCCGAACAACGCCGCGGGGCAAAGCATCGTGCATGGCGTGTTCTCCAGCTTCATCGACGGCACGACTACGAGCGACAGTCAGTGCAGCTACGGCGCAGACGGTGGGCCGGGTGTGAGCTGCTCGGTCGAGGTTGCTTCTTCGTATGCGCACACATACAACTTTGTCGTCGAGAACACGGCGGGCACGACGTGGACCGGGACAATGGTCGACACGGTGACCGGGGCCGAGACGCACATCGGCACGTGGACGCTCCCCGCGGGCACGTCTGGGATCAAGAGCAGCCAGGTTGGGTTTGTGGAGTATTACCTGTGGAACGATGGGAAGGATCACCCTTGCGACACGCTCCCGAAGACGGAGGTGTTCTTTGGGACGCCGACGACGACGACGAGCGGGGCGGGGCCCGTCAGCCTGGGCGACGCATATGAATACGGCAATTGTGTGGGGCAGGTCGATTTCCAGACGTCGCACTCGTCTGCTGGCGTCTGCGTCGCCGTTGGGTTCGCCAACCCTTGAGGAAACAGACCAGTGAGTAGGGTTTGGTACCCGTTTGTCTGCGAGCTGACAGGCGTTCCACTCAGCGACTCGTCGGATGGACTGCAATTCCGTGCTTCCTAGTCGAGTAGCCCCCCCCCCCAATTCGCATTTTCTGCCTATGCAATCTCTACTCCTGGTTCAGGTTGACTACAGTTCCAAATTGATACGTTGTGCTCAAGGAATTTGAAAGGATCGCGATATTTTGATCCGGAGTTCACGTGACACCTAATAGTTCCGCCAACAGCACGAATAAATTGACGGAAAACAATGTCGCAGGTTGAAATGCAACTCAACGACGGACCAATACGCATTCGACTCAGCTTAGCCTACCCGCGATTATCAATACCAGCCTACCTGCGCATGAACTCACTTGTTGGCTAGTCGTCAATGGAAGAATGGAAGGGGTGCCAGCAACCGCGGGCCTCGCTGAAGAGTGCAATATCGCCTCTCGACACATCTCGGTCATGGCGAGCATGGGGCAAGACATCCTTGTATCGCGGCTGGGGGACGACAAGCAAGGTCCCTCGACGGATGGACGCAGACCGCGGAGGACGTTCCGAGTCAGTCGCCAATCACACACTGACACAACGTGCAGGTCGTTTGGCTTTGCGGCCACTGTAGAACCATGCATTACATGTATGCACCACCATGACACCCGTCTTTCTCATCTTCATATCTCTCCGCAGCTGCGGCATGCAGAGCAGCTATGGAGTAGCGCAAGCTAAGCAAGGCACAGCAATCAATGAAAGGCGCAACAGGGCCACCATCGGACTCTACCTCGTCTGTTCCTCATAGTATTCACGTATTTCGCGGTATCGCTTCAGACGCAGGCGCTTGTGGAGCAGGATAAGCATGACAATCGTTGTCACCATCACTGTCGAATGTGCCTCTCAGTGCGAAGTGGCGCAAATCACGAATCGAACAACACGGCGTACCTGCCAGGACGCCGAACGCCACAGCGGTATATTGCCATCCAGCGACGTGCAAAGGCATCTCTGGTGGGTCGACGCACACGCCCGCAATGCCGCAATTGTACTACGAGCCAAGGGTGATCAGGTGAACTCCATCAAACCTGGGGAACATGCGACGCACGCTCTGGCATTCTTGGTCGCCATTGCATTCAGCGCCGAGTCCCTTCGTAGGGACACACTGTGTGCTGTTCCTGTCACAGTAGAGTCTTGGCGTTTGACAGTTGTCCCTCGTGATCGAATTGCTATACTGCTGCCCGTCCGGGCCGCTGTCGATATACGTTACGTTGTCGACGATGCATGTGTGCCCCAAAGACACGTTCGCATACCTGACGAAGGGATTATAGGACAAGCCGGCAGTATAAGAAAGGAACTTACACGCATGTCGACCGCAGGCATATCGACCCGTTGAAGTTCCAATTGTTCGCCAGGTTCTGCCAGTTGGGAGGCGGTGCACACTGGTCGTCCCTGTTCAACTGACAGGTCTGCCCAGGGCCCACTAACTGCTTGCACCCGCTGCCTTCATCCGGGCAGAAACTCCCGGTGGAACAGAGAGGCGGGAGTGGCTGGCCTTCGCCGTACCCAAACGGGAACTCGTCCCGGCGACAGTGACGCGGTTGGCAAGTCCAATTAGTGTTGATGGAACCGGAGGCGGGTGAAGAGGATGTGTTGCTTCCGATAGAGTTGGAGGGAGCAGAGCAGAAGGTCGTGTCGGAGCAGTCGCCGAGGAAGTTGTGCGTTGAAGGGTCAAGACGATCGTTGGTGGGTGAGCAGGTGCCGCCCTCCGAGACGTCTCCCGCGAATGCGAGCATCGGAAACATGATGCTCGAGAAGCCAAGGTAATATGATACGAGCATGTATGACGCCTTAAGAAAATGAGTCCCGGAAGGACACGGAAATCGTAAGGCAAGACCTTGCGGCTGACAGCCCCAGATAAGAATTGCTCTCATTTCAGACCAGCAGAGGACAATTCTGTCTCAGACGGTGGTCTGACGAGCTGTTGTGCTTGATCCGTGTCCTGGCGGAGACACCGAACCCGGGCAATGAGAGATGAAATCAGTCCATAGCAATAAGCCAGAAAGGCAAGCATGGTAAGACTCCAGACCAGCTGGATGCACAATATTGTACAGTGTCATTACACAAAGGCAGGGGGTGCACATCCAGGAGGCGCGCCACCACGTCGAGGAACAGTTATGGTGAGGTCCCCAGCACCTTCAAGCGTGACGCGCACGGCTGACACGTCGATGTCCGCAGGTGTGAAGGCTATCTCCCACTCGTAGTGCGCTAGAAAGCAAGTAATATCACCAGCCGCTCCAAGCGTATGTAAATCTAACGAGACGCTCACCATCGTGCTCGAGGTGCCATGCATCCGCAACAACCTTGAGCCTGCAGTCACGTTTCCAGTACACCGTAATCATCTCGCTTGACATGCCTCTGGGAACGCGGGCGCTGAAAGTATATTGCTTGACCGAGGTATTCGCAAGCATCGATGCGCGACGTGAGCTCCGCCTTAAACACGCACATGGGGACCGCAACATCGGGGCTGTTGAAGAAAATTCATTCCTGGGAAGGCTCGACGGAGGAGGGTGCAATTCGTCGGACCGTGATGGGTGCAAGGTAGACTGGTAAGGAGGATCATCTGCCACAGATGCCATCGACAAGAAAGAACTGAGCGAGTGAAGAGAGGAATCCGAAGATAAGGCCGTTCCCAAGGACCACCCGCCTGCAGGGCCCAATTCCGAGGATAATTGCATTGAGGCGATGGAAGCAGATAGTGCATCTATGTTACAGTCATGTGTGTCCTCTCGATCGCAGAGGAATGCAGGCAAGACTGGTGCAGCCTCTCGCACCGGCGAGAGGATGGTCGCGTGTGCTTGCATAGACGCTGAGCACGTAGCATTGGCACCGTCGATGCCTTGGCCATTTACAGGAAGGCGAGCGGGGAGTGCATTTACAGGAACTTTACAAACAGGAGAGTCAACAGCAGTTAGCAGAGGGAGGAGGACAATCACAAGACTTGGGCTTACAGGGAGCAGACGATCTGCGAGGCTGACCGGGCGCCCTTCCTAGAGCTGTCAACTGCTCTTGCTTGCCTAAAGATGTCCGTCTCGGAGTACGAAACCCACCGAGACCGAGGTCGCCAGGAGTACATGCAGCAGAGGGTTGTGCGGCGAGTGCCCCCGAGCTACGACTGGATGTCAAACCCAGAAGTCCACTCGCCTTTGTCAGGGAAGGCAACCGCATGTGGGTCTTGTTTATAACAGACATGACCAGTGACTGACAGAGAACGCGTCTAGCGTTCGAAGTGAAGATGAATTGCGATGGGACTCGGAGAAAGTAGGTTGAGAGTAGAGTCGGCCTCGTGTGAATTGCAAGCTTCGCATTCGATTGCAGAGCTGACCACCAGGCATCGGCCAGGGCACGCTCGAATAGAAATAGATCTATGGGTCATGTACCGGTCTTCAATACCATGATCTTGTCCGCCACCAGTTTTATAGGCCTACCGTCACGAGTATTCAAGTTACGGGCAGTCACTGTTCAACGTCTCAAGATTACACACGTAATCAGTATCCGGAGTCCCGTACAATACTGAGATCCGCCCTCATCTTCACGGTGGGGGCTAACAGGAACATGGAGGTGATGAGTGAGCGAGAGAAGGTTGGGACAGGAGCCAGATCGTACGCGGAGAGAGAATAGCCACACCAGAGACATGAGGCCCTGTTAGACCGTCGAATATCCGGCCAAAATGTGGTCCCAAATTGTGACCAATAAGACCGGATTTGTGACTGGGAGATACCATGGAGTATATCTGGCATTTTAGAGGTACCGGACCATTCAATATTCAAATGTCGAATATTTGTCAACTGAATTGATTTTCCGATGTTTGACGAGCGGACAGTCTGCATTTAGGAAGTTTTGTATTCACCTGTCCCAAAGCCTATGATATGCACAATATATTTTGTCATATCTGGCTGCCGCTCATCCGGTCTCAACGGTCACAAATTGGGACCGAATTCCGGTCAAATATTCGCCGGTCTGACATCAGCTCATGTCTCCAATGGCTACCAACCGTATATCGATGGCATCAATTGCACCCTGCAGCCCAGCTGGGCGCTAGGACACGCGCTTACAACATTTTGCAGGAGCGTTGCAGAAGCGTTGCCTATCCCCACTATTACATAATGGGGGACCGCACCATATTCACTTCTTCACCACCACCACCTCAGGTTTCATCCTTTCACTCATGGGTGCTGATACAGCAGCGGCAAATTCATGTCGCGATGCTCCCCGAGCAGACTCCTGGTTGACTTAGTGGCACTCACCCAGGTGGCTAGAGTCGGTTGAGGACATGGACGCGCGATGTAACCAATCCAGGGATGCTCTGGATTTCCAGCGGGCTGGCTGATGGTCACAGACAACAGCGCTCATTCTCCACCGCACAGCTAACCTGGCGTTGGTTCTGTCTTTGTATCGATCCGTGCATGATGCGCGTATCAGTGCCCTTGATTAGCCTGGTCTCAGCCTCAGGGCATGCTGTCAATCTATATTCTCGACTGCTCCCATCCCGCAAGTTCCCAAGTGTCGAACAACTGACTGGGTGGGAAGAAGGCGGAAGCTGACGAGGCCTGTGAAGGCCTCGCCGTGCCCAGCGGGGATGTAAAGTAAGCACGCGACTCTGTATCTTCAGTTTAGATTTCCGAAGTGTCAAGGATTTCTCTAGCTCAGCCTTACACCGCTTCATAGGTGCGGCAACTCCCCTCGTGAGCTCTATTGGCGCATAGATACTCCCTTAGCGCGTGTTCGTCCACAATAGTGGGAGCTTGGCGACTGACGTCTCCAATTATGGAGACAAGCGGCTGCTCGACGTCGCGTAGGGCCGTCTCTGGACACGTTAAGTGCTCTCGCCAGCGCTGGCCGGGTCTGTGCATCTCAAGCATGGACATCTGCTCCATTGGACAGCCAAAGGCAAGATCCGATCATTGCGACCCGAGCGAGTTGTCAACCTGTGGATGGGCTCACAGCACATGTCTTAGGAATGTGTTAAGATGAAACGCAGAAACACATTCGAAAGCCGCGCGCTCCCGCTCTCCTCGCCTTCTGACTAGCTATGTGTTTCAGCGTGCTTCAGGAATACTTGCGATCATTCGCGGCCAACATAAGGGCACGCCGCCGCAAGGTAGCTTCCCCTTCGTCGTCCTCTGAACCACGTCTCGTTATGAAGGTATGTCGTCGCACGGTTATCAGCGCACTCATACCTGACTGAGTGAGCATAGCCGTCAGACACCATAGCTTTCACTGTAAGCAGAGCCTCGCACGCCTCGATTATCGAACTAAACAAGGGTGTTCCGAATGTTCAATTAACAGCAAGCGCACTTCAAAGAGACGCTGCAGGCCCTTGTAGACGACGATGAACGATTGAAGCCTTTCTTCACGCTTCTATCGGCGACGGAGGAACCGCATATAGACCATGAGGCGGACGTTTTGCAAGCCCTAGCAGACCTCCAATCGTCCAATGAGGCTGCGGGACATGGGCCCAGTAAAATCGTTGATGCGAAAGAGGACGCCCACCTACTCGAACTGCATACTTTCCACGAGATGATTGAATTGGGTCACAAAATCGAAAATGAGGTCCTGCATGTCGTCCGTGCTGCCGAAGACCTGCACGATATGCCTTCCTTTAGTAATTGGGGTAAGACCGTGTCCTACAACCCTGGATATACTCTCGTCATCCGGACAATCAACGGTGTTCGCGAGGTGGTGAAATGGGCGGCGACCAAGGGGAAGAAGGTACGCGTGGCTGGGTTCCGCCACACCTGGATGTAAGCGCCTATCTCAGTGTGGCCCTCGGTTTCTCATGCTCGGCATATTTTTGTCAAGGGAATTATATGGCGCTACTGGTGATATAACTATCATGTTCTTGCCCATTGATGTTCTGGCGAAGCTCCCTTACAAGCAACCCTCGCCCGACTGGAAGACCGAGCTCTCCGGCGTCGAGGTCGTCTCGTCCGTCGCCGGCCGCAAAGCTCCGCCGGGGCATGCCTTCTGCAAGATCATGGCGGGGACGACGAATGACCAGCTGCGCGCATGGAGCCTCGAGCACAAGACATGGTGCATCCCATTCAACGTCATCATGGTCGAGATTACCGTCGGTGGAAGCAACGCGACGCTCTGTCACGGCTCCGGCCTTAGAAGCAGCACCCTCTCGGACCTCGTTGTAGAGGTGGTGTACGTAGACGCGCGCGGGGAGCTCCAGACTGTAAACAAACCAGACGAGCTCTACGCCGCGAGCGGGTGCTTCGGCCTGCTGGGTGTTGTTATCTCGCTTACCCTGCAGCTCGACAGTATGGGAGTCGCGGAGATGGCCCCAGTGCATACGCCGCTTCCGCTTGCGATCCCGCCGCCGAAAGGTTACCTGGTCCCGAAGCAGGTGCAGGTCATGATCGACGAGGCCAAGATCACTGAGAAGCAGTTCGATGAGGCGAGACGGGAGTTCGTCCAACGATGCGAGGAGGATTACTACCTCGAGTGGTTTTGGTTCCCGTACCAGAAAAACGCTTGGGTCAACACGTGGAAGAGGAAGTGTCATTGTCTCAGAGAATGAGCCGCTCTGGCTGACTGCGATTCTGCAGAATATCCACTGACGCCACAGGACGGGCCCCTGCAGCCGTATCCTGGAGATAGCTGGCTGAATGGCGTCAAGGCACAACAGGTAGGCGGATTATCTCCGTTTATCTTTTGTCTCGCCTCATTGGAGCGCTAGTTGCAATCAACGGCCGCACAGGTGATCACAAGTTTCTTTCTCTGGAAGGAACTACCCGGCTACATGCAAGCCTGGTTATTCGGCATTGCGACGATGGCTGCCATGCCCAACATTACCAATCCGAAGGATGTGATCAAGACCTATGTCAGTGAGGCTTTGCACTTCCGGAGGGGCATTCGTGAGCATAAACTACCAATATGCGAGTAATGCGGCCTGATGATTGGATTTTAGAGAACTTCCGGTGTTGGGATACAGAGTGGGAGATACCTATCCCCTTTGCTAATGGCAAGCGAGATTACGCGCTCGTTCAGCGCGCATGGTGAGCAGGGCTCGTGTGCATACCACAAGTGCTCTCATGTGCAAACTACGTCCAGGTGGGACGGTATCTCGGCTATGTACAGCCAAGCGCATGACGCGCCAGCTCGCGTTGCTCTCGAGATGCGGCTGACTGGGCCCTCCAATGTCATCCTCGCCGCACAACGTGGGAACACCTATGGAAACATGTCCATCGAGGTGCTCACGACGCTTGCCACGCCGCAAGATGAGTGGGCGTCCTTCATGCAGCTCGTCGCGGACAAGTGGACGGGTTACGGCGTAAAGGATGGTGTCAGCCTCTTATACCCGCGGCCGCACTGGGCGAAGCAGTGGGGCGGGCTCCAGGTCTGGGGCAAGCCTATCGAACGGTATCTGAAGGAGGATGCGTACAAGGAGGCTTTTGGGGAGTTTAGAGATGTATTTGAACGTATCGTCAAAAGGCGTGGGGGCACGCTGGAGGAGACTCGTGCGAGGTTCGGTAACGCACTCATAGATGATTTGGTCTTTTCGTAGCCCCGTCCATGTGACTGACGAGATGTATTCATCAGCTATTCGTGTACATATATTCACACCGCAAGTACAACGGTTATGATCAGGATTGCAGCGGAACTCACCTTATGATTGAGTGCTCCGGGCCAGTGAGCACAGGTCATCGGACGTATGGTTGCGGCGCAAGGCGAGGGTCAGGCGTAAGTTAGGCTCATAGATCAGCCTTCGTATGACGAAGAGGAAGACAGTCGTTCATCTTTGGTACTCAGGCTGATATTCAATGATGCTGTTGGTAACTTGTAGCTCGAAACTCATGCGCTCGCGGGTACGGCGGAGGAGATAGATTACTTTTGTCCAGGCTGTAATTACAAGAAGGGGCGTGTAACAAACTCGTAAAATAGGTGACAACAAATACTACTCAGGCAGCCAACACCCGGACCGACACGATCTTGTTCAACGCGCTTGGGCATGTGCCGCACCGTCTTTGACTCCGTGCCTTCATGTCAGTTGGCCTGTGCCAACCAGTGGCCAACCGTTATACCTCGAGTATGGCCAAAATTTCAGGCCCAACTAGCCCTTTTATTTCCTCGCCCGCTTTGGCAGGCTTTCTCAGTTCGCACTGAGCTGTAATTGTCAACCGCAGTGACAGCGAGTCCACCCAAGGTAGTTTCCATTCTCAAAACATGTGTACACTGAAAATCTTTGGTACTGATGGTTTGATCCTCGTAGGATAGAGTCCCTCACATCAGAGGGCCGTCACTGCTGCAACCATTCAGGACCTAGATTGTTGTTACGCTCCGGAGTTTGGAATGCGAGATGGCGAACCGGGTGTACCATGACCGCAAGCGTTGTATAAAGCTATTCAGCTGTAGTGTGTATGCAATACAGGAGTCGGTAAGATATCTTGCTACGTCGACCTAAACGCGTCTTCAGTAAATCAACGCGTCACGGAGTGGCTGAGAGATTCATTGCAGATCGATCGCCAAGCCGCTTTCTGGCTGAGTTCCGTCGGCCCACAGGGTCGTTCTTAGACGGCCCACCAAGCCTATGACCGCACGCCTGCGGACATACATAGCTCCTGCTATATGTCGCGGTACGCATTGCATCGCTACTTACGAGTGGCCAGCTGGTGTACTAGTAAGTTAATTACCAACTTGGATTCAGCTCCCGGTCAAAGTCGCACTGCCCATTTATGCCAGAGATGTATGCACCACGGAGGCCCCTTAGTGTGCCATCATGTAACTCAAGCAATTATGAGCTTCATTTTGCTACCTAAAGGCTAACCCCTATGACGGAGGTTCGAGTCTGGCTACTCTTTCAGGCTACCAGTGTGCAATCGGTTCTCGATTCGAACATGCAAACTTGAAAGCCCTTCCACGAATTGGCTAGACCCCTGCCATAAGAGAACCTCATTGACCGTGAGAGCTTCTATTTGTCCGCTGGGAATGTTCTCACTGTGTGGTACTAGCTTCCGCCTTCCTGGAAGCCGAACCAGCTGTCGTGGTGTGCACCCTCCTCCGCTACTTGGACGTTCTCGTAGGGGAGAGAATGCAGACCTGTTGTTGCGTTTGCTTCTGCACCAGATTCCGCACTGGTCACTTCATTACTACTGCAGTGCACCAATGTATGCTGGACAATGTCGGTGCCATGCGACCTTCCATACAATGTGGGATGCGAAACCACAGAAACCTTCGTGCTCAGTGATGCCAACCTTCTCTGTCAGTCGTGAAGCAGATTAATGAGTCAGTTGATTGTTGCTCTACCTGAGAACATCAATGTTCGCGGGCGCATTGCGACGAAATCTTCTGGTCTTCTTGTCCCAGCATCCAGAGAGCAAATCGTATTGCCCGGCGATCTCTTCCATGTAACCCTATCCAGGTTCAGACTGAGGTTAACACGCTGCCATGACGTGTGATCAGTGCCGTACGGTTCCAACACGTGCTGTCGAACGTTCTATGCCGTGGTACTAAGACTATTCAACGAGGTCTTTTTCATCATCTCAGGCTAGGCCTACAACGTTTCGCTGATTGATCTCGTACCCTTTCTGTCATGCGGGTGTTTTTCAGCCCCCAGAAGCATAATGATATCTCCGCGACGAATGAATGCATCGCCACAGACAGGTCAGAGAAGTGATAGCCCATTGGAGTCACATTGCATGACTACCATTCTACCATTTTTCAGAATTAGCTGTCCTACGGATATGGGGTAATGGTCCGATGGGGTATACACATCAGTGGCTCTAGGGTATAAGTTCTGCTATGTGTTGTGGGGTATATCCGGTATATCCCTAATTCACTACGTGCAAGAGTGCGACAGATCGTTAGTATAATGTCATTTCCTGACGCAAACATAGCGGCTGGGTACCTGCGGGCATAGTCAGTGTCTGTCTGTTTGTCGCGGCGGTACTCCTTTCACTGAACGGAGGCTTCTCTACAGCGTATGTTCGAACTACTGTAATGCAGTTGCTGCAAGTGCGTCAAAGTATACTCGGTACTGGCAGGATGATAACAGTGATCCTCTAGCACTCCTTGTATACGACTATGCGCTGACCTTCCGCGACGAGGTCCAGCTATTCTGGGACAGACAGAGGCTGAGATCTGCCATTCTTTTCGTTGCAAGCCGTCTCGTGCTCCTCGCGTTGGCCTTTGCATATGTCATTTCCTCGATACCCGCGACGAATGCTACAGTGAGTCCCATGTCTGAGTCAGTAGAGGTTGTCTTACCTGAATTGGTATGTTCCAATGCAAGCTGCACAGGTTTGTACCACATCTTTCCGTTTGAGCTAGCTACTCTGACGGAGTTAATCGCAGTTGTCAGTCTGCTGCAATCGCTGCGGGTATCATTGAAGCCTTTGTTCTCGCGATTATCGCAGGTCGGTCAAGGGAGATGCATCCTATGTCCGATATTGAGCATCAGTGAAGCTGTCTCAGCCCTCCGCGTCCATGTTGTGACAAGCGGAAACTGGGTATTGACCCTGCTGACGATATCACTGGGACTGGTCCCTGCCATCGCGAATATCGTAGGAAATACCACTGGGATCGATGATTACTCTGAGTGACAGTTACTCTAGGTTATCTCATTCGTGGTACCATATGCAAGCATGAGGATATCAGGACTGGATATCTGTGTCGGCGGCGCCGACGAGAGTAGGATCACCCCTTTGGATAAGCGGTAAAGCTTGCATCTCCACTTCGTATGGTCATAATCTGACCACTTTTTCCGCAGAGGTATCTTCACGTTTTGGAATAAGAGAAGAGTATTAAATATGTCTACTCTCCAGTGGAGATCGCAACACGGGTATGCTCTATAGCCTCGGACATCGTAGTGCTCGGCGCGATCTGGTACCATCTGTATAATGCTGGCGCAAAATGTTTTCGGTTGAAAGAGAGAAGACAATTCATAATCTCCTGCATCCTATACGATGGTTGGTTTGGAAGTTCAGTTTCCTGACGAGATGCTGAACCTTGTGTAGGAACCGTTTACTTCCTGTCTGTCACTGGATGTGTGACTACATGGGGATACTGACCTCTACCTCGGTGAACAGGGCGACGCTGATCATGAATGTAGTCAACCTCATGGTGTGGTTCTATGCGGTACGCCGGTCTAGTACCATTCGCTGTATCATGAATCATAGCTAACGGCAATGTCCCATCGCAAGCGCTGGACATCCATTGATATGGTCATTGTGCCGTCCGTCCAATGAGATTCTCTTGACCTGTACCGGGTAGCTCACAAGCAACTTCTAGCGTGTCGGCCACCCTTATCTCTCGCTCCGTTATCAACCTCCGTCAAGTGGCATACCATCGTACAATGCCCTATGGCTCTGCGTTTGAGACATCGTCGTTGTCTCAACCACGAGGTCTTTCTGCCTCTACTGCTGAACTCTCCACAGTCGTATTCGCGAGGGAAGAGGAGCCAGTGATGCTACACCCCGTCCAGCCGTCGCCACACTTGTCAGATTGTAGCTCGATCTCGTCGGCCTTCGATGAGGTTGGGAACGAGCCAGTAAACAACTGTCGGGACGAATCTAGCTCTCAGTGCGTCACACACGGTGTGCCGGCTCACAAGCTGATATCGATTCCATATGATAGACATTTACATGGTCATGTTTGATCTCAAAAATTATCATAACCTAATTCGTCGTGTACTTGGTACAGTGAATATGTCATCCATGCATCCCGTTCCCGTTTTCAGCACTCAAGAGGAAACAGCAGGTGTACAACAGAAATCTAATATCAGCAAGAACTGCTTCGTAATCCAGTTGCATTCAAGAGCACTATCCGTTGTGGAAAGATTGTCCCACACCCCATTCTCCTCCATAGCCAACACGCCGTGGCCTCCACGCGTGGAAGTGGCGTCTCGTATCATTCATGTCGAGATCGCTTCTTCACCGGTTCCCCAGAATCACGTGTGACGTTGGACGCTGATGCGTTCGCTCTCGGCTGCGTCGACTGGCCACCAGCTTGTGGCCTCAAATTGCTGGTACTAGGCTGCGGCTGTGAATCTTCATGACCCATGACACTGCCTTCTTGTCAGTCATAGTTGTGCGCAGATTGGTCTGGTACTCACAGCTTCTTGATCTCCTCCACCGTCAATTCGTCAGGATCGTCCTCGTACAGTCCATAACGGAAGACTGAAGCCAAGAGCTCATCATAGCATTGCTTCAGGTCCTCCGGTGCGGGGTCCACCGTATCCCCTTGGAGGCAAGGCTCAGAGTCAGCTGCCACAGGGTCCGGGGTGGTGAAGTTTGGACTGAATGTGGCATCCCAGTTGTACTCGACAGTATCCTGAATCCGGTTCATCGTGGCGTCCAATACTCGAAAAGCCGAGGATGTTCTGATTGAGGTCACTACCTAGTTGAGAGCCTTTATATACAAGCACGGATAGGAGTCTCTCTCGCTAATGCTTTGCAGATGACTTCAAAGCAAACCAGAAAGTGGTTAGGCCAACTTGAAGATCGGTGTGGGAGGACAAAGAGTCTGTGCTCCTGTGGCGTCGCCGTCAGCATTTCGACGCGTTGCCACCCTTTTTTTGCCCTATAGAGTAACACGGCACGGGAACGAGCCGCGGGCTTGGCCCAAGCAAGAGCTCCACGGGTTGCCATTGCTGTTGCAATGTTACATACGCACTCCAACCAAAGCGGAGTACCGCTTACTGTCTCCAATGGATCCTTCTACCCATGCATATCCCGGTATATCGATTCAAAGCGACTGCCCAAGCTTACGGGGGACCTCCGATTCAGATAATCCTCCGATCCAGGCTTGTCCCAACAAACCACACGCCCATGTCTCAGGATAACTCGGACGGACGCCGGTCAGGCCGGTCCCGTCATGCTTGATACCTACCCGGACGTGGAGACAGATTTCGGGACCGGCTCCCTGGGGTCCAAGAAAGAGCGGACGCCTGGGTGCTTCGACACAAGCCACCGGCGGTTTGCAGCCCGATAGAGGGGGGGCTGGGAGCATGACTATGCAACTTTGGTGATGAGGCTGACGACTGGCCACAGAGGCGTGCCATCGAGAGTTCGATAGTCCGCAGGATGCTCCAGTGGCTGACACCGTGGCTGGCTGGGGAATGCGTTCCGTTTAGTACTCGTCAATGCATTTCATTTTAAGCCCAAATCCCTGCAAACATAGTCCTACCCACTACTCCTGCAGTGAACACGAGTAAGGCATAACAGTGAGTAGCACTGACGTTTCTTTCCATGGAGCATATGGAGTTTCAACCGCCCACTGTAGACATCATTCTACTATGACTCTGCTTCGCATCGAACCGCATCCAATCACCCCACGAGGCGGAGAAAGGCTGGAGAGTGCAGATACTGAGGAGACCGTAGAGACGCAGCCAGACATAGAGGGCCAACGGCGGCCACAACACTTGCACCGAGTGCTGACACGGTCCGACGCCGGCGACTTTACCCAGATAAAGAAGACCTCGACAATTGTCGGGACCTGGTTCCTTATGACTATGCCTGGGGTGGGGATGTACGCGTTCAACGGCTTTCTTGGACTCACGCTCGGCCAGGCCGTTATCCGTGCCATACACCCCGAGGACGCAGGCTACACAGTGGACGTTCGGTCGACGATGCAAGTGGGCGCGCTTGGCGGAGGAGTACTCGGCATTGCGATATGGACGGTCCTTCTCCTGCTTCTGTTCCTGGCTGCTTGGGCCGATAGGGTCGAAGCCTTCTCTGGGCTCATGAACAGGTCCAACTCGATGACGAAGGACATCGGAGCGCTGGCGTTTTACACTGCTGTTGGGGCTGCGAGTGGACCGCTGGGCGTCGCAATCTTGAAGCATCATAGAAGCGCAGCTGAGCGAACAGACATGCTAGATGTGATAGATGCAGCAAGAGCGGGAGCGTTCGGATGGTTTCTGGTTACGGTGTCGTTCCTTTTGAGACAGCAGTCCGTACGTACCACCGGGAGCCTCGACGAGTAGTCCTTGCACAGTTTGTAGCCTTCGCATGTCGCAGCTGCATTCATGATCAGTAGCAACCTCACCAATGCTGGGTAAAGAGAACTGAAGAGAGCCGTTTAAAAGTCAAGCGTGCGTTTCATGGTCAGTCAATTCCCACAACACACGTATGTATCGTCTGCCCATCACCATAAGTTTACAGGGGAGAGGGAAGCCAGAAGAATGGTGCTTGTAGACAAAATTGATGACAAGAGTGGGATTTGAACCCACGCCTGGATACCCAGATGAGAAGACCTACTTGAGCAGGCAAGCTTTCGCTTGAGTCACACGCCTTGGACCGCTCGGCCATCTTGCCATCCCCATTCTACCATCCCCATTCTACCATCCCCATTCTACTACGATCATGCTGATGAGAAGGGACAGGGTCATCAACGATTTCCTGCCAAAACAGCATCCCCAAGGTTGTCAAACACAAATCGAATGCAATGGTAGGGAACGAACGAGGGGAGGATGGAGGGATTGTCATGATCCGAGTCATCTAATGATTTCCTATGAGATGAACTCCCGACTTCTGCGCACTTTTATTTTATGTCCACATCTGTCACTCGCTCAAACCCAGGTGGGTAAGCTCGCGCAATAGGTGTTCGCTCTAATTAAATCAGGGAATGTGGTGGAGTGGCCCGCGCCCATTGTTGTTGAATATTTCAAACCCCGTCGTCACCAGTCGTTGATTTCTTCCCTGCCACTACCTCCTTAGCCCTTCCCGCTCCGCACACCCTCAAGACCTCCTGGCCTCCAGAGCTACATCGACTCGAGCCTCTTAGTACTCTATGTATATCATCCACTGACAGCATGAACGCTCACGTGTTGAATGAGACTTCCCTCCACGCGCTGAAGCGCCCCGAGATCCAGAAACTCGCGAAGGTACATCCTTCCCTGCGTCATAATCGTGATGTTCACGCCCATCTCACTCGTTGACGTGTTTCTAGCGTAAGAAGATCAAAGCAACGAGCAAGACGGACGTCATTATTCGCGAGCTCCTTGCCAAATGCCCTGGCGGCGTCAGACCGTGAGCCCAAATCTTTTCAAACCTGTGGTCAAAAGCGACCCACCATCGAGAAGGAGAGGACGGCAGTTGTTAAGTCGAGGCGCGTCACCGAAGTGAGGATCAAGGAGGAGGTGACCGAGCAAACGCGGCGTAAGTGACTCCTCCATGCAATGCCTGTAGCACCACTCAGTCTACACAGATGTGGACACACCAAAGGCTGCCGTTGACGAGAGTCGGATGACCGACAAGTCTGAGCGGGACGAGCTCCAGGTAGCTGCTATTCAGCAGGCCACTGCACCAGACGAGCACGGAAGGTGTGACAACCTTTGCATGGTGTGTGCATTTCTGACCGCAGTGAGTACAGAAAAGGACGTTGCAAACGCAGAACAAGTTGAGAACATACCCATCCCCGAGTTTATTCAAGGATCATCGTCATCCGTGGAACAATTGCTGCTCGCACCGCAACCCAAGCGAGATGGCCTGACGGCAGGCCATCTCTCCAGTGCAACAGCGCAGAGACACAATCACCACGACCGCTCGATAGCACACCTGCACAGGACTTTATGCGGTACCGTAAAGGGGAGAGCCGAGATAAGGCTCTTATGAAGGCGGAGCAGAACCGTGTGGGACAAAGGACAACACAGGCGGCTGTGCCACCTAGTGGCCTAATCAGATGCGTCTGCGGACGAGTACATACCTGCCCCCATGCCTTGATCTGCAGATCAGCACTCGATCCCGCCATCTCTGCCACCCCCTGCCGCCCCTCGAGTGCGGCATGTTCTAGCACGTGTTGCACAACCTCAGCGCGTTCAGTGCGGCGTGCTGTCCCCAATCCTATTGTTCGGACACGTTGACAAGAACGAAGAAGCTCTGAGTCCCTCGCCGCCAGACACCCACCTCCGGTCCGCCTTGTTCCACTCTTCAACTGCTGTGGACCAACCGCAAAGTAGTCATCCTCAGCAACCGGAGGCAGGCTCAAGTCGGGTTCCCGCCCCTCGGCCCCGGCCTCAACCTCCATCGGTGTACAATATTGGATACGTAGTTGGGCCGCGTGGATACCTAGACCAGCCTCAGGTCCCGCTGGACACGCATATCGAGTCGCACGCGCGGCACTTCAAACATCTCGAGATACTATGAAGTGACATCAGGTCCTTCAGCCTCCGCGTATCCATAACACCAGTTCATGGGGTCAAGCATCAGCTCCGCGCAGAGTCCGGCGGTAGCGCCAACTGCCAGGTACGCGCAGCCTCAGGCTGGATCGAGCGCAAGTCACGCTTGGCGTTTTGCGGGTTACGCTCAGTCTTGGACGTCGAGAGGAACAAATGCAAGCTATGTTCAGCTCCAGGCGGGGACTGACACGAGTATCTCCATCGGAATGAAGCGGCAGCGGGTCGAGGAGGAGGTCGAGAACGACGAGCAGCTGGAGGGCGGAGGTTATGGCGAAGGCGAGAAGGAGAGTAGGCTACAAAGAAGAGGAGGAGAGTTCTGAGGAGGAGGGGGAAGAAGTACAGTACGACGAGAAGGATGGGCCCGACGACGCGGGACATGAGTGAGCGCGGTTGGGCCTCACTGGCGACATGTCACTGACGGTGACTGACCAACATACCACAAGCATCAGACAGGTACCGTCGCAAACCGAGGCGAGCGGGTCGGTCACGTATCTCGTCCAGTTCCCGGATGTAACGGACACCAAGAACGCGATGCCAGTCCTGAGCGTCGCTGGGGAGGGTCGATCAACGCCTACGGCGACTGTATGCTTACTGCGAAACTGTGATTGAACCTGGGCTTGTCTTCCTTTGTCTTCTCTTGGCTTGTTGTTCTGGGGTTTGTACGGTTGAAGTGGTCGCAAAGACTAGCCCGAAGACTGAGATGGCACCTCACACCCGCATGCATGGAGGAACAGCCGACTTCGTAAGAGTGACCGCACAGTGGAACTTGAAGCTTGAAGCTTGAGGTTGAGGTCAGAACTTGGTTAGAACCAAACAGAAGCGCAGACTGACAGCAAGAGATGCAGTTGAGCGTCTCACGTGGCCTGAAAACTCTTCTGACTCTTGGTCAACTCTTTGGTATCGATCGTCTTCATCTGCATAGCAGAGCCCTGTCTCATCACCATGTCTGGTAAGATTGAAGCTGCAGACATCAATGGTCAGACTGCCACCGCATGAAGGCGGGAACATACGGCACCCGACGGGCGCACTCTTCAAATATATACCCGTCATACCTATTTTGGGCACACATACGACGCAGTTGTCCCCAACCTGTACAGTTGTGAGTGGGTGATTATCTGCCAGACACGATGGGACATTATCTGACAATAAGTACACTCAGCTTTCGATAGCTAATAGGCCTAATCCGCACAGAGGCAGTTCGCCCGTTCTGAAGTGGTACAAGGTCGTTAGGCGGTACAATGACACCAGATATACGTTGAACGTTCAACCCGCATTGGCCAGACTCGATTCACTCGAAGGTAGATGAGACCGTGTCCCCCAGGGGGCGCAGTGTCAAGTGAGCTAGTGGATGCATGAAAGAAGGGCAACATTGGGGCGCGATGCTCTTGGCCTCGTCTCTGCTCCTGCTCCCAGTCTATATGCGTTCGACACCTTTCTCCTAGACTGTCAGGTGTTTCCTCGCCATGCAATGAACACTGTCCTGAACGCACATAGGCGTGAAACACAATGGAAGGAGCTGAATGCGGTGGAGCGGTGTGAGCAAAGTGTGTCGGGTCGAAATTGGTGGATGTGCTGAGTGTCGAGCAGTCTAGGCCTCTGCAAGAGAGATATCACAAGCAACTCGCGAGAGTGGATGCCACCATTACACTAAGGTATGTCTCGGTTACTTGTCACATCCCTTTATCTCAACCAGGCGATGTCTTGGGTCCAGGCTCATCGGCAACTACGACCGTTCGCCAAATGTTCTTCACTCGCGGTTCTGCCCAGAAATGATGTTGCGCCGCCAGCGGACAAAAAATGATGGTTCCGCGGCGTGGGTCATCCTGCCGCAGCACCTCAGCTTCAAGACCGGCTTCTCGTCCACGTAGTCAAGCAGACGACGTCCTCGAGGCGGCAGTGATAGTGAGTGCACACTTACCCAAGCTGCGTACGGGTACACGCCAGCTCCTATGCAGACCATGCTTCAGAGATAGCCGACAAGAGCAGTCTCGTTCCTTTAGGTCTGATTGAGGGGTATAAAGACCCTTAATGACATCGCTTTCTAAGATTATCCCATGCTATGTAGTCAGCAAATGTTGATCTCTAGCGATCTCCAGACAGCATCAGCGGGTGAATGAGATAGAAGAGCTGTGCAGGCTGCCTGGCAGTCTATACGCAAGTGTCAAAGTCGATATGAGGGTGTGCGCAATGTCGTGGTACTGATACAATCGCTCTCCAAGCATGCTATGGAAAGCGAGCGGTAGGTTCCAAGTGGCTCACAACATCGCAAATCTCGGTATACGAACACTGTCGTCAAGCGTTAAGTAGGTGCGTATGATGTACGAGTCCGTCTCCTATAATCTCACGGACGGCGTACCGGGCCTCCGCCCTCTCCTACTTGCGTCATCGATCAGTCACAGGGAGCCTTTCATATAATACCCAGCTTCCGACGCTGCAGGTCTTACACCACTCACAGTGACAGCATGTCTACACCCAAGGTAATTCGCTGGGGCATCCTCGCCACGGGCGGCATCGCCTGGACCTTCTCCCGAGACATCCTCCTCGACCCCAAGACGCGCGGCGTCACCGCGATCAAGCACACCGTCGTCGCCGCTGCCAGCTCGTCTGGGGTCACACGCGCTGCAGAGTTTCTGAAGGACGTCGGCGCACCGCCGACTGCGAAGGCGTATGGGTCCTACGAGGAGATCGTGAAGGACCCCGACGTCGACATCGTCTATGTGTCGACGCCGCACTCTCACCACTACCAGAATGCGATGCTCTGTCTCGAGGCGGGCAAGAACGTGCTCTGCGAGAAGGCATTCACTGTGAATGCGGCCCAGGCGCGGAAGCTCGTCGAGAAGGCGAGGGAAAAGGTTCGTCGCCTCGCTATCCAGGACCCGCTTCTATAGAAAGCCGAGTCTTTGTGCTACACATAGAATCTTTTCCTCATGGAAGCCCTCTGGACTCGCTACTTCCCCCTTTCGCACTACGTACGCGAGGTCATCACTTCTGGTAAGCTCGGCGCCATCCAGCGGGTCTCCGCGGACAATGGCCTCGCGCTCGACCCCGAACAAGACATGCCCGACGGCAAGCACCGCATGGTCAACCCCGACCTCGCAGGCGGCGCGTTGCTCGACTCGGGCATCTACGCCCTCACGTGGCTCTTCCAGACCGTCTACACGACCCTCCCGCCCGCGCAGCGCGCGCGGCCCACCGTCGCATCCGCACTCAAGATTTACGAGCCCACAGGCGGGGTGGACGAGCTCGCGACGACCCTGCTCTCCTTCCCGCGCGCGGGGAACAAGGACGTGCACGCGGTCGCAACGACGAGCATCCGCTACGCCACGGATCCGCTCGGCGACCTCAGCGCGGGCCCTGCGTGCCGCGTGCAGGGCGACAGGGGCGAGGTCCAGATCTTTCCGCCGCTGTATCGCCCGACGAAGACCCGCCTGATCCTCCGCGATGGCACGGTCGAGGACAGGGATTGGCCGCAGCCTGGCCCTGGTGTGGGCTCCGGCTGGCGCAACGGGTTTAATGGCGGGTGGCAGAGCGAGGGCGAGGGTCAGGGCATGTTCTGGGAGGCGGACGAGGCCGCTTACGCGCTCGTTGAGGGCCGCAAGGAGAGCCGGCTGTTGAACTGGGAGGAGATCGTCCTCATCATGGAGGTAATGGATGAAGTGAGGAGACAGGGCGGCCTCGTGTACCCCGAGAAGATCGAGACGACGGACTATCCCGTCGCTCTCTGAGGCTGGGCCTGATATAAAAGTGAAGAACAAATGTGGTTAGAGATGCCGCGTATGGGATAAATGCTGTTTGCTTCATCGCGATCGCGGCTAGGAACACGAGTCCTGACAACGAGATATGAGAAACGTAGCAGAGACAGATGAACTCCAGATAGCATTGCAGGGCTAGTCAGTACAGAGATTACATACACTTGCTTACTCACTTCTTCACTTGTCCACTACTTCACCCACCCACCTCCACCGTTCCTAGGCTTCCAATGCGTATATCAGATCCCCCGCCTCTCCTACGGCCCGTCTGCCTCTAGATCATGCTCAGAGCGGCTCCTCGCTCCGGTAAAGCACATCCATCCGGACGTAATTGTTGTACACTTCGCCAGAGGCGAGGAGGGTGTCACTCCCGGAGGTGCCGACGGTGCCTGGGTGGAGCCACGCCGCGAGAGGCTCGTGGAACTCAAGAAAGGCGGCAGCTGTTTGAAAAAGAGAGCGCAGACATGGAACGTTCGGAGAGTAGTGTGAAGACACAATCAGCGAGAAGAGAGCGCGGCGGTCAGAAGAGCAAGATGCGAAACACGATGAAGAAGACGCACATCCAGACTCGTAGCCGTCCCCTTGCGCACCGCTCCCGCCATGTATCTTCTTCCTTGCCGTACCCGCGGGGTTAGAGAAGTTGTTCGTGTATAATTGCACGCCAGACTCTGAGTGGCACATCCCAGTGGAAACACTGCATTAGTTTCCCGGTGCGCGGAAAGGGAGGGCTCACGGTTCGTGTGGAACGCCAGCCTCAGACCGCTTTTCTCGCTCTCGAGCTCGACGACGGGATCTTGATCCTCGACCACGGTGGTGAGCAGGTCTACCTCCGGGTTGAGTTCGCTCGCGGAAAGCCGCACGGGCTCGGAGACCGTGCGGGGGGCAAAGACGTAGAACTCATCTGGGTACGGGAGCCAGATGGAGCAATCGTCAGGCCCAATCACGCGATCGAAGCAAATATCAACACACCATATCCGTTCGCAGGGAACCTCTCGCCAATCTTCCTTGTCTCCTTCTCGGTATGTGCGTGGTGAGTGCCCGTAACCGGCGCGAGATTCCCAGTTGAGTTCGCGTCAGACCCGAGTGCGATGGTGTGGTCTGCCTTGACTATAAGTTTATGGTCCTTAATTGTTTGACCCTGCTGAAGCGACGCGTCGAGATTGAAGCCCCAATGCTACGTAGAAATATGTTACACGGAGCGCACACGCGCGGGAGGACCTCGGGCGCACCTGCGTCAAGTTGATTGGCGTGACCTTCCCTTCGTCCAGCAACTTCGCACGGTAGACCAGCAGGACGCTCCCGAGCTTCCACAGCTTCTCATCCTCACTTGCTTTTCCAACTGGCTGGGCCAGACCGACGAGCACCTCACAGAGCAGCCTCCCTGGGTAACCTTCTTCGCCGTCCTCGCTCAGCCGGCTGAATATCACACTCGTCGGTACTCGGCTCTGCAAGACTGCAAGTTCCGCAGGTGTAAACAGTCGAGATGTTGAGGGGTCTACGAGGGGTTCCCATGGCTGCAGGTCCCACCCTGTGACACCACCGTGCAACGAGACGGTGGGCGACTCGTTGAATGCGGCTGTGAGTGTGGAGGTCAGACCGTTGCGAGTGAACGTGTGTGTGCCTGCGGGGACGCGGTTGGCATAGCGACCGATGATTGTGTTGGTGTATTTCTGGACGAGGTGATCGGTAGGGCTCTCGGGGCCGATGAGGATGTCGTGTGTCTACATATGAATCGTGAGCCCGAGCTGTAGATCACTAGTGACCAGAGGTTCTACCTTTCCATCTGCTTGTACAAAGAGCCGGTGTAATGTGATGCCATAGGGCAACACCTGAAGAATTCATGGTCAATATACGCGAGCAAGGGGTTGTGCAGTGACATTGTCCAACCTCGAGCGCAAGCGACGGGGTCAGCGAGGGCAAGGCGAGCATCAAGGGCGTAAAGCCCTGATGGCTTGCAAGAGAGGCAGTGGACATACTCGTGCGAGACGTTCTCTGAGCGAGAGGGCGGTGCAGGGGAAAGTGAAAGGAAAGACGAGGAAGAAATCGGGAGGAGTGGCCGAGCATGACCGTCTGGGTTGCAGCCACGGGCGCCTGCCATCTTATCACCTTACTTAGCGTCGATCTCCCGAGATCCTTCCGAAGATCTTGCTGATCCATCGATATTGGCTGATGGTCCTGAGAGGACACCCTAGGGCATTCTCTTCGAGCTCAAGCACAAGCTGCCGCTCTCGTCGAAAGTGCAAAGAAGTAGTCATAAAGTCGACAAAGGGGTCAGCCACCACAAAGCGGACCTAGGTCTCATGTCGCTCGTGACAACATGACATCTTCTGCCTTTCAAAGTAAAGGCTCTACACCATAGCATGCTGTAGACGGCCTGAGCAATGTCGATGTAAATATTGACGTGGATTCTCGTCGCGAAGCAGGCGGCACGTATGTGAGTACTAGCGAATCGCACAATCCCGCGTGTCAATCTGTTCAGTCAAGAATGATGCTGCGTAGTTTGCAGACAAGAGACTCGGGCTGAGGATGCACCAGGTGCTGTATGTGCCGCGCACTGCTGTGCAGGCTCGAGAGCATGGTGCGACTTCACGCCTCAAGCGCCTTTCCTTCTTTGATCATCATCGTTCGGCCTAGGATGCAAAGTGTTGTGGCCATAAGTGGGTGAGCGACTCGAGAAAACTGGACATTGGAACTCACGATTTGAATCAATGTTCTCCAACCCGAAACTGACACACCCCACGACGCTACTTCGAGTCATGTTCCGACGTGCAGCTCTGCAATTACAATGATGGATATCATGACCAGCACCGCAGAGGTCCCGAAGTTGCACGATCCAGACGTGGAAGGGCAGTGCTCTTGAGCATCAACCCTTCATGTTTCTATCAACCCTTGAGCTCTGGGTATCACACAAGGCTGTTGTCGAGATGTACACGAGACAGCGCACATGACTGGCAGATTAAAAAAATACAATGTCGCCCATGTCAACAGTATCAAGCAAGCAAGCACCACAGGAAGTTGACAACGAAGGATACTACCTCGAGGCTCCCGGCACAAAAGATCCAGCGAGCGGTGGTATTTCTGCCCGAAATCACTGCCAGTGCGAGGCCCAATAAAATCATCATACCCACCTATGGTCAGATTTTCGCTTATCTTATTGTCAAGAGGCTGAACATAGTGGTACGGGCGTGAGGGGCGAGGCTAGCATCGAGGTCTCACGGCACTGCGGCAAACAACATAACTTGCGGCAGAGAAATATGCAAGTTGTCTCTTCACATCCGACCTGGAGTACTTACCTCTGCCGACGCAATCCATGACCATGTTTGGCCGGTTCCGACGATCTCATTATGAGCCTCTTCCCTCTGACCCAGAACAGGACCCGGAGGCAGCACCACCTTTCCCGCCGTCCCCGACGATCACGTTGGTCGAGCAGGGTGCCGAGGTCGTTCAGCTGTCACCGCAAGAGCCATTTCAAGAAGCAGCAACACACGCAGCGCCCTCCCATCTCCGCGCCACCACGTTCACCACCATCCCAAAGTCAAGACAATTTGATACTGACTCAACACCGTCCCTCGTCTGCGTAGTTGCTGTCTTGATCGTCACCTTCATCAGCAGCTTCTGGTATCAGGGGAATGAGCTTTATAAGCCGTTCCCGGACACAACCTACCTCTCGAGCATAGTCGGCACTACATTCATTGCCTGTGTCGTCTTCGCACCCATTTGGGCATACGGGTTCTGGGAGATCCGCTACGAGCTCGCGCGTGGCTTGGTTGAGCGGCGGCGGGTGTCGTGCAGGGAAGGCCGCGAGACGTCCCTAAACCGGTATGGAAGCCAGGTTTTCACTTCTGGGTTGATCCTGGCGGTCATGGTGGGCAGTGCGTTCGGTTCGGCACTGGGGTCCCACCATGGCAGGAGGCCGAGGTGGAGGAAGGGTTCAGGGTGGTGTATACGCTGAGGTGGGGAGCAGTGGGGACAGGGACAGTGCTCGTGCGTATCATATTGTTTGTTGTGTGCCCTACGTACGCCACAAGTGTTTGGTGCTGGAGGGAGACGTGGGCTCGAGGTCAGCTTTTGTGACTGAAGGTTGATAGAGTTGATTGTGATCCTTCAAACGATGACGGACCATGCACATACCAGGCCTTGTGGGCGTTCACTGCTGTACGTAGATGTTCTCGAGCAACGCGCTTTAGTAGATGTACCATTTCCCGGGAGTTGGACAGCTGACTCACATTCCAAGCTCCTACGCATGGTTGCCGTACTTACCAGAGTTGGAGAATTTGAACGAGCCTAAAGCCGGAATGGGCAGGCAGTAGCTGCGATGACTTGGAATTGCGGTCCCGGATAGCTGTTTCGGTTGTATGTATGGGCTAACCCGCGTCGTTCTGGAGCTTCTGCTCATGATCACCTTGTCGCCTCGGCTTTGGTATTGGTTCTTCACGAATGGCAGGTCGGATGACTGGGCCGCGACGCCTGGCAGCACAGCAGCAGCAGGCACGGAACCTGTTGCACCCAACACCTGAGCCGCTCGCTCGTATGTATTGCCTCTGTAAGCAGGTTTTGGTTGGTCTCGTACCCATCCATGAGGCCTCACGGATGGGTACAAGACTGGTTCTGATGACTTCTGACTGGACGGGTCGCGATGCTATCTGTCCGCAGCAATGCCACCAACAGGTAACGCAAGAATGAATGTTGAATGTTGACAACGTTGAAGACGCCCTCGGTTGACGCCGTATTGCTACCATACGCAACCCCTTGTGACTTATCTATGACCTTTGAACTGAGGCCTGATCCTCACCGACACCCCCAACGACACATTTATGCTCTAGCCCTGAATGACCCACTCCGTACCCGTAGCCCTCCAAGGTCATTTGGCAGAGTCGCGTGCTTTCGTGTCGAAACAACGTAAGCAGAATCCCGAGCACCCCCGAGTACCATCGGCGCATCGGTGGAATGACGCGCCACGGAGGGACAACTGGAGGCTACTGTGACATCGCCACGGTATTCGCCGAAGTAGGACGTCGTTCTTTCCATCGACGAGTGTATCCCGGATCGGAAGCTGTATACAGTGCGCAGCTACCTCGGTAATGCTGGATCCCGCGCCCAGAGTGACAGATCGAGAGTCTCGATGTGCGGAGGCACGGCGTCCATCTACGTTCATGAATCGACCATTATGGCTAAGACCGCGGACAAGAGATGCTGTGTAGTTATTGGGAGGGTGCCTGAGCCTTCCGACTCCAGGCAGTTGGTAAGTTTCGCCAGCTCCTTTCCCGAGATGTGCGATTGCTCCTGCGTTTCACATGCTCCGAAGCCACCGTCAGCTTTCGACAAGAACTGAGCCATAACGCCTCGTCACTTTGGCAGCTCTCCATTCACAGTGGGCTGGAATGTAAAGGCAAGACTAACCCTCAAATTGAAGGATACGCTTGGCCATGAGAGCGAACATTATGCGCGATGACGTCGTGCAGATTGCCTTGGAAGGGAAACGTCTTGCTGTAGGTAAGTAGGCGAGGTTCGAAAAAGCACGGCACGCTGCGTGCAGCCGAGCAGTGAGACGTGGCATTTTAGGCTCGTCTTGTTAGTCAGGTGTGATGTACCACTGGTAAGTAACCGGTCTGACTAACAACTTATGAGCGCCTTGTTACAATGGGTGCGTACTGGCATCGTTGATTAAAGGTTACCTGCGTGTCGGAAGGTTGGTGGCAGTTGTAGTACGAAGACGCGCCACCAATTGGGTCCGTGTAGGCCCACCGCAGGCGAGGTAGCACTGGGTTACTACGTATTAGAGTTCCGTGTGACGAGCCTTGGGCGAGACAGCATGCTTGGAACAGACAGTAATCGGAGCGCTCAGTCGTTCGTTGAGCCGAACGGTGTTGTGGGACCGTGGCTAAGATGAGTAGCAAGTGCCGTCTTCCGTGTCCAGAGGCTGTTCCCTTACGTTGGCCTGTCTCACGTATCCGGGCAGATGCTTTGCATTCGCGGAATCGTGGCCCTTCAGACGCTCCATTACTACATCACCCTCAGCGTCTCCGTGGCACGACTTAGTATTGGATGGGCCAACGATGAATCCTCGTGCGCGTCTGCGTGTTGCCGTGCACGCAGCATCTTTGTCCTGTAACGTCTGTCGTTACATGTGTTCGCTGAGCGGAGTCGAACTAGCGCCTCACTCATCATATAAAGGGACTGCCGCGTGCGGGAACTGCCCACTTATATATCAGTAGCAATGTCTGGATTCTTCAAGGGCCTCGAACACGCCGTTGAGGAGGTTGAGAGGGACATCCCTAAGGTAGTGGAGGGTACTTGGGACACTGTCGAAGGTACACTTGATAGTGCACACGACACTGCCGATACCTGACGGATGCTCTATTATGTTTAGGTTTTCTGAATCCGGATCGTAAGCTACGCTTGTTGTATGCTTCGCATCCCTCAGCCTGACCCATCCTGGATTGCAGGTCGTCATGACACACCTGAGGAGAAGCGTGTTGACGCACTCCGGACTGAAATCAATGATAGTCATCGCTTCCAATCCTTCGCCACTCAGCGTCCTCACAACTCTGTTAAATGGTACTCGTTCTCCCCCTCCTTCGGCTAGTGCTCACCGTGAAAATGCTGTAGGCACATTGATGGCCATGACTATTTCTATGCGCTATCAGAAATACTGGACAATGCCCGAGAGTGCATCTTCATCCTTGTGTGTGGCCCTCATAGCTCGGACTTATAACCATGTTTGCTTATGAATGTTTCACAGGACTGGTGGCTTAGCCCTGAACTCTACCTTCGCCGACCGCCCGCATTCCATCCAGAATGGCGTTTGGATCGACTTTTGAAACGCAAAGCGGAGCAAGGAGTGAAGATATATGTCGTCGTTTACAAGGAGGTCACGGAGGTCATGTCGATGAGCTCCTCACACACGAAGGTTCGTGTGTATAGTCCTCAGTGCGCCTAATGCTGACATGTAAACGTGCAGCACGCTCTGGAAGACTTGCACCCGAACATTGCCTGTATGCGACACCCGGACCACATTGGCAGCAAGGGTATGCATTGTCAGTTCGACCACATTCTTCCTTGCTGACAGCTTGTCAGACGATGTCGAGATCTGGTCGCACCACGAGAAGGTAGCGCTCCATTTATCGGTGGAGCACACACGGTTAATGATTGCACGGTACTGTAGCTCGTCATCGTCGATAACCATCGCGCTTGCGTCGGTGGGCTCGATATCAGCTTCGGGCGCTGGGATACGCACACACATCCCCTCGCGGACGTCCATCCGACTGATCTTACGCGCACATTGTTCCCCGGGCAGGACTACAACAACGGCCGGGTTATGGACTTTAAGAACGTGCAGGACTACGTGAGCAACGGCCTTAGCGTCGTGGAGACCGCGCGTATGCCATGGCATGACGTAAGTATCTCAACGCAGCAGGCGTGCTATAAGCTGACGTGAATTTGACTGGCAGGTGCACCTTACGATCTGCGGTCCGTCTGTCTTGGATCTCGTACAACATTTTGTGGAGCGTTGGAACGAGATCAAGAGGCAAAAGGTACAATCTCTTTATCAATGGATACCTGTATCACTAATAAGCAAGTGCATAAGTACAAGCATGACGGGTGAGTACGGAAAGTCAGGGAGGCACTGCACCCTCAGCTCACTGTGTATCAGACGATATGACTGGCTGGCTCTGCCCCATGATGTCGAAACAGCCCCCGATGAAGCTGTCGCACGTACGTATTGGTCTGCGTCCCTCTCGCATGTCCGTTGAGTAAATCCTGATGGTGTAGGTCACCCTTATCGCCAGGCTTGGCTCAGCATTGGTAAGCAGTTCCGGGAACGATTCTGCGGACAGCACGCCAGTCAGGAAGTCAACCTCGACGATCCTGCCCTCTATCCTCTACCACCCAACGGAACGTGTCGCGTGCAAGCTGTACGAAGCGTTAGTGATTGGAGTCATGGCGTACTCACAGAGCACAGTATCCAAAATGCATGTAAGTCAGGATCAAGCGACTCATGGACTGTACTTGACCTGCTCTGTTTAGATTGCCAACTTATCATGGAGGCGAACCACTTCATTTACATCGGTAAGTAATTCGATACCTTGTAGTCCACGCCCAAGGCTGAAGTTACACCACAGAGAACCAATTCTTGTAGGCGAGGTCCGTTTCCCACACGCCGCCCTTGCTGATCCATTGTCTTCCAGTATCTCGAACACTCGAAGAAACAGGGACCCGGTTACGAACCAGATTGCGGCAGCATTGGTCGATCGCATCCTGTTGGCCGCAAAGAACGGCGAAAAGTTCAAGGTCAGTGTGCCGCCAAGCATTTCGTCGCATGTCCGCATTGCTTGATAATGGCTCGCAGGTTGTTATTGTAATACCAGAGGTGCCAGGCTTCGCGGGACCAGGTGAGATCGACTCATCTGGTGCCAAGTATCACATGTGTTCATGTACAAATACAGTCAAGGATGAGACATCCATCAGAACAATCATGGCTGCTCAGTACCGTACGATGAACCGGGGCGGGCACAGCATTTACGAGGAGGTTCGGAAGGCTGGATATGACCCGTCAGCATATCGCCCCACCCGCCTCTGTTCATATTGCTCACATCCTGTCTAGATCGGACTACATTCGATTCTACCATTTGCGCGCCTACGACCGGATCAATGCTCCTTACAGCGAGTTGCAGTGTTCATCAGTTACTGTGTGATTGCTGACGTGCGATATCGGACAGATTCATTCATGAAGCTCATCGAGCAGCGCAGTGGCATCCAGTATCATGAAGCTGTTACAGCTCTAGCGCGGCTGTGGATTGGGAAAGACGAAGAGGGGGGTGCCCCAACCAAGACAACTGTCGTTCTACCTACAGGCGAGCTGACAGACGAGATGTGCGCATCTGGCCAGCAGGCCAAGCTCAAGACGGAAACATATCCACTGCCGCAGTCATATGAGGAGGCTCAGGGGATTGTCGAGCGCTGGCACCGCGCTGCTGTGAGCCTCCGGGAGGGCGGAGACATCTCGGACAACGTTGTGCAGCACATGCTACGTGATCGAACAGACCTGCGCGAGGAGGCATGGCTGGGCACCCCGGACGAGGAGAAGAACGCCTACGTGTCAGAGCTGGTGTACATTCACGCCAAGGTGATGATCGTTGATGATCGCCGAGTCATTGTACGTTTATTACCTGCGCGCAAGTGGAAGTGACAAGTGATGTCTAACGTTCTATTTTAGATGGGTTCAGCCAATATCAATGACCGTAGCATGAAGGTCAGCCTTTCCGAGTGAATACGGATGAGCGGATGAGCTGACTTCCGTTACAAGGGCGACGGCGACTCCGAGATTGCTCTCATCATAGAGGATGAAGATATGATCCAGACGACGATGGACGGAAAGCCTTACCTGGCTACTCGATTTGCAGCTTCGTTCCGCAGGAAGCTGTACAGGGGTATGCCAACCTAGTCTGCATATTCACTGTTCCGCTGAGGATATGGTTGAACAGAACACCTTGGTCTCATACCTCCCCAGTATTGTGAGGGTCCGGACGAAGAAGTGACCTCGTTCATGCGCCCGGCTCCACACGCCAACGAAGACGAGACAGGAGAGCCCGAGGACAGCATGGTCGCAGACCCACTTGCCGACGCTACCATCGCTCTCTGGGATGAGACCGCCAGGAGAAACCGAGCGATATTCACAGAGATCTTCCGCACCGTACCTGCGAACTCGGTGCGCAATTGGAAAGACTATTCGGTATGTCGTCGCTCAGTCTACGCCACTTGTTGAATCTTACAGAAAGCGCCACAGCACTACGTGCCGAAGGTCATGCCAGGCCACGTCGTTCCTGAGGTTTCTCTGGAGCATGTGAAGAATAGTCTGGCTCAAGTGAGGGGTGCCCTTGTCGAGTCTCCGATGGTATGTGTCATCGTGGTTACGCATACCTCGTCGTCCCGTTTGCTGACGAGCCTCGCAGGATTTCCTGATTGACCAGAAGGACTTCGTGGAAGGCATCGACTGGATCGGTCTGAATCCGACTCTTCCTATCTACATCTAAATCCTAGCCTCGTGAATGGACATTGTTGCATAAGTCACGGTGATTTTGCGCGGCGGGATTTTTGTGCACAGCAGGCTGGAATGCGTGTGGACGTGTATTGTACTGATATCATTGCTCTCCTACGCATGAAAGACAGATAGTATTGACGGATTTTGTTGAACATGAGGAGTATGGATGGTCACCGCGGTCTTCAGAGAACAAGACACACAAGACAAGACTACAATGGCGTCTGTGGCACGTCCCTCTGATTTTGGTATCAAGATCACCTTGTACTATTGGTTACAAGTCTGCCAGGGCGCCTAGAAGTACATATTCATTGCTTCCACTGCAACGTATTCAACAACAAACCGCTTGACGATTTGACTCAAAGCCATGCTCTTCTCCCCTGGTTTGTTTACCGTCTTCACGATGCCTTGATGCCACAGCATAAATATATAGCCTTCGTCAGCTCAAGCCCCAAGCTTCCCTATTCACTCAGTCTCATTATCGGCGATCGCATCGTACTCGTATTACAGTCGCAGCGGAGGATTCACCATCAACGTGAGTCTGGGGGGCGGGCAGTCTTCGCAGACGTGCTACTCTTTCGATGTTACTGACAGGACTGGGCCAGACAACACCAGCATGCCGCCGAACCTCGCACCGCCCGAATCCGCACCCGAATATAAACTCCTCGACCCCGAATCAGTGCGCGTCGTTGTTGCCTCAGCCAGTATTCACATCCCCAACAAATCTGTCTTCCACGCAGGTTGACTCTTCCACGAGACAGCACCTATTGACGTCAGCAACCCGACCACATCCTGTCTCTGATAGAAACCTTCGCATGGCGTTGATCGCTATCCACCATGCTTCATGCACCACTATCGCGGTGATAAGTTCCGTCTTCTCCGCCGTCACTGGAAGCTGCATTCTCGCTGGATGCGTGCCTCCTGGCCCAAATTGCATAGAGCCTTATGAAAGTGTCAGCAAGGCTGAGCTTGCAGCTAAGGGCGTGTTGGGTGGTCTTCTCTTGGGAGTATGCCTAGACTTCATACTGGCGGTGGTGTGGGACGGAACTATTGGGAAATCAAAGCAATCAACGCCATATACATTGTCCTTAATGCAATACCACATGGTGGTGTTGGCGCTCAAATCCCGATGCAGGTTCGATGACGTCTCCCATACCCAGTGGTGAGCTACGGAAACAGTGAGTTGCGTGCAGGATGTCGCGTACTAAAACAGGACAACATGCACCTCGACGATGTCGATATAGATGGTCTTAAAGCCATCGACAGATCCCACTATTTCAGGCCGCTTGTACCGCTTCAAGACCAACAATTGGGACACTCGCTCGTCGGCAGGCCAGGGGCGCAAGCCGTCCCCACTCAAGATGGCCCCATCGTCGATCGTGCGTGTGATGCAGCACTTCAGCTCTACAAAGTGCCGCAGGTGCTGCGATCTGTTCTTCTCCCGGAGCGACTTGCGCATGGCGAGGATAAGACTGTCTTCTGCCCTGCGTATAGATGCATCCGCTGTTGACGTTGAGGTCGAGGTCAAACCCGAGCTTCTCGGTTGTCCAACCATGATTGGGTAGCCAGCGTTTCCGATGGTGGATTGTGCCTGGCCTTTTGTGCTAGCCTCCAGTGGGCCTGTGGTGCTCGAACGACGGTAATTTGGTGTGACACTGGGAAGACAATCTTAAGACTATTTATGTAAATTAAGTACTAAACAAAACGATACTGTACCCAGGAACAGATCTGAGATCGCCAACACCCATTTTCTGACTAACTGGGACATCTCTTCTGTCTTTCATGAGCTTTGTACTGCCACTGCTAATGAGCCATGTAACTATTGCACCAAAAAGTCAGTCACACGGGCAGCAATTTAAAAAAAGGAGCTTGTAAGCAGAGCATTGGCCACAGAGCAAGCTCATTGCATAATAACCCGCGGAGCGGCTCGTGCGTCCTTTCCATGTTCCCATCTAATCTTGCATTCATTCGTTCCGTCGCATGCAAATAGGACACGTCACCCGCTCAACTGAGACACTATTATCCAAGATAGTACTGCAGGAAACTGACCGTTTCCTCTGCCAGCCGCTCGGTTCGAGTCATACTGTCATAGGCCCCAGTGACGACCGTTGAACGTTGAACGTTGAACACCGACCTGTCCCTGTCTTGGTGTCTGCCGCAATATTTAGTGCACTCACTATTCTGCAGGAGAAATTTACGAACAGCCAGCTATCCTTCGCTCATGCGCGTTGGTGGCGGGACAGTTGTCTCTGCCACTGGTGTCGTCGGCTGGGTATGGCGATCAGCTCGGGGTCATCCAATTTGTGCACGGGCGCGCATTTGTGTGGATAGCTGGTTTGACGGATTAGCGCCGTAGACAAAGGGCATTGTCTGCACATTAAGCTTCAAGCTCCAAGGCTGTGCCAACCTTGGCCGTGACCTAGTTCGCTGCTAACTTACTACCGTACGCGTGGAGGGCCTCTTTCAGACTGCTGAATACTTCTGTCTCGACGTTGTGTGGATGGTCCACCGAAGTACAGCACAATTACAAAAGGCTGATAGTAACACGAGAACAGGCATGTCGCGATCAATATTGGATGTAACTATTCTAGAGTGTAAGGCATCCTTTTCTCGCATATAATTGCACTGTGTAATCTGCTTATAGGTGACGATGCTAATGTTGAGGAGCTTCACACGGAGGGGGGGCCGCTACAGGCTCAGTCTGCCGTTCCAGACCCAGAAATAGTCTCGGACTTGGATCAGGCTGGTCTCTTTACGGGTGATCCGCGGAACGGTGAGTTGTAGAACGTGCCCTTGTCCAACACATGCTGAATACCATCCTCACGTTCTTCTGACACGGACGGTAGCTGCCCCGCGGGTGTACACGTCTCTGAAGGTCTTGGGCCATGGAGGGTCTAGCACGGTTTGGCTCTGCAACTGGCAGAGCCCTTTGCCTCCTGGGACCCTCCTTCCCGCCATGCAGTGCAGCGTGGCCATGCAGAGCAAATACCCCGGCAAGCGCCTTGTTGCTATCAAGAGCCTGAGGGAGCAAGTCCATGGCGGGGCTTTGAAAGAGCTACAGGTGTGTTTGTAATAATCTCAATCTTCCGGACACTAACACTTGTGTGGCCTGTCTGGTAGCTGTTGCGCGCAATCCCTGCGCACCCAAATATCATACCTCTCTACGACTTCTTTGTTGATTCACAGACAGAGAAACCATGCCTGGTATTCGAGCCCATGGAGGGCAATATGTACCAGCTCATCAAGACCAGAAGAGGGAGACCCTTCGCAGCCGGGCTTGTTGCGTCTATATTCAAACAGATAGTCTCGGGTCTACACCACATACACACTTCCGGCTATTTTCATCGCGACATGATGCCAGAGAACCTACTTGTTACGACGACGGGTATCTGCAACTATCGGACGTTGGTGCCTGGGGCGCCGTCAGATGCGTCGCCAGAGCGAGACGTCGTCGCAGTCGTGAAGATAGCGGACTTCGGGGGAGCAGCAGAGATACACGGGAGGGTGCCGTTCACTGAGTATGTTGCTGTACGGTGGTACCGCGCACCGGAACTTATCCTCAGACAACGCAACTATTCGAGCCCAATCGACATGTGGGCACTTGGGACGATCACGGCTGAGCTACTGATTCTCAGGCCACTCTTCCCCGGGTCGAGCGAGATCGACCAGGTCACACGGATCTGTGACCTACTTGGCGATCCGGTCGTCGACTATGGGCGCGACGAGCACGGGAGGCCTCTGGGTGGCGGGCGGTGGCCAGCAAGCACCAGACTGGCACACGCGCTTGGGTTTGACTTTCCACGGGTGAGTGAGTGAGCTATCATCTGCATGTGCACCGCTGAGGCGGGTATTTGCTTGTGCAGACTCCGCCGAAGGATATTCGTGGGCTCTTTGACCCTAGTACGCCGCCAAGGCTGGTGGAATGCTTAGCGAACCTATTGAGATATGATCCAGAGCAGCGACTCACGAGCCAAGAGTGCCTCGAGCACCCGTACCTGGCGGATGCCATTCCAATGAGCGACCCGTCATCCCAGCCTCTAGCGGTGGCCCCACTTCTGTGATATCGGTTAAGTGTTGCTACATGCACTGTCCGGTCTGGATCAGTTTTTGGTCTCATTGAGGAAGTGTTCATGTTATTTTGGATATAGCCTCCTTGCATTATGCTGTACTCTTCCGAATGCCACTCGGGACTGAGCTGGTCTCCGAAACCTCCGCACGACGAGGCGCCTGACTTGGTATTTCCTCAGTTTGCACTGGAGACATGAGTTGATGTCAGACTGGCGAATATCCGGCTGGAATTCGGTCTCAAATTGTGACCATTGCGACCGGACATTCGCCAGGTAAATATGCTCCAGTTTTCAATGCAAATCTTCCTTTTTTGGTAACCCTATTTGGCGGTCTGAAATCTAGTCTCAATGGTCACAATTTGAGACCGAATTCCGGCCAAATATCCGCCAGTTTGACATCAGCTCATGTTGACAGCTTTTTGTGGGCATTCGTTGGCAGTCGCTCACATTAACGCTAGTTTTCACTGGGAATGTTCATGAGCTTTACTCTCAGGCTGAAATGAACACAAAGGCCGCTGTTCCAGATGCACGCAATGTTCATGTGACCACCGAGTAGCCACCTACTTGATATCTGACAGCCGTCTTGGGCTCCGAGGCGAGTGTCCGCTGCTCACTTAACGACGTATCCGAGTCGCTAACTCAACAACAGACATATCCAGAATGCCATGTGGATGCTGTCTATCGCGAAAGTACTCATCCTGGACTCGCTGGGTGTTGCTGGCCACATGCTCAGCTGTGGCTTTCAATGACCCCTCTCCACGGCCACTGAGTCTCAGATTATCTTCTCGCAGTATGAGCACGCCTACCCCCTTCGCGTGGCTTCTCGACAACACCCGCACCTCCCACGCACATAACCATCGCCATGCGATTCACGTTACACACATGGCCCCCCCTCCCAGTCCGCTCTCCGTTACCTCGTTATGATTCCTCCTATTCAGCTCCGATGACACTCTTTGTGCACGCCGAGTGGGGGTCTCACCGCACGTCGTCCGCTACAACAGCAAGTTGACGCAGTCCTTGTACACTGGTCTAGTGCCCCATGCGGCTAGGGGCACGTCCACGGGAAAGTAGTGTCCATACCAAGGCAAGTCCTGGGATGGCAAGCTCGGTGCGCGGTCCGTGGGCGCGGGGTCCTAGGGACGGGTGCGTACCATGTTGCTTCCGCTCGGTGCTGCGTTGCTCATCGTTCCGTGTGCAGTCTCTAGGAGAGACATAGACCTATGGGACTGTCATCCAAACCTGGAGGATGCACTTTCAAGAAGCATGTGGCGATGACGACAGGGAGCGGCTGGACGTCCGGCTTAGGGCTCCTGACTTGGCAATGGCCGTGTATGTGAGCTCTTGAGCAAGGGTGTCTGGATGGTGAACCTGCGAGGCTATGAGGGGAGGAGGGGTGGTCATGCAGTGGGTATGCACCAGACCGGCCTGACTGGGACTGAGCCTGGGCAGGATACCTGTCAAAAGGGTTCTTGCGGCAAGGTCCGTGAAAATTCGCCTCCTTGAATGTTACTTTTCTGAGATCTGTCAGTCTGCGTGCAAGGTATATATATATGACGGAGTCTCCGTGAACTCGCTCACAGCAGTCCCGCGCCTGCAAGATGGCATAGCTGCCCGCACTTTGGGATCCCGTTCTCCCAGCCATCGCTCCGGCCGGAACGCCTTTGCGTCTGCACCCCAGAACCGTGCTGCAATCTGTGCATTTGGTGACATCACCGCTGTGGACTCTCTAGCCTCTTCTTCGTGCTCGCCGATCTGCAGATGCTGTGCTCGATGTGTATGCCGATTTCCTCGTGAAAGGTTGCCGACTGGGAGGGTATTGGGCGCAGCCAACCCTAACGTGTCGCCCGCTTAGTCCCGCAAGCCAGGGGGGCTTTGGTGTGGGGGTGAGGGAGAGATGGACGGTGTGTTTGCACATGCACGCCGAGTCAGACAGGGTCATGGCTGCTCCCCGACGGCCTCGGAGGTTGCACAACCATGACTGAGCAGTGGCAGTGGCAGTTGGTCCTGCGACTTCTCGGCGCTCACCATGTTGCGTCACATGACTAGAGCGGCACGGAGTTCCCCTTCAAGTACCGCCCGCGGGTTCTCTGCGCCTGTCTCTGCTCGCTGTGTCTTGCACACGCCTCGTCCATCGTCGCCCATGCCGTCTGCAACGCACTCCCACAATCTCTCCGTTGCCAACCCTAGCCCGGTGCTCTCTGAGGAGCTCATCCAGGACGCCTTCCATTCCTATCTAAAGAGTTCCCTTACTCACGCGAAGGTCGAAGGTCTCCTGCCCACCAATGTCCTCTCCAGCGCAGAGGGGGACCTCATGATCACAGGTGCGTCTCCTTCTCTCCGTCTTCCATCTTCTGTTCAACCGTTTCTGCAGGCCCAGCACTCTGCCTCTACTTTGCAGCTCTTCGCTCAACAACCGAGCCTCCCTCCGTCCCCCTCCCCCGTCGCTCGAAGTCTGCTTCCCCGTCACCCGACTTCAACCTCTCTGAGGAGAACTGCCCAGCCGCCTTCCGCCCCTTCCTCCTCGTTTGGACACACGCGGTCCCCGAAATCCAAGCCCTCACCGCAGAGCACCAGCATGACCTTGCTCGGACCATCTGCGGCCTCCCTCCCGTCGCCGCCCCGTCAAACCCGAGACTCAGCGGCATCGCCGCCGACCTCAGAGCAGTCGCCATCGAGATCAGCATGAGACGCACCTTCCAGGACAGGTACGCCGGCGACCTTCAGGCCGCCCTCGACGCTGGAACCAATGGCCGCGTCTCCGTCAAGGCCAGTTTCGTTCCGCCTCCCTCCTACGACACCTCGCCTGATGCCAAGCCCCCGCCGCTCCCGCCGAAGCTGTCCCACGCCTCGCACCACCACACCTCCTTCAGCCCCCTCCCGCCATCGCCCTCGTCTCCTGCCCCGACCATCCTTGCGCCCTCCGCGCCAGCCATCGAGTTCATCCGCGAGACACTCTACGCCGCCCTCGCCGACGTCCTCGAGCGCGTCCCCGCCCTCCGGCGCACCCTGCGCACCGACCCGCCCCGCGCCTACTTCGCCGCCGTCGCCCTAGCCATTCTCGACGTCGCCTCCTCCTCGGCGACGCAGCCCCCACCCGCGCACAAGTCCCTCGCGGATGTCCTCCCGCGGGACGCCAGCGAGCCCGCGATCCACGGCGTGCTCGGCAAGACGCTCACCCTCGCGCAGTGCCCGCAGGACCTCCGCCCGTTCATGGTCGAGCTCTGCGCGGTCGGCCGCGCGGCGCACGCGATGGAGGAGGAGGATTCGCTCGCCGCCGTCGACGCGCTCCAGCACGGCGCGGACCTGCCGGCCCCCCGCCTCGAGCGTGCGCGCGAGATCATCGAGGACGGCATCGGACATGCCTTCCGCGGCGGCGGGGGGAGCGCGGTGGGCGAGCGCGCGGAGGCGGCGGAGCAGAGGCGGCGGACGACGAGCATGGAGAACCGCGCGGTCGCATTTGCGAACCGCGTCAATGCGCTCGCGCTGGGCATGGTCAAGCTCCGCGCGTTCCGCGAGCGCCAGGACGTCGTGTTCAAGGTGCTTGCCGGCGTCGGAGGATAGTGCGCCGCGTGCGCGCATCGACATTTCCACTCTCTTAGCTGTCGCTGATTTCGGTACGTTACGGAGCTCGCTAATTTTGGGTGCGGGATTTTTACCATTCGTCGCTGTCGTGATTGTCTGTCTGCCTGTATACCGCTTATAGTTCAAAGTATTGTAATCTAGCATGTGTATACCATGGCTCGATGTAGGGAATTCAGACTGTGTAGCTTACCCATTGACGAGGCACGTCAGGTGTGCCCTGCCGCTGGCCTTAGAGCGGCTTTCTTGTTTGCGTGGTAGGGATTACCAGCTATGCCGAGCTGGTTGGGGCGGGATCTCCTTGCTCGAACACGAGTGTGAGTTGCGGCGTGACAGTGACAGTATAACAACACGCCCGCGTAACACCACGCTTCCTGGGATCCTGGCATCGTCGATCACGATCGCATCATCATGAACAACGATACCTGTTTCCTGTCGTCCTATCCGCCGCCGCCAGACGATGCCAATGACAGGATCGAAATGGGAATGTCGGTGAGCAAGCGTTTCATGCCTGTGCGCGCACATGTCCTACCCAGTAGATACGCCCGTCTCCGAGTCCAATTGTGCGAGCTCGTATGGCCGCCTCGTAGATCACCGGTCGCCATTTCCGTCTGTCGAAAAAGGCATCGTCGTTCTGATTCCGTGGTTGTCACATGCCAATGCTAGTGAGGGAGCAGTTGCCTTGCGGTCACCACTCTTACTCATTCGCGACGAAGCAATTCAATAGTGATGACAAGGAACATAGGAACACCCCACCCAATCTCTCCGTCTGCACCTTAGCGACGGGTTCATTATCTTGTCGCCTCGAGGTTCTTGCCTGGCCAGGCGTTGCGTCGTCTTCAATAAATGCTGACGACGGGACCCGGCCCTCGGGTGTCTCTAACCCAACCATCGCCTGTCGTTCACGCGGTTCCCTGGAATAAAACCCATCGCTCGGTGATGGGTGCTCACCAGCCTTCCAATTCCTTTCTTCGCCTCGCTCGCGTCTGCATTGCCTTGTGTCGTTGAACGGCCGTCCCTTCGCTTGTCTCTGACCCGGTGTCACCGGTACTTCGAGCTGTGCTCTGTCCCTTGCAGACGTACCCTTTGCGCGTCCTCTCCCACTTGCAGCCCCCTCTCGCGCCGCTGGCCAGCACCACTCCTACTTTCCCTTACACCTGTCCAGAATCCGGCACCTTAGCAATGTTCACCAAAGCTCTCTTGGCTCTTTCTCTCGTCGCGCTCGTTCATGCCCGACCCTTTGTGCATGACCGCTCCTACCGCGACTGGGTCAACAACTACGTCCGCGATGATCCCATCTACGCCGTTGTTACTGCGACCGTCGGGGAGACCGCGACACCAGTCCTCGCCGTTGTTACTGTACGTCGCGCTGCTTCCACTGTTTCTGGTGCACTTGTCGATATCTTCTCTCCTATAGGCCACTGCCACAGCAAGCGCCACGACCGCTGCAGCAGCCGCAGCCGCCTCTACCACGCTTTCCGCCTCCCAGATCGGCGACTTCGGCACATGCTCGGTGCCCCAAATTGTGTTTGGGGACGGTTTCGATAACCGCAAGGAGACCAGCTTCGAACCTGCGAACCTGACCAGCTACAACCATGGTGAGCTGTCCCTCCGCTACATACGTCGTCATTCACTCCCGCCCCACATTACTATGCATCTTGCCCCACTCCCCTCCCCTCCGTGTTCACCGTGCGCCCTGTTATCGTGTAACATATGTGCTCATTGCCCCGCAGGTTCGGCTCAGAACATCGATATCATAACACAATTCATGTGTGACAACCTTGTCAACTCGTGTGGCGCGGACGACCTCGCACAGCAAACCTGCGCGTCTGCCAAGGCCGCCGCCGACACCGTCACCGCAGAGACAGGCGGTCAGGTGCGTTCGCATGCATTTTCCTACTGAAAAATGGAGGGGCACTGAATGTTTTCGCATTGAATGCAGGCTGATGCATTCAATGCGGTCTTTGGCATCTCGACTGATTTCGCAAGTGTTCCTGTCGTGAATGACCAAGGCGTCACTCAGACGATCTTCGCCACGACTGCCGCCGCTGCCAGTGCAACCTCTGCCGCGACAGACGCCGTCGACGCTGCCACGACAGATGCTGCGAGCGCAGCCGCGAGCACGAGTGTGACAGCAAACGTTGCCATTGCCGTGAGCACGGCAGCGTCAGTAACTGCGGCCAGCGCGAGCGCGAACAGCAGCATCGGGGACTTTGGGTCGTGCAGCGTGCCGGAGATCATCTTCGGCACCGGCTTCGATGGGCGCCGCGAAACCGCGTTCGAGCCCAAGGACCAGACGAGCTACAACCATGGTGCGTACTCCCGTCGTGTCCTTGTCCCTTGAGGTAGCCTTGTGCTGACGCATGACTTGCTCGTAGGCTCTGCGGACAACATCGCCGTGATCGCGAACTTCATATGCGACGCGCTCACGAACACCTGTGACGCGGACCAGACTGCGAAGGACACCTGTACCCAGGCCGCCGCAGCCGCGCAAGCCGCGACTGCGCCCACCGGTGCCCAGGTGCGTTCCCTGCATTCCGCTCACTCGCTGCATAGACGAACAGACCGCTGACGCGTTCACGCTCCAGGCCGACGCATTCAACGCAGCGTTCGGGATCGTGACTGATTTTGCGAGCGTGCCTGAGGTCAGTGACACCGGTGTGACCCTCGGCGCCGCCTCCGCCGCGTCCACGTCTGTTGAGGCCGCGGGTGCTGCTACGACCGCAGCTGCAATTACGACTGCAGCTGCTGCTACGACCGCCGCCGCAACGGTGACTGCTGCTGCCGTGAGCACCTAGCCTCAACCGTTTAGTTGTACTTGTTGACGCCCAGCGCAGACTGCGACGACCTCCGCTGCCGCTACGACCTCTTCCACCGGCTCGAACAGCTCTATCGGCGACTTCGGCTCGTGCTCGGTGCCCGAGATCAACTTTGGTGTCGGCTTTGGCGGCCGCAAGGAGACCAGCTTCGAGCCTGCTGATCTGCAGAGCTACAACCACGGTACGCTTCTCGTCCATCCCTCCGTCCATCCTCTCGGCTTGCTGACACGCCTGACTGGTCCCCTAGGCTCTGCGGACGCCATCGACATCATCAGCCAGTTCATCTGCGACCAGCTCACGAACGCGTGCGGCGCAGACGCGACTGCGAAAGCGACGTGCGCGACAGCCTCCGCCGCCGCGGACGCGCAGCCCGCGAAGACGGGTGCGCAGGCGGACGCTTTCAATGCTGCGTTCGGGATTACGACGACGTTCGCGGACGTACCCGTTGTGAACGACCAGGGCGTCACGCAGACGAGCGTCGCCGCCCGCGCGGTAGAGACCGGCTTGATACTTTGAGCCGCTCCGCTGTCTTAGGTCCAGATTGCTTGAAACTGGTGGTTACGTGAAGGTTCGGTTTCTGATTGTAAGTGGTTTGTACGATATGATATGCTCCGACGCGCACGAGTTGTGGTCACTGTATCGTTGAGATACTCCTACACGCACTGAGAACTTCGGAGTACCCATCGCCTCCCCACACCTGTGTCCCTGACTGCATTTTTGTTCATTGACGTATTCGCACCAAATGGCATTCTTTTTCGCGATCTGCCACTGCAATGTAATTTGTGTGGGACCACCCCTGAAAGGGTGTAGCTATCGCTCAAGGATTTAACGATGTGGAAGAGGGGGCGCAAAGAGCAGAGAACAGAGCAGAAGCAGGTAGCTGCAGGGTCTCCAGCCCTTGGTGCAAGATCCAGTTGTGCCTCCCCCGCTGGTGCATAATGAAACAAAGGATGGGACGCCGAAGATTGAGTGGACGAGGATGAAGTAAGAAGGCTGTGGTGAATCTGTCACCTGATATGCTCGACGCAAGTTCAGTGGAGTCTGCGCTTGGAAGGAAAGAAGGATGAGGGTAGTAGTACTAGGAGTGCGGACGAGTTAATAAACTACAGTTAAGATTGCAACATTACCGGAGAAGTACAGTTTAGTATCAAGAACAAGACATGACTACCACTTTGCAACGGATACTAAGACGTGTCCGGACAGCGAGTTGACATGTACGAGACACAGCGCGCGTACGTGCAGGGCAGAGCTGAGCAGGACACGTGGCTGCCTCACGTCTGTGAGGCAGCATCGGACTCATGCAGGCGTTGAGGCTCAGAAATAGCTTGCTCGTTCGGCGCCTCGAACACTTGGACGCAGCACACGAGCTTATGATCTTTCAGATCTCTGTATGGCCAAAAGACGTTCAACGTCATCCACTCATGAAGCAAAGCCGCTACACTCACCTTGACAGACATATAGGACCGCAGTACCGCACAGCGCCACACATGTCGCAAGGCTCTTTTGCCGGTCTGTGGCAGGTCCTACGGGCACATAGTTTTGGATCGATGCAGACCTCCTGGAGGTCGCACAAGAAGCGGAAAGCCAGACGGTCCCATATCTCCGAGGACACATGCAGGGTGCAGATGTCGGAAGGGTCCAAGGCCGCTGGGGGTTTCAGGAAGCCGTGTTTGTCGAGTGCGTTGTCGAGCAGCGGGCGGAGGAGCCGGGGACGGGGAAATTCTGTGCGTAGTAAGAGCACGAGGGAGGGTTGGACGGTAACCGCGTCGATGATGTAGAGAAAAATGCGACCGATGTCGCCTTCAGGACGTCAGGGTGACTGCATGAGTAAGCAACGTAAGGATGGAGGCGAGGAGCACATACTGATGACCGTCGGTATTGAAATGCTGTGAGGGAGGGCTTCCTCGAGTGCGCCGAAGAAGTCGACACGAAGCAAGAGCGCCAGGAACTCTCCGACCTGCCCTTGCTCCCGACACACATTCAAGCAGCTTTGCGTCGTGTAGAGAACGGAAACATACAGCTTGTAGAACATTCCCGTGGGGACCTCGCCTGATGTGGTTGCCTTGGCACCCCTGCGCATCCGGAGAAACAGGTTCGTCCAGATGCTAGATGAACGCCGAATCGCTGCATGGCCGTGGGGATCATAGATGTAGATGAAGCAGTGCACGGGTGCGAGGTACTGAGCGATATCGGGTACCTCTTGGTCCGACATGTTAACCATGAGGGTGGCAAACTTGGAGAAGAGCTTTTCCGTTGAAAACGCGCCTCGTAGGACTTTTTCGAGGAGAAGCGGGGCAACGGGTCGGACAGGCCTGAAGCCGGGGAGGGCACAGTAAGTCGGACTGATCAGGCTGGTGAGGAGCAGCATCACGGAAGAAGAGTCGTTGATATCGGTGGCATGCATGAAATAGCGAGTGCATAGAGAAATTGTGAGGTCGTCCGCATCATCGAGCATGCTATCAAGGAGATTCAGTATCTCATCACAATGCAGAAGACGGCCTCACGCGATGAAATCCCCGTCAACTGTCAGGAGTATATAGGCAATATTAGGGATAATTGTACGCTCCGCGCTGAATTCAATCTCTTTGTTGTGTGTATTTTCAGGGTTATCCCAAAGCTATAGATGCGTTGAAGCTTAGCCAATGACTCACTATACTTTACGGAGAAGAGAGACCTACATGCTGCACCATTTGTGGCCACCGTCGCTTCAGAGTTTGGATGGTTCTGTACTGGGTGCACGTAACAGGCCTGACAATGTTGTCTACTGCATGCTCAAGAACCCGCAATGCGGGGGAATATGGAGACATGACCTGAGGTGGCTGTGTCAAGGATAGCCACTGCAAAGCAAGGATACTAGCATACTCACTAACTTACGATACCTCTCTTTCTGCGAGGCTGAAAGGGGCTTGGACGCCTCGAAGTCGACGGTGAGGTCCAGGACGCGATCGCATACCGCGTCGAGGATCCCGCCGAGAACTAGCTGCTGCCAACAGAGGTGATCACGTAGTGCGTACCGGGCAAGCTCTTGGAGCGCCGGGTACACGTCCTAAATGACAAAGGCATGCAGAGACGTGAATGAGAGGGAAACGTCGGAGTTAGGGACATACGTTGTATGTGTCACCCCAGCCGTTCTCCCGGTTGACTGAATTGAGCTTGAGGACGTCGAAGACACGTCTTGGCTCCCCTCCGGTGATGATTGCAGACCACTTTCGTTCGTCAGCTGGGAGAGCCATGACAATATTCGGCGGATCGGTCTCCTCGCACGATGGCATGGCTCAGATACTCAAGAAGAGAAGAACACGGGAGACCTCAAGTTGTTGATTGCGCGCCTTAAAATACTGGCTGACACAATGTGCGAGAGACAAAGGAGAGGAACAACGGAGTGGCCACTGGCAACCACGTGGCGAATACAAGAGGTACGCGTACCTGCTGGCAACATTGTCCCGCGATTAGGGACCCGCTCCATTATGACTGGAAATTGGGACAAAAAGGTCGAGATGACTCTAGTGCTGCGGATGCGCGACGAGCTTTACATTGCTGACCCCAGCTCGCAACCGTTTCAGTCCACTGGAGATGCCGCTCAAGCCTCCTGGTAGCACCTCCACCCGATTTGGCTGGGTTATTAAGCGACAAATAAACACACATGTCCACATGTATAAAGGGTCAGGTGAATCGAGCCACTAACCTTGATATCATCGTCTTCTATTAGGTTGCTTGACTCGTCATACAGGCTGATGCCCATGTCCCGGTTCTCATGCGACCAAGTCGCATTCACCTGTACGACATGCTTGTCCGTGCGCTTCTTGCGATCAATCTTCTCTGAGAGGACTACCACAAGAGAACCCCCTGGCGCAAGAAGATCGTATGCGAGGTTCTGTGTCTCGGAGAGCGACACCGCGTCGTAAATCGTCTCGACTGGTTTCGAAGTGATCTGCAGGATCTCAGAGCGCATGCGGGAGGCAGGAAGGTGCCGGTCAAGGACATGCGTGGCACCTAGGGAGAGGAGGTAAGGTGCGTTCTGCGGCGAGGCAGTCGTAATGATGGGGGAAAACCCGGAGAGTCTTGCCAATTGGATCACTGGGGACACGAAATAGTATGAAGGGCTGCCTCATGTATCTACCCCGACCTCCAGGTTTCCAAGGAGGAAATAGACCCGCGCTACTGTGCTCACTGGTCTCGTTGTATAATCCCAAAGATGCTGTCCCGAGAGCTAGAGGAATACCTGCGGCCTCGTCAAATGTCATCCAATCCGGGATCTGCATGCAGTGTCCACTTGACGCTCGCAGAGATGTGGGGAGAGGAGCGTACCTTAGCTGTCAGATCGCCATATCCCAACGCGTACTGCTGAAAGCCGGAGTGGTCGTACATGCCAATGACGCCCTGTGTGATTCTGACCTCGCCACCCGCTTAGTAGTGCAAACTGCAAACTCATCCCATGGACCGTACCCACACCCTATCGCCTCGCGCGATCCATGTCACATTCTGACCTGCCCCATCCACGACACCCGTGATGTCGCTACCTAGGACTGCTGGAAACTTCTTGACAACTATACCGTAAGCCTGGATCTTCCAATCTATCGGGTTCAGAGCGGCCGCCTCGACGCGGATTAAGACTTCATCAGGGCCTGGTTCAGGTATATTTCTTGAGCCAACGACGAATGGACCTTGCTTGGATGTCAAAAGGAGTGCTTTCTGATGACGCATGTGGCCACAAGTGTGACGACTAGAAACGTTGGATGTGTAGGCAGGCGCGCGGTCCATGGGGCGCTCGGTGTGTATTATACGGCAGCCGGGCTAAGATAATTGTGTCGTTTGCATATCAGCTCATGAACATGCCGTCATGCCCAGACACATGGAAGCTGCTACAAAGGAGCCGTAAATCGCACGGACGAACGCTCGGAGTCGTTAAGAAGGTCCCGACAAGGGGGTAAGGAGATACTCAGAGCGGGGATCTTGTTTACGAGTGGCCCAGAAGTCACAACACGGACATCGAGACTAGTATCTTCAAGTACCAGATACGATGGGTTCATCCCCGAGGCGCTGGAGAATGGTCAGACGACAAGGATGCCAGACTCCGCTGTTCGGACATGCTCACCGCCTCGATGTACTATATATTGTATGCACATGCGTTGGGTTATGTGTTGTGGAGAAGACCTGCCCAAAACGGGAGTACTTGTACATTCGTGAGCGTCCTCCATACACTGAGGCTGCGACGGGGATGAGAACGGCATTACAGTAACCACGGTGTGAATGATGTTTATATGAACGCACCTCTTTAAGAGTGGATCACATAGCCGTGAGGTTGATCTGGTGCGGGAAAGAGACTCTGATGTTACTTAGGTGTTCAAGACAGTATGTACTCACCGATTTACTTTACACCCTAAATGACCCGTTGCCATCCAACCTGCCAAAGCTCCAGTCATCAGTGATTTCACCAAGTACAATGCTCGCATGTCATGCCCAAGCTTCCGGGTACCAAGGAGCGAATAGATCATCAAAGCCGGCCCAGCGCGATAGTCCCCCAACAGTCATCCTAGTGTCCGTCGTCGATGATTAACCGTATTGCAAACTTGCAAACGACCTGGACCCCGCATATTGGAGCTCTCCCAGAAGTTCGATGACGTGGAGTAGCCTCAAGTCCCTCCGGTTGTACGCTTCGAGTAGAACTTGCAAGAAGCGCACGTTCTCCGCGCGTCCATCGTCTGCTAACAGCCATGCTATGCGATCCAGAGGCTTCGTAAGTAACCTCAAGGCTGGGACTTAGTCCGGAGCTATGAAGGTAGAGAGCAAGCCAGCCAAACGCGTTAGACGCCGAGGCAACGTTGCGTTGATTCTTATGCCTGCTATTCCACAACCAATTGCATGATGCATAAAATGACAGTGCGCTACCCAATGCCCCGTGAATAGTCTGCTTGTCATTCGCTGCACCTCTCACACGCCCAATAACCGCTTCCCCTGTTGCCACACCGCAAAGCTTACCGCCGTCATCGGCACGATCTTCAAGTACCCGATGCTGAGGCCGACATAGAATCCCTTCCACCCGCGCGCAACCCATATGCTCCGTACAGTCTCACCCCACCGCATCCATCGTTCTGGGTGCGTCAGTCCGCCCACCTGCATCCGCCGCCGGATTACCTCGAACGGGTACGACACCGTCTGTGACACTGCGCCTGCAACCGCGCCGAACATTAGATCGGCGGGGGTCGAGTGACGCTGCTTCGCACCCCGGTGGGACGGATTGCGCGGCGGCAGGAAGCGTGAGCGCAGAAAACCCCACGTGAGGAAGGACGTGCCGGCGTATGGCACAATGCCCACGAGCGTCACCGTGAAGCCCCGGTAGAACTTGACGAGCGGGAACCGCGAGAAGATGGTTTCCGCAGAGGGGAGAGGGAGAGGAGAGGACGAGTTGGAGGGCTTCGGGACGCTGGCCCCTTCGTGGTAGATCTGGGACATGGCGGCGAAGAACGATGGTCGACGGTGTGCAGGAGAGGGTGGGTGAAAGGTATGCGGGACTTGAGTTGACGGAGCCCGCGTGCTGAACGCCATCCGCACACGAATAAGCTCGAGGGGATAGGTGAAGAACACGGAGATCATGCCTGAGTGAATGCTAGGAGTTAGTTCATCAGGTAAGACGACACGATTAATGAGATCGGCGTAGGCCATCGTCATTGGGAAATAGTCTGGAATGAGTGGTGCGCACTCTGTGTGATGACAGGACTCGCAAGGGACTGCTTCAAGTTGAGGACCGCGCCTAACCTGTGATACCTGAACTGAGGATAGGTGCCATTATAGCGAGCCTGTTATCCTTCAGGCAGGGTACTATGTCCACATACTCGTGGATGGTAACTGGCCGGTCTCTTCAAAAACCGTTCGGTTCCAAATTACTGAGCCTATACGACGAGAACATGACATACCGGAGATGGCCCCAGCAGTAAAGCGCCTTCCATTCGTTTGTGACTCCGGCGTTGGCATTAGGATCTGCGGAGACGTCACATATCATGTAAAGAGGCATAGGAAAGACAACTCACATGCTCGGCCTGGTCATAGGCAATGAACTTGATGGCCGCGTACGGAAATATGCGAAGTAGGGTCGCGGAGTGGCCCTGGAGGAGGCCGCGGACGCCATTGTCGGCGTAGATCTGACTTGCCGCGCGGAACGCGCCGCTCCATGTGCCTGCGTGCACGAGAGCCGCTGTCAGTGCAGAGGCATGGGAGGCAAAGGGGGCGGGGAAAACGCACCAGAATACTTTTGAAACTCGGGGTTAGAGGCTTGGAAGAGGATCTTTACACGATCGAGGGGTGCTACTACGGTCTTTGCCTATGTGAGGGTGAGGAGTGGGAGATGTGGGAGAGAAAAGATGACGTACAACACAGCCGGCTGTCCCGCCTGCGATACCAGAGCGGACAATGTAGTGGAGACTGTGCTTGTCCTGGGTGTGGTCACCATCGGAACTCATCCGAGCTCCTCACTGTTCATGCGACGGGCGCGGTCCGAAGGTCGATGTTGAGGGAGGAGGACAGGGAGCGGACTCGAGCTGGGGTGAGCGCAGATAGAGCGGACGTGCGCGCGACGTGGTAGAGGCAATGGTCCACTAGATTGTGGTAAGTAGACTCGTCTAAACCCGACGACACCGACGATGACATGATGTCAAGTTCCCAACAAGGCAGGTCGCACCCACGCTCCCACACCTTCACGATTGTGGCACACGCGCATCTGCGGCTGCTGCGTCTGGAGACTTGCTCTGCGACCACTTTCACTTGCTCTGGTCCTTGCCGCCATCGCAGACAGCTCACTCCAACCACTGTATTTACCTACGACAGACGACGATGTCTACGAAACCAAAAGCGCCAGAGGCAAAGGTGCCCGTGCTCAAAGGCCAGGAAGGTACGACGCGCCCACGCTCACCGTATGCGCGCTCACGTAACTGGTCTGCACAGCTGAAGACAAGGTCCTCGAGTACATCAAGAGGGCAAGTGCGTCTATATTTGTATGCATAGTAATGATCATCACCAAGGGTTCCCAGATGAACCGGCCCTTCGGAGCCGTCGACGTCTCCGCAAATCTCAAAGGTACCGTGCCGAAGACTGCCACCCAGAAGATCCTCGTCGCGCTCGCCGAAAAGGGAGAACTGGTTCAGAAGACGTACGGTGCGTCCGGCTGCCCGTCGTCATCATCTATACGCGTGGCGAGCACGCATATATGTCAACCGGACGTATATACGTATGCGCTGAGACCGTACCCGATGTAGGGAAGACGTCGTTTTTTGTCGCCAACCAGGAAAAGCTCGAGGAGGTCTCGCCCGAGAAGCTTACCTCGCTAGAGGCAGAATACAAGAATGTTGAAGATGACAACAAGGTTCTCGCAGCCGAAGTGCGAACTCTATCAGCCGGTACGTCTGTCGAGCTGATGTCCGAGTGTCAACGTCAAATTGAAACAACATGCTGCATGTGTCTTCGTGGGCCTGGTATTGTAGACTTGGCAAAGCTAAGGGCTACACCTACAGATGCGGAGCTTGCTGTCTCGCTCGAAGGAGCTATCTCCGCGGTAAGTATTGAAGTGCCCGTATCCTTCCGATACATTTCGAGAACAGGCATGCAGGTGCTGTACTGACCACTGCCTCTACCTTCACGCACATCGCTGTCGCCGCATGCTCACCTGTGCATCGTGTGACGTATTCAATTACGATCCGTGCCCATCGCAGATCGAGAAGGCCAGAGGTCGACTGGAACCGCTTAGGGCGGGCACTCCGCTGGTTTCTGCTGCTGAACTCAGTCAACTGGACGCAGATTGGACAAAATGGCGAGCAGAGTGGGTCAAGCGGAAGAAGATCTTTACTGCGTGCGTTCCTTGTGTTCACCTACTGACTGTCCTTCCTCCCGTGCTCGTGGCCTGCCACTGCGCTCCCTGACGAGTTACTGTGGATGCGTATACTGATTATGGATGGTGGCCTTCGAACAGCTTCTGGCAACTCGCAACGGACCCGCTCCCTCCGCAAGAGGCGACTGAGCTGGCAGAGGACCTTGGCATCGAGTTCGACACAACAGAGCATGCGACACTCGAGCGGGGACCGTTCTGTACAGCCGCGAATGGAACTATTCTGGGCAAACGGCGACGGTAAATCGCGACCGCAATAGTTATGCTGTCCAGGTCCAGATCCTGTCCGTACCACTGATGCTTCAAGCTCTACTTAAAACGTCAATGAAAGATACTTAGGTGCGCTGTTGTAGTTGTGCGAAGGTTATGTGTCAGGTACGACTTTAGGTTAATATGTATTCAGCCGTGTTAAGGACTTTGTCACGGCTGTTTCGGCTGCTGCAATGAGTTGTATATACAATCAATTCGCCTAGTGGAGCTCGGTGCCATCGTTGCGACTCGCGACGGCGAAGCGAGGCAGAACCATGCCGCCAAGAGCGCCAGTGGCAGGAAACAGCCAATGGTGCATCCCGAAGACACCGCCAAGAACAGACAGGTGGCGCACGCGGGCGGAGTCCAAAAATGGGGCTTGGCCCATATATGAGGTTGCCTTTCCAACTCTCAGCTTTTCATCCGTCTCCCGTGTGGACAGTGTTAGTTTCGTTGCCCCTTCGGCCCCCTCCCTACTCTTATCTTAATCAGTCTCGTTTTCATCGCAATGTCCCTCCCTGTCGCTCTTTCAGCCCTCCTCGCCGCGTCTGCGGTCATGTCTGGTGTGCAAGCCCAGTCTACCACCACCTCTGTTCCCCCTCTGGTACAACAGACCTACGCTTACGCTGACCTCGTATGTATCTGCTCCTCTCTTTTAGCGATTTTCCTAAGACATGGTATGTGATGCTGATGAGTTTTTCTGGTCAGCCTTACCAAGTGGAGCCGTACGGTGGGATTCGTGGTAACCAGATGGGTTACAGCAAGTGTAACTCCACCACCGAGAACCAGGAGTCTATGTGCCAGACCCTCATTGTGAACACCATCGATGGTGAGTTTTCGTTGATGCTGTTACCCATATGCACGTGATCGTGTTTGGGCGTGTGACCAGGCACTGCTGGTCAGCGCTCCACATACAGTTCTTCCGCACCTGTAGCAGTTGTGCTACTGGCCATAAGTCATTTCTACGATGCTACTCGCAGTCGCTGATCATATTGGCCGCAGACTTTTGCTTGTGGTCCTCTCCCAAGGAGAATGACACCATTGGCCAGTCGGAAGCATACGAGGTTGCATGGTGCGCCCGCAAGGGCCACGGTACCCGTATCATGCCTCAGGGTACTCTCCAGGGTATTCAGTACATCACGACCCCAGACTATATTATGATTGTCGGTTACCTCGACCAGACCCAAGTGAATCTCAACGCGCAGGACTATGGAGGAGAGCTCGATCCCCATGGTGCTGACTTGGTGAGTGACTCCCTTACACGGAGTAGTCCTCATGATACTCATCGTGATACAGATGGGCAATCCTATGGGTGGTACCGTCTACTCGAACCAGTACCCAACCGGCAACACCGACAACTCAACCCTCACTCAGGTTGTTGAGTGGAAGCAGTAAGTAGAAACACATTGCTATCAAAGCAAATCCTGATTGCAGCATAGGTTTATTGGCGGAGATCAGTTCTGTCTGATGGCGTGCAACCCGTCTAAGACATCTCCCGACAATGTCGGACTCTGCCAAAACCAGTACGACGAGGTTGGCATCACGTACAACTGCCCTAATAATGCGCAGAAGGGTGTGTTCGAGGTTTGCGAGGGCGACTCGATGAGCCCTATTGGCCAGTATGTGTCTAACGGCGTCACTACTACTTGGACGCAGCCGTGGTCTGGCACCTGGACGATTCCCTACACCCCGACTGTCCCTGCGACGTCGAACTGCAAGACTTACGCGTCGACCGACCTCTTTGCCAATGCCGGCGAGCCCACCCCGAGTGGCTCTGGTTCTGCAGCAAGCGCAACCGCGTCGGGGTCAGGCAGCAAAGGGAGCTCGACCGGTACTCGCTCGGGCGCCAGCGCAGGTGCATCGGCCACTGGTAGCGCGGGCAGCACGAGCGGCGGCAGCCACGCCGTCGTGTCTGGCATCGCGACTATCCTCGGTGTTGCGGCTGCGGTTGCGTTCCTTGCATGAGTACCCTTCTTACATGAGATTGTCCGTTGTCATTGTTGGTTTCACACAGACAGTAGAAATGGACTACAGTATGTTGTGACCATGTCCCATACCCGTCGCATCATAATACCAGTTTATAGAACTTTGATACAGTCCTTGAAAATGCATGTGCCATGAGCTAGTGCCAGCCTTTTTGCATTGAAAGTGTGTTGTACGCGTAGGGATGGAGAGACTGGGCCCTCACTGCACTTGCACTGCACCAAGGAGTTCAACGTTCAATGTCAAGGGCTTCGGGGAGAGAGAAAGGCGACGAGTGTGTTGACACTGGACCGACTCATTGTACGTCCGCATCTTTACGTACACTGCGCCCGTATGCAATTGTGAGTTGATTCTGAATCACAGTTGAGACCGAGTAGAGATCATATTTACGTCGAAGTGAAGGCCCGTAGCATGAAGTCGAATGACTGGGATGCGTTGTCGCAGTAGTACTAATCATGTTGTAATGGGCCTGCTTGTTGATGCGAGACGAAGCTTTTGCGGTGATAGAAAACGGTACTGTAGTAGCAGTGATTGGATAAGCGGTGTTGGCTCGGGGTGAGCGCTGTTGTCGCCGAGACACGTACTCGCCCGGAACGGCAATTCCCAATAAACCACACGACCGACAGCGTTCGGACTCGCCACCTGCACTCCCTCAGTCTCTCATTCCTTCTTCTGCCTCATACACCTTCAACCCTCTCGCCTTCCTTCCCCATGGTCGTCGTGCCAAAGAAAGGGACACTTAAGATTGGCCGCGCCCTCAAAACCGCCGCTCGCCTCCCCGCCCGCGTCTCGGGCGGGCGAGGCAGTGGCCGGAATATGTTTTCGCCACTCCCCGGTGAGATGCCCGTCGTGCTCCTTAGAGTCCAGGTCCTCGGGTGCAGGGACCTCATCGCAAAGGATAGGAATGGGTCCAGCGATCCGTAAGTCCCCGCTTGACCTGTCGCGCGACCCGCACTGACTTGCCCTCTTATTCCACCATCAACTGTCTGGTCGACATTAATTATTGCAGATTTGTGGTTGTTTCTTTACTCAGAGACAGACACCAGACGCCGGTAGTCAAGAAGAACCTCAACCCGGTGTACTCTGCTTCCGATGCGACGTTCGACTTTCCAATCTACCTCTCGCTGGCAGAGAAGCTCGGTGTAATCGAGTTTGTCGTGTGGGGCAAGGACATGCTCAAGAAGGAATATCTCGGTGAGGCGAACATCCCATTGGAGGATTGGTTCCGAGATGGGAACGCATTCGCGTTCAATAATGTGGAAAATAAGGTATGTCCGTGTGCGCATTTGCCTTCAAGCTCTGCAAGGACGAGATTGAGTGACACACTGACCGTACGTGCTACGCTTCGCGGTCAGCTGCAGCCAGCATCGCTTCGTGTCTAAGCGTGTCGCGTGTCGTGCTCGTGGCAGTGGATGTTTGAAGCTAGGGATTCCAACCTGCCACAGTTGCTGAGCGATGTGTCATGTGAGTCGCCCCTTGACGATATCATTGCATATCTATATGTTACCGTTGCGGCGTAGAGGCAGCACCGGTATCGTGAAGACAACTGATAAGCTCTTGTGCGGACTTGATTTGTGGTGCCATTCGGACAGTAGAGGGTGCGAGGTCGTAAGCGAGACCGGCTTGAGGCGTAGTTTCATGTAGCATCCGCACGTGGAGGCCTTCCCGCTGAAATGGCTACCCTTTTGTCCCAGAGCGTCGCCTTTATCCTATTGTTTGAGGATGCACGTTCCGTTCCGTCCTATTCTGTATCATGTATACAGTACCAATCCCACAGACCCATCTATTCAGACTGACCGACGTTCCTTGCAGCCAATATCCGCGCCTATTGTGTCAACGCGCGTGTCGACGGTCGCAAGTGGTGTAATCCAAGTCAAGCTGGGCTTTGTCAGTTGCCCCGGTCTTTCACTTACGCCGGATTTTAGCGAGGTCTTTTCGGACCTCGTCAAGCGCTCACGACCAAGTCTTGTCTCCGCGCCACCGGTGTGTTGTCTAGCAGCTTTCCAGGCTGTTGACAATTCATGCTCTTGCGCAGACAGAAGGTGTCGGCACCGTTCGTTCACACCAGCATGGCTCAGAGTTTCAAGACGATGGCCTCACCTCGGACGAGGGCGAGAGCAGTGAAGACGAGGAGGATTGCTCGCCCCCTCAGCCATACCCAGCACCGCTTGCACAACTATACATTTCCCCGCCTCCAATAGATCTCACACTCAGCCTGCCTGCATCGCCTTTGACACCCACTACACCCACTACACAGATGACTCCGACGAGTGTAAAGACGCCCACGCCTTCCAGACCCAGTACTGCTACTTTCAAAAATATTCCTAGGATATTTCCCAGGCGATCCAACTCGGCTAAACCTCAGCTCGAGTCCCAGATGACGACGGGCGCAGGCTCGTCGAAACCGTCGCCCCCCGAATCTCCTGCAGTCCCAGCTTCGCCTACTCCTTCGCAATTGATGTCACCCCATCCAAGCACGCCATCACGTGCGAAGTTCCGCAAGAGCTGGGGCGGTATCGGAAACAAGAAGACCGACTATAACTTTTCGGCTGCGAACGATATCCTAGGGATTGTTATGCTGGAAATTCAGAGCGCTGTCGACTTACCGCGGTTGAAAAATAGTGAGTGCGTTGTTGTCTGTGTCGAGCGCATGCTGACTGCATCGTTTCTCTAGTGACACGCACAGGCTGGGATATGGATCCATTCGTGGTCATCTCTTTCGGCAAGAAGGTCTTCCGCACTCGCGTCATCCGGCACTCGCTGAATCCTACCTGGGATGAGAAACTGCTCTTCCATGTCCGGCGGTACGAGACCTCCTTCAAGGTACAGCTAACGGTTCTTGACTGGGACAAGCTTTCCTCGAACGACCATGTCGGTGACGCGAGCTTCAACGTATCGGAACTGCTGGCGAACGCGCCACAAAAGGATGAGGCGACTGGGTTATACCGAGAGGATGTGGATGGGAGCCATCCGATGCAGGAGTTTAAGCTCCCACTCACGACGGCTAAGGAGATGCCATGGGAGGCGCTGCATAAGCCTGTCCTGACGATACGTGCCAAGTACCAGCCTTACGACGCGCTGCGACAGCGGTTCTGGCGGCAATATCTGAAGCAGTACGACATGGACGGCCTCGGCACGATCTCTCACATCGAGCTCACCTCGATGCTCGACTCACTCGGCTCCACGCTTTCGAAGCATACTGTCGACTCGTTCTTCACACAGTTCAATAAGCGGCCACATGAGGACTCGCTGACACTCGATGAGGCGATCCAATGTCTCGAGACGGAGCTCTGTCGCCCGCGCTCGGAGAAAAAGTTGATCGACCCAGACGAAAACGTGCTGGACACCAGTGCGCCGGTGACACCAGCTGCAGTCACCGGTAATGGCTTCGAGTACCAGCTCAGCCTGAATTTAGAGAAGCTCGACTTCTCAGGACCGCCGCTGAACCGGTTTGGCACACAGAAGGAGAGCAGCTCCGATCTTGACTTGTTACAGAAAGCGGCGGCGCCGTCGCCCTTCCCCACGGAGCCGATGCAGCAGCCGTTGGTCGCGGCCGCCTCTATTCCGAGCTCCAGCTCGGAACCGTCCGCCCAGCGCGTTACTTTTGCGCGGCAGACGTCCGGGTCATACTCCGACCCTGAGGAATCCTCCCATGGTGACGGATCCTCGCCCTCGGGCTCGGACACATCACCGGACAAGGCGGCGGAGGACCTGCACGAGCGTGTCATTAATATCAAGGCGTGCCCGTTGTGCCACCGTCCGCGGCTGACCTCGAAGGCGGAAGTGGACATAGTGACGCACATCGCAACGTGTGCCAGCCAGGACTGGTCGACGGTGGATAGGATTGTCGTGGGCAACTTCGTGACTGCAAGCCAGGCACAGCGGAAATGGTACACGAAGGTGATCTCAAAGGTCTCTAGTGGGAACTACAAACTTGGGGCGGTGGGTCGCCCGAACAATTAGTGGATTGCGGTGTTGGTGACTGTCTGTACAGAACTCGGCAAATATCATCGTCCAAAACCGAATGACGGGTCAGCTCGAGGAGGAGAAGATGCAGGTATATGTCCGATTGGGCATCCGGCTTCTCTACAAGGTATAGGCGGAAGCATTTGTCTCGTGCTACACGGATGCTAACAATGGATGCAGGGCTGGAAGAGTCGAATGGAGGGTGCACGAGGTTTATTTTTTGATGTGATCCTATCCTATGAAATTTACTGATGACGCCCATGCAGCTCGCCGACTGTTGAAGTCGATGTCGATTAAGCAGGGGCTCAAGTACGACTCGCCCGAGTCTGCACGTGAAATCCCCACCTTCATCGCGTTTCATAACCTCAACGTCGATGAGATCATCGACCCGCTTGACTCCTTCAGTGCGTTCCTCTCTCCTTTTCGCCTGCAGCATCTGAGCTACTAGCAGGGACGTTCAACCAGTTCTTCTATCGCAAGCTGAAGCCCACTGCCCGCCCTATTGAAGAAGTCGAGAACCCCTTCCGCCTTGTCTCAGGCGCGGATTGCCGTCTAATGGTTTTTGAGACTGTCTCTGAAGCAACACGATTATGGATCAAGGGACGGGAGTTCACCATCTCGAGGTTGCTTGGGGAGAGGTGCCGGGCGGAGGTAGACAGGTACACGGGTGGTGCACTCTGTATATTTAGACTCGCGCCGCAAGATTATCATCGCTTCCACTCGCCTGTGGACGGTGTCATAGGGGAGATGAGTTACATCTCGGGAGAGTACTATACCGTCAACGTGAGCACATCATTCCTTTGTGCTGTCTTTCAGTTTTCATCGATTTGCATGGGCTTTAAACAGCCGCAGGCAATCCGGACGGCTCTGGATGTGTACGGCGAGAACGCACGAAAGGTCGTGCCGATTGACAGCCCCCAGTTTGGGCGGGTTATGGCTGTCTGCATCGGTGCAATGATGGTAGGCAGCATTAAGACGACGGTTGACCAAGGTGATCAGGTGAAGCGGGGTCAGGAACTCGGCTACTTTGCCTTTGGTGAGCGACGAGTTTGTGGTGTTGCATTTCGTCGCTCATTGCGTGCGTGGATGCTAGGTGGATCAACCCTCGTGGTGTTGTTCGAGAGAGGCGTCGTCGCATGGGACGAGGACCTGTTGATAAACAGTAGGGCGTGTCTCGAGACCCTCGTCCGCGTCGGAATGGGTATTGGGCAGAGTCGCAAGGCTGCTCATTCGATGGCATCGCTGTCTTGAACTTCTGGAACACTGAGTTGCACCCCATAAGCTGGATTCGGGAAAAGCCAAGAACCATCAACGTGGACATTGCACTGTACTGGTATTTATCGTCGCTCTCTCTGCATCTTGTCTTGTCTGTGCACGCATCCGCAAGCAGCTCACTCACGAGGACTCGCTATACGCTATGGTCGTCTATCCGTCTACTCTGCACGCTACCCTTACTGTCGCTCCTAACGCACGCAGACGCTTCCGATCGCATAATTTATGTATACGATACTTACGTCACCGCTATACCGTAGCAAGAATCGATTCATTGTCTCGTCTGAATAACATGATGTGGACAACATGCGCTTGAGATAGCCGCCACACCAACTGCGTCTAAAAGACTTGGTTAGCTTGTTGCTTACTCACACTCTCAAGTCTCAACTTGGGTGTCCATGCGCCATGGATTGGTTCTCTGATGATTAAGCTGACAAGGATAACCTGTCGGACTTGGATGTGGTGGCTGCACTAACTTGAATAGTAATACCGCAGCGTAATCGATGGTGCAGGTTGATCTTGCAAATAGCTGAAGGTGGGTCAACAAATGACAGAGCCTCGACTTGAGGAAAAACGTTGAAGCTGGTAGTGGGTGAGACTCGATGTCGTCAAGTGACGACTCTCCAACAACGGCAACTCTTCCCACTTGCTCGTCTGACAAAGCCATACGCTTCTGTTTCCCCTAAAGCTGCGAGACCATCCCGTCTTCAGCGCCCTCGTTCACATCTCCTTCGTAGTCGCCGCCTGTGAATCAGACACGATGCCTATCCCTACAACAACGCGCGAATACCGTCTGCCCAAGGTATGCAGCCTGGCCGTAGTGCTGGGTGTGGGGTGCATGAGGCTGAAACTGGCATTGTACAGGCTGATGGTTTCCACAACCTTACACTTAAGGAAGCGTCGCTCCGCCCACCGAAGTCGACCGAAGTCCTTGTCAAGGTTCACGCTGTCTCGCTTCAGGTACGCACCGGGCGCCTTCCACAGTCAATCCTTTTTACATTCTTTGTCGTCAACCTACGCACGCACTTCAACAGTTCCGTGATCTCGCAGTCGCCACTGGCCAGTACCCCCTCGGACAAAAGGACAATGTCGTCCCAGGCTCTGACATGGCTGGCGAGATCCTTGCAGTGGGTGAAGATGTTAATGGATGGAAGGTTGGCGACAAAGTCTGCGCCAACTTCTCAACGGATCATATCTTCGGTAGTGCCACGGATGAGTTGAAGCTGACCTGCTTGGGCGCACCAATTGACGGGGTCTTGACGGAGTATAAGGTTTTGCCTGCCCACGTACGTCTGTCGTCTCATCTTGTAGTATATACGTCTTATGGATATCGTGATGTAGTGCTTGGTCAGAATTCCAGATGGCTACTCCTACGTCGAGGCGTCAACCTTACCGTAAGTCCCCCCATCAGATATAGCGTCCTTACACTTGACAATTGTTGCAGCTGCGCGGCCGTCACCGCATACAACGCCCTAACGGGCATCAACCAGCTCAAAGCCGGTGACACCGTGCTTGTCCTTGGCACGGGTGGTGTCTCTATCTTCGGCTTGCAGCTCGCCATTGCCTCTGGTGCGACTGTCATTATTACTTCCTCTTCCGACAACAAACTCGAGATTGCGAAGAAGCTCGGTGCGAAGCACGTCATCAACTACAGGAAGACACCAGATTGGGAAAAAGAAGTGCTGAAGATCGTACGTTATGTCTGCGAGAAGCTGTCATCGTGCTGACGAGAATGTTATCTGGCCACATGGCTATTAGACGGAGGGGCGTGGTGTGGACCACGTCATCGAGGTCGGTGGCGCTGGCACGATCACCAAGTCAATCCAGAGTGTCCGTTGCTCTGGAGTTGTCAGTGTTATTGGTTTTGTCGCGGGGGTACGTCGGGCGTACGCCCTAACTCATATCTTGTCACTCACCGACGGGAGCAGGCTGGTGACTTGTCAAACCTCGCCGGTATAATCCTCAACAGGGGTGTCATTGTCCGTGGTATCCTTGTCGGAACACGCACCCAGTATGTGCTATTTCCCGACGATCACTTGGACACAGCTGATAGTCCAATTTCGCGTGTAGGTTTGAGGATATGGTCCGCCTGATCAACGCCACGGGCCTCAAGCCTGCTGTCGACAAGGTCTTCCAGTTTGAGGAGACCAGGACAGCATACGAGTATCTTCATACCCAGAAGCACGTTGGGAAGGTGTGCATCCAAGTTGCGAAGAATTAACGGGTTTGTGCTCGCAGACAGAACTGAGGACTGCGAAAGATGAGGGGATAAAGGTAGTGTATATTAGTGTATTCTGTACTATGTTGAGCCAGCAGCGATGCAACGCAGGCAGGTCTGATTCATAAATGATGTAGGTTCACGGGTCTTGTGTCGAGACTAATACGTGATGCACCTAGTAGCAAGTCTATTTTCGTCCTCAGCTGCACTTTTCTGTTTGTGAGTGTGGAATGACAATCTTGTTGACCTCTTGAAGTCCTATTGAACTGTTGTTCGGATGATTCTGAGTCCTGTCGGGGACGATGTGGGAACAGCGGATCTACAGAATGGACACTGACAAATGAGGGGCAGTCTATTGCATGGTTCGGGGCTCAGTACTGTGACCGTGAGTCCGGGCAACGGGTGTGCTGCGTGGTATGACATAAATACTGTACCGGGCCGGGATCTCGGACATTCGAGCATTGTTCAGGCATTGGTTGGCTCAAAAGATGCAACAATCGAATGTGCTGATTCTTTTCTACATACCAGTGGTATGCCTGCTTTATAGTGAGCAATTCGAATTGAGTCTACATGATGGTACTGGGCTGACTGAGCACCATTGGCCGCCCATGGGTGGTCGAGATCCGGGCCCAGTACTGTACAGGCGAGACGTGTTTACGTTCTTATCGTCGAAAGGTGTCATTTGGTGCTAGAGAAGTAGCTCGTGGTCGTGGAGGACCTGCTTGGATTATCTGGCATACCGATGCAACAGCGACACTAGCATATCGGGATTGCTCTGGAGTTACGTAGCTTCACCTCCGAGTCGGCCACGGGCCTCGAGGATCAGAACGTAATGTAACTCGTGACCAGTATCTCAACTTTATTGCATCTCCTCGGCACCTGGTATACAGCCAAGGTTCAAATTTCCGCACAACTTCTCCTGGAGCCATCTCGCCCCCTTGTCCATCATGGCTCATCCCCTTGCTTGGCTCTGGAAATACTTTTTCTACCCCATTGGAAACACCTCAGCCATTTGCTTGACACAAGATCTCTCTGTTGAGCAGCCGGCCGACGTGCTCCTCTTAGGATGTGGTGATCCTCGCAATGTTCTATATACGGTCTACGCAGATTTGAAACTAGAGACTGGTGAGTACGGGGCGTTAGACGTGTGATGAGAAATATCTTCCACTGTGCGTGCTGAGCATCGCCATAGGTGACACACGGAAACTGGATATAACCTGCTGTGATATTGAACCAGCTATTTTGGGTAAGTGCTCGCTTATCGAGAGGCCAGTCAGCTCACTTAACAGCGATATAGCACGCAACGTACTGCTATATGCACTGATATGCACCAGCGAATCGATTGACATTGTCTGGAACATCTTCTATCATTTCTACATTGATGCTAAGAGTGCGGACGTCCTTGTGCGACAATGCCGCCTGTTAGTTGCAGCAGCGCAGTCGCTGGACAGCTGGGGAACCTCGCAGTACGGCGCATACATGAAGATGTGCAGCAGTTATACCCTGGAGGAAATGCGCCGGCATTGGGAGCTTTACGCAGCGTTCTCGACTCTTCCTCATTCTCGCCTCGATGCCTTGGTGACTCAGCAGAAGAAGCTGTCAGAGGACTTGTTGGCCAAGTACTCCACTGTTTTGTCAGTTTCTCGATCGGCTGGCATGCATTGGCCACAGGCCGTGAAAACGATGAACAACCTGCATCGGCAGTATTGGAAGACAGGCACAACATTTCTGACCGGGAAAGATCGTGTTGCTGCGACAAAGCTCAACCCCACGTTTGTCTACAATCTCTCCGGTGAAAACTTTATCCCTCACTACGGCACCTTCCCGCCTCAGGCGTTCCACCTAGAATCTGCCTTCGTCCCGGTTGTTCATGATACAGGGAAGAAGGACATGTCTCCTACCGTCATGGATGTTGTAAAACGCCAATTCATGGCCTGGTGCGGAGCGTTCAAGGTGGCAGTGGGCCCATCGCGGGCGCTGGTTACCCGATTTTGTGTGGGCGATGTTCTAAACTTCTGTAAGTCATTACAGTGCCGTGGTAACCAAGGCGCCCCCCGTCTTCTCATCTCTCCCCTCTCCGCTCGACTGCTGGAGCTCGACGCGATGCCGATACCTTCAGCATTTGATGTTATCGACACTTCTAATCTCACGGATCACATGGGCCTACTCAACATTCTGCTCGTCTCAAAGCCATTGCTCAAGTCGGGCCCGACTTCCGTGTTATACACGGAGACATTGCTGCCCGCAGGCGCGGATGCGAAGACAGCCTTGCTCGGACGGATATGTGGCGACGTACCGATTATCTCCCTCCTTATCGGGTTGACGCCTCGCTCACTACTCTCCGGCTTCACCACAAATTCGAACGGCCATGAACTCTTGTTCAATCAGTCAGACAAGCAGTACCATGAACGCGTCGTTTGGTGTGCACCTACTGCCGGAGACCCATTGGCACCAGGAGACATGGCCATCGCTATTGATGCCACGGCGCTCGGCCACATGCTGTTCAAAGTGTACGATCAAATGTGTGCGGATGAGCGGGTGTTTGACCTAATGCAAGATCCAAGGTCCCACATGGTTACAGCGTTGCCACACTACGATCGCGCGAGCTTTGCACTCCTGGTGCGCATGGCAAAGGCGCGTGTAGTTCCCAGTAATGGCGATTGGGATAAGGCTATCGACGTCTTGCTGGAGACTGTCGAGCAGGATCGTGATCGCCTCGTTGGGATGAACAATTACCAGGAACTGTGCTTGCAACTTCATCTTCATGGTGTTTTCACAACCTCTCCTCTCTCCCCCCTGTGGTGTGCTGTCAACAACGTAGCGAACAATGACGCGTTCCGTGAGTGGAACAACGTGCCTCCTATTGTTTGTGTGGTTCTCGTCGTTCCTCGTGATCGTCTGACAGTCCTCTCCGGCAAGGAGCACCTCGGGTCGCTTCCAGTCATGTGTCGCTTGTTGAGTGCTGCAGGCCACGACAACTTCTTCGCATGTGGGTTGCAGATCATTCCAGGCAGCATCATACCGACATCCAGAATGCCTCCGCAAGTAGACATCATGCACGACGCTCGAAGCTACACGGAGGCACCTTCGTTGGTCCTAGCCTTCCTGGCCCCTGCGTGGCTCGGCCCGAGCGAACAGTTGCCACCAGTACGCCCTGGACTTGGGTCGCCCGCAGAGACCATTGTTGCCCAGATGGACCAAAGCTATATTAGTATGTTGACGATGACTGCGACGGTGCAGCTGAAGCCCATGGGGTTCACCTCGCCAATCGACGAATCACTCCCCGTCCAGACCCGACAGATATCTGCATGCGCCATGGAACTGGCAGTGGGTGACAGACGGAAGCATGTCCTATTCCCTTACCCGATCAAAGGAGACAAGCACAGGTTGCGCATCGCGCGCAAGTCGCTGTACATCGGAGTAAGGTCTTCACTGTACTGTGAGATGCATATACTGATGCTCGTCGACGTCTGTAGATCATGGTGCCTCCCTTCAGGCCGACCCCTCACCTCGGATATACCTTCCATGGAAACCCGTTCCCCATCACCCCCTCATTGAATCTCACACCATGGAATATCCATCATGTGAACCTGGACACCGCCCCAATACTCGACATGAAGGGGGATAGGGAGCTCGATTGGGTCCGTGTCCACTGCGGCTCACAGTACACAAAGCGGGAAATCACAATGGCCCCCCCCAGACACACACTCCATCCCGGCATCCGAGGTGCTCACCAGCTTGAAGCATCCCATCCAGTGCATGTTCGTCAAATGCGCGACAAGCCCCCACCACCGGGTATTTCGGTACGTCGACCTGGCGAGCGGGGTGCCCTCCCTGTTCATCTTCGTCCATCACGTACGACTCGACCTCGCTGCCTTCACGATCCTCCTCGACGCCGCCGTTCTCCCATACCATTACAGCCTCCGAGATACCCTATCCGAGATCACCGTGCTGTCGATATCGTCCGCGTCCTCCGAGGTCGCTGCATGGCGGCAGCTCCTCCCCGCGGCCGTCGAGCGGTGCCGAACGTGGCCGCACGGACCCAACTGCGAGTACGCATCCGCCGGCTGGCGGATCCCATTGTCCCTCGAGGCGAGCGGAAGCCCGATCTGCTCGTGCGGGCGCAGTGCCGGGCTCCCGGAGCGTATGCCTGGCGTCCAGGACGCCGCGTGGATGGCACTGCGTCCGTACGCGACACGCGCAGCCCTCTCGCCGCTCTTCGCGGTGTCGTACCTGGCTCAGGCGACGGAAGGCGAAAAGGAAGTGAGGGTTCAAACGGAAAGACCGGTGCCAGAGACACTCTCAGAGAGCACTGCGGGCACCGCGACGGATCCATCTGCGTCAGGGTCGGAGGCGTGTCTGGCCTGTGGTGGTCCGGGAAAGCCGAAACTCCTCACGTGCAGTCGATGCAAGTGGGCGAGGTATTGCTCGTCGAAATGTTCTAAGGGCGATTGGAAAGCCCATAAGCCGGTCTGCCAACCCGCATAGCGGCGATGCTAGATGCCTACGTCTGCTTCTCGCCCAGTGCAGGAGGGCACATAGTTCTAAACTTGAATGAGACAAATTTGCGGCGAATTATGTTTCCCTCTACATCCATGTCGTAGGACAGTTGCTTCTGAGCACACCGTGTTGTAGAATCAGTGACCCGAGTTGTCGCCAGTGGAGGATACGGACGCAAGTGAGAACAAATGTTCGAATCCGTTTGCTGTGCACGAGTCAAACGGTAGGGCATCTATATACTGATCGGAGTCTGAATCTGCCTCCTGCATCAATACTAATAATGTCCTACCATCGCATACTTATTTGATTATATTCTAACACACAGGAGTGTACGCTCCCTCATAATCACTGGCAATCATCATCCTTACCAGCTCTCGTCATGTAGACTGACGCATGTAGAGTCGAAGAAATGAGTTGAGTGCTGTGTGGCATGCTGGTGCTAGATCTGCCTCACGCAGGCTTGAGTTTCGCCTCATCTCCCTGCTCCGCCTACCGGCTCGCAGCCCCCTGCCATACTTCTCACTCAGATTCCCTCCAGGCATTCTGGCCCCTCCGGCTCACAACTCCGTCGTGGTGTCTACTAAGGTACGTCTACCCTGACCATTCGTAATGTGACGTATTGAGTGTCTGCGTTTATTATCAATAACTGCCGACACTCCTTTGCTACTAGGCCGCAGGTCTGTAGTCCACCTGCCGCTGGGAAGATGAAATTAGTCTTCGCGGTCTCGTGGTACAGATTAGTCCCTCGGCACATTGGGATGCGAGCAATAAGCTCAGTGCTCACTCTGGTGCACACGCAATGAAGAACAATTATCAGGACTGTAACCGAAAGCCACACTCATCGCGCCGGAGGCCGACTTGGAGGCACCCTGAGTACTTCACTCGAGGAAGACAATTCAGTGCGTCATAATCCCCGACATGCGGACATCTATATTCAACAACGACGCTGTGCCTCCTGACAAATCCCATCCACCGAAAGCCGACGAACAGCCGTCTTACTGGTCTATGTCGTCCAGGACGCCTATCTCTCACGTCTGTCCCAGCGTGCGGCCATCGATGTGGCACGACACTAATCCGCATACGTCTCCACTTTCCGTGGGCCTCTTGTTCTGGATAGAGCGCTCAATATTACCTCCATATGTCGAGCTCGGAGTATATATCGCCCAAGACACCAAGTCAGCCGCTACCGCGCGCTATACTGTACTAGAGTGTATTTGCAGTCGCATTGGTTCGTACCGAGAACGCTCCACAGGTAGACAAGTGGAGTGGCGTTCGTATTGAGATATGACCACAACTCAGCCTGCACACATGCCGAAGAGACCCCGGAACCCCACAGTACCCCACTGCGACACGGATGTGCACCTTCTGAACCTCAGGCATGGTTGCTCTCTTTGCCAACAACCGAAATATTGTGGTCTTGTACCCATCTGATGGGAGGAATCACACCCCACCAAAATGTTGAGCACTTGGATGCATATAGACATAACTCACGTACTCACTCTAAGGCAGTACCCTTGGCACTCATGGCTCATGTCGGAGTCCGTTGGTAGACAAGTGGAGCAGCGTTCGTACCGAGACACGCTCCACTTGTCTACCAACTTTCGGGTACAGGCGACTGCAAATACACTCTACTGTTTCGACCTGAGGTTCGGTCACAGGCCACAGGGGTCCCTTGACCTTAAGTTCATTTGTCACAGGTCACGGGACCCTCTGAGCTGACGTCCATTGGGTGATTGACTGGCGCTACACCCGCGCCTGTGAAGTTGAACTGAACTACTGTATCGGATCGGGATCTCGGCCACCCTCCCTACTCGGTCATCTCAGTGTTGTTCAACCATGCATTGGCAGTGTGGCTCAAGAATTACACTATCAGATCCCAGTGTCTTTTCTCTACCTGCTAGTGTAATGTTTTTAAGGTGGGTCCAAAAATTAAGCCCGTAATACTCGACTGACCAAGTAGGGAGGGTGGCCGAGATCCCGGCCCGATACAGTAGGTGTAAGTCACAGGTCACACAGTCCCCTCTGAACTGCCATCGATTCCAGTTTATCTGTCACAGGTCACGCCCCCTGAACCTAAGGTCGAAATGGTACAGTACTACACTTTCATATCACTCATCACACTCCCTTTCGAACGCCGGACTCTCGCGGTCGTGGTGTGCAGCGAAGGTACACAGGGAGTTCAGAGGGCCAGTCCCAATCCCCGGGTGATCGTTGAGACCTTGGAAACGCTGCTCTAGGCGTCGTCGAAGGCCTTTAATTTAGCTATGTCTGCGCCTCGCTTGCATTCTTTCAACACATCATTTTTACGTTTGCTCGGAACTCACATGAAATAGCGCTGGGAAGTTCCAGCATGGTTCTTCACTGCGGAGGTGCGTTATCTGATATGATATGCACAGGGCCCGTCTTGAAAGAAACAACAACAGTACATCTCCCTCACCGCAGTCGATTGAGGCAAAGCTTGGCTCTGATGCTCATCCGGCTTGGGCGCGAACAAGGGCATGCTCGCTCTCTCACTCGCGCCCTTCCAAGGCACTGCACGCATGCGCACAAGCAAAGTGACTGTTTGCTCTGGACACAATCTTCGGAGCACCCCGGCCTCAGTCCGCTCACGGCATTGACAAAATTTTGCTGTGAGTTGAATTTAAAATCTTCATCACAGAACTGTTAATGGATGTCTGAGGACATTCAGCCAGTCGCTTCTCGCCCGTTTCTCGCCTTCAAGTACCGTGGAGGAAATGAGGTGGCATGGTTATGCTGCGTGCGACTTGTTTGATACACGCAGTTGCGAGCTACCCACGGAAACCTGCTTCCGATCTATGATGTGTTCTTGGAAGCCAAGTTGGGTGCTGATCCCTATCAATATTCGGGGTGAGTGGTCAGTATTGTCCCCCTTGATATCCACGCCGTGGGTTGTCACTTCGCGCGTGAACCGAGTCCATCGGATTTGCGAAACATAAACATATATCCCGCCAGTCGTGTACTCATGACTTTGTTACCCTGCATCTGCGATTCCACCCCCGTGCCCCCGCCGACTGTACGTGATGGCGTTGCTCTCGCTCAACTATGATGTCCTCTCCGCTATCGTGGCGCAGACGGACCCGTGCTCGGCGCTGAAGCTGTCAATGGTCTCTCGCAGGGCTCGCGATCTTGGAGTTCCCCAGGCTCTCGCCAGTGTCACCCTCTCTCGTTCGCAAGGGCAGGTCAGCGCGTTCTGCCGTTTTGTGCTAGCAGACACAAGCAACAGACTCGCGCATCTGCGCGAACTCACCATCGAGAGCGGTGCGTTCGGTGTGGTGCGCCACATCGAGTTCCACCGCACCGCCGATTTTTCTGGTGCAGCAGAGCTCGCCGACCTGTTAGAGAAGGCCGTCCGCCTCCGCTACCTGTCGATCGCATGCTTCGAGGGCCTCGTTACGAGCGAGCCCCGCCTTGGAGACGCAGTGTGCGCGTTGCCGGACCTTGTGGAGATCAGCCTTCACAACTGCGGCCAACAGGCGATGGGCGTCCTTTCCCGCCTGCGGAGCACCCCGCGTAAGGTCGCCTTCACCGTCCTATTCAATCGGAGGCTCCCAACTTTCTTTCATCGCCTGCCGAAACAGAGCCGTCTCGAAGCCCTTGAGCTATCGCACCTCGACCTCACTGATGGAAGTCAGCCACACGGAGAGATCCACGAAGTGCCTCATATGCCCTCCGTCCGGTTGCTATCCCTCAAAGGGAGCACCGCTCGCATGTCGCTGTTCGTGCATGCGATGCCGAACCTGCAGCGCCTGCAACTATCTGACGTTTACACACGCGTACAGGGGGAGCCAGATGACGGCAAGTGCTGGCCAAGCCTCGCGTATCTCAAAGGCAACGTCCCGGACCTGCAGCAATGGGTCATAACATGTCCCGTACGGTGGTTGCAGTTGGATCTCACCGCTTATCATTACGACACTGCGCTCGATATCGTGCGGCGGACATCTCCACTTGTCCTATCATTACCAGTCGAGACGAAGGTAGACGCATCGTTCTGGAGGCGGTTCGTGGATGCGGCCGCGAAGGTGCGGCACCTGGAGCTCTGTCTAGACGAGGGCAAGGTTCCGAAGTTGTTGTGGTGGATGGTGCGTCTATGTCGAGAATGTCACTGGCGCACATAATCATCTGACGCAAACTTTAAATCAGGAGAACATCCCGTCTATCCTTGGAACATTACCCGTTACGTCAATCTTTATATGCGTTCGACACTCTCAACGAATCGGTGCCGAAGTGGACCTCGAACACATAAACGTCCGCACCGATGCTGCCTGCCGGCGGTTGCGAGAGCGAGTGGCAGAAGCAGTCCCTTCCCTCAAATACGTCGCCCTGACTGTTGCGAGAACGTGCGAAGATCCATTTGGTGATGACCAGAAGGCGCCAAACTGGTGGCAGGTGAAAAGGTCCTCCGGTCAAGTCAATTTGGACCTCATCCCGCCGAGCGGAATGGCTACTATGCTACGTGACAGCCTAGTCCATACGAAGCACTAGATGGCGCTGGGGAGGACAGAAAAGGTGACATCTTTTGTCTCTTGTACTAGTTTGGATGACTAGTGCTGATCTACTCAAATGTAGCATGTGGTATCTCTTCGCCTTTTTCGGTCGCGTACCCAGGCTAGAAGGCCCATTTGACACTTGACAGGGGAACCCACATATCGCTTTGTGCAGCCCAGCCGGTCCCCCTGGGCTAATGATATTGTTCCTTACCCATGCATGCGAATAGCACACGTCACTGAGCTAAGATTCAATTTTGGTCGTGTAGATTATCGGGAACGACGCACCCGCTACTACTGGGCATAGATCTATCAAACAAAGGACTGCAGTTGGTAGCCACCGAAAGCGTAACTCAATCTAGAATAGATGTATTGTAGACCAAAGAGAGCGAGTGAGACGATAGGATAGTGTTCATCAGCTTCATTTCATATATGTACACGGCACACTAGAACCGAGGATGGGATGAAAGCAACGTTGAAATCGGCAATCCGACATACAAAACAAACAAGCATACCTATCGAGTTCTGCGTGATGATGATCATTCAATGTCAGCCCTGGATTCCCTCAAGTGCACACAGCCAATCCTCTCCCTTCTGGTAATACTCCCACAGATGATGACTCTCAATCCTCCAGGTCAGGGATGGTGGCGATACTAATAGGGCGTGGCTTAGCTTCGAGCATGTTGATGATATCTTCGAGGTCCGCGCCCTTAGGAGTAGGAGTCGCCTTGCCGTTGACGTGAACATCCTGACCCTCAGGCTCAGCGTGTTCCACCGCAACATGAACAGATAGGAGCTCAGGCTCATCCTCGGCCGGAAGGGATTCCTCCTGCAAATCTTCCTCCTCGGGTACCACATACTCTGTGTCAGCAGCAGCGGGAAGCTCTTCCGCATCCTCTTCATAACCATGGGATTCATCCGCCTTGGGGATATCCTCCTCAAATACCTCCTCCTTTGTATCGGGGACTCCATGCTCCGCCAGATCTTCCTCATTCGACCTCAGGATGACCTCTACTGTGTGGGCTGCCGGCGCCTGGGCGTCGGAGTCGTGCGTCAAGTCCACCGATGCATACTGCGGTTCGTCGATCAGTGTACTCTCCGAGCTCTCCTGCCCGTGCGCCTCGACAGGGCTAGACAGAGCCTCCGGTTTCTTGTGATGATACCCGGGTTCGGGTTCGAGTTCGGGTTCGTGCTCATCTTCTTGAGGTTCGTCTGGGATTTCTGCGTACTCCGGCGCCGGAACAGGCTCATGCACCGGCTCTTTCTCCGACTCAGCCGCAGATGCACGTGGGGCAACCTTTGCCTTCGCAGGTGTAACAGTCGCACCTCTTGCTTTCACTGCAGTTCCCCTGGCAGCAGCAGCAGCACCCCGTGCCGTACCCCTCCCAGCCACTGCACCCATCGTTGCCGCCTCTCCTCTCGTCGGTGTCACTGCCGGTGCAGCAGACCTCACCTTGCTCAAGCTCGCAGCTGTTGGCTTGCTCAAGCGCTCCATCACCCCCCGGTTTCCTGTGGCCTTCCTGACCGGGGTAGGCACGGGCGACTGTGCATTCCGTGCCTTGGCAAGAGATGCTGCAGTCGGTGCGAAAAGGCCCGAAGATGGTGTCTTTGGTCGAGACGCCATGACAGTAGCCGTGGTCTGCGAAGGCGTCTTCGGACGCGCCGACGGAGTCTTAGGCCGGGCTGCAGGCGTCCGCGGCGCCGTAGGTGTCGCGTGAGACATGCGAGAGGACGGCCGCGGCCTGGCGGGGGTCGCCTTGGGAGTGGCTGGTTTGGCGGGGGTTGACACAGATGTGGACGGAGCATGGTGAAACACAGTAGGAGGAGACTTCGTGGAGGAGCGCGCGGGTGTCCGTGAGGTGCCGCCGGCAGTGCTCGGTCTACCGCTAGCAGATGTTTTAGACGGTGTAACCGGGGTGCGTGCATGAGTACCGACGCTAGATTGCCGCGAGGCCATAAGCTTCGGTACAGGTACTGCAACTTCTGGAGGGGGCGGTGCCGGGTCGGACGTAGCAGTCTCGGGTGGAACCTCCGGAGTTCGAACAGGATCGGTTGGTGGAGAGGTAGGTACACCACCGTCTGAGAACCTCGCCAGCTGGTCTGTTATACTCGGGCTAGATGTTGACACAGAAGGCTTTGGTATAGGAGGCCATTCACGCTTCTCCTTCTGCTCTATCCTATCCGCGTCTCCGGTTGCACTGTTCTGGGACGTCACGCTGGATGTGCGAGGCGGGATGTTGGGCACGATCGACTGCCTCTTGGTTTGCTGCTCAAATCGCCCAATGAGATTTGCAACGCTCTGACGCGGTCGCTCGTCCGGCAGCGGCCTGCATAGTACGTGAACGAGACAAGATCAGTCGCGGATAGTGCTGAAATGACAGTGTGATGCGTACATCCTGTTGCGACCTATATAGAAGAGAAATGGGTATCTGTGAGGATTGAGGCTTGATAGAGAGTGGTTGGCCCTCGCCGGCGAGAGCGGTGACGGCGCACTTGAGGGACGTGGATGCGATGGTGACGATGTTGTTCAAGATGCTCATCGCAGGTCACAAAACGGTACTACTGTGACTTATTGATCTCACACTATGGACAGCAAGCGGGGTTTAAGGCGTAATTGGTCTAGGTAAGCCGCTTACAGAAACTGCGCATTGCGCTGTATTAAATCTGGCTTATTGACCAGACTTGCACTGGGGCAACTACAGGAAACTATCCGGCCGTGACGAACGCATCGCGACAGCTCCAGCCGGCCGCTCTCTCAAGCATTCGCACTCGTGCGGCTCGGTTAGATCGGCACGATGCTCTTGGAATGGAGCCAGTACTTGAATATGTAGATACCTTTTCTTATCAGAGACAGTTGTATTTATAGTTTTCGAACCGAATGTATGCATGAATAGTCAACCAACGTTGATGTAAAATCTGGTCATATTGCAATATGGCACATTTAGACTGGATGGTCGGCAATCATCGTCTTCGTTTCTGCAGTGAAACCAGTTATCGTTGCTGAATGGGTGCAAATAGCCCACTGGACGCCTTCATTTCAGCCATCTTGTACGCTTTCACAGACAAATGTATATCTGAATCACGAACGCGGACAGGACGATCCTTGTGAAGATATAACACACCCCAGATGACCTCCTCGTTCTTTGTTGCTGCTTCCTCTCGAAGTCATATGGTGACATCAGTAGCTCCGATCGGATTCAGAAGTGGAAATGGCGAAAGTTTATTATTCTCGCCCATATTCATCCTCCGACCGTTTCTTTACCACCGCCCTGTCGCGTTCCAGGATCTCTCAACCCACGTTCCTTTACGACAGCCGTTCGCTCCAGAATGTTCCAGCGATATGAGTTCGTTTTGAAAACAACTGTCTTAGCTGTGCTGTTAGGTACCGCAAGAACTTCTTACGCTGCAAACACGTTTACAGTGTCTACGAAGTCTTCGCTGGTGTATGTTGTCGCGTTCGTGCCCGCATGAGCATGCATATTCATATTTAGCATCAATCTGATAGCCCCCATGCGGCCGTCTCGGCGGTCTCTTCCAGTATGTCATATTTTATCCCAGAAAGTCTGGCGTCTTCACAACTTTGGGCAAAGGTGGTGACCCTTCTGCGCCTGCAACCAATGCCGCATTAAAAGTCGTCGTTGCCGGTACGATACACCCGCATCGACCACTGCATGCTGGACTCAACCATTCCCCTACTATTCAGTTCGAGCTGGTGACAACCAGACATTCAGTGAAGTGGTGGTGGATACAGGGAGTGCCATTCTCTGGGTCGGTGCGCAGGACAAATATGAGCCAGGACCCAATACCCAAGTGTGAGTGTTCTCCTGTAAATGGTGTGTGATGCCACTGAGCCTTGTCATTGACGTATCAGCATCAACAAGACCTTTAGTGTTGGGTGTGTTCCATACTCTTTATTGAGGTTTCGGGTCGCTGACCTATGTACGAATCAAGTTACGGCAGTGGCGGTGTTAACGGAACTGCATATGAGGACCGTGTCACGATCGGCGCTGCTACCGTCAATTCCCAGATTATCGGGAGCGCCCAGTGGTGGTACGGATTCACCCTACAGAAGCCTTTCGACGGAATCTGTCAGTATCCTTCATACATGTTTTATGACACTCACTTACCTGGTTATCATGGAATGTTTGGGGGGCAATAATGTACATAGTCGGTCTTGGTCCAGCTGGATCGAACTCGGGTCAGGTTCTTGGAGATGGCACAACACCTACCTTTGTGGAGGGCCTCGTCTCGGAAGGAACAATTGACGAGGCTCTCTTTGGTATCTATGTTGGCCCACTGAATGAAGGTGGCGAGAGTGCTGGTGAGATTACCTTCGGCGGAGTCGATGAGAGCAGGATCAGCGGTAAGTGCAGGGTCAACATCTCGACAAGAGACTGATGGCTAAATTCGTGTGGGCACAGGAAACATCAGTTGGATAGACCAAAACACACCAGTAGACTTCCACTGGGAGTTCAACGTTCGTGAAGACCACAGCCGAAATGATATGTGGGGACTCACCTTTCTGCTAGACCTCTAGCTTCACATGGGGCAATATCACTTTGGATGGGCCTATCTACTCTCGCACCGACACCGGCGTGCTGCCTATTGCCATTCCCAGGCGAGTGGTTCCTCTGGCATCTCGCATTATCCCACTGATGCGCTTGCGCCTTGCAGCGACCAGTTCTTTGACATGCTTGAACAGGTCCCTGGAGCTACTATCGATTCTGACTCAGCGCTAACTGGATCGTTGATCTTCCCTGGCAACATGTCAACGGATGCTATGGCCCCGCTTGAGATTGCGCTAGGAAATTTGGCGATTAACATTACCGCCGAGCAGTACGTTCTTCAAACGCCGCCCGCAATTCGTCTTGGCAGTTATTTTGACTGACATTGATGTAGGTATATTATACCCACGAGTCTCTACGCGCCGTTGAACATCACGGATGACGGAAACATCCACACATGGATTGCACCTGCTGGACCAACCGCCTTCGATTTCGGTCAAAAATTCATGGAACATGTATACTCAGCGTATGACAGTGCGTCGCCCTGCTTTATTATGCACACAAGAGTTGTTGATGGCATTATTCTGGATATCCGTACATAGTGAAGAATCACCGTAAGTACTCTCCAGCGTTTGACCATGAAGACTGCTGACACCATGACAGTCGTTGGGTTTGCTCAGCTCGCATAGGATATTACCACCATATGCTTTGGACATTGTGGCAATGTTTGCGGACACTCGTACATTATCTGATGGACTTTAGGCCCCTTGACTTGCACAGTAATAAGGGAGGCATCTTCAGCTTGGAATAGCTGCGCGCTTTATATTTGATATTGACTAAAAAGTTGACTTCTTGGAGATTGGATGCTCGAACATGGAAGTAAAGGCATGGCGGTCCGCTGAAACAACCGTTCGGGTCTGCTGAAACAACCATTTGGGTCTACTGCAACAACCGTCTGGGTGAGTAGTGATGCTGTGTATGCGCGTCTGTAAATGCTAACCACTTCAGAAACCCCCGTTCAGGATCGTCGGGCATCTGGAGCCCCGTGTCATCATACCTGGTCTTCCTGGGATCGTTTGAACTTCCAGACATCCGCGGTAAGGCGAGATGCCGGACGAGCCGGATATTTGAGTGTTCCGCTCACCATGGCCTGTTCAACATCGAACACTCCATCTACTAACGTGGTGCGTGTCTCATTCCTCCGCTGAGGCAGCGATTCTTGTTCAAAGCCACACACCTGTCGCTCAGGTCTTGATACTGGCCAAGTGCGGAAGCATCATCACGATACCTTCCTATCCTCTGTTTGCTTAGAGCTTATAGGGGACAGCATACTCCAATCGTAGGCTCATCTGTACGACGGTCTTATGTAGATCCTCCAGGCCTCTGCCGATCATTGAATATCAAAACAACGGGAGCATGCACGTTTAAATTGCACCTGCTGGTCTGAAATACCTTCGACTTAGGCCAGAAGTTTTTAAAAGACATGTTCAGCGCACGATAGTGCGTTTTCTCTATCACCGTCTAAATCGTGAATTTAATTGATGTTCATTCTGCTTCGCGTGGCCACGCACGGCGGAGAATCATAGTGGGTGTTCTCTGGTGGTTATGCTCGTGCTGACTGGTGCGATTGTTGACTTCACGATGCGCGCTTATCGCATCTGAACAATATGCATTGACCTTGAGTTGCCAGTGGTTTTCAAACGGGGATCACACTCAGTCACCATACTCGAGCAATAGTTCTTGGGAGGCTCGTTCCACATGCGTCAGCATCTAAGCCGTGGGGGCATGATGAGCAACTCTGCGTACTTAAGCAACCATATAGGTTTGAAGAAATGACGGTGGGTCTGGGCTTGATGCAGTAATCTGAGATGCAGCACACCGCGTTCACAATATGGCAGGGCTTGCTGGGACTAATTGTAAGGGGAACATGCAGCCTTCTCTCCTTCCATGATGGCCGAGTGAAAGGAGTTCATGTCTCAACCTCAGGACTATCGGCGGTACAACCTTCTAGCCTTGCGCACTCCGTACTATTCCTCCAAATGCTCGCATTCAAGATATCGCTAAATTAGCCCTGAAAACCCAAGTAAATGATGCATATTTCCACTCCTAGACAGGTACATACCGACTCGAGCCATGTAGCTCAACACACCAGATAGTAAATAGAAGTGTGCATTTGGAGGACAAGATACTAGCAAGTGTGACTAATTACAGCCGAACAACCAGATCTCTGTGCGGCAGTGTTCACTAATCACTAATCCCCTACAGCGATGCGCCGGACCAGTCAAAGAAATGACCGCCGTAAGACGTCAGAAGCGATACAAAGGCCGCTCGGAGGATTTTCAACAATCGTACGGCGCACCGAGGATATCCATGAACCTTTCGTACGTGATCTCCTTCTCTAGGAAACGCTCATGCATCTCGATTTCCTTCTTATCCAGGGCATTGCCCAAGCCCACCTGCGAGCGAAGCCACGAGATGGAGGAACTCCGGTACTCGATCCTATTGAAGTGGCTGCAGAGCTGCGGGACCCAGCCAAGCTGGGGAGCACGCGATGTCAGCGCGTGGAATGACGGATGGGCATTCTTGAATGTGTTGTCAAAGGTCTTAATATTTTGCAAGAATTGCACCTTGTGCGAGCCGATATAAATGAGTGCCTCGTGTTCCCAGTCCACCAGATGCCCGAACTTCTTCGTCACCGGATTGTAGACAGCACACACGTACGCCAGCAGGTAGAAGAACGACTCCAGGTCGTGCCGGTATAGATGGAATGGCGTCGGCCCTGCCCTCAGCAGGTCCATCGCCATGAACGGCCCCGTGCCCGTCCGATACCTCGGCTTCATCGTCTCATACCTCGGTTTCATCGTCTCGTCGTTCGAGTTCACCTCGGACACCGACGCGCGGTCTGCGGCCTCTTCGCCTTGTGCGGCTACAGCTGACGGCGGCTCAGCAGCGGGAGACTCGCCTGCCCTGGTGGAATGAATCCTGCCACCCGTGTTCTCTTCGGCAAGGTCCCAATCGCAGAGCACACCGATGATCTCGTCTCCATTGCGGTACCACATCAGATTGTTCGTACTGATGTCCCGGTGCAGAATACGAGATGTCGTCCACACCCAGTAATGAGCTGTAGAGTATTTTGTCAGCTCATGGCGATTAAGGCACACACAGGGCATACCTCGGACAACATGGACATAGACAGTCTTGAAATTCTCGACGTCACCAACCTCTTCCAACCGCTGATACCGCTTTAGGATAAGCGTCCGACAGACCCGTTCGTCCATTTCCTCTGGTCCGATGCCCATAGCAACGCGAGGTAGATTCATCTCGTCCATCGTTCGCGTGATCGAGCACTTGAGATCGACAATGTGCCGCAAATACGCGGGCTTCTGCTCCTGCAGCCGCCGGCGCACATTGACGATGAGCGTATCTTCCGCCTTGCACAGCCGGTGCGGCCACCCAATCTTTGCCACCAGCTTCTCATCCTTCCACTCCTGAATACATGTCTGAGTCCCTTGGGTTGCCTTCACAGGCACGACAGTCGTTCCCCGCCCGATGACTCCAAACTCAGTATACACGCGTGCTCCGTCGCACTCGTCGACGTCGAACTCGAAAGGCCTCACGTCGTCCTCGCCAGGCAGGCAGGCATCCAGGCGGAACTGCGCACCCCTGTACTGCTCGAGCTCGGTCTCCGCAGGCATACACTTCTCGGGAAAGTACAGGTCCGGGAAGATGCCCATATCGTGTAGGTCTGCATTGCCCATCGCCGCGACGGCGAGCAAGAATAGCTGCTTGTCTACGCCCAAGAAGTTGAAACGCTCTGTCACGATCAGGCCCATACGGTCGCCGTACCAGAGCCGCATCGTTTCATTCTCGATCAGCCAGCCGACCCCGTACGAGCGCACGTTCGAGGACATCAGATTGTTCATGTACTTCACCATCTGTGCTTCCTTGTTCGTCAGCTCCCGGCCGACCGGTTGGGCGGACCCGTCCGTGGCCACGCCCGGAGCTTCGTCCTCTGGAGTTGCCTCGTGGCCGTCCGCATCGGTCCCTTCGATCTGCTTCGTCTCTTCCGTCAACCGCAAACAAGGCCGCTTCGACAACCGTGCTTCCCCCCCGCCGCCACTTTCGTCCTCGCCATCATCTGCCGCTCGCCTCCGCTTCCCAGTCGACGCCGGCGGTCCACTTGCCTCCGGAACAATATTGACGGGAACATTACAGTGCGCCTCGTGATACGTCCTCTTCACCTCAAGAAACGCGACCTCATAGCTCCTCCGAGCTTCCGCACTCTCAGTTTCGGCACTGAAACCCTGGTTCGCCTTCTCGTCCGCGTACTCTGACTCGGAAAGTGATTTGCAGCTGCGCACCCGGAGCCTCGCCTGCAACTTGCGCACCGGCCGATCCTCCGCACCACGTTGCGGGCCGTACAGCTGCTCGAGCAGGTTGTTCGCCATTTCCACGAGCGAAAGGTGTGAGCCTAATTCTGTGTCCACGCGCATGTAGTCCTGCAAATGCTGCTTCAACAGCTCGTAGCTAGCCACAGCCTGGGTGGACGCGTTGGGATGTGCATGGTACCGATTCGGCACAATCTCGTGCCAGCCGAGCCTCCACACTGCGTTGATGAGCTGCACCGGGTCACAGCCCCAATATATCTTGTCGCGGAAATGTCGCTTGACCCACTTGTGGTGTCTCGATCGGTCGGTGCCATCGTCTCTGTGCAGTGCTGAACGCATTCTCAGCTTCACCGTTATTCCTTTGAGCACTGGACAGTCGGAGATATATTTGTCAGCTAGAGCCCGTACTGAAGGCCAGCGTATGGTAGGGCTTGCCTTCGCTCTGGTTCATGCGATAATCCCCCACCGGCGTAGAGGCCCTATTGGCGGGGGTGGTGGGGAGCGATGTCCGTACCATCGAAAACTTAGCGCGTGTAGTAAAAGGCATTTTGGGTGCAAAGTGAAGGATGAAGAACGAGCGAGGCGAGTGCTCAGGTTGGGGATGGAAGAAGAGGATGGGATCATGGTCGCGGGAGCACAGTGGGCGGACGTCGAGACTTCCACTTTTATCCATGTTCAGGAAGTAGGCCTGGAGTATTCAATGTCAAATTTGTGGGCTTGACTCAGAGCCTCGACATGGGCATGGATGCTAGTCGTGTTGTGGCGTCCTATACTTATATGGCCAAGTTGAAGTCGCGAACGCCCAAACCAAGTCTGAGATGTTGTTGACAAGGCACGTGACCGTGTCCCCGGGCCACCTAACGTTGTCTGCTCCTCGACATTTTTCGTCCAACCCCCCTCAAGGTTTCAGGCCTCAAGTACTTGGGGCATTGGCCACTGGACAGCGGGAGAACATAGGTGAGCATTGAAAAACCGTGTATGGATCTTCTTGCACTGTGCCGCACCGTCAGGGAGCGACCTGACAGGGCTATTGTCACGGTGACCGCTGTGGGTGCTGGTGTCACAGCCCAAAGTTAGTCCTCGACACGGTATAGCGGGATTTCTCATTTCCTTGCTGTGCGATTTGTCCGACTCGCGGCACCACCACCAACCACTCTGATGGCCGAACTTTCTGTCATACATGACTCGGGCATAGCGAGTAGCGTTGTGCTGTCCGTGCGTGTTTCCATCCCTTTGCCTAGACCACTTGTGTATCATTGGACGCTCGTGATGACAAAAAGCTTCTGTTTGCTGTAGCAAAGGCTAATCGCGCTGACCTTGTTCCGCGCTGTTGATGGCAAACCGTAAGATACGACACAGGAGACTGGCAGTAAGGCGCGAGGAGCGTAGGCAGGAGTAGGGCTAGTTTGATAAATCTACCTTCACACTCTCACATCAGACTCGTCCAAACCCGTAGCCTGCACGTAAGTATTGCCTTCAATCAGCAATGCCACTGCCGACTTGTCAGAGTGCGGGGATATCATACCGTGCTGGTTTGTTTTTCAAATCCCAGGGTTAGACGAGATGCCTTCTGGATCTTCTTCGGGGGATCAGTGCGCGTAAGGATTGAACGACTACTTGATTGGCCTCAGACGGTACAACATCCCTTACATGGCCGACCCGGAAGCTTGAAGACACCGTCAAAAACTGCATCATCATCACGACTAATTGCCAGGGTGCTTATGATCCTCATCTGCAGGACCTGATGTACCCTCTCCCCTCGTCCGATTACAACGCTCTGTAGCCATTATGGTGTCCACCCGACTAGAAGCCATGATCAAGGCCGTTATTACACTCGTCCTCCTTGGGGATACACAGACGAATGCCACGGAGCTCCTGTCACGTCTACTCTGACGTATGTATAGTCTTTTCATGCCATGTGATTTTAAGGCGCTGAACACATTGTTGCCACAGACCCTCCAATCATCGTATGTCGTGCAATTTCTTCCTCTACATTGACCAGTGCATATGATTTCTTTTTCTGTAGGCTCTTTCGCACGGATCACGAATTCGCAGGTAAAAGTTGTCATAGCCGGTATAGTATCTCATCGTGTTGATATTGATATCTAACTTAGAGTTCACTAGTCTATTCCTTTTGCTGTTGCAGTTCAAGCAGGAGATAACCAGACGTTTCCTTGTCGACACCGGCAGCGCGATGATCTGGTAGGAGCGGAGCAGGAGTACGTCCCTGGATCGTACACTCAAGTGTAAGCTACGCATAGTTATCTGCGCATTACTACCCCGCTCACCTGTGTTACACAGAAGCAATGAACCTTTCAGTTTTTTAATGCATACACAACTAGTCTTCCTGCTTTCCGCAGAATCGATCGCAAACCGCGGACAGATATGGCGAAGGGGGCGTCAATGGGACTGTATACAAGGACCGTATTACGATTGGAATCGCCACTGCTACAGGTCAATTCATAGACAGTGAAAAATATATAGATGGCTTTTACATGATACAGCCTTTTGACGTCATCCGTGAGTGCTCTATAGTTCATCTTCAATAGATAATCCTAATTCAATTAACAGTCGGTCTCGGTCCACCCGGCTCGAACTACGAGGAGGTATCCGAATACAACACAACCTCGACCTTCGTAGAGACGCTATACTCTCAAGGCACTATTGACGAGACTATTTTTGGCATCTACATCAGTCCCTCTGTCCCCGGTGAAGAGGAGATCGCGTTCGGAGGAGTTGACCCGAGCCACTTCGCCAGTGCGTGAGATGTCTCCCAATCGATTCTGACCCCGAGCCCCCAACCCACCTCTCCACAGGCGACATAGTGTGGATTCCGCAGAATGAGCCGACCAACCTGCACTGGGACTTCAACATAGGTCTTGTGGTCTTGTGGCCCTGCCGATGTTCAGCCCATGTACTCCCGATCACAGATCTCCAGCTTTGCTTGGGGTAACATCACCGCGCTGACACCTCTTTACGGCCGCACAGGCACCAGCACTATCTCCATCCCCATTCCTGACAGGTAAGCACGACCGATGCGTGGTGGCTAATACCATGTCTCTTGCCCAGTGACCAGCTCTTGAGATCTCGCAAACCGTTCCAGGCGCCAGCGTGCACGATAGCGACTCTATGCTGGTCACTTGCCTCATCTTCCAGGAAACATGACCACAGAGAATATACCCTCGGTGGATATCGGCCTCGGCAACATGACCGTTTCTATCCTAGCAAGCCAGTGGGTGGTGCCCGCGGCCCCGAACCATTGCGACTGATCCGAGTCCGCCCCAGGTACATCGTGTTGGAAAGCGAGTATGCAGCATTCAACATTCCCGACGACGGAATGACGCACACCTGGTTGTGTGCAGGTGTTTGCTTGAAACAGCGGCCGGTACCTCAGTAACTCTTACTGATGAGGTGTCTCGTCTTACCATATATTGCACTCACTTCAGTTCGTTCATCGCGAGTGGCCAGTCAGCCTTGAGAGACAAGAATGTCAACGCTGAACTCACTCAAGCTTTGTAATCACCATCTGGCTTGGTTTTCCGGAGTACATGACCGTGTCCGTTCTCTTCATGGCATGTAAGACGGGTCAGAAAACTCCCATAGTACCAGGACAGTTGTATTTCTACATGAGACACTCATTGATCGATACCCCGCATCCATCAGACAGGCACCTCGTTGATGAATGGTATGACTCGTAGCTTCAATGTACAAACAGTCTGAGTGTGCAAGGGTCAAGGCAGCCAGCCTTCAATTATTTCGATCAACTTAGTACGAGCATGCCTCTCCCTCCAAAAGTGATCTGCTCCTTCAACCTTTACGACGTGAAGCTTGCCTGCCGAATCTGGATCTGAGCTATCCACGGCATTGTGCAGTCCCCTAATCCACTCTTCGCACGTCTTCACGCTACTGAAGTCATCCAGGTCACCATACATCACGAGAACGTTTGCGCGAGTGTCCCGAACGAGCGAGTTGAGCGCAGAGGTGTGCGTGCCGCCGTGGAAGGCAGTCAGCCAGTGTCTGACACCGATAGGATATGAGAGGAGAATATGCGATACTTTCGGCTCGTCAAGAGGAGGATGGAGGGCCGCAATGAGAGACCCGTAGGAGTAGCCCTATGGGTGTGGATATGCAGCATGCAGGTGACTCGTGGAAGGGAGGACGCAAGGCATACTCACAATAAGAACTATCGAGCTGACCTGCCCTAGTCGCTCAACTGCCCATTGGACAAGCTCGCGGAGGTCTTGCGCTTCCCGGATGCCTGTGAAGGACGCCCATCCGGACGATTTGCCTACTCCGCGGGAGTTGTACCGAAGGACGTGGTATTCGTGTTTGTTTAGTGGTTTGACGAGCATTTTCAGGACTCTTGACGAAATGGCGTACAGTTGGACGAATGGAGTTGTTGTTGCCAGGGAGTACAGCACTGAATTAGGTCCGATTCGAGATTGTGGAGGCGAGTGACGCACTGGTCTTCCATCTGCCCACCTAGCCGTGACCAGGGGTGTAAGCAGACTGCGAGTTTGCGTCTGGAGGAGCCCGAGTCGCCACTTGAGCTCGTATAAGAAGAGTTACGTGGATGAGCTACATCGCACTCGAGCCTAGTCCCTGAAGGCAGCTCGACAAGCTGACGACCAGCGGTCAACTCAAGAGTGGTTTCTGGATTCGTCTCCATGCGTGTGACCAAGTACTCGTGTCGCAAGCAGAGACACGATGTTGAGACTAACAGAATTGGACAAGGATGATGGAACCTGGGAGTGTTTGAGGGAAGAGCAGAGTTCACGTGTTCGGCGTTCTGCCACAGACGCGTCCACCAATCACTCGAACGCAGACGCGACTCAAGAGTCAAGACGCGATCCTGTCTCTCATCCAACTCCCGTCCTCTCATCTGTTCTGTGACTCAAACATGATGATCCCAATCAACGTATCGCTGCCGGGACCTTCTAGCTCACGATCGGGTCCCACATTCCCTCCTCAACTCGCTCAATTCGGCAACAAGGAACTGGTCCTCATCGAGCTGCAGGGCTCACTCGAAGTGGAGGGTGATAGAGAAGGACAAACGGTAGGCACGCTCCGGATAGATGAAGCGACAGTGCGTGTTACACATATCCAATATGTCACGACCTCACTATCACCCACTCGCATGCACATGCAGAAGAAATCGACGCTCCTTATAGGACATCATCTGCTCGAAGGCAGGCTCGCGAACCTTCCCAAACCAATTGCTGTCCTTCATCGATCCTCTACGACGCCAGACGACGCGCCACGGGATGCAGACACATCGGTAGACGGGCGAGGATCTGCGCAGCCGATGAGCTGGGATGCCATGGCAGTTGTTAAGCGGAAAATGGTGTTTTCGAGACGACCCATGCCAATGGTAGGAAAGGTAGCGGCGAGTGCACCGCAGTCGAAGGGAGGACAGAAGTGAAGTGCACAATGGGAAAGCCGAGGCGAGGGCATGTTCTTGGATGTATTTCTGGAACTACGTTAGCAAGCTAGTATCAACCCTTGCCTTTGTTGTCTTCAGCCACCTGCCCAACAGTGGCCGTAGAAGTAAATCTTACCATCCTGATAATTCTTTAGTTGCAAGATCGGCGAGAGTGTGGCAGATAACAATATATTCAACTGATTTATGAACACACCCCAGAAAGACATGTAGGCCCTCCCCAGCACAGAATCCCATCCTTCCAATCCCCGCCATCTCGTCATGAGCGCCAGCCAATAAATCAGCGACACCTCCGAAAGTAAAAGGCAGAAAACTAGTCAAAACGGATGCGGCTCCACTACTGGAGAAAGGCCAGGCATAAGAGATGCCATTGGGTCGCTCTAGAGAACTGGAACGCGGACAAGGAGACGGAAGAGCAACCACCGAGCCCGAACTTTGTGTCCTCATGGATTTGTTCAAAGGATTCTTTGACGCGCGGGCGAGGTTTTGAGCTAGGTGCGTGCGTACGTAAGTGATTCCCACCAGTACTAGACGGACCGCCACGTGTTATGGAGTGTCATTCCGTGCGGGGGAGCGTCTAATGGACCCGCACTTCTGAGTTCTGACGCGTGAACTTACAAAAACAGTGTCCTCCATTCCTGTGCTGCCATCGTTCAGCGCATTTGACACACTCCTTCCTCAGCTCCTTTTCTTCAATCATGTCTCGATCGTCTAAAGCACTCTCGTCAGCGAAAATCGAAGACCTGACACTCGGAGCATTCTCGCACGTCCAGCCCTCGGAGACCTTGAACCATCTCGTGCGATACCTCAGCACATGGAGCGGTAGCGAGTGAGCTGACAACTTGTGTTTACCATGAAGACGCGGCATCTCATGGTATCCATACTGCCAGCAAGTTCTTCATGGTCGGTAGACCATCACCCGGTCTACCTGTGTAGTGCATCGCGCCAACTGACGGCGCCGTATTCACAGATTCTGGAGTACACTCTGAAGCTCATCATTCCATTCCTGAACTTGCGGACACGTCTGCAGCACCGAGCGGGTCTGAGGCCGACGGCCGTCAGTTCTGCGTCGGCAGGGATGGCAAAGCTTGCAGGACTCGCGGGAGACGCGCGAATGCTCTTCCGGCTCTGGGGTACGTGTAGATCTAATGTATCTGGCACACATCGCACTCTGCGTTCCCTGCACATACGACGTGGTCAGCTTCTGCGCAACACTTGGCCGAGGCGATTCGGACCCCTGTGCCGTCTCCATCCCCTTACCTCGATCTACTCACGTCTTTTGCACCTCCTAGGCCTCCTCCCCATCATTCAGTGGCTCACTGCTATCGAGCGTAACCCGCCGCCCACACGTCAACTCCTCACCATCGAGCGTCTCCAGGGCTGGTCCATGCTCGCGTACTACCCGCTCGAGCACGTGTTCTACATGCTCGCGCACGACATCATCCCCGCAACGCTTGCTCTCCCCTCGCTCGCCGTGGCGTTCCCGTCCGTGGAGGTCAAGATGGCGCCGAAGACACTGACGCTCAACAAGGGCGTGCTCGGGATGTGGAGCTGCAGGTTTTGGGCGGCATACATTCTGCTACAGTTTTTGCACCTTAAGGAAGACTACGGGCTATTGAAGACCAAGGAGAAGGCAGTGAGCAAGTCGAAGGTCAGAAAACGCTCACTGTCTGAGATCGATGGGGTGTCGGACTGATGTTGTCGTGGTAGCAGGCCGTGTCGTCCCCAGCTGAGAAGGAAGAACTGGGGAAGAGGTGGGACGCGTTCTGGGGCGAAGTAGTCGTCAACACGAGCTATCTGCCCCAAGCTTTGCACTGGTACGTCCGATTTGTTTTCGATCTCAGCGTAACTGGGAGCAAGACTCGTGCTGGGGCATGGAGACGGGTCACTGCAGCTACCTGCAACGGGAGTCCGTGTAGAACACTGGAAGGCTGTTCGCGTAAATCATGCACCGTTAATTCTGGGAGAATGTGACCCAAACCTAGGCTCACTTGCCCCTTGGCCTGGCTGCCGCCACGATTACTCTTGACCGTTGCGACTCTAGCGTCCTTGTCTGTCACTTCTGCCATAGGATGTGGCGCCCAGATATCTTTCATTCACTCCTATGTGCTCTCCACACCAATCGGGCGTGGTTCCTCCACGCAGGCGCATACTCCGCTATCGAAGGACATCCATCGCACCGAGTGCATTGGGCTGTGCAATCATTACTCGTTGTAACTGCGTTCTGGACGTCTGGTTGCCGCTTGCGTGATCTTGTGTCTTGTCTGCAGCTCAGGTCGTCTTGGAAAGCGTCTGGTAGCCTTCTGGAGCCGAAGACGCCCCATTTTTGTACGAGGCAGTGTTACGTCTGGCCACATGTGATAGCGAGAAGCCCAGGGCCTGGCGAATCGTCGCGTTTTCCGCGCGTGTTATCTGACCGAGAGGGGCGGATATAGCCCGTCTGGAGCCCCACTGGTTCGGCGGGCGTCATATTGTCTGTCGGCTGTGCATAGCCTTCCACCTACAGAACTCGCCGTCGAGTTCGTGGACGACGGTGCGGCGCGCATTCCATGCTTCTAGTGTACTAAGCTCTCGCTAAACTGCAACCGCTGGGAACCCCTGGTCACGGACGTTTAGGTTCGCGCTCGCGGCACCCTTCGCCAGCTGGAGCGGGCCATCGTGCGTGAGCCTGTTGGCGGGAGATGCAATGAGATACGCGTATACGTACTCCTGCACGCTGCGTGGGCGATTCGAGCTGCTGACAGGCAACTGAATAGCTTCAGCTGCAATCAGGGACCGAGCCGCTGCGTAGCGTCAAGGCTGTTCTGACGCGTTCCTTGATGTCACCTATGTCTTCCCGCTATCATACTAAGCTCTAGGTGGGGGCGGAACGAGGGATGCTTGTACCATCAGCTCCACGTCGGCTTTCATTCTGTCATGGATGAAACGTTCGAAGTTGCGGGTTCAGGGACTGCCGTAATTGCCCTAATTCATCCTGCGCAGTTCTGACCAGGCTCTTACCCTGTGAAGTGACTCGGCTTCACGGCGCAGCGTGCCTTCAGGTGCTTCTCATACTTTGTGTTATCCTCGTACAGCTATAGCGAAGCGATACTGACGAACGGCGATATCCTCTGTAGGTCATCTCCGACAGGACTTTTTGCCAATGATGTGAGTGTCACGTTCCCGAGTTCTTTGCTCTCTGTCTGGAGCAAGAGTGCTCTGGATTCGCGGTGGTTGTCCACCCAGATATGCAGTTGTTCCTGATTCCGTGTGTCCCTCCCGCATACTTCGTGCTCACGGTGTCGCTGCAGACCTGGATCAATGTATTCGGGCTGATAGCTAGCCTCGCAGCATGGAGGAATGGGTGGAGGGCCACAGCACTGTCTCCACCGACAGGCGAGACCCCAGTGGCCGCATCTGGCCTAGATGAAAAGGCACCTGTCGAGCCGGGTGCGGTCGGTGCACCGTTGGACCCCGATCTTGGTGCCTCGATGTCAATTATCGAGTAGGTTTGAACTTCCGGCTGTGGAAGGGGACGGTCAGTGTGTGTAATGTAAGTGTTGGATTGGGTGTGGGATGCATGACCGCGCCTGAACGCCTGAACTCCGTCCGTCTAGATTTGCTTTCGATATTCTTTGTATGATATCAATGCTGTTCATCCATTCGCTTTCTATATGCTTATCAGTCGGTGAGTGGGACTGGTGCCCCGTCTGAGTTCTGTGGTCCAGCGACGAGGTACTTCGTCGTGTTAGGATGCTCGCACCAAGGGCTTCCTGATTTAGGTAGGAACTGTGGGCTTACCTGGCGCTGTGCACCCAAAACCGAGGAGATGCAGGAGGAATGCGGCACGCGTGCACGAGCGCTCCTCGAGGCTTTGAGGCTATGGAGAGAAGTGCGCGTAATGTGGCTGGCCCACACTGAGCGGGGGGCGTGTGTCGATAGCCAGGGTCGAACGTCTGAGATTCGTGACTCGCGCGGTAGACCTGCGTGTTCATGTCGGTCGTGAGCTGCGGTGACGCGGACTTCAGCCCGAGGTGTGAATGGGGTGGGTGTCCTCGCAGGCGCGCATCGGCCACCATGATCTGCATAGGCTGAGACACCGTGCCTGCCAATGCACGAGTACAGTAATACCACTGCGAGATCGCATGAAATCCTGTTCTCTCTGTGGTCATTACCCTTAACGCTGGATCCACCCTGAGGGTGGGTGATAGCTCAATACGGCAAGTTTGGGTTTGTAGCGTTGGATACTTTGTGCGGTAGCTTACTTGACATCTACAGGGTGCCGCTCTTCGCGGTTGGCTGCACCTGAACGTGCCGTTCGACAAGGTCTTTGGGTTCAGCTTTGAGCGGAGAGGGGATCCCGCAGGTAGAGGGGACCCCAGCGAGGGGAGCTGTGGCCCAAACAGAGCCTCTCTCATAAGGCCGGAGTCCAACAGCAGGGCGCGAGTGGGTCTACTTGTAGCTCAATCGGCATTCCAGCACGGTGAGCAGTACAGCGACATGCCTCTTACTGCGCCTGTTTGAACATGCAGCCTTCAGGAGAAGAGCTTCGCACCAACCGCACGCGCCGACATCCGCGATACATACTGCAGTGCCCCGCTGAGGAAGGCGAATCGGTGCTTTGCCGCGTTCTGGGATCAGACAGAAGCAAAAGACATATAGGCTACCCGGAAAAAGCCTTCGCAGATGCTACGCATTGTCTTGAAGTCAAAGAGGTCAAGCTTGGATCCTTTACGTATCGATTTCGAGACTACTCTATGGGAGGCTACATGTACAAGACTCGTGACACTTTCAGAATATACTCCCCAAGCCCACGCATTCGTATTGGTCTGTATTCAACCATCATCTTGTTTTAAAAGCATCCACCTGAAGAAGGTTGCCCAGGCGTAAGCGGGATCTCGGCAGCCAAAGTCCTCATCTTCTGTGTCATTGCCGACTACCTGCGAAGTGAGACTTTGCAAAGACGGGGCAGTCGAGAGCATGTAATTTCGGCCCGCCAACCGAGTTGTCGAAGGCTCTGCATGACGCGACATCAACTGGCGAGAATACTACACGCATGGTGGGATTTTGGACGAGGCTAGCCTAGCACATATTGAGCCTTTGGAGTTGCAACAAGTTTGCTCAGCATAGCATAGGCCTTTTCTGCATGGCACCATCCATCGATGACCATCCTCTACAGTGACATTCAAATCTGGTCGCAGCGCTCTGCTGATAGTATGGCGCGAGCGGCACAAACAATCCGCTAGTGCGGCAGCGACTTGCTCGCACTCGCACTGCCGTTCTGTACGAGAGTGCGACTTTCATGGCGTGCTGCCACTACTACAGGAATTGGACATCTGAAGCGCGTCTGGACCCTACCATCCCTGCTTTTCCCTCGACTCGCAGGCATTCCCGAGTGTCACAAATCTAAGACTCAAATTCCTTTCCCGGCAGACCTCACCTATCCTCGAACGTGTTGCGTGTGCTCTCCGACACATCCGGCACCTTGAAACGGACCCTGATGCAGGAGTCGTCAAGCTCAGACAAGTGCGGCGAGGGAGTTGTTCTATTCGCATTTGCCCACCATCGTTGACAATTGACGTGACCTCGAGCCTGGTGCTGCTTGTTCGCTTCCTTGAATGACTGATGGACATGATAGTCATGTGAGTATGTCACAAGTACTCAGTAGTATGTCGGTGTGTTGTGGGGCTGACATTCAGCAGTTGCAGTCGGTTCGGCCAGAGTACCAGAGTAGAAACAAGTAGCTTAGAAACAAGCTCATCCCGAGGATCGCTACTTGTAGAGGACATTGGCATAAAAGTGCCTGCAACTGAACTCAATCTGTCGCTACATATCTTGACATCGCTAGGACTTTCCTCGGTGAAACGCAAGGATCTACGGTGCGTAGATCGAGATCACGAGATGGTCCCGATCGACTAGTTTCATACGTACAATTTTGCTTCAACATGGGCCATTGCTAGTAGGTCCGTTGACTTCGTTTCTGAACTTGAACATTTGGCGACGCGCGAGTTTTCAGGATGTGTGCCCTTTCCAGATGATGCCCGGCGACCTTGGACGGCACGCACATGGGACCATGGTGCTGTGGGCAAGGGTCGAGCGAGGGGCGGAGTCGTGACTGTCCTTGTCGCGGCGCTGAACGCGTTGGCGCCGAGGTCTATCCGATCAATCAATACCGCGGACTCTTGGGCGATTTGGAGGTACAATGTCGTTGAACGCCGTCGCGCAAACCGATTGCGCTCGAACAGAATATTCACAAAGCAATTCCCGCATGCCCCAAGAAGGTAGGCTGCCTCATTTGTCTGATGCATTGTCCCAGAACAGCGCAGATGTTTTCTCTTATCTCGTGTATGCCGTTACTCACCAATACATAATGATAGGAATAGTAGAGTTTTATATGAGTAACCCCAGCTAGGCTCCCGTCAATGTGAACCCGCTTGTCATGAGAAGTTGTCTGACCTATGGTCGGTACGTCCGCGGTACGCTGGCTCTATTTGATCCAAGCATCTATTGGGTAAACATAATTGTATTCCAGCAACTCGGGAAGACCTTGGTGCAGGAGGCGTCCTAATAGGACCCTGGTGTCCTGACACGTCTTCGTACACCTGGTTGACTTCCCTGCCGATTTTGCATTCCTATACCGGTGCGTCACACCACCGCACCTGTCCGTCGATTGATGCACATGACGATAAAACTGAGCTCACCAAGGTCCACATGAGTCGTGTATGCCGTGATGCGTCAAGACGATGCCAGTGAAGCTTTGGCAGGATGGTGTCCATGATCAAAAAGACCAGGCATTATCGCCTGCTGGACTCAAAGATGACCCCACCAGATGTCGAGTCTCGAGAATCACATTGGATAGACCCGGGTGAGGCCAACCTATAAATCCAGCTGCAAACTGCTGTCGCTGCTCACTATTCAGCACAACCTGAAATCTCGCACCTACATCTTCGCTAGACCTGGTAGTAGTGAGCTCAATCAACTTGTTGACCGACCCTGCATGCTCACTCTCATTCTGCATTCTACAAGATGAGTCAAGATCTCTTCGCCGCCTCAGTAATTCCTTGGTTCCGCAACCAGGCGGACGAGGTTGCAAGTTTCATCCATCGGATGACTATTCCCAACGACACCCACGCACCCGAAGAGATGTTCCGCCCCGCCCAGGTGCAGAATGCCACCACGCAGCAAACAGTCCCCACTGCGGCTGAGCGGCTCATCCGCTGGGACATTCTTCATCCCAACGATGCCTTTTGGACCGGTTTTCAGCCCTGGGTCTCCCCTGCCACTGGTACGTTCATCGACGAGGCGTTCAACCTTCGTGAGTACGTCGCGACCAACGTCCATTCTATCTTTGTCGGAACGGCTCGCTACTACCGCAACTCGCGCAACGCGCTAGTGCGCTGGCAGCCGCGGAGCACCCAGCATCGGTTCGAGTACGAGATATTCGCGTATGGGGGGATTGACGTGAACCATGTTCTGGGGGACGACCACCGCTTCGCCAACCAGCATGAGGTCGCCTTTCCGGGCGGGATCCGCCGTGAGTTCATCCGGACTGCTCGCGAGTACGAGGGGACGCAGCTCGTGCGCATCTGGGACAACCCCCGCTTCGACAACACTCTCAACCCTGCTGGCCACATCCCGCCGCTCGAGGCACTTCCGCCCCCGATCCGTGGCATCCCCGTGCCCGTCCTCTTCTTCACCGAGCGTGACGGCGCCGAAGAACCGGATGCCGACGGACACCACGACTTGCGTCGCTCTGCTGATGATGAAGATCTCATGCGCGAGGACGGAGATGCGGACGCCGACGAGACATTGGATGTGACACCCGTCCCACGTCTCAGTACCTCTTGCGTTCAGCGCCCCGACAATGCTTCGTGGGCCTACTTCTTCTGCGGGAACCGCTACGCCGTCATTGATGTCGTGCCTGGTGGCACTGACACAATCCTTACGGGCCCGAACGACATTGTCAACTACTGGCCGTCCCTTGTGAAGGCTGGCTTCGGAAACGTGGACGCCGTGCTCCCCGACCCGAGGCCTGAACACAAGCAAATCATGTACTTCTTCTGCATGGAGAAGTATGTGCGCATCGAGGTCAAGCCTGGTATGTGCTTTGCTTGCCACAAGGGCCACTCCATTCCCATGTTCATACGCTGGCCACAGGAACGACCGATGACACCATCATTGATGGCCCGAAGGTCATTGTCGAATGGTGGCCATCCCTTGCGGAGGCCGGGTTCAAGACGGTAGATGCCGTTCTCGCAAACCCGGATGACAAGGGGCAAGCTTACTTCTTCAGTGGAGAGCGATATGTCCGCGTCGAGGTCAGGCCAGGTGCGTATACTACTCGCCCTTGAGTACGGATTCGCACAAACAACTGAGTCACTGTGGCAGGCACAACCGGTGACACTATCGTCGATGGTCCTCGATCAATTGTGGACGGTTGGCCTTCGCTCAAAGAAGCCGGTTTCAAGACCGTCGACACGATCCTTCCAAGGTCAGACAACCCTGGTTGGGCCTATTTCTTCTCGGGAGAACAATACGTGGTCATCAATGTCAACCCAGGTATGTGCTTCGATGTCTCAGCTGACTTCACCGGCACCCTGAGCGATCATGTGTGTAGGTGGAGTCGACACTATCGTCAGCGGACCAAGGCGTGTCGAGGACGGCTGGCCCTCGCTGAATGAAGCTGGATTTTGGTAGGCTGTTCCTTTTCGAAGAGCAAATTGCAAGTTAGCACCGTTTCTCGAATTCTGCTCATGAACTGTCACTGTCCCGCAGCGGAGTGTACGACGTCTGCAGAAATGAGTCTTGTACTAGTCGCCCTCGAGATCTTGAAATGAATACGAATCATGTTGCCGTTCACGTACCATACCCTTGCTCTTACTTGAAGTTGGTGCGTCAAGGAGAACTTGTGCGCGCGGTGACGGCATGCTCAAGTCGGTACAAGTCACTATTCGTCAGGTTCTTGGGGACGTTGAGGCCAGGGTCCTTAGTCATACAACGTAACACAGTTTGTAAAACCTGAATACAGTATTAGATGGAGAATGCGCATAAAAGAGCTCAAGGGCCAAGAGCCAGGGCCCAGCAAGACACGATGTGACGCCATCACGTGCCTCTTTCTTAGTGTGATGCAGTGACGCAAGTGGTGTTTGCTGGCTGTAGTACTCCCATCAGTATGTCCAGGTTCGTAGATCCTTAGACTCGCACCGTCCTACTGAATCTCACCGTGACAGGTCTCAGCTGCTCCAGCTCGCACTCCCGCTCGTGCAAACACACGGCTTCACCCGCGACACCCTCAGCCGCTCCGTGCTGCATCTCCCCAAGCCCCGCGCAGAGCCGCTGTCCGAAACCGCAGTCACAGCGTTGTTCGGCGAGGGCAGCGATGCTCGCAAGATACTTATAAACGCATGGCTCGATGATGCCCGTGCCCAGATGTGCGCCGCACCTGCACGAGGCCTGAACGACGTTCTCGTCCACCGTCTCCGGCAGAACGAGCCCGTACTTAAACTTCTACCTGAGGTCCGTCTGTAGATATGATCGCCCATGCTGCCTATCACGACCTTGGTGACTTACGCGGGAAAATTTGAACAGGCGTTCGCGCTGCTCGCGTCCCCGCAGTACGGCGTCCCGCCGGTGGATCCTGTCCCCGCGCTCAAACACGCCGGCAACATCGCGGACGAAGCGTGCTATCTCGCAGGTGACACCACGGTCGGTGTGCGTACTCACATAATTGATATTTGAATCCAGCAAGACTTATCTGCTACCCACTGCACAGCTCGCCTGGTATGGACGCCGAGCTAGGCTTGCTACCGTCTACGCCGCCGCAGGTGAGGCATCTATCTAGTCGAGACGCACCGCTCCCTCGTGCTGATCGAGGCTGCTCCGCCAGAGCTGCACCAGTTGACCTCGCCGGCCACGGCTTACTCCTTCCTGGACAGCCTCCTCAGTTCCTCCGCGAGACTAGAGTCCGCCCTCGCCGACGCTGGCATCTTCGCGCAGTATGTGGGCCGCAGCTGGGCAGGTCTCCTCAAGAGCCGAGGGCTGTTCTAGAGGTACAGATAGCAGTTGATGTAACGCACGAGTGCCGCCTTCTAGTGCCGCGGATCGCCCGCGGAGGACAACATGCGAGATGTCCGTCCTGTCGCCGCACCCTGGCAGATACGTTCACAAGTATTCCGAGTATCATGCATAGCTTATCGCATTGCATCCAACTATACCGTGACGGTCAACTACTGTAAGTGGGATATATGCAGCGGGGTCAAACTCTAAATTGCAAGCAGACTATGATACGAATGTATGTGTATATAAGCTGAAGGAACAAGACACCATTCAATGCATGAACATGCAGTCTGGGTGCCGTGGAGGAAGCATGAGCCGAGTCTGCGGCGACAATTGCGTAAGGTTCGAAAAATTGGTGGATATAGGCACGAAAATGCAGGGAGCGTAACACGTCTCGCCGCCTGGATGAATAGGGCGCACGGGCGTGGGGTGTATCGTATGGCACCAAAAGCGTGCGACAGTGCTGCTGGTATTGTAAACGGATATGACGGCGAGAACACATCGGGAGAAGAGACGTGGCGAGCATCGTGAAGAGGGGGTGAGACGGTGTGAGATGAAATCGTGATCAGAAACGCGTCCGAAACGTGCAAGGTGTGAGCGACAATGATACATGTTGATGGTCCAAAAGATGGGCATGTCGTGAGTGCAGTCAGGGTCGTGAGTATGGTGCGTTGCATATTAACAGGGGCTATCATTACCCGCCCAGCGCGTGCGCGCCGGGTCATCCGGCTTCGTGTCTGGATGTACTTGTATGCGGCCCTCCCACAGCGCGGCGGAGGATTTCGAGGGGTCAAAGTGAGCTGGGTCGGAAAGGCCTGACGGCGAGAGCGGCGCGCGTCCTATAGACGACGCGACCAGCGTAGGGACCATAGTCATAATCGAGGACCTGTGTCATCAGAATCAGCGGCGTCTCATCAGCGAGAAGAACGGCAACGGTACGTACAAAGGCAGATGCGTGTCCGTCACTGGCCGTGCCTTCCGGCTCCTATCGACGTACGACGAGGCACGCATACGGCCTCCGCGGACGTGCGCGAACGTGTTGAGGTTATCTCTAACAAGCTCGATCGCCGCGTTCCAGCCCTCGTTATCCGGGCGAGTGGTCGGTAGGGCCTCGGGATTCGGGAAGAGGCGCAGGGCGATGAGGAGCCGCTCGACGGGCCAGCTTGGAAGGCAGCGGATGAGGACACCAAGCGGAATGGACACCATGCCCAGCGCCAGACTGATCCCCCACTCCGCCCCGCCAATGCGCGTCACGCTGAACGCGGCACCACCAACAAACACAATAAGCACTTGCACGGCGATCTCTGCAAGGTTCATCGTGAGCTGCGTGGCCGTCAGAAATGACGAAACGAGACAGACGGACCGATTGCCGTGATGCCCATAAAATAGTAGTTCCTACTGATCCCCTCGAATATATTAAGCCGGCTGTCCAGACGGCGACAATTCACCGAGTTGGCGATCTGCGCGAACACGAAGATGTTGAAGACCACCGTCTGCGCGACCGTGGAGCTGTAGTTCGGGTCGAACGCCAGTATCCGGGCGCCCAGAAAGTGGAACAGCAGCACGACGATGGTCTGGTACGTAGACTGTCCCATGATCTGCTTGTACATCTCGACCGAGAACAGCGGCGCGGTCTTCTTGTCCGGCTTGCGGCCCAGAAGGGCGGGTGACGCGGGGTCCGTGGCGAGCGCGAGCGCGGCGAACGTGTCCATGATGATGTTAATCCACAGCAGCTGCACCGCCGACAGCACGGACGACTCCGACGCGGACGCGACCGCGGACACGAAGGTGACGATGACGGCCGTGACGTTCGTCGAGATCTGGAACTGCAGAAACTTGCGCACCGCGTCGTTCACGCAGCGGCCCCACATGATCGCCTTGACGATCGACGAAAAATTGTCGTCCATGAGGATAATGTCGGACGCCTCCTTCGCCACCTCCGTCCCAGCGACGCCCATAGAGAAGCCGACGTCGGCGGTCTTGAGTGCGGGTCCGTCGTTCGTGCCATCGCCGGTCACACCGACGATCTCACCGAGTTCGCGGAGCTTCTCCACGAGCAGCTTCTTGTCATCTGGAGAGGACCGCGCGAGGACCTGCAACCGGGGAACCACCTCCAGCAACTCCTGGTCGCTGAGCTTCCGGAACACGGGCCCTTCCATAATCAGGCCGCCCTCGCTGAAGATACCGCATTGCAACGCGATGGAGCGCGCCGTGAGGACGTTGTCGCCCGTGCACATCTTCACGGTAACTCCAGCCTTGAAGCAATCGCCCACGGCGTCCCGCACACCCTCCCGCAGAGGATCCTCTATGCCCGTAATCGCGATGAGCGTCAGGTCCCGCGCCAGGTCCTCGTATTCGACCTGGGCGCCACAAAAAAAACGAAGACGTCAGCGAGACACGCGGAGAAGAACACAACGAACACAACACCGACCTCGTCATCCGGGGTGCACGAACTGTCCGCGGGCGGCCAGGACTCAAAGTCGCGGTAGCACAGCGCGATCGTCCGCAGAGTCTGATTCGCGTAAAAGATGATCGTCCGCGTCACGTTATCGTTCGCGAGCTCGTCCATCTCCCGCGTCTCCACCCCGTCCTCATCCCCGCTCCCGCTCCCGCCAACCTCTAGCTCCCGTTCCTCCCCCTGCCCGGGCCCGGGCCGCGCGACGCTGACGTACCGCGCGCACCGCTTCGTGAGGATCTCGCTCGCGCCCTTGAGGTACACGCGCCAGCGGCCCTCGCCGATCCGGACGACGACGCCCATCGCTTTCCGCGCGCTCGAGAACGGGATCATCTGCACCACCTCCGCCGCCTCCCGCGTCGCCCTGTAGTCCGCCCACCCGAGCTCCCTCGCGAACCCGAGCAGCGCCGTCTCCGTTTTGCTCCCGACAAACACGCGCGCGCCCGTCTCCGCGTCCTCGTCCTCGAACGCCGTCGAGTTCACCGTGATCGCCGCGTTCAGCAGCGCGCAGAGCGCACCCGGCAGGCACGCGTTCAGCTCCGCCTGGTCCACCGAGAAGTCATGCGAGTGCTTCCTCACCGCCCCGGCCCCTGGCCGTGCACCACGCACGACCTCCTCGGCGGGCCTGTCCCCGGTGCGCGGCTCGCCCTCGCCCGCCGCGTTCGTGCGCGCGCGGTTCCCGGCGAGGTCGCGCACGAACTTGCAGTGGATCCCGACCGTGCCCGCAACGACGGTCATACTGTTCTGCGTGAGCGTGCCTGTCTTGTCCGTGCACACCACGCTTGCGTTCGCCATCGTCTCGCACGAGCCGAGCACGCGCACGAGCAGATTCTCCTTCGTCATCCGCTTCGTCGCAAACGCCAGCGCCAGCGTAACCGCGAGCGGCAGTCCTGCCAAACAAGGAATTAAAGATACAGCCCGGCTCGCCTCGCCCCGAGTGCGCGCGCGCACTGACAGACGACGTACCTTCCGGGACGGCCACGACGATCAGCGTCACCGATATGATCAGTATGTTCACGAACGCGATGCCCTTCTGGTTCGCCGTCCGCGCTGGGTTGTTCGTGCCGAGCTGAACGAAGAAGCGGATCATGAGGGCGACGAACAGCGCGAGCCCCGCGACGCTCCCCGCCTTCGCGATGAGCTCCGCGAGGCGATTCAGCTTGAGCTGCAGCGGCGTGTCCTCAGTGTCGCCGCGGAGAGCTACAGGGGAAGGAAGGGACCGCACGAAGAAAACAAAAATAGGTCAGTGAGATGTCACCATGTGGGCGTGTGTTGATAGAAGCGCGAGGCCAAGCGGTGGCGGGCATATGAGCGGGCGGGCTGGGCGCGGATGAAAGACACGCACCCATCATGATCCTGCCATTGAAACTCTTCGGACCCACCGCGATCACCACATAGCTCCCGTACCCCTCCAGCACCTTGCTCCCGCTCACCATGAAGCAGTCTGCGTGCGCGCTCGCATGCTCGCCGTGTCCGTCTCGCGCGCGCAGGGCCTCTTCGTAGTCGATCTTCCGGATCGCGTCGCTCTCACCCGTCGCGCCACTCTCATCACACCGGACGTTGTGGCCGCCCAGAAAGACACCGTCGCAGGGGACGATCTCACCTGGCTCGAGCAGCGCGATGTCGCCGACGACTACCTCGTGCACGTCAACGACGTGCTCGACGCCGGCGCGGACGACCTTGACACCGCGCTCCTCCTTCTTCTCGTTGAGGGCCTGGAACTGGCGTTCCTTCTGCCAGTCGTTGATGGAGCCGACGAGGACCTACGGGCGCCAAACCGCACATCAAAACGTACATGATCGGGGCGCGCGCGAGCGAATAAGGAAGGTGAGTAAGTTCCAAGATCAGTGGCAGCGAGAGGGAATGCACGCACGACGATGAGGATCGCGACGATGATGGCGACGCCTTCGACCCAGTCCACAGGCGGCTCACCGGCCGGCCGGGGGGTCCCAAAGTCCTGGAAGAACCCCAGCGCGAGCGATACGACCGCGGCGATGCTCAGAAGAACCTATCACGGGGAAACGCCCGCGAGCACACCTCCTGAGTTTCAATCCAAATAAAAGAACAGAGCGAGGGAAGCGCGGCACGCACCAGGACTTTGTCCTTCAGCGCGAGCCACATCAGCTGCGGGAGCGACTTCGTCTTGCGGCTCGGCAGTACGTTCGCGCCAAAGACGCGTCTGCGCTCGTCCAACGACGCGTCGCGTGCTCTCGCGTCGGCCTCCTCGTCTGTCGCCTGGTCGTCCCGGACGCGGCTCTTCGTGTCGCGTTCCACGGACACGTCTACCTCGCTGCCAGGGCCCGTCACCACGATGCCCGGCACCGCCGCAGCCCCTCTCCCGTCCTCCAGATCCAGCCCGAGGCCGCCCGGGTCCTGCTGACGGTCGTGTCGCTGTCCCGCGTCGTCACCCACGCCGGGCTCAGTGCCAGGGCCAGGCCGCGAGTCGTGGGCCTTCTCGATCGCACGTGCGGACAGGCCATTGCGCGCGTGTGTGCCGAGCCCGCGCAGCAGGCCCGCCGCGCCGCCCATCTGCTCGAGGGACAAGAGAGACTTGGGGTCCACGAGCGACGCGAGGCGGTACGGCTTGAACGCGAACGGGCCCGCATCTATCGCGTCGTCCGCGGAGAGGTCGAGCGCGGGCCGCGGCGCGTCGCCGTGCCCATGCCCCACCCCTTTGACGCCTCCGTCGTGCTCGTTGCCGTCCTCGTTCTCGTTCTCGACGCCGTTGCCGCCGCCGCCACCCACGCCCTTGCCCTTCCTGGAGGGCGTCTCCGTGCGCGCGTCCGGCGGGTTCGGCGCGATGAGCTTCACGCGGCTGTGCGCGGAGCCGCTGCGCGAGCGGAGGGTGGTGTCGTCGAACTCGCTCGCGCTCGCGCTGTCAAAGTGTGTGTGCGTCGGGCTGGGCGGGACGCTGCTGGCGGGTGCTGCGCGCCAGTCGTCGTCGTGGCGGGCGGTGGAGACGGAGACCATGCCGAACTCGACGAAGGGCGCGTCGGGCTCTGTGGCGTCAGAGCGGAGGCTGCTGGCGATGCTGCCCTTGCGGCGGTGGGCGCGGTCGGGGGCGAGGAGGTGGAGAGAGGAGAGGCCGTCGCGCTGGTCCGGCTTGTTGTCGCGGAGGGCGAGGGCGCTGGCGAGGTGGACGCTGGAGTGGGCGGAGAGAGTGGGACTTGGGGGGACGTGCTGGGAGGAGCCGGCGAGGGAGCCTGCGTAGGAGGGGGAGGCCGAGCGGGGGCCGAGGGTGGGCGAGAGAGTGGGAGAGTAGGAAGCGTCGAGGGAGGAGTGGCCAGAGACGGAGGAGCGCCTGCCGGGCGAGAGATAATAAGAGGGAGAGGGGGTGAGGAAGTGGTGGTGCTCGCCATGGTCGCTGGGCGTGGGCGGGCTGACGTCGAACTCGACGTGGGGGTCGTCTATGGTGGAAGAGAGGTCGGTGGTGACGATGGCGGGGATGTCGGGTCTGGTATTATCTGACATGACTGGGATGAGAAGAGAAGCGAGGAAAAGAGAACAAAGAGGAGAGAGGGCGCGAGCATAGGGACGAGCGTGCGTGAAAGGGCAAGGCTGTGTCCACGGAGCGAGTATTTCAACCCGCCAGGCGTGCAAGGAAACATCTTTCGAACGCACCGCCTCTCCCAAATTCGGCCACTCGGAAATCGTGCCAAGCCTATATTGTATCGGGCCGGGATCTCGGCCAGGTTAGCAACTCGGTCAGACACACATATTGAAGGGCAAATTCTTGAACAAACCACAGAGTAATTATATCTTGTAGATATAAGTTCAAGTAACACAACTGTGTGATTATGATGCAGAAAATTCGGGAAGAGGTTGAGCAATGCCTTGGATGGCCGAGTAGGTAGGGTGGCCGAGATCCCGGCCCGATACAGTATATCTAGATTTTTTCCAGCGCCACCTGTCCCAGACGCGTCACATCCAACAGGTCTCGTCCCCTTTCCCAACTCCAGCTATTGAGTTTCTCTCTTCTCCGCCCAAACTCTCTGCGCAATCATCTTGATATCTCCCCAGCCACAGACTGTCCACCCCGCGCAGCCACTTATCACCGGATTGCGGCCCTTGCCGCATTCGGCATCCTAGTCACGCTTCCAACACACTGGCAACCGCTCCCAACGCAACGCTCCCAAGCTTCATGCGCCCGCAGTCCGAGCGAGCGAGCGGCAGACAACGTCTCGACCTCGACGCCGCCCCACGCGAAAAAGAAAATTGGTGACAGCCACTTGCATGTACATGTACATGCATAGCATGCGTGGTGGCACTCCCAGATCACCGTTTGCCCCGGTCTCGACTCTCGCAGCATGCGCGCACCTGCCAGCCACTCGCAGGTGCCCCGGGCCACCTCCACACAGCAGCCCTTTGCAGGCAGTCTGCGTTGGAATATCGAAATATCCTAGAGTGACTGTTCAGCTTTCCACCCGGCGCTGGCAAGACTCTGAAGACCCCTAATAGTGCCCTGCGGGCCCTCGGTCGCACAAGGCGTCTCCCACTCGCCGTTGGCTCACTTCGCCGTCGCTCAGTCTCACTGACATACTCAGACCCCGCTCCTCACAGGGCCCCGTCTACGTACTCGCACGCAAGCACGCCGGTCCTCGCCCCGATGCAGGCGTCCCTGGGTCCGTGCGGAGGAGATCCGTTGATCCCATTAACTACCAGGTCTGAGACTGAGACCCAGCGCGCGCGTGTCCCCGCACATTATCGTGCATCACCAGATGGAGTATCGCAATCGCACCGCCCTCGTCCCTGGCTGGCGTTGCAGTCTGCTTCCGCCCGGCAACGTCGTGCTGCTGCCCCTCGTGATCAGTGGCTGATGCATTCGTACGCTGGGTGTGTGACGTCGACAGCTCGTCACCCACCCGCGTGTGCTGATCGACGTGCTCTATCATTTCATGCCTGTAAGCAAGCAATCCATCGCTCGCCACGTAACACCGTTCCATCAGCGTGAGTGAGTCTCTTCCATCAAGCTTGTCCCGCCTCGCCAGGGCCACCCCGGTGAGACTCACCATCCACGTCCATGGACATTACCGCCACCACAACCAGCCACAGAGAACGGTGGCCAGTGGACAGCGGGCATCGACTGCCCGCCGTACCTGTAACCCAAGGAAGCCCGTCCTTGGCAGATGCCAAGCGCAAGACGCAAGCGTACACATACGGAAACCTTCGCGGCGTGTGGTCCAGGCAATATCAGTTACGGCAATCCCAGTGCTGCGCCGGCGCTTCTTGAAGCTTGAAGCCTGATGCGCCTACCGCACAGATCGAGATACAGATCGTACCCTCCGCCAGCGGTCGTTCCTGGCTGGTAGCTCCACCTACCACACGTGGCATGTACCTGCTCCCGAGTCGCAGAGCTCTCGTGGTTGCGGGATTCCAGACGCGCGCGCGAGCCCAGCTCTCGCAATCATGGATCCTGCCCCAGAGCTCGGCCATGGTCGCGGCACGTTGCGCAGGGACGTCTCCTGCCACCGCTGCATAGCCCTCGGCTGCACGCCGTCCACTGTGGGCCCGTCCCTGCGGCGTCCACATCGCGAGGGTCGTCTGTGCCCGTGTCCGTGTCGGGGCCGTCCACCCCGCGCGGTCACACGCGCACCTGCCACACCTAGACAGGCCGCTTGGTCGGAGCCTGTCCAGTTGGCAGTGAGCCTGTGCGGCAGGGCCGTACGTGGTCTTCGCACCTCAGAAGAGAGCGCATCGCCTCGCCCTGGGGGCGGATGTGCAGTACTTTCTCTGCGACGCTGTCCGCCGTCACGCGGGTCGCACGAGCTCGATCGGGACCACACGAAGCGTCGTGGGCCACGGTCCACGGAGGACACGTGGGTCCGCGTGTGTGCGTCTCGTTCTTGTTCTTGTTCTTGTAACATGATGACGACGACGCGAGCTGTGAGAGGTGGACGGGGCGGAGCATCTGATGCCGATTCTCCCTCTTCCTCCGTCACCTCTCGGATCGCGCGAGATGCTAGCGTGATTGACATCATGATGATGACGATGGCGATATTGGACGAGCTGTGGTACTCGGGCAGTGCCTGGGTGGGGCGGGGGCGAAGCGGCCTCAACTCCAACTCCAGCGGTCTCGCTCAGCATCGTGAGGATCCGATGATGGCGTCGATATGCGGAATGCGAGCGCACGTAGCGCGTATGCTGCACTTGCGTGGTGGAGGTTGTGTGGTTTGTGATCAGTGGCGCCGTGTCGTCGTCGGCGATCCAGGCGTCCTCAGCCAGCCTTGACCTTACCACACAATCTGCAGGCTGGAGTCTCATCTTGGCAGTGCGAGCTGCTTGTGACTGCCTGCGTCCCCGCGTGAGATGACTCATGTCGGTCAGTTCGTGTTCGGAATACTGAGACAGCATCAATGATACGTGCACGGCACGTCTCATATCTCACAGCCCTGAACTCACATATAGATGGCGGAACCTCGTCTCGGTCAGCTGCGCCTTCGCGGTACATCATGCATGATAGTCGAGCAAGTTGCGCGGCAACGACCGCAGAGTGCGCATACAGTCCTCCTCCTTCGGACGGGTTAGGGTTGCGATCTGAGCCTCGATCTGCGTCTGCTTCCGTACGCCGATCCGCGTCGGTTTCGATCCATCATAGGTTGATGCTGGACGTCACCAACTGAATGCTGCCTGAGCCGTTCATGTATGCCAAGGTGTGGGAGGGAAAGAGAAAGCGAGCGAAAATGAGGAGGAGGAGAGTATGGGTTCGCAACCGTGCGACCTCTGCTGTAGTCTACGAGCGAGGTAACAGGAAGGGAGAATAACCGTACTTAGCTTATAACCCGCTTGTGAGACGCGGCGCTAAGCTTTCGACGACGAGAGACGTTTGCGAGTGAGCGGATTACGTCGAGTTTGCACCCAAAGAGGCGGAGAGAGTTATCGGACACAATAGTCGGATTGTTGTAAACGAGTCACGCGCGACCACCGAGTCGCTCCGAACGCGAGAGAGCTAAAGAGTTCGAGTTCGAGAGGGAGGGAAACTGTCGTTTCGTGGATTGCGAGCCCGTATTTATACATCGCGAGAGGGAGGAAACCGCTAGAGAGGATGAACGAACAATGAGGTCATCGAACGCGAGAGAAAGTGAATGACTGCATAAGTGATGCAATGAGCGACGCAGCGCACGGTGAAAGCTAGAGTCCGAGTCGTGAAGAGTGAGACAGTGAAGAGTGAGAGCGAAAGGGAACATTCGTTCGTAAGGTACCGTACCAAAATGGAAGTACTCCGTGCCAGGACAATGAACACCCGCCCAGGTGACGGACGCAGCTCTCGTCGACTTCGAACGTCCGGTCCAGCCTTGGTCACCGCGTGCGTCTGCCCCGCCTCAGGAGTGGCTTCAGAACGCCCTCGTCGCCTTCACCTTCGCAGTCGCCCTTGACGCCGGTAGAGTCGGCTGTATAGTACAGCTGGAAGTCCGTATTACACCGGTATCATAGGAGAGATTAATAAAATAAAATACTGGGTATCTATGCTCTGTGCTGCACCCGGAAACTACGCGCGCCAGTTTCCCTTCCACAAAGGCTACATGCTGTAAGTACTTGACATCAGGCATTCCGTGCAAGGATCGCCAGCAGGCTTGACAGCCAACAATCTCGTCTACTATGTGCCCGTCGGTAATATATGCCTCAACCGTGACGCGTCCATGTATACATGCAGGTACCCTCAACATGTATGTATGCAGACGGGCGTCTCCTTTCAAGTCCCTCCAGATTGAGCCCCACCCACGGGCGCTTGTGTGATCTACCACTTGGGCATACACGTCGCAGCGTATGTATGTCCCAGGAGTGCCATACACCTACATCGTCGCTGGCCAAGGGAAGGTTTGTCTCCTAGCGGCGCGCGGGTATCCGAGCCAGGCCCCGCTTTGGACCTGCCTCAGGCTCGCGCGCGCCCCGAACTTGAGCCCAAATAGTGGGGCTCGTGCACCGCCACCTGGGATGCTGACTGAAATATATTCCAGTGTTCTCCCGCATGATCGTGCGCAAAAACGTAGAGCCGACCTACAGCATCCGAGCGTCGGACAGCAGACTAGGGCAGTCGCCGCGACAGGGACACCGCTCCCAACCACACGACGCCACCCCCTCGACCTTTGCCCTCAGTGTGTGCCGTCCGAGGCCGCCAAGCAACGACGCACCGCGCGTTCTCCCGGCACCACATCTGAATTCTGCTGCGCCGCGACGAAATGGTGGGAGGCTGTGCGCCGTCCCGGCTTTGTAATTAACTTGACTTTCTACTTTCTCCAAGGTCCCGTCGGACTCGGACACGACCTTTTTGAAAAAAAAAAAAAAAAACTACGCGAGAAGGCTTACTCCAGGCTACCACTAGTAGATGGGGCTCCTCGCGAAACGCATGGCAGATCTTCCCTGCCATTGTCCAGCCATAGCCAGGAGCCTCGCACTAGTCCAAGCTCGCGCGACGCACACAGCTTCAGACTGCCCTCAGGATCCACAAAATTTAATTGCTGGCGCCGCGTCTGCAGTTGCGGTGCACGAGGGGACACTTGTGGCCGACCCTTGAGTTGCGGCGGTGACTCGGGCATACTGCCCAGATCCATGCTCCGTGCGCAGGCGAGTAAGCACCCTCTCCGAAGCCGTGTACCTCGAGCTATATGTCCGTCCGTGCGGCCTCTCGTATCACATTCAACTTAACGCCGCCCGGACGACCGCGAAGGCTGCTGCCGTCGCCCGGGACTGGCCGCGCAAACGCGACTCGAATTCCGGCTTAAGAAACGAGCCAACCCGCCACACGGATTCCTCGCCCCAGATTTCGGTGCGGATTTGGCGTCGCCGTCGCAGTCGCCGTCGCAGAGGATGTCGTTACCTGTTACCGCTGCGAGCGCGCGCGGGACCCTGTGCTCTCGCGCATCGGCGGGCACGGTGTCTCAACCTGAGCTTCGCGGATGCGGATGACGGGTTGGCCCACGCGAGCGAGTCTGCCGGGACTCCCGCCCGCCCTCTCACACGTCGAGCTGAAGTACGCGTCCGAGTCGCCCCGGCTCACTGGCACGACACGTCCCCGCACCTCGCTCAGCGCGCCGCATTACGCGCGTTCCCCGCCGATCAGTGGACGCTTCTCCCCACACACAGCCTCAGAGCGCTCGTGCGCGCGCCCCGTCTGCCGCATTCGTCCTGCGTCTCTCTGGTTTCGCGTGGCTCGCCGGGCGCAGCGCCGACGGACCCCTGTTCATAGCGAGAAGCAGGAAGCAGGAAGCACCGTTCAGAAGCGGGAACGAAGATCGCGGTTCGCACCGTCCCTGGATCCTAGTGTCAACTAATACATTGCCCTCGCCCTCTCTATGTAGGACAGAGCCCAGACGGGCGCGAGCCCGTCACCGCCGCAGTGCCCGGGTGAGCGGGCGTGCGAAGAAATCGCGGAGTGAAGCGGCCTCGATAGCTCAATGTTCAATACGCAGGCACCTAGTACAACAGCAGGGGGCCGAAGTGCCTCGGGAAGCCACCAGACCGGGAACGCATCGCGCCGAATCTGCATGTGTGCGTCTGGCCACCGCCCCCCGCTGACACCACGCATCTCGCCGGGTAATCGGGAGGAAGACGAGGGGGAGGGGAAGGGGCAGGCGGGGAGGGGGGAAAGGAGAGTCCCACAGCGTACTAGGATTCTGTCGGAAGTGACGGTCGGAGGCATGTTCGTCGCGGCGCTAGCGAGTGATCGCGCCAGCATGCGCGCCCCCGTTGTCCGCCCGATGCGCTTCGCGAGCCTGCGCTGCACCGCCATGCTGATACGTACTGCGGTTCGCAGCGTGAGGGTCGGACGGCGGCGTTCTGCACCGTGTCCGGCGGGATCTCAGCCCGGTCAGGCTACTCGGCCAGTCGAGTGCGACAGACTCACTTCTCAGTCGGTAGGTACACACACAGTCAGATAGCTGTAAGTCAAAATGATCCAGCGGTGCCAATTTGCGCCAGACCATTCGGTGAGCGTCGAGCAATGCCTCGGACGGCCGAGGTTCCGCTCAGATACATGTAGGATGCCGCCATCGAGGGTGAGCGCACCTGGCTCCGGTGCTGAATGGCTCAGCACACTGGCGGTGAACGATAGAGCGGACAATGCGATGGAATGCACAATGGGGCACTGCATAGCGCGATTATGTCTCGGACAGGCAGTCCCTGGACGATGCCAGCACAGGTTCCTTCCGTGAGACCGCAGCAGGAATGCCGTCACGACGTAGCAATGCAAAAGCGCGCCTCGGGACGCCCAGCAGCGGTGGTCACTCATACCATAGCAACACGGCGACCACGGCCGCCGAAACGGTAGCCACCTTAACGGGAACCTCTTTACACGACGACGCACCGCATCGCTGAGACGTGGGACTTGGGCGCAGGACAGGGCTCACCAGTAGAACTCACTGTCCGATAAGCACATAGAAAGTGAATGCATAAGCACTGATATCATACAAAGAGGATCGAAAGCAAACATGGACGAACAGAGTTCAGGGGTGGGCACGCGCCACACACACTTAACATTACACACACTATCCGTCCCCTTCCACAGCCGGAAGTTCAAACCTACTCGATAATTGACATCGAGGCACTAAGATCGGGGTCCAACGGTGCATCCACCGCATCCGGGTCGGCGATTTTCTTCTCATCTAGGCCAGGTGCGGCCGCTGGGGTCTTGCCTGTCGGTGGAGACAGTGCTGTGGCCCTCCACCCATTCCTCCATGCTGCGAGGCCAGCTATCAGCCCGAATACATTGATCCAAGTCTGCAGCGACACCGTGAGCATGAAGTATGCGGGAGGGACACACAAAATCAGGAACAACTTCATATCTGGGTGGACAACCACCGCGAATCCAGAGCCCTCTTGTTCCGGGCGGAGAGCAAGGAACTCTGGAACGCAACACTCACATCATTGGCAAAACGTCCTGTCGGAGATGACCTGTAGAGGATACCGCCATTCGTCAGTATCGCTTCGCTATAGCTGTACGAGGATAAGAGCTGCAAACGCAAAGTATGAGAAGCACCAGAAGGCACGCTGTGCCCTGAAGCCGAGTCACTTCACAGGGTAGGAACCCGGTTAGTACTGCGCAGGATGAATTAGGGCAACTACGACAGTCCCCGAACCCGCAACGTTTCGTCCATGACAGAATGGAAGCCGACCTGTGGCTGATGGTATAAGCACTGCTCATTCCACCCCCACCTAGAGCTTAGTATGATAGCGGGAACACGTAGGTGACCAACGCGTCAGAAAAAGCCTTGACGCTATGCAGCGGCTCGGCCCCTGATTGCAGCTGAAGCCATTCAGTTGGCCGCAAGCCGCTCGAATCGCCCACGCAACATACAGGAATCCGGACGCACGGCAGCGCACTCCCACTGGCGAAGGGTGCCGCGAGCGCGAACCTAAACGTCCGTGACCAGCGGTTCCCAGCGACTGCAGTTTGGCGAGAGCTTAGCACGCCAGAAGCATGGAATGCACGCCGCATCGTCGTGCACGAACTTGACGGTGTGTTCTATACGTGGAAGATTGTGCGCAGCCCGCATGCAATATGACGCATGCCGCGCCAGTGACGACCTGCATCTGCCCCTCTCAGTCCGATAGCACACACGGAAAACGCGACGATTCGCCAGCCCCTGGGCTTCTCGCTATCACATGTGGCGGGAGGAAACACAGCCTCGTACAAAATGGGGTGTCTTTGGCTCCAGAAGGCTACCAGACGCTTTCCAAGACGGCCTGAGCTGCAGACAAGACACAAGAACACGCAAGCGGCAACCAGACGTCCAGAACGCGGTTACAACGAGTAATGATTGCACAGCCCGATGGACCCAGCTGGATGGATATTCTTCGATAGCGGAGTGTGAGCCTGCGTGGAGGACCCACGCCCGATTGGTGTGGAGAGCACATAGGAGTGAATGATATCTCCGGACGGCACATCCTATGACAGAAGTGACAGACAAGCACGCTACGCCAGCAACTGTCAAAGACAATCGTGGCAACAGTCAGGCCAAGCGAGCTAGGTTTGGGTCACATTCCAGAATTAACGGTGGATGATTTACGCGAACAACTCCCCAGTGTTCTAGACGGACTGAGGTTGCAAGTACCCATCTCTGGGCCCCAGTACGGGGCTTGCTCCCAATACCGCTGAGGTCGAGACGAAAACAAATCGGACGTACCAGTGCAAAGCTTGGGGCAAGTAACTCGTGTTGACAACTACCTCGCCCCAGAACGCGTCCCACCTCTTCTCCAGCTCTTCCTTCTCTGCCGGGTACGACACGGCTGCTATTGCAACATTAGTACGACACCCCATCGGTCCGCAGCAGCGAGGGCTCTCTGACCTTGGACTTGTTCACCGCCTTCTCCTTAGTCTTCAGCAGCCCATAGTCCTCCTTCAAGTGCACAAACTACAACAGAGTGTACACTGCCCACAACCTGCAGCTCCACATCCCGAGTGCGCCCTTGTTGAGCGTCAGTCTCGCCGGCGCCATCTTGGCCTCCGCAGAAGGGAAGGCCGCGGCGAGCGAGAGGAGAGCCAACGTTGCGGGGATAATGTCGTGCGCGAGCATGTAATACGCGTGCTCGAGCGGGTAGTACGCGAGCATGGACCAGCCCTGGAGGCGCTCGATGGTGAGGAGTTGCCGTGTGGGCGGCGGGTTACGCTCAATGGCGGTGAGCCACTGAATGATGGGAAGGAGGCCTAGGAGGTGCTAAATATGTAAGTGGAAGGAGGTATGGGGATGGAGGCGTTAAAGGGTCTGAATCGGCATGCGCAGGAGCTGACCGCATCAAAGCCGTCACGCAAACTCAGTCTCTATCCCAGAGGCCGCGATATCTTAGCTCCGGGTCGTTCTGAGCATCCGCCAACGAGACAAGAGGAGTGACCATCACCCGCACGCTGGGCTGGTATGCATGACCACTGCCCTCGAGCTCGACGGCATGGCGCCCTGGGCCTCATCATACAATCCGCAGTATTTGGCTCGCGGGTCCGTCTGCGCCTCCCTCAGCGACTTGAGCGACATCCCCGACCTCGGCGTGAGGGACGGCTTGGGCCTGGGAGTGCATGCGCTGAGCAAGCACTGGAGGGATGCCAGTATTTGATGGACCGGCCCGTCTGAGCATCCTTTAGGGATGTGAGAGTGCAGACAGGATGCTCTGGGCGAACGAGAGGGATGTACGTGTGATAAGAACGGGTGGGGGCGCTGCAAGGGCCTGTGTGTGGGTGTCTTTGAGACCCCCAGCGACGGATGTGTCCCAGAGATGGTCATGGAGGACATACTGAAGACAATGGGCAGATACAGGTGGCGGAGTAGGTGCAAGTACAAGGCATCGTCGGACGGATTGCAAGGCGTCTCAATGCCGGTGAGTTTGGAGTTCAGACTCTACCGTTGGCTGCTGTCTCGATTTGATTCGCATGGACGGGTATGCATGAGACTGCGACATTTCACTGCTGGATGTGAGATGCTTGCAGATGTCGGGGAAAAGCCGTGCAAGTGAAACGATAGTCACAGACAAACAACCAGCCTGTACCGCGGTACGATTACAGTCGGGGAGAGTCTCAGTGGGGTTCATGATCGTACAAATATACACATATGTTATGGTCGTTGTGACTGTCGAAAACGCGCCCGCATCTCCGCCACCCGTCTCTGGTCCTTGTGCTCTTCTCGCAGCCTCCCCAACTTTCTCTCCAGCTCCTCTGACTTGACCTCGTACTCTTCGCGCATCTTGGTTTTTTTGTCATGTGCAGACATAAACAGGTCATATTCCTTCTTTTCGCAGTTGCGGATCACCCGAGCCCGCTTAATCCTGTACTCGGTCTCCTGTGTCTTCTGCTCCTGTGATGAGAGTTGTTGATGCTCTGCGCGCAGCTGCTCCAAGGTTTGCTTTCGCTCATTCTCTAGATGCTGACATGAGCATTTGTATTCGTTTTCAGCTGCATCTTGGCTCGCGCGGTAGTTTGTCTCCTCGTCTTCGATTTCCTTCTCCAGCGACTGTTCCTCCCTGTCCTGGCGCTCTCTCTCTTGCTGCTCCTCTCGTGTCTGGTGATCCTCCAGGTCCTGCTGTGCTTTTAACAACGGCGGCCCACCGCGTGGCACCAGGGTACGTGATGGCGCCATGCCACGGCGCAACAAGCTGAAACCCTATGTGTGTACACACAATCAGTTCATACACCGCATAAGCAAAGACTGGCATCCAAGTACAAATATGCATACCGGAAGTGGTACAGCGAAGACAGTGGTGAAGAGGCATTGAAATGCACAGAGAAGTAAGATAACACGCATCTCGGGCTTGCAGGTTGTGTGTAGAGACGAGAATGCCTCAGAGAATGAACAGAGTGGATCGGCTGAAAGGAAAATCTTGGGAGGACGAACCAGTCGTGCCAGACTTGACACCTGTGCTGTGGTCATTAATATGTTGCCGCGTGGTTTCACCCTCATATAGAGAGGACTGTTCGCAGTCTTTCAGAGTTTGCCCTGGTTCGTTTGGCATCATGCTCAGGCGAGACAATTCTGGTAACTTTGATGCATAACCTGGCGAACTGAGCGGCAGCAACCTTCCAGTTGCCTATAACAGCAGCGAGTTGCTCGCGCCTATCGCCATGCTTTGAACTAGCTTTATTCGCTGTCTCTATGGAGTAAAGACCCAACACAGCCTCGTGGAGTTCTTTCCGCCACGCGAACTCACCAACAGTCCACACGAGTGGCACGTAGGAAGGCCGATCACTCTGGCCAGCCTGCATCCCTCAGCACAGTCAGGAATGCTGTCGTCATGTGGAATACGCGAACGCGAACGGGGCTCGAACACTGGCATCGCGAGACAAGAAAGCAGCCCAGGATGGCGCTCACCACATGCATACTCTTGTGTACAGTCACGGCGGGGCCGCCCTGCCCCCATCGCATCCACAGTGAAGGATCCGAGTCTCAACCTGGCCTCCTTGACTTGGAGGCCGACCGAGACGTGCTGCACCCGCACAGGCTTCCTCCAGGGCATGCTGCTTCTTTCGAATCCCGTCTGTGATCACAGAACGCGGCAAAGCACCCACCCACTCGTATTCCTCTCAGCGGGGCACTACGGCAGCCCACGGTCCACGGACAGGCTCCCGCCGTGATTGTCCAACTCTTGGATGGAGGACAAGATGCGAAGTGAGATTCAGGGGTCTTCCGTCCCACCAACTCACCAGCCAACCACTGGTATCTGCAGACTGGGTTGGATCGTGAATCGAGGCGTGCTGCGCATCTTAGCGCGTCGAGGTACAATAATGGTTCGCACTAAACCGCAAGCGCTGGCGTCCATGATGTACCTTAGAAGACACGTCACTCACCGCTCGCGGAGTGGAATGCTGATCAAGCCGCAGGGATGTGCAGGACCCCTCCACGCCCCGCAGTTGACTCTGGAGCCCGGCCGTCTGATATTAGACGTGCGGCTCTGTTTGTGTCGCAAGCCTCCTTTGCTGAAATTGCACGTATCTGCGGGATCTCCTGCCTTCTCCGCTCTGCTCGACTCTGAACCCAAAGACCGTGGAGATAGTGGGTGGCCGAAGCGAGCCTGGACCTGCAGGGACAACCCGCCCCATTCACATCCTCAGCTGAAGTCCGGCTCACTGGCACGTCCGTCCCTGGCTGTCGACACCCACGCCTCGCTCCGCGCGCCGCATTATGTGGCTCCCCGGCCGATCAGTGGACGCTTCTCCTCACACTGCGGACTTTCGCAGCTTAATCGTGGCGGAAAATGGAAGGAAAAGGGGATGTGCGTGTATAAATTTTCTCGCAGTGTACTGCACTGGAACATGAGTGGAACACGAGTCACGCAATGTTCATGCATTGTTCCGAGGCATAACAGGAGATGAACACTTGCCATTTACATCCAATAATAGCCCGTAGTACAGTTAAAATGTTCAGGGAGCAGGCATAACATGTGAATGGAAAGTACATTGCTTGATGTAGTAGCATTAAATACTTCCTAGCAATTTACCAATCATGTAAGTGTCTGGGACATTCTAACTATGCTGTGGAGTAACATCGTGTGGAAAACAGCATGTACAGATCCTATTGTCCGCCCCGGAACATTGGAAGAACAAAGTGTGACATATTGTCTTTTCATTTTCCAACTCAGTACACTGCACATAAATATATACACGCCCGCCCCTTGTTCCTTCCATTTTCCGCCGCGGTCAAACTGCCAAAGCCCGCAGTGTCAGAGCCTCAATGAGCGCTGGTGCGCGCCTTCCTCCCGCATTCGTCCTGCGTCTATCTGGTTTGGCACAACTTCCCCCATTCATAGCGAGATGCAGGAAGTGGGAAGCACAGCTCAGAAGGGGAATGAAGCGCGAGGTTCACGCCATCCCTGGATTTTACACAATGCCAATTATCCGTGCCCTCGAGGACAGAGCGCAGAGACAGACGCGAGCCCAACCACCGTTGCATTGTCCGAATGAGCGCGCGTGCAAAGAGACCCCACAGTGAAGTGACCAAGGCACACATGAGCAAGTGCTGAAAACAACTGGTACATACCCCCCTGGTGAGAACTGCCCCGGGCATCGTCCAGGCATCCACATTAGGTACTTGCACAAATAAAATGAATAGATTGCAGGTATAATATCTAGGCTAGTACTACTTTGCTGTAAGTACCACAGCAAGGTTTCTTTGAGGCTGTGCCTACTGTAACAGTAACACTAGCAGCTCTATCTCTCTTCAAGGCAGCCTTCACAGGTTCTATTGCATCACTGTCTGAGATTGCAGAATCTGCCCTGAAGCTTTCTGTGGTAGCAGCTTGTATGCCCATGAATGTTTCCTCAGCCTTAGAAATAAACATATCAACCACCATCTGTGCTGGGAGTGCCACTTTTGCATCCTCAGACTCTTCATAGGGCAATGTGTGCTGAGAGATTATATGCAAATGGTCTGTATACTTCTAGATTATGACAGAATGTGCATGATCTGATGTTGGATGCATAGGACAGAGGATTGGGGTATTTGTGCACTTTTTCTGATCACCTGGATTCACATGGTGCATTCCTTCATAGTAGTATGGGCAATTGATTGGAACATGTAGCTTTCCATTCTTGTGAAGCAATAGATGAGTTATGCAAGTATCTTCACAACCACAGAATCCACATGGGAACTCGTGTAAGCACCCTTCAATAGCTGTGTCGATGGGCAGTGCATAAGCAAGCTTGTGTGCTGGCCCCTTGGAAGCGACCAGGGCTGAACCCAGCAGTGAAATGGCTCAATACGTAAATACCACAGCGGCAGGAGCCGAGTGACTCAGACTCAGGGAGCCACCAAGAACGCATCGTGCTGATCTATCTGTGCGTCTGGCCACCGCCCCCCGCTGACAGCACGCAATGATCGAGCCGCGCGATCGGGACGGGTGGTGGGGAGAGGAAGTCCCACAGCGTACTAGGATTCTGTCCAAAGTGACGACTCGAGGCATGTTCGTCGCAGCTGGATCACGCCGGCGGGCGCCCTCGTTGTCCGCTCGATGCGCTTCGCGAGCCTGCACTGCACTCCCATGCAGATACATACCACAGTGCACAGCGTGAGGGTTGGCTGGCGGCATTCTGTACTGTACGGATATCCGTACAGTCACCTCTTGGTCAGTATGTACACGGTCAGGTAGCTATGAATCATAGCAATCCAACAGTGCTGGTATCGTGTCAAACTACTCAGCGAGCATCGAGCAATAGACAGATGGTCCGAGATCCTGGCTGAGCATGGTATGCCATGATTGAGATTGAGCGGCCCAGTACGCTGACGGTGAACAATGAATCGGACACCACGATGGAATGCACAACGGAAACTAGCACGGATCCTGAATAGGCAGTCCCCTGGACGATGTATTGGTACAGGTCCTTTCTGTGTCTCTGGTGGTAACCGCCAACGAATGTGAGACCGCAGCAGGAATGCCGTCACGACTTCCCAGTGCAGAAGCGTGGCTCGGGACGCTCAGCCACACTCAATCCATAGCAACACGACGACCACGACCGCCAAAATGCCGTGAGTGGCCGCCTGAACGGGAACCTCTTTACGCGACGACGCACTGCATCACTGAGACCTGGAATTTAGACGAAGCACCAGGCTCTCCAGCGGAGCTCACCGTCCGGTAAGGATATAGAAAGCGAATGCGTAAGTAACACTGATATAATACAAAGAGTCGGAAGCGAGTCTAGACGAACAGAATTCAGGTGCGGTCATGCACCACACACCCGAGTCAACCCTTACATTACATGCCTCATTTCCGTCCCCTTCGACAGCCGGAAGTTCAAACCTACTCAATAATTGACATCGAGGCACTAAGATCGGGGTCCAACGGTGCATCCACCGCACCCGGGTCGACGAGTTTCTTTTCATCTAGGCCAGGTGCGGCCGTTGGGGTCTCGCCTGTCGGTGGAGACAGTGCTGTGGCCCTCCACCCATTCCTCCATGCTGCGAGGCCAGCTATCAGCCCGAATACATTGATCCAAGTCTGCAGGAACACGATGAGAAATATGTGGGAAGGACACTCGAAATGAGAGATAACGGCATATCCAGTTGGACAACTACTGCGATCCCGGAGCGCTCTTGGCTCTGGGCGGAGAGTAAAGAACTCAGGCACTCACATCGTTTGCAAAGAGTCCTGTCGGAGATGACCTGCAGAGAACACCGCATATAATTAGTATTGCTTCGCTATAGCTGTACGAGGATACGGGCAGTAAACGCAAAGTATGAGAAGCACCAGAAGGCGCGTTATGCAGTGAAGGCGAGTCACTTCATAGGGTAAGAGCCCGGTCAGAACTGCGCAGGATGAACTAGGGCAATTACGACAGGCCCTGAACCCGCAGTCACTTGATCGTTTCATCCATGACAGAATGAGAGTGGATGTCGAACTGATGGAATAAGCACACCTCGCCCCACCCCCACCTAGAGCTTGATACGATAGCGGGAGAACATAGCTGACATCGAGCAACGCGCCATAACAGCCTTGACGCGATACAGCGGTTCGCCTCCTGATTGCAGCTGAAGCCATTGAGTTGCCCGCAAGCAGCTCCAGTCACCCACGCAGCATACACGTATACGCGTATCTGATTACATCTCCCGCCAACAGGCGGACGCACGGTAGCGCACTCCCACTGGCGAAGGGTGCCGCGAGCGCGAACCTAAACGTCCGTGACCAGGAGTTCCCAGCAGTTGCAGTTTGGCGAGAGCTTAGCACGCCAGAAGCATGGAATGCGCGCCGCATCGTCGTGCACGAACTCGACGGCGAGTTCTGTAGGTGGAAGGCTATGCACAGCCTACAGGCAATATGACGCCCGCCGAGCCAGTGGGGCTCCAGACGCTATATCCGCCCCTCTCAGTCAGATAGCACGCGCGCAAAACGCGACGATTCGCTAGGCCCTGGGCTTCTCGCTATCACATGTGGCCAGACGTAACACTGCCTCGTACAAAAATGGGGCGTCTTCGGCTCCAGAAGGCTACCAGACGCTTTCCAAGACGACCTGAGCTGCAGACAAGACACAAGATCACGCAAGCGGCAACCAGACGTCCAGAACGCAGTTACAACGAGTAATGATTGCACAGCCCAATGCACTCGGTGCGATGGATGTCCTTCGATAGCGGAGTATGCGCCTGCGTGGAGGAACCACGCCCGATTGGTGTGGAGAGCACATAGGAGTGAATGAAAGATATCTGGGCGTCACATCCTATGGCAGAAGTGACAGACAAGGACGCTAGAGTCGCAACGGTCAAGAGTAATCGTGGCGGCAGCCAGGCCAAGGGGCAAGTGAGCCTAGGTTTGGGTCACATTCTCCCAGAATTAACGGTGCATGATTTACGCGAACAGCCTTCCAGTGTTCTACACGGACTCCCGTTGCAGGTAGCTGCAGTGACCCGTCTCCATGCCCCAGCACGAGTCTTGCTCCCAGTTACGCTGAGATCGAAAACAAATCGGACGTACCAGTGCAAAGCTTGGGGCAGATAGCTCGTGTTGACGACTACTTCGCCCCAGAACGCGTCCCACCTCTTTCCCAGTTCTTCCTTCTCAGCTGGGGACGACACGGCCTGCTACCACGACAACATCAGTCCGACACCCCATCGATCTCAGACAGTGAGCGTTTTCTGACCTTCGACTTGCTCACTGCCTTCTCCTTGGTCTTCAATAGCCCGTAGTCTTCCTTAAGGTGCAAAAACTGTAGCAGAATGTATGCCGCCCAAAACCTGCAGCTCCACATCCCGAGCACGCCCTTGTTGAGCGTCAGTGTCTTCGGCGCCATCTTGACCTCCACGGACGGGAACGCCACGGCGAGCGAGGGGAGAGCAAGCGTTGCGGGGATGATGTCGTGCGCGAGCATGTAGAACACGTGCTCGAGCGGGTAGTACGCGAGCATGGACCAGCCCTGGAGACGCTCGATGGTGAGGAGTTGACGTGTGGGCGGCGGGTTACGCTCGATAGCAGTGAGCCACTGAATGATGGGGAGGAGGCCTAGGAGGTGCAAAAGACGTGAGTAGATCGAGGTAAGGGGATGGAGACGGCACAGGGGTCCGAATCGCCTCGGCCAAGTGTTGCGCAGAAGCTGACCACGTCGTATGTGCAGGGAACGCAGAGTGCGATGTGTGCCAGATACATTAGATCTACACGTACCCCAGAGCCGGAAGAGCATTCGCGCGTCTCCCGCGAGTCCTGCAAGCTTTGCCATCCCTGCCGACGCAGAACTGACGGCCGTCGGCCTCAGACCCGCTCGGTGCTGCAGACGTGTCCGCAAGTTCAGGAATGGAATGATGAGCTTCAGAGTGTACTCCAGAATCTGTGAATACGGCGCCGTCAGTTGGCGCGATGCACTACACAGGTAGACCGGGTGATGGTCTACCGACCATGAAGAACTTGCTGGCAGTATGGATACCATGAGATGCCGCGTCTTCATGGTAAACACAAGTTGTCAGCTCACTCGCTACCGCTCCATGTGCTGAGGTATCGCACGAGATGGTTCAAGGTCTCCGAGGGCTGGACGTGCGAGAATGCTCCGAGTGTCAGGTCTTCGATTTTCGCTGACGAGAGTGCTTTAGACGATCGAGACATGATTGAAGAAAAGGAGCTGAGGAAGGAGTGTGTCAAATGCGCTGAACGATGGCAGCACAGGAATGGAGGACACTGTTTTTGTAAGTTCACGCGTCAGAACTCAGAAGTGCGGGTCCATTAGACGCTCCCCCGCACGGAATGACACTCCATAACACGTGGCGGTCCGTCTAGTACTGGTGGGAATCACTTACGTACGCACGCACCTAGCTCAAAACCTCGCCCGCGCGTCAAAGAATCCTTTGAACAAATCCATGAGGACACAAAGTTCGGGCTCGGTGGTTGCTCTTCCGTCTCCTTGTCCGCGTTCCAGTTCTCTAGAGCGACCCAATGGCATCTCTTATGCCTGGCCTTTCTCCAGTAGTGGAGCCGCATCCGTTTTGACTAGTTTTCTGCCTTTTACTTTCGGAGGTGTCGCTGATTTATTGGCTGGCGCTCATGACGAGATGGCGGGGATTGGAAGGATGGGATTCTGTGCTGGGGAGGGCCTACATGTCTTTCTGGGGTGTGTTCATAAATCAGTTGAATATATTGTTATCTGCCACACTCTCGCCGATCTTGCAACTAAAGAATTATCAGGATGGTAAGATTTACTTCTACGGCCACTGTTGGGCAGGTGGCTGAAGACAACAAAGGCAAGGGTTGATACTAGCTTGCTAACGTAGTTCCAGAAATACATCCAAGAACATGCCCTCGCCTCGGCTTTCCCATTGTGCACTTCACTTCTGTCCTCCCTTCGACTGCGGTGCACTCGCCGCTACCTTTCCTACCATTGGCATGGGTCGTCTCGAAAACACCATTTTCCGCTTAACAACTGCCATGGCATCCCAGCTCATCGGCTGCGCAGATCCTCGCCCGTCTACCGATGTGTCTGCATCCCGTGGCGCGTCGTCTGGCGTCGTAGAGGATCGATGAAGGACAGCAATTGGTTTGGGAAGGTTCGCGAGCCTGCCTTCGAGTAGATGATGTCCTATAAGGAGCGTCGATTTCTTCTGCATGTGCATGCGAGTGGGTGATAGTGAGGTCGTGACATATTGGATATTTGTATAACACGCACTGTCGCTTCATCTATCCGGAGCGTGCCTACCGTTTGTCCTTCTCTATCACCCTCCACTTCGAGTGAGCCCTGCAGCTCGATGAGGACCAGTTCCTTGTTGCCGAATTGAGCGAGTTGAGGAGGGAATGTGGGACCCGATCGTGAGCTAGAAGGTCCCGGCAGCGATACGTTGATTGGGATCATCATGTTTGAGTCACAGAACAGATGAGAGGACGGGAGTTGGATGAGAGACAGGATCGCGTCTTGACTCTTGAGTCGCGTCTGCGTTCGAGTGATTGGTGGACGCGTCTGTGGCAGAACGCCGAACACGTGAACTCTGCTCTTCCCTCAAACACTCCCAGGTTCCATCATCCTTGTCCAATTCTGTTAGTCTCAACATCGTGTCTCTGCTTGCGACACGAGTACTTGGTCACACGCATGGAGACGAATCCAGAAACCACTCTTGAGTTGACCGCTGGTCGTCAGCTTGTCGAGCTGCCTTCAGGGACTAGGCTCGAGTGCGATGTAGCTCATCCACGTAACTCTTCTTATACGAGCTCAAGTGGCGACTCGGGCTCCTCCAGACGCAAACTCGCAGTCTGCTTACACCCCTGGTCACGGCTAGGTGGGCAGATGGAAGACCAGTGCGTCACTCGCCTCCACAATCTCGAATCGGACCTAATTCAGTGCTGTACTCCCTGGCAACAACAACTCCATTCGTCCAACTGTACGCCATTTCGTCAAGAGTCCTGAAAATGCTCGTCAAACCACTAAACAAACACGAATACCACGTCCTTCGGTACAACTCCCGCGGAGTAGGCAAATCGTCCGGATGGGCGTCCTTCACAGGCATCCGGGAAGCGCAAGACCTCCGCGAGCTTGTCCAATGGGCAGTTGAGCGACTAGGGCAGGTCAGCTCGATAGTTCTTATTGTGAGTATGCCTTGCGTCCTCCCTTCCACGAGTCACCTGCATGCTGCATATCCACACCCATAGGGCTACTCCTACGGGTCTCTCATTGCGGCCCTCCATCCTCCTCTTGACGAGCCGAAAGTATCGCATATTCTCCTCTCATATCCTATCGGTGTCAGACACTGGCTGACTGCCTTCCACGGCGGCACGCACACCTCTGCGCTCAACTCGCTCGTTCGGGACACTCGCGCAAACGTTCTTGTGATTTGTGGTGATCTGGATGACTTCACTACCGTGGACGCGTACGAGAAGTGGGCGAGGGGACTGGGCAATGCGGCGAGTAGCTCGGACTTAAATTCGGCAGGCAAGCTTCAGACCGTAAAGGTCGAAGGAGCAAATCATTTTTGGAGAGAGAGGCATGCAAGCATCAGGCTTGTCGAGATAATAGAAAACTGGTTGCCTTGACCCTTGCACATTCAGACCTTAGTGTGCTGAAGCTACGAGAGATACCATCCATCAGCTTAGTGTTCCATGTAAGGAGACAGCTGTCCTGGCGCTATGGAAGTTTCATGACCTGATTTATATGCCATGAAGGGAACGGATCCGGAGAACCGAAAACCGAAAACCTGACACTCGGAGCATTCTCGGACGTCCAGCCCTCGGAGACCTTGAACCATCTCGTGCGGTACCTGTGCATATGGAGTGATAGCGAGTGAGTTGATGACTTGTATTCATTACCAAGACGTGGTAACTAATCGCCTTTAGCAGGTTCGACACACGCTCTGGAGCTCGTTTATGTCTATCTGATGCTGCGCTCTACACACTATGCTCCCTGCTGAAAGGGATGCACACCGCCCGAGTCGTCGCGCAGTTCTTCTTCTACTTCCATGCTTCTCAGTATCCCTGCGCGGACCTCCAGGGCTTTGACATATCAGTGAGTGCCCAGCTGACCCCATCTTAGGGACGCAAGAACAGGAGACGTTCTGTGATGCGAGCTGTTTTTCCGAGTAAGGGCGATGATAACTCGTCGCTCTGGACGAGAGGTGGGTGTGCACGAGTATACAAGAGGAACGACTTGTTTTCCATACGAAGGCGGGCTGATTTATGAGCCTATTTGTGCACTGCCATATACGGTACTTACTGTCTATCAGAACGCGGCATGAAAGGCATCGCGCACACGGAGGCATGACTGTCATTGACACGGCGGTGAAAGGCGTCGCACGCTCAGCTCAGAATGTTCTTTCCTGCTCTTGGACAACCTCTCCATCCTGGCCAAGCCCAGCCATCGCACCTCTGCTCCCGACATGAGTACTTGCCGGCAGACATGGCGCTGAAGCCGACATCCTCGACCACCGATCGTCAGCTCATTCAGGCTGATTCAGCTACCTTCAGAGACTACGCTTGAGTGCAATGTAGCTCACCCACCTATCTTGTCTTACACGAGCTCGGATGATGGCTCAAATGTCTCCGATTCCAGAGCCAAGCTCGCCGCTGCCTTACACCCTTGGTCATGGCTAGGTGGAAGACCTGTCTGTCACTCGTCGTCTCCAAGAGAACCCTGAGTCTAATCTAATTGAGTGCTGTGCTGATTGGTGACAACTCCAACTGGATGTCTCTGTGTCAACTGTGTTAGGATCGCTCGCCAAACCACTGCATAGTCGTGGATACTATGTCCCTCCATACGACTCCGTGGAGTAGGCCAGTCGTCTGGATGGTATCCCTCACAGGCAGCCGAGAAGAGCAAGACCTCCGCGAGCTTGTCCAAGTGACAGTCGAATGCTTAGGATAAGTCGGCTTGATAGTCCTCGTTGTGAGTGTATCTTGCATCCCCCCTGCCCCGAGCCTGCAGACTGCATACTTACACCCACAGTGCTCTTCCTACAGCTCCCTCGTTGCATCCCTACATCCTCAACGAGCCGAGAGTATCGTATTTTATATCCTATTGGTGCCAGCCAAATGTGCTAGTAATCTATGGTGACCTGGACAATTTCACCAGTGTTGAGACGTATGTAGGCAACAGAAGGGGCTGCACAATGCCGTGAGTAGCTGAGATTCAGCCTCGGAAGGTAAGAGCGAGTATCAAGTTGACGAGATAATCAAAAATTGGTTGCATTGACTCCTTGCACATGCATGCTAGTGTCTTCAAGCTACCAGACATATACCATTAATGAGGTGCCTGGTGGATGCAGGGTATTGACAGCCGACTTGGCACTATGAAAACACTCTAACTTTCTTTTGTATTCTGGAATCGGCTTCAAGGAGGATGCGGAGGTGCTTCAGCGCTTTGGCGAGGTGGCGCCGCTTTGTAATCGTCTCTCGCCGCGTTTGCGATTCTCTAAAGACCCGAAAAAAGCTGCAATGCTTGGCCCGTGCAATACAAAGGCGCGGATCCTCAGTAGGCCTCGTTGTATTGTGTGGGTGCTCGAACGAGTCGAGCCACAACCCAGGAGCTAGGTCATCGACGCAGCATAGCGGGATCTTTCTGCCAGTGTCAGGCGACTTCCACCACGAACCCTTGACCAACTCAGTCTGATGGCCGAACCTTCCGTCATACATAATTCAGAAATAGTGTAGCGTTAGGTAGCGTTGTGCTCTCTGTGCGTGTTTTTGTCCCTTTGATTGGCCCTCATGACATTGCGTCGTCCTCGGTCATGATGACATGCCATGACCCTGTGCCACGCTCTTGATGGCGTACCATAAAACATGACGCAGAAGACTGGCAGTTAGCAATGCGCGTGGAGGTACGGCAGTAGGGCTAGCATGACAAATGTATTATTCTTTTTCACTCTCTCACATCTGACTCTGGCAGCGTGTGCGCAAGCACGGCCTGCACTCAGCCATTCGGACAGGGCCCACTGCCGACTTGTGCGGGTGCGGGGATCCCATACCGCGCTAGGCAGTCTGTTTGCCTTTTAGGGTCAAACGAAGCGCTTTTCTGATCTTCTTCCAGGGATTGATGTACGCAATGATTGAACAACCGCCTGATCGGTCTCAGGCGGTCCAACATCCCCAACACGCCGGCGTTGTTTTGCATTATCATTACCAGGGTACTTATGATCCTCATCCGCAGGACCTGATGTACGTTGTTTACCCTCCCCTTTGTCTGATCACAACACTCAGGCTCTGTATCCCATCATGGTGTCCACCCGACTAGGAGCCAAGATACAGGTCGCTATCACACTCATACTCCTTGGGACTACGCAGACGACTGCCGCGGACTTGCTGAGGGTCCCTGTCACATCTACTCTGGTGTATGTGTACCCCTTTCATACATGTAGTTTTTAGACACTAAGCACACATTGTTGTCACAGACCCTCTGACTATCGCATGCAACGCAATGCCTTACTCTGTACTCAACGGCGCACATAGTCTCCTTGTCTGTAGACCCATCCGCACCGGTTACAAATGCGCAGGTAAAAGTTGTCGCAGTTGGTAGAGCTTTTCATTGTGTCCATATCCAATTTAGGGCTCACTAACCTGAATATTACATTTAATTCACTGATGTAGTACAAGCCGGAGACCACCAGGCGTTTCCTTCTGTTCTGGTTGAACCGGCAGTGCCATTCTCTGGGTAGGGGTGGAGCAGGAGTACGTTCCTGGGCCGTACACTCAAGTGTAAGCTATGTATCTCTGTGCATCCAAACTATCACGCTTACTTGTGCGACACAGAATTAATGAAACATTCAGCGTTGGTCAAGCACACAATTCCTCCTCCTGCTTGTCAGAAAGTTCACACCAGATCACTGACAGATATGGCGAAGGGGGCGTCAATGGGACCGTTTACAAGGACTGTATTACGATTGGAACTGCCACTGCTCAAAGTCAATTCATAGGCAGTGAACAATATATGTATGGCTTCTCTAAGGTATTGCCTATTGACGGCATCCGTGAGTGTTCGACACAATTCATCTTTATTGAACCATTATAACCTTTTGAAAAGTCGGTCTCGGTCCACCCGGCTCGAACTACGGCGAGGTATCTGGATACAACACAACCCCGACTTTGGTAGAGACACCATATTCACAAGGCAGCATTAACGAGACTATTTTTGGCATTCACATTAGCCCCTTCATCGCTGGCGAGGAGAACACCGGAGAGATCACATTTGGAGGAGTTGACCCGAGCCACTTTACTGGTGCGTGTCATGTCTCCGAATCGACCCCAACTCATACCGGACCACCTCTTCGCAGGCGACATAGTGTGGATTCCGCAGAGTGAGCCGACGAATCTCCACTGGGACTTCAATGTATGTCCTGTAGATTGCTGGTTCTGCCGAGGTTCAGTTCATGTACTCCCCCGACCACAGATCTCCAGCTTTGCTTGGGGTAACATCACCGCTCCGACACCTCTTTACGGCCGCACGGACACCGGCACTATCTCCATTCCATTCCTGAGCAAGTAGACATGACTGATGCGCTGCTGGTGGCTAACACTGTCTCTCTAATTCAGTGACCAGATCTTTGAGATCTCACAAACCGTCCCAGGCACCAGTGTCGACAATAGCTCTGCGCTGGCTACCTGCCTCATCTTCTCGGGAAACATGCCTGCAGAGAACCTACCCTCGGTGGATATCGGCCTCGGCGACATGGTCGTCTCTATCCCAGCAAGCCAGTGAGTGCTTGCGGTCCCGAACTATTGTGACTGATCCGAGTCCGCTCCAGGTATATTGTGCCGGAAAGTGTCTATGCTGGATTGAACATTACCGACGACGGACGCACGCACACGTGGTTGTGTGCGGCCGGACCTAGTATGGTCACCTTGGGCCAGAAGGCTCTGGAGGTCATCTACTCCGCTTACGACTGTACGTTTTCTACGTGATGGTGGAAGCGCATTCGCTGACTCTGATTACCTCACCTAGTTGGAAACCATCGTGAGTTGTGACGATGATCCATGAAACTAGGCAATAACTTCTGATCTCTTCATATAGGGGTTGGGTTTGCCCATGCTGCCTGACAGTTTCTTGGTTTGTTACAATCATAATTGCCTCATTCTTTGGTCGTGTTCAGCACCAAGTCAGCAGGGATAGTGTCATTTTCATGTTATTCACAACTCGTCATCCCCGGACGATAGCACGATATCATACTATCGTAGCTAACTGGAGTGCGAAGTTAGTTTGTTAGTATCGCCCGAAGAGCCCAGAATTCTGAATGCATGCATTCAGTCATGGCAGTCCAGATTCCGGTTCGTAACAGACATTCTCACACCTAAGATGTGAATGCTAGCTGAATGAGATTACCAACGAGGCCACAAGAGCCGTTGTACATGACAAGTGGGCTGGCCTATAAATGACAGCAGTCATCACAGACGTCGATGGCAGCGTACGCAATTGGAGGACGGGCAAATGTGTTCCACCTCACGGTGCCAAAATGCGTACAGGGCATAGCAGTAGTCTTCAGCATATTTGGACCATTCGACCGTGACGGGGCCACTGGGTACACCACGACACCGACAGTTGTCGAAAATCTGTACTCGGATGACAGTATCGACGAGCACGATGTACTCGTCGGCCCGTCCGTCGCTGGTAGGGAGAATGCAATGCATCCTGAACGGCTCAGTACGGGAGGGAAAACTACATTGCAGGCGAAATTGCGCAAGATACCCCCTACAATCTGCATCATATTGGAGGAACATCGCCACGCCGACGCCCGCCGCTCATGCTCATATGCAAAGCACTCTACAGTATCGTCAAAAATAGTGTAAGCCCAGTGCTTGTTTGACTCAGCGACGACTACTTCGACACTCTCTGCAACATTCACCAGTCTGGTCATCTCAAGTCGGGAAACCTTTCCCAGAGGGCTTGTAATACATACTGTACATGGTTAGGTGAAGGCTGACCTAATGTAGTCAATCTGGGCTAGAAGGTGCAGGAATACTCCACTTACGACTGTGCGCGGGCGTCGCTCACCAGGTAGGGTTGCCGATGATCTTTAGGTATCAGCTTTGCAGCTTTGCTCGGGCTTCGTAATTACCATCTGGTTTCGTTTCCCAGGGTTTACAGTGACCGTGTCCGTTCCCTTCACAGTTACGGTCGGGGTTTACATGGCACATTGACATGCGGGCTTATACTTATATGACCATTAATTTATGGGGACGCCCAGTGCTTGAAATGGTTCTTAGTACTAGCACTAGTGCTGCACTGCAGTGATACCTGGCCAATGCCAACTCAGGCTGCTCCCTGGCGATTCGCGATTCTAAATCCGACGCACAGGTTTCTGCAGTCTTGGGAAAGTATTCAGGATTGAGGATGCGGCAAACGGCAGACATCCTCCGAGTCGAGCGGTCTCGGCGATGGTTCGGAGGGTTCCGAAATACAGCAGAAGACTGCCTCTGCTCGGTCCACGCATTCGAAAAACCAGAACACATGCCCATGTCGCGCGCAGCACTCACATCCCCAACTCCGGTAGGGAGCGTGGAAATGCTCATGCGTAGACCATTTGTTCTGCTCACAGTAACATACTAGTTAGGATAAACCCATATTCCGTCCGCGTATTACCTATCGCGCACTGCAGCCCATCAACCCAGCGATCTCCGGCTGAGCAGCATTGTGATCTCCCGTCTCTCCTTCAGCCAGTCAGGGAATGTCGCCTGCGCGCCGCTCCGCTTGCCTTCTTTCATCTCGATCAGGTAGTTGGCGAAGACTATCAACGTGCCGTATCGATACCTAGGAGAGGCATCACGTTGCATCAGCTCCTGGACCAGTCGTAGTGGGCGAATCACTACGCACAGATAGTTGATGCCGATGTCCATCAGCTTCCGTTGCTTGCTGCTGCCTCTCTCGCACGCGTTCACCTTCAACTTGTAACTACGCCCCAGCAGTCAGAAACGCCGTCACGCAAGCGAAACCGGATCTGCACGTACTCATAGATCGCCTTTCGCAGATTCTGCACATCCTGCATCAAGTCGATGGTTCGATCCGCCAGACGCTTTGCCATCTTCCCGTGGGAGAGCACGCTCACCAGTTGCAAGATCGTCTTGTACTCTCCTACAGAACAGACCGGAACATTAGTCATAACCCGCCGCACTACGCAGGCCCGACAACGATCTCACCTTGCAAATATGCCTCCTCTTCTGACGGCCCGTCCATAGAGTCATAGTGGACCATACGATTGTCCATGTCATCGTCGTCGTCGTCGCGCTCCGCCAGCACCGCGCCTTCGAGATCGTGCTCCCAAAGCATGGTTGTTGCAATCAGCGATGCTGTGACCATCCCCGTCGTCGTGCGCCCGCGCCCCATCTGGCAATTGAAGATGAAGTCGGCCGTTTTCCCGGAAGTGAGTCCCGCGCGGACGCGTCCCAGGAGTTGTGCGAGGGCAGCGGGAAGCGGTGCCTGCTCGTCCGTCTAGAGTGCATAGAACAGTAAGCCGGATCCCCTTATTAATCACGATGTGCACCACGTACCACTGCTACACGGTCGTAGTTAACCTGAGCCAGGAAAAGGTCAATGAACATCCCCCGAGGCTGCATGCGCTGTCCCAACCGACCTTATAACCCTCCCTCACGACCATGTCGTATACGTCTCTCGGAGTCATGATATCCTCCTCCGTGACGTCTTCCCAGATCGGTATGATAGAGAACACACCGGGCCGCTCCTCGACTTCGTCGTGCAGCAGGATACGGCCGCCGCTCCCGCTCACTTCGCGGATCACATCACGCTTCAGGTTCTCCTCCATCGACTCTACCATGGCGGTTGTCACACCTGTAGCCCTGGGAGTTCTGAGATGAAGAGGGCAGAGTCAACACGAAGGCGACACTCACTCGACGTTCTCTAATGGCCTGTTGACAAGGCGCAGTACGTGCGGTCTACCAGCGACGTAGATTACTGGTTCCTAGCAACCTGTGTTAGCCAACATTGTGCAGGCAGCCGTGGTGACATACTTCTCGCAAAGACGTCCAAAATACCATATTGCTGCCGTTAGGACCAGCATCTACGCGTACGAGCGCATTTCTCAACCTGGCAGACATGAGATACGAAGAACTATCCTGCGAGCGTCAGACCTACCCCTGTAAAGTCGGCATTCCGCTTATGGCGGAATACATGAGCCTTCTATCGTGCGATGCAAGGACGCCTCAACTCACCATCCACACACCCAACTATGGTCTTTTGAGGTGTTAACTGTGAAATCAGCGGCGTCCGTGGGGGACGACGATCCCGACGGCACGAGATGAAGCGTGAGGGGCACTCGGCGGAAGTTCGGGGCCCCTTCGATGCGTCTAGCGGTGCGCACGTCAGTACCGGCACCATCAGCAGCCCGACTCGCGACACTCACTCAGGGAGGCTCATCTTCTGTAGGTTCGAGAAGAAGTCGCTCTTAAGGATGGTCGACGCAGACAGAATGCTCCCGGCACGGTTGGCGACGATCCGTTGCACCTCGTCGGGGAGCGCGACGCCCTCCGTGACGTCGACCCGCTCGAGCGGTTTGAGCATTCCCATATTGTCCGACGACAGCTCCTTCTCAAATGTCTGGATGACTGCAGGCACATACGTGAGGACAGGCGCGTGGCTGGCCTTCGCGGGAGACATACCGGGTCGGTTCTCCACGAAAGACTCGAAGCTCTCAAAGTTCTGCATGGTGTCCGGTTCCATGGACTGCAGGTAGGACTGGAAGACCATGAGCTCGAAGTATCGCCTTAGATTCTGTAGGCCTACGATGTGTGAAGCCAGAATGAGTACGAGACCTGGGTTAGCACAGGTAACGAAACAGAATGACAACCTTTGTGGGCATAGTGCCGCCTCTGCCGATCGTCCGTCGCTTGCTCCGCTCGTGCTCTGGCCTCCTCGATAGAATCTCTGAGGTTGATCACCTCGGCACACTGGTCAATTGCGTCATCCACCGTGCTCTTCACCGCCGGGCCTCTTCGCACCACCCGGAGCAGGTCTGCCAAACCGTCAGCGCGCCGAAAGTCTTTCCGAGCACGAACACATACTGTTGATAACCTGGTACGACTGGCGTGGCCGACACTGGCTGCTCACACTATCTATTGACTGTACTGTCATAGCTGAGGGTAGAGACCGCGTGAGCTTGCGAGGCGACTGCGATACGTGTTGCTCTGCGGCCTTCTCCAGCCACTGCTGGATCAGTAACAGGATGACCTGCACAACCCAACGCAGATATCAACACAAGACACTTTGAATCCCAACAGGGCGTGCGCACCGCCGTCAAAGTACTGCGGCCCCGCCCTAGCTGGCAGTTGACAACGATCGGCGCACCCGACGCACTATTGCGCACCATGACATCGGTGAGCTCGCTCAGATCGCTGAAGTCCGGGGGCCGCTCAGCTGTGATGGGGATCCGTGCGTATGCAAGCTCCGTGCTGTCGTCGGTGTCTCTGCGAGACGCCATGATGTCCTTCAGCACCGACACATTCTTGCTTTCGACTTCTTCCCATACTGGGATGACCGAGCCGTCTGGTGTTTCTGTGTGGAGGAGCAGGCGCCCACCGAAGGCGTTCAGTTCGGAGACGACATCGTGTCGGAGCCGCTCCTCAAGGGTCTCCAGTCTGGAAGACGAAATGCCTCCATAGTCTGCAAGCAAGGCGGGCCCGGTGAGCATAACAAATTGGTAACGTGTGACAACTACATACCTTTCATGTTCCGCAACGTGAATCTCTCCCTCCTCAAACAGTACGGCGCGCCATTGATGTACACGATGGGCTCTTCTCTGAGGGTGATCCACAAAATGCGACTCGCCTCGGGGTGTGCACTGCGTACTCTGCCGACTACCTCATCAATGGCTCCGAGTGTCGGCTGTCCGAGGGCGTATATCTTGGTATTGGGGATGTTGCGGAAGTTGATTGCGCCACGGACGCCATTGGCCATCTCATGCGATTCACTGAGCCATTGATCTGATTTCAAGAGAGTGCTGAGTAACAGAGCAGGTCAGTTGGCGTTCATATTGCTACAGGAGAAGGCATACCCTTCCCGTAGGATGATACCGCTTCGGTTCTGAGCTCGGTCCAATGAGCTATGTTCCGTGGACTAGACATGGAGACAATTGCACTTACACGGACAACGTGATCGGAATATTCATCCCCCAGGATCTGTCCTCCCGCAATGGCAACGTTGTTTTTCTGGCCAGGGACCAATGCACGTTCTTGCGAGCCCGTCTTGGACAACGTCGAAAGATCGTTGATTGGCGCGAACACGTTCAAGCGTGAGCCATATGACTTGCGGAGGAACATGACTTGGCTGAGTGAGAAGTTGTCAATGTGGAGCGAGTACTTCGTTGAACACGTCTCAGACGTACTTCCAAATCTCAGTTCTTGTCTGAGAACTAGTCAAACACGTTTCTGCGATCAAGTCAAGAAAAGCAGTGACACACCTTGAGCCAAGATGAGAAACTTTGGGAGAAGTCACCCTGCTCATCAACGTACTCTGCAAAGGCAATGATGAAGAAACTATGACCCACTCAGTGTTCAGCATGACACCCCTGTGGGATATGAATCACTTACTATTTCTCCAGAGAGCGTGCTGCCTTGACAAGGAACGCTTCTCTCTGTGACTCATCATCCATGGTCGTCGTCAACGAGTACCGAACACGATGCATGAAAATGTCTTCTCGCAAGTTTGTTACCTGGTCGCCTGCTCACAGTCAACCCGTCATCGTGGAGCGGGAAGGACGCAACATACAGGAGTCAACAACGCGGTCCACGAGCTTCTTGGACTTGAGCCCGTGGTCGAGACAGCCGAGTAGACTGAGAATAATACCGTAGTTACCCATGTGCGCCTTTCGCAGGTTATCAAGCAGTGTTGGCTGAGTGAGAAGAAGCTCGATTGCGGACTGTGAGTTCTTGGTCTCGAGGCCTGGGGCGAGAGCTTCAGTCCAGGGTATCGGAGGAAGATTGGACTAGGGCTCACATTGTTGCAGTATGTATGTGATGCGTAGCAGAGAGCGGTTCATGTCGTGCTGCATGTTTGCTTGCTCCAGGGCTTGCTGCAGCTTCATGCTAGACGGCTACTCAAGGATTAGACACAGCACTCGTCGAGCATGTACAAGCCTAGCCAACCTGGCTACCCATAGACTTCTGTGTAATCGATTAAGCATGGCGCGGCTACGTGCGAAGCATGCGACTCACAGACACAATCACTGGTTTGAGCCCCATCCCTCTGCCTCCATATGGATCGTCCAGTCCGCGTACCATCAGCTGCTTGCGCCGAATGATACACGCCCCAACCATTGCGAATGTCGTCCGTACAGCACCCATACCGCAGTTGAACACGAGAGCCGTCGTAGCAGGATCTGTCTGCCTGATGACACGGAGGTATGCATCAAGGTAGTTGTCCTAATATCGTTGCTTGTGAGTGCTCCTAGCTGTGGATTTGTACTCGGATACTTACCTCGATGGGACGGTCTGGTGAGATCGGGATTCTGCGGGCTGTGAACACAGCTAAGCCTGCGAATTCAGCAACACATACCGGTGATACTAAGATGGAGACTTGGTGAATTGAAAGCCAGGTAAAGGATTCACATCACGAACTTCGACATTCCACCCATCTGTCCGCATATTCTCCATCAGCTCTCGCATCGTCCTCACATTCGCGCTGTCGACAGCCGTCCACGTCGGTACGATCGCGCCTTCACCTTCGTCATTCGCTGTGCTCAGCAATCTCAGCAATCCCATGTTCAAACTGTTCATACACGATAATCCAGCTGGGCGTTCACTCACCAATCTCATTATGCGTCAAGACCAATCCACCAAATCTATACCCCAGTTCACTCAGAAATCTCATAAGCAGCACCAAAACGGAGCGTGCTCACCTGCTAGCCTCCAACAGGATGTCGGTCTTTAGACGCTCTTCAATTGCCTCGAGGTTCTCAGCGCGGTCGGAGAGCTTGAGTGTTCGGCGAGGTTCTGAGGCATCGCGCAGTACAAAAGGTCGACCAGAGACGTATACTTGGAACAAGCGAGCTCGTCAACGACCGTTCTATACGTTCTCGTGACAAGAAATGCGGAGGATCCTCGACCTGGACGTACCTACAGGCTCCTCCCTAGTAGAGAACCAGATGACATGGGTTGGATTTACAATACTGGGGCGACACCGGAGCACGGACAAGATACCGCGTAGACCTTGTGTCCGCGGTTGAGCTACTCCAAACACATTGAGGTTGATATCCCTTGGTGCTCTGAAGTTTGGTGCACCGTGGACCGTCAAGCCCAGGTCCAATGCACGCCCTAGTATGCTTGTTCATTTCTCCGCAAGTACTCCCTGCACTGTGCGCACCTGACGGCCAATAGTCGGTCTTCAATATAAACCCTCTCGACAGCACGCTCCCTGTCCGTGTCTTCACCACCGATGATTCCGAGCGCTGCAACTGAGGCATGAGATTAAGCGGTGCCGCTCCTGGCGGGATCCCCATGTCGGTGCGGTCGGGGACTTCACTGTTAGGTCGATGTGGGGGCGAGAGGACAGAGTCGCTTGATATCCCGGGCAACGGATGAGCGCGGACTCTTTCAGGATCTGGGGGGGCTGAGGAAGGACGCGCATCGTGCTGATCCCCCAAGTATGGGGTAGAGTAAGATCGGGAGAGGGATGACATATTAACAGACATTCCACAAGGAGTAGGCGGTGGCAGACGCGCGACGCGTGCCCTCTGCGCGCTTCCGCCTCGCGTGTCAACGGTCACGTTCGCGTGCAGGTGGCTGTTTCACCTCTTGCTCAGGCCAACGCACTATGACAAGCGAAAGAACGAGCTACAGCCACCTAGCTCGCAGAATGGAAGAAGACTCACCCAACCAGACGATTCGCGTCGGCAAACCGACTCCCCCCAAGGCCAACCTCGCAAACACTTTAACCTACCACGGGAAACATTCGGACTCGTGCTCCAGTGCCGAACGGGGCACGCAATCACAGGCGAATACCACAAGTGCTTCGTCCCGTCCGAACAGATTGACTGCCCATGTGGCACAATATACCAGACACGCAGACACATCTTACAAGACTGCCCCTCGTGAACGACACACCGACACATCGTTCAGAAAGCAAGCCCGACAATCAACCTCCCCACCATCCTTGACATGGAAAAGGGGTCGCCGCCCTGGCCCGGTTCATTACGAAGACTGGCGCATTCACGAAGACCGGAAAACTACGACAACGCCGACACACAGGAGACGCAGATGAAGATGACCTAGGCGGGACATCACATGAAGACGAGGACGAGGACGAGGAGAACACGATGGTGATGAAGACGATGTTACTGACAGTAATGTCAGTATGCAAGGCTAGATGGTACTAGCTGCACGGCGACACACCGTCCCCACACACGACACACTCCTAAAAACACCCCCGACCAACGCGTGCACCGAGGGAACAATGCCCGCTCGCACCCTCAGTAGAAGCATCCCGACGACCACCCATGCTTTTCACTCAATTCCTTTCCTTTCTTTCATGACCCCACTCTATATCTGTATTATCATGCTACAGGCAGACTCTAATACCAACAGAACCTCTCCTTCGAACACGACTCTACAGACAAACCCCCAACAATGTACACGACTATATCAGACTCCATACACTACCTCGCCCAGTGCAGCCCCGAATTGGGAGATGACCGGTCAGTGACGCGTGTAAACACCCACAGTAGCACCGGCGGGAGCCCGTCGCGTCTTAGCACATAGTTTGCTTGCTGCGGTTGATAAATGCAGAGGTCATCATCATCACCTCTTATTGCTCTTCAATCACCATCACCTCCTGTGAGTCACTTGTTACGGAACACAATATGTCTGTATAACCTATATCAAGAATTTCTGATTTCGCTGCGCCAAACACGTCGCTCCTATCTAAGTCGGACGTCAGAACGCAGATCTCCCCTTCAGGCCGCCGAACATCACTGGTATGTCGTCTCTTGAATACCAGCAAACAAGGCATCACGCCTTGCAATTTCATTGGCCAGTTCTATCATCTTGATCTGCAAGTATGGCGTTGTTCAACGATGCATTTACGGCACCCGCTCCTACGCCAATAGCCTCCAGCGAATCGCGTTCCCAGTACGTCAACATGGTTGCCTGTTCTGGCGATGCCCAGCTCAAGCTGACCAGTGCGTATTCTATAACTGTGTTTCGTGTTACGACGTCGCCACCGAGTCATTGAGTCTGCGCAGTCGCTGATCTCTGCAACAGTCAACACGATCCGGATATGCGCGGTGCTGAGTCGACCGTTTTTAGCCTCAGCGTGCATAACTTAGCGCACTCTTTGTAGTCCTAATTCATATCTGCGCTATGCATGTTCCGCTCCATAACTGACCCCCCGAGACTACCGAGCTCTCACACGTGTCTTCTCCTCTGGCAGCGCGAGCACCGTGAAACTCAATGTCGCCATATCCGACATGGGATAGGAGGACCGCATCATAGGTATGGGATAATTGCCATGCTACGTGTGTTTACTTCAGCTCACTGGCAAAAGAGTGTTACGTAGTGCCTGTGCTTCTGCATCATACACCGTTACCCATCGTAACTCACGTGTCCTTCTGGGGTTGCAATCTGTTTATCAAGTCTGTCGGACAACGATTGTCGGGCTTCTATTTATGGTCGTTCACACCATATTTCATTTGTGGCTAGCGGGCACCGAAGGTGAATATTTGAGGGACCCTCCTGACGTGCGATGCACACGGGTTGTGCCTTCAACTCGCCTGCCGCTGACCTTTTCGTTCGGCATGCACGAGTTTCAGGTATGTAGTACTTGAGACACTGCCAGTCTGTTTCCAGCGACGCATCCAAGTCATCATACAAGTATATCTTCCGCTCATCAATGTTCCGCGTGCTGATGTAGTCGAATGTCGGCGTGCGCATCCCTGGGTCAAATATGTGTCGAGCAACCAGAGCGACCATGAACGAAGAACAGTTGACGAATGCAAGTCCGACGCGATGGGTGTGTGATTTCGCCCCGCGCATTTGTTCCCTTTATTCACTTCCTGAGATGCTGAATGGCCTAATGGGAGTGATGGACACGGACTCTCAAACAACCCTGACAGTGTACCTGGGCCGGCAGTCATTTTGGATGTGTGCGTTTCTGACACCTGAGCCACATTGACCCCAGCGCAGACAACCCTTGCCGCGACTTTGGGACTTATTGTGCGTCGCGAGATTCTACAGAGAGGGAAAGCTATTGTCCATCTGCGGACAGCACTCAAAATACCTGAGTTTCTCCTGACATGCAACGAGGAGATCTCGCTCCGTGCTTCTATGTTTCTATTCCTCGCCAACCGCTTCAGCACATGCGAATGATGCTGGCTACATCTACAAGCATACAGCGGTGGTGGGTCCTAGTTGTGTTTAACATCAATGCTGTGCGACTGACCTCCATTACATGTCCCAGGCTTTCAGTATTGGTCGACCCTCATTCAGATCTTGGGACCTTGTTGTTTTCGCTAGCGATTCGCTTGCTTGCGCACTCTCGACTGTTCGTTATATCAGTGCATTGGTTTCCACCCTAGATTCCAAGCACGTCTTACAGACAGATACAGACAGAATCCCAAGTCGTAGTCACTTAACAATGTGCATACACGCCTTCAGTGGTTGCATCCTCAGTGGTTGCATCCGTGTATTCAATTTGACCTTCTGGCGTTAGTGCTGATCGGGGCGAATGTGGTAAGCAGTGTAATGATTGTATACAGCGATAATGACGTTCACCAGGCTGACAGTAGAAAGGTGTCGAAATTCGGGATTGTGCAACCATTCATATTGATAACTCAATTACCGAGTACATATGTCCCCAGTTCGAAGTAGCGGATGTCGATCGTCCTTTGCCAGTGAGGCTCGATGAGTGTGACGTGTTCTATTCGCACCACTCAGTGTGATTCTTGTGGTGATATTAATTGATGCCTCTCGGCTGTGCTCTTGCGTCAGACTTCCTGGTTCTGGCGACGATCTGGTACTGCAGCTTTGACGGTCTGAAGGTCCTCGCAAGCAATGGGCTCGTCTTTCACCAGAGCGTTGCTGCGAGATGATCGGTGTGACGTTTGAGACTTCCTCTTTTGTGAAAGCAGCCAGTCATGCATCCCATGACCGTTCAGGATCATTTTGTGCGTAGGTCGCTTGTCTATGTATGTCATGGAAGTGTGCTGGCTTGGTGTGTATCAACTGATAAGTTACATCTACTATACTCCGCATTAGAGCATGTCCCTGTCTGCCTTCACGATACTGTTCGTCACAACTTAACGATTCTCCGTGAGGTGACCGCACGTTTCCTCATCATATTGCGGCGCGCTGCGGGCGCATCTGCCTTTACTGTCAATATTGCAATACGGGGCCCGTCATACTGCGTTGGGGGTAAGTGGATGCCGCCTGCTCCAATATGTCCAGCATAATTTCCACACCGCAGACCCCTCATCGCGAAGCGGGACATGGGCTGGGCTCCGGTGGCAACGACCTGGATGACTGGGTACATGTGTATCATCCGTTGAAGACAGACGAGCATGTTGACCATCGACTAGCTGAGGATGCCGTGGCAGGAAGCAGATCTGCCGATTAAGGTGCGTCAGTCCGTGAGATCAGAACACATGTGTACTTCAGCTCATGTTGTCGTGCAATCCGGTCGTTTGGAGACAGCTTTCCATTGTTTCAAGACGTGATTTTGCCTGGACCAACATCTTGCCAACCAAAAAAGACCAATGAAGCCATAATCTACACTGTACTACTGATCTGAGATTCTGAGTACTGGCCCCTGCTAGCAAGAGTGCGCGGCCCGTTGACCGTTGCAATATTAGAAGTAGCGTCCTTGCCAGCGGCTAATCTACAATCGCACCTAATCCAGTAGCATCGTCACGGTTCACAGTTCGCCATGGACCAGATAGTTGTAGATCCTAACTTTCCCCCCGGCCTCAACATACAACCGAACGCCAAGCACGTTGGTGCGAATGGTGATTCTTCGGTTGACCCGAAATTCGGCGAAGATGCTCAAGCTGAGGCAATCGAGACCTATGGCATTGCCGGACGTGTTTGGTCAGTCTCATGGTTCAGCGAATGCCAGACTCGTCCAGGAAGCTCACCTATATTAACAGGGAAGCGTCCTATGCGATGTTGTCATACCTCGATCACCTTGGTATAGCGAGGGACGACCAACCGGAGCTCGACTTCGATCCGCCACCATTCACGGATTGCGCCCAATCTGCGGATTCACGCACCGTCTTGGAATTGGGCTCCGGGAACGGGTTGGTAGCAGCGCGCCTCGCCCCATACTTACGGCGAGGACGCGATCTCTTTATCGCCACTGACCTCCCGGATGTTTGCGCGCTGCTCCGGAAGAACCTCCAAGAACACGACACGGTAGAGATCCACCCGCTCTCGTGGGGCAGTTATCAAGACGCAGGGTCGATCGCGTCTACCTTGATCCTAGGCTCTATTAACCCGCTGACGCATATCATATGCAGCGATCTAGTAAGTCGTGATCTATAGATGCGCACTCACCAATTCGCGTCTGTCGTAGGTATACTTTCCAGCGCTCCATGCGCCTCTCCTCCGTACCCTCCTCCACGTCACGTCGGGGTCTATCCCCCCTTCAAAACAGAAACCACCCTCAATCATCATCTCATACAAGATTCGCAGTCTAGCGAAAGAAACACCATTCTGGGCTGCGTTCGGGCTGTGGTTCTCGTTTGCACCGGTGCTCGCAAGGCGCAGGTTCAGTGCAGGAGACCATCCGAGCTCGACACAGAACTGGAATCGCTTCGTGCCGGTTGCAGGTGAAGACGACACATTCGTCTTTGTGGCGCATCGACGACCGGAGTCTGGAAGCTGGGTTGTGCCAGGGGCAGATGAAGATTTGCTCGGTGGAGTGGGCGCATGGGGGACTAGCACCCACAAGGCAGACGACACACTAGAGATCATGCTGTTGATGTCGCTCAACACCGTAGACACATGAACGCATCCATCTTCTACAGTCTGGCAACGGCGGCGCCCACCAAGCAAAGAGCACAATATGACACGTCTGTCAGCAACCTGTCTACAACAGTTGAGGTATGTAGCACGAGACAGATGAATCACGAAGAGGGCGCAACGTTCCGGGTCATAACCATATATGTGATAAGTGTACTAGGCAATCTGGGGGACACTCCTTACGCCTTAGCGTGCCGCATTCTCCACCAAAGCACCATTATGGCAAGTGCCCACTGCTCAAACTGATCCTTCGACATAAACAGCAGGGCTTGCGACAACACTGCTTTCGTGATCTGCGCGCCCATACCCTGAGGATGAGATGGTGAGACAGGAACAGCTGCCACCGATCTTTCGGAGGCTTACCTGATACCATCCTAAAACTCCCTGCTGACGATACACCCGAGCAAGAATGTCCAATGCGCCCACGTGCTTGCTATGCACATGGTGGAACGCATGCGGTGGGGGCGCAGGATGGTGTTCTACCACCGCTTCCTCGCCGTCCGCGCTCCGGGCCTGGATACGCACCTTTGCCATGATGTACGGATATGTCACCTAGTTCCCGAATTAGCCTCTATCACTGCAGAATATCAATGGAGATCCTTACGACTGTCGCAAGGGTCTTACTCAGCGCGCCGACCAGGAACGATGTCCACGGATTCAGTTTCAGTGCGCCCTTCACAGGGCCACCCACACGCTCCTGCGCAACGAGCAACACGCTCTTCACACGCTCGTACACGCCGTACGTGATCGCGGGATTCACTGTGAGCACTAATCCCGGCTTGATACCGAGCCACAAGCCCGTCACACCCTCCTCCTCCACGATCTCTTTCGCCACGCTGAGGAAAGAGTCATCATAGTCGTCCCTTGCGGAAGCCTTCTCGACGTCCGTGCTGACATCCTTGGCGGGGTCCGCTGCTGTGGCGTACGAGGGAGCGCCTTTCTCCGGGACGGATGGGGACAGCTGCCGTTTGCGCTCGAACGAGCGTCCGATCTGTTGTCGGGTGGCGATGACTGCAACCGGGATGGTGAAGATCTGCGCGAGTGCACCCGCGATAGCGCCGATAGTGAGCTCGGCAGCAGTTGAGAGTGGCGGAACCTTAGAACCCGGCCGAAGACGTGCCGTAAGGCGCTTGATGTAGGACGTGCGGACGAACGAGTAGAAGAAGAAATATGCGTACTCTGTTTGGTATTAAGTGAATCAGATGCGACAAACAATGAAAGGACAGTAAAGAATGCCTAGTCGTGAGTTTAATCATGCATGGGTTGGACTAGCCATTGCCGACCTGCCACAAGGGACAACTGAATCACCGTGACCACCGTTAACGAACCATATTGAGTGGATATGGTACATGGTCGTTAATGTTCAAGCTCGAGCTCAAGAACAGACTCAAGATAAGACACAGCTGGACGCGCAGCTGGCAACGACAATGCGTGTTGAATTGTCCGATGCAGTGCATAAAATTAGCATCTGTGGACACGGAAGGCGAGCAGTCCGGCGACACCTTGGACACCTGCCCATGGCTCAGTCATCATGATGCAAGCACATAGCATTCACTCGCGTAGCAGCTGTCAAGCACGAACAAAGATTAAGTAAACGGGCGCAATGACCGTGTTGTCAACCAGTCGTCCAGTGCCAACAACAGCACATTGAGTCCAAAGGAGCTGAGGAGTGGAGTAGAAACAACCGGGCACACTACGTGCATTTCGTGCGCGACAAGTCGCTCGAGGCAAATATGGCAAGTGCGACATCATCTTGACAGTCTACACAGGCGCAGTGCACAGATAGAAACTGTCCATCCCAGAACACCGCAGGAGCGGTGTAATTGTGAAAGAGAGGGAACTTACGCATAGAGAATGTGTTGACCATGGTAGCTATGAAGCCCTTGTAATAGCCGACAATGCCTTCTTCCTTGAGTATACGCAATAGTATAGATTTGACGCTGAGTTTATCCTTATCACGTCCCTCGGCGCCGCTGGTCGTGACCTGGATGCGTGTCTTTACCCTATGCGCCAAGACTGAGACCAGATGAACGACATCCCACAGGGATAATGCAACGTACACATCAAGAGGATACACCACGCTAGGAATACTCAGCTATTGCTTCATAAACGGATGAATGATGTGCGTACTGACGCATTGCTGAAACATCCTCCCAATGCACCCGCGAGCGCATAACCAAAGGGTGTAAGTTGCGTAGGCTTAGTGGAAGCCATGTCTAAAGCCCAAAGATAATGTAGCGTGCGCGAAGTCGGTCGTGGACGGCGAAGACGAACTGTTCAGTTGGGAACGAGTGGTAGAGAGTTGGCGACGCTGTCTGGGTCAGCACTAGTTGTTGCACCTGCAGTCGGACAACAACGTCCAGATGGATGTGGAGGATAATGGGTGGAGCCCACATCGCGCCGTGGTTGTTCCTACCCGCTCGGGCGGTCGGGCGTGAGACGTTCTGGGCGGCGGTTGGCGTTGTTTTCACGTGATTTCGATGCGTCGAGACCAAATTGTCGCACACCTGATGAATAGCTGGATCTTTCTGGAGAAAGATTTTGAAATGATTTCAAATCTTTTCAAAATCTTTCTCCAGAAAGATCCAGCTATTCATCCAGTGGCAGCAAGTCTCTGGTCAGATTCATGTTCAGAACCGGGATGCTGTTCTGATTACAGACCAATCTGGTACGGCCAAATGTCAACCAGAGTATTGCCTACGGCCTTCTTGTCATCACTAGGATATTACTAAATTTTATTTGGTACAGCGACTGTACAACTAGTCACAGCAGTTAACTCTCAAACCAACCTAAACTGGATCCGAGCTTGGCGCCGCGACCGTCTGCTAACTGTGTCGTACCTTAGTGGGTCGAGGTGCGAGCTTGTTTGATGGTGGCTGGTTTTATATGGACCTTTTGGTGATGTACGTATCTTACGCGATTGCCGTGTAGGAATCGTTGCGGCATTCGTGGACAGACTCACCTCGTCAAGTGAACTTCCGCTGGTTCCAGTAAGAGGTGATGGCAGCTTACAGGTGAGTTTCAACTAAGTTGTCTTTCACGTTGATTGTAATTGAGTTGGTATACATGGCTGTTCAGCAGACACCGCGCAAGCCACGGTGAAAATGACTCTATTTCCAGCCACCGCAGCCAGAGTGCACTAGAGAAAACCCTCGTCAAGCTGCAGCACAAGCTCGCGACCAGTGTGTGATAGATATTGCCCGGTTCGCATATCTCGCGAGTACCTCCGGTTAGGAGCATGAGGCCGAGTTACACATAATATCAAGACTTGCGGGCAGTGTCTTTATTGGTATCATCATGTGAGTCGAACAGCTCAAATGCGGATGTGACAATGGACAGAGTCGTCCGTACGCACCGGATGGACAGCCTTGGAAGTTGACAGCGCGGTGACGCCAGTCACAGAAGTTGACGCGTGTGCCACGCGACTTATGGCAGGACTTCTGTGCTTGTGCTGGCAGCAACCATTACGGGGACGCGTCAGCGGTGCGCTGTACTCCCTGTCGTGCCCAGGGAAAACAATTGACGAGGTGAGGTCGTACTGACCAACCGTTCTTCTCAAGTGAATGGCAACTGGCTTTGATGAGCACCACGCGGACAGTGTCAGGAACAACACCACAATTTCCGATCCTTGAACTCTATTGCGCTAGAAACAATCCCCCGCAGACCGTTCAGCTGAAGCTGGCGTCAATTGCCATGGCTGTCGTAGCAGCCTCCGTCAACCTTCTGGGAGATGCGATGCATGCTAGCCTTATTTAACGTAACAAGAACGGCACGAGTTGATATTTGGATGTGCCGCCCTCTCCGCGAAATATGGAGGGCTCGGAGATCAATGCCAGACCTACGCATCAGGATTTAACCAACCGAAAAAGTCCCCCCGGCGCCGTGGTGTAGGAATCTGATGACAGCACATCAGCATGAAGAAGACATGTCGTGATTCTTCTCTGGGTCTTTCTCACCTCTGGTTCCCATTCTCCAGGTAGCCGAGTGTGTTTGTAAAATCCGCCTCTTCGGGGTAGTCATAGCCGGGCGGGGCAGCTGATCGGACGACCATACCCGGGGCACCTAATGTGGTCACCGTCACCTTCTGAGTGAGTAATGCATTGTCTGGAGGTATTTTAGGGGTAAAGCCCGCAGCCTGCGGTGGAAACAGGACCAGAGCGTACTGCATTGTCCCGGCACATCAATGTCGATGTTTTAGGACACGAATACATGCCAGGATGGTCGGCGGATCGACGAACTCACCTGTAACGCAAACCCAGGGAAGATGAAGCTGGGTTTAGAGTCCGACTTGACGACTAGTTCACCCCATAAGGTCCGGCTGCTACTGCCAAAGACACTCCTCTCCGGAGTCCAGAAGTAGGCGGTGCCAACCTTCTCCTGAAACACCTGATCGCTACGTCTAACAGCACTTTCATCCGTAGCACGCTGGCCAAGAACTCGGGAGCGGAAGAGATGCACTCGGACTACTCTAGGCGCTGCTAGTAAGTCTAGTGCCTGCTCATCGCCACTGTCTATCGTCAATGATAGCGGTATAGGGGACCCGCGTGCGTAGCTCATCTGTGAATTGCAAAGATTGTCTGGACAGAGTAATTGAGGTATTGAATTCGCACGCACCGGTTCAGCTAGCGCAAGCTGGTGCATCAATGTCAGGTGCTAGACATCCGGCTATGTCTGCGTTCGACTTACCGAGTACCGTGCAACGACCTGTCGTGCGTCAAAGAGGACTCCAGCGATCGTCGCCGGCGGACAGACATGCCAGCCTTCCGGATCACCTTCGGGACCGACGATCGTACTGCCGTTACGATACGCAGTCTGGCGGAGTCGAGAAGGGGGCTCGGCGTGTGAGATTGGCAGATAGACAAAGTTGCATACGAGTCTGTCACCCAAAACCCGTCAACCTACTCGGCAAAGTGGTCCCACACAATGTGGGTTTGTGGAAACGTCGGACATACGTCTGATCCGTCTTGAAGATACCTCGCTTAACGGTGACCTCGAGCTTGTAGTCTACGTATACCGGGCTTCCTCTCTCGGAAAAGCTCGGGGGCAGTGGATATGACCGCGCAGGTTGTTTGCTTTTGCCTATGCCTGAATGCTCGTTTGGAAGCTTGACAGAGAAGGGCCAGAATTGCGATCCCGTGGACTTGGCACCCCGAGCGCCTTTGCCATCCCATAGACGCGAGGGGATATAGAGAAACCTTTTTTCCTCTTGCCCCACCGCGGTGACACTGGCGACGACCTATGCCGAGGCGGTGGTGCATGAGGGGACGAAATGAACGGGAAATATCAGCTTTGCTGGACAGGCAGCCGCCATGCGCATGAACATGGCACTTCCTTTGCCCCTCCTACCTGATCGAAGTCAATCTTGACAGTTCCCTCGATGGTGTCGGCAGTGACGAACAGAGGGCGGTGTTGTGGTTTCTTGGCGCGGCTCTTGACTACGAACGACAGCCAATCTTTGCCCCTGCCGTTCTGGAGGCTCTGCGTGTAACGGACTGCTTGCGTGGCTGCATCTCCGTATTCGGGCAATCCGTGTTGATCGTCCTCATCCATGTGACGGAAGCTATGCCCAAGAGGAAGATCCGTGTTACGGTTGTCTTTACAGAACCAGCGATGCAGGATATCGTGCCTCGATCGCGTCGCTAACGCTCAAGTACTGTGGTATCGCAACTCGACTGGTAGGAGATACATACAGTACCCCACGAACCCGTGCACCCGGGAACACCTAACGACATTTGCAATGCCCATGCTAAGTACTGTATCGGGCCGGGATCTTGCCACCCTCCCCACACGGCCATTCGGTGCATTGCTCTCCAGTCTCTCACTATATGTCTAGATGAGGTCTTCACCATTGTCACGTTCTCATCGACTGTAACTATTGAACTGACACGTCAGTCACCAACTGGTTTCACCGAGATATTCGGGACCTCAAAACATGCATCGGTCACACAGCTCAGAAGCTGTGGTAAATCAGGCTTAATCAATGTGATCCTGAGTGACCGATGTCAAGACAGATATTTAGCGGGAAACATCGGACGGGTCTATGTTCACACAATTGTCTAATTGGAACCGACAAGACCATTAATTACTTGGGTTGCAACTACGTACACTATAACAATTTAAAGTGAACCTACGACACGCGAGCGTCTTGCCAATGAGCTGATAAATTACGACTATTCTACACGCGAAGCGAGAGAGATTAAGAATATCGACTTAAGTATTAGCAAATAAAAGGGACGAAGACTACAGCTACAGAGGCCAGTGATTTGATGGCCAACAGCGCAACGGGACGAATAAACAACAAGACAGCAAGAAAGCAAGAACAAATGAGGGTGATAAGCAAGGTTATCGCTGGAGCCAGACGCGGCGGTATTATTTCTGCGAGGATCTAGGGTAACGATTCAAGCTTTGGCATTTGAGAACACCGAGCAGACTTACACGGGAACATATACACAAGCAATACCACGTTTGTTACAGTTTGCACAGATGGGGCGACCATCACACTTCATCTTGCGGCCTAAAGGTCACAGGTTGTCAAATACGATGGCAGGACAAAGAGTGGACCAACCTCGACAGAACTGACACGCCATAGGCGTGCGACGCGGAGTGCGAGGCGAATATGATTCACCCTCGGAGTTGTCGCTCTTGTCATCTCTCTGAGTCTACATAGGAACTCTATAAGCAAGAATATTCATTGGTAGGATACGGAAACGTACTTGCTCCCGCTGGGACATGACCTGCTTTAATGCAAGCGTATACAAGTGGTTGAGGTGATAAAGTACTAGAGAAGGGTGGAACTGAGACTTGGGGAAAGTTGTCTAACAGCACGGGGTTTTATATTGCGTTGTTGCCATTTTGGTTTCGATTATCCGCGAACGATTGTGGGGAATCAAGCGTGCCACGTTCCCATGCCATCATCTGGGCGCCACGAACCTAAGAGCAGTTGGATCACCCTGGGTGTCACCGAGTCCCGACGCGTTTCAGACGAGGCGGTTCGTGCGCCTCGTGCAGGGGCGCTCAGGAGGGCAGCGGCAACCGGCTCGGTGGTCAACGAGGTGTGATGAAGTCATTGTCGCTCGCCCAGGGTCGCATGCTAACCTAACGAGGCACCCTAGGTCCTTCTCAGGTTCTCGCCCTGAGCCTGGCGATGGTCTGGGCACGGGCAAAGAGATACCAGTGAGGGCGTTTTGACGGATGGACCAAACACTGCCTCATTTCAGCATGAGGCCACGACGAAACGTACAATGCGGCTGTCCGGGGCTTGTCTTGCTAATGATTGACAAAGCACCTAGATCCTCGCCTGAAGGTTTTGGGATCGTTGCCTGGATACACCTGCCGCTGGTGCCCACCAGGAATTTGCGAAACATAGACTGTCCGAACTTCTCGCAGCAAGTATGAGGCGGTCAGGATGGATCTGAGATAAGCTGTTACACGCCCATGCGAACGCGCCTTGCAGGCGAATACGTATGTTCGGCCTCTCGGCAAGGAACTGCGTGCTGTGCAACGGGAGAACTATGATCTAAATCGGCTATCTGTATCACCGTGCGGGCTTCGCCCGCGACGCTCCAGCATCCGTGTCAAGAAGGCAAATCGTCTGAGTATAGGTAGCGAGTCAGCCAACTGGAAGGACGTGAGGTGCTGGAAAGACCAAGGTGTCACAAGTGATGTCGGTGCAAGTTCAGATATTGTCGTAGTCGAGTCTAGAGTGTCCTGTGTGGAAATTCACACGTACAACCGTGACCATATGTGCGCTCGCGTCCACCGGATGCGTGCTGCAAGCTCTCTCTCTATATAGCTATCTGTGTGACTGAACAGAGGCTGTTCCAAATCCTTGCACAAAGCAAGATGTCAGCGTCTAATAGTTTAACTAAGGCGATCGCGAGAACTGTTCACTTCCACTGAAGCGACGCAGGGGGGCCAAGGACTTGCCCATCAAGTCACCACTACCACTGAGGTCTAGGGTACTGATGCGACAACACTCCTGCGACGGCGCCCCAACTTAAATTGGAGTGGTCTGTATCTTCACCAACAGCTACGGCCCTCAGGTCGTCGGTGACTCGGATGGACGATGCGTAGTGCCATCTGGGACGCACCATGGCGATCTGAGCGGAGGACATACCTCATAACAAGCGAGGTTCAGGCCCTGAGACAGGGAATCACGATAGCATAACCGTCAGAGCGACAGGAACTGGGATTTTGCGAGCCCAGACATCAGCCATCTGCGTCTCGCTTCCCAATAATAGCAGCCAAGGTATACACAGGCTATTGTGGCCTACGCGCCTACGCCTTGTTCATAGAACTTGTCTGCCGGCTACAGCAACTCGTTCGCCCCCGCGGGACCCCCTCGCCGTAGCCAACGCAACATAGTGTAACACCACAGCTAAAGCGCGCAGAGGACCGAAGGGATCAGAAAAAGTGTGCATTCGTCATACTAACGTCAGATCGACTGGTCGCGTATCGGGTATAGCAACACAGTAAAGCAGATCCGGCTCTTGCGAGTCTGGACAACATGGAGCTACACTCGCTACAAATCATGTTGGCAAGAAGTAACAGGAATTGTACTCACCGGTAAGCTAAGTCCATAGAACTCCGTGGTGCTCGCAACCACATACGGCATTCCTCATGACATCCGGCATGTGTGATTGATCCTTGCTTTAGATATCTTCGTGGGGAGACCACCGCCGCCAGCCCATTGTCCGGTAAACTCACCCACCCGAATCCCGGGGGACCGAGCTATCGTGTGATGAGATGTCCTGAAATGCTTAGTCGTGCTCATAGTCAGTGAGATAAAACATAAAAATAGGTGCTTCTCTATTGAATAGAGAGAGAATGGTTGGCGGTCCGCGTGGGTCTTGAAACTCTGCGTATAGATAGTCGTCAAAAATTACCTCTTGCCCTGAGTTCCTGAGCTTGTCGTGTGGATTTGGGTAAGATGTGAGGGCCTTCATAACACTGGAGACAGATAGGGCAGATATAATCGTACAATCGAGCCCGAGGTCTAAGGGTGTTGCGCACAGGCGCAGATGGACACCAGAGAGACAGTTCCGAGTCGACGACACTAAGCGGAGCTGCAGTCACAAAGGCGTGGCACGTGATGCGATCTTGTCACGGTTTGTGAGGTGTAGCGCGCCACTGGTTACCTTTGTCGTCTCCGAACAGGATCATGGCATTTTCTAACAGGTATGCGTATCAGGCTGTAATATCTCGTGGCTGAGCCATAGTCTGTGCCAGTTCTCCTGCATTCAGCCTCAAACCCACAGGGCAGACAGGGTCCTTGTTTGGTCAGCCAAGCACCACGAATACGCAGGGATCACTCTTTGGCAATACGAACACGCAGACTCAGGGCACGGGCTTTGGCGGATTCGGTTCCCAACAAAGCCAAGCTCCTGCCCCGGGAACCTCCCTGTTTGGGACGACAAACCAACAACAGAGCCAGACCCAACCCTCGCAAGGGTCGTCTGTCTTTGGTAGCGGTGCGCCCGGGCAGAACCAGCAACAACCAGGCCAGCAAGCAGGGCAATCGGGTGGGATGTTCGGACAACCACAACAGAATACCCAGCAACAAGCACCATCTACGGGGCTTTTTGGTCAGCCAGCCACCAACACGACACAGCAAGCACCTCCTGCGGGCCTCTTTGGCCAGCCATCTGCCAATGCGCAACAGCAGGCGTCTTCGGGAAGCTTATTCGGACAGCCTGCCACTAATACGCAGCAGACGAGTACACTTGGCTCGTCATTATTCGGAAACACACAACAGAGCAGTCAACCGCAGCAGCAGAGTAATCTGAATCTTGGCGCATTTGGCGCAAGTGCGCCAGCTGGACCAACTCTAGGTCAGGCAACGGGATTGGGTACTAAGCCGCAGACAGGGTTCTGTACATCGACGTTGGGTACGTCCACTTTGGGAGCTCCTTCAGGCAACTCGTTCCTCACAAGGCCCCCGCCTGGTCAATCGTCGTGAGTCCTTGGGTTTGGGGGCGCGCACATTCCACTTACTATGAGTCAGCACCCTCTCAACGACCCAGCTGGGTGGTCCCCCTCCCTTTACGAAATCCACAAAATTCAACGACTTGCCTGATGGCTTGAAGAAGACGTTCGAGCAAATTGAGTCAGTGTCTTCGACAATGGTCCTGCCATTTGTATTGAGCGTTTTCCCACAAAGTACTTTCATACAAGGTCGTGTGCAGATAAGCAACGACCTGAAACAGCGAAAGTTGGGTGATGAGGCATCGAAAGGCCAGGATGAAGTCCGAGCGGTACATAAGGTAGGTGACCACAGCGGATCGTCACCCGTCCCAGTCATGAATGTTTTACAGAACCTCGTCAACGCTATCACGACTTTGCATTCTGACGTTATGCACATGCGGGACTTGAAGGGTAAGGTGAATCAGACTGTTCAGGACACCATTGTTGCGACACATATCATCGACGGTTTCCGCAATTCACAACAATATGGGGCCTACCTGAAAAGCCACGCAAACTTCCCACTCGAGTAGGTGTATCTTAATAACATGGAGGCGAGGATTGTTTGAGATGACTATGCGCTCCAGATTCTTCATGCGCGTGACCGAGCAGATGGTAGAGCGGCTACGATGGTACAAGACTACTATTGAGGTACACATGCCCGCTCTGACGAGGATGAAGTCGGTTAACCGTCGCTCCTAGCAAATCGAACGCAAGCTGTCGTCTGCAGCTGCGCAGTCTCAGCAAACTCCGCAAGGTATGTACACGAGCCGCCACCCTCTGCTAGCACTCAAGCGCGGTTCGTCGGTAGCTATTTCATCTACCCTAGAGGCACAGCATGCTACATTCATCGCACTTGCCAGCAAGACCGCGGCATTGAATGCGGAGCTCCAGAAGATCAAGGCGCTCTACACCCAGTTATGGCGCGCTAGGACAGGGAGCATGCGGGATCCATTCAATGAACTTGACAGGGGCAGCGCAACTGAGTTTGGATTGGAGAGCATCCATGCATAGTTCGGGACCGAGGTCCTAGAGGGATGTACTTTTTGCTTTTATTCAGTCCTGACAGATATCCTCCTTTTCCAGTCAATGGTGCATCTCGTAAGTCTGCTGGGAATTTTTCTGTTGTTCTTTCACCGACGGTGTCTTACTTAGCCTCGGAACTCACTGCAAGATATAGTGAGACAAAGTTTCCTAGTGACCTGCGACGCAGATTTCACGAGGACGGCGGTGCCTCCCTTGGATCTCGGACCTTTGCTCATTGTTGCACTCGTCTAAGGCCATCTTCCGCGTCTAGGTTTGACGAGTGAGATATCTGCTTAATCTTTCTCCTGAACAACAAGGCAAATTGGTCGACGGATAGTGGATGGGATAAGAGAATGACTTTCTTGATCCAGTGCCTATCTCACCAGCCAACCGCCAAATCTGCTGGGGACCTAGTCTCAACTACTCGAGCTCGTTTATACACAAGAAGATAAACACCGTTTCAACTGACGAAGTCAAAAGATTACTGTAGACGCGAGTATCTTGCGCGCTCTTCACCCCACCGACACTAAAAGCATACTGTATACGATGGGCTCAAGCAATTGCCCTAGGGCTTATGTCGGAAGTCGGAGGTGCCGCTTGCTCTGCGATCAATGGTGTGTGTCAAGACATACTAGCTGACATTTCTCTCTCGTGGTTGTCATCCAGAGGATGTCGTGGGAACAACATGAGAAATACGTGGAACTGGGCAGTCCTGTTACATCTCTCAGGTTGATGTCGCTGACTATTAGATACTCGCTTTCTGGTCGGTCAGCTCATTGGTGAGTTGACGCACGGGGGTACAGACTGCATCGTTTGAGGTGATCACATACGACGTCGATCTGAGTTTTTGAGTGTCAACCGAGTTTGATATTCGACTGGCGTATGCCGACCGCGTGGGTTGGGTATGAGACGCGCGGTGACAATGTATAAAAATACCTGGCAAAAAAGGTCTGCAACGTTGGTCCACAGGTCGCGGCCCGGCTCCGGTCTCTTCAGCGTCGCATCCGCTGCAATGAAGTCGCTAGGTTTGTTCGTCGGGCTTGCTCTCGCAGCTGGCGTTGGCGCTGCGCCAAGCAAGGATACTGTGCACACAATCAAGGAGAGCGTCGTCCCACCTCGTGGTTGGACAAGAGTCAAATCGGCGCCTGCAGACCACCTCATTGACCTCCGCATTGGCCTGCCCCAGCCTAACTTCCATCTGCTGGAAGAACATCTCTATGCTATCAGGTGCGCCCGAGTCTTATTACAAGAAGCCTGGCTTAGGTTGCTCACCAATTTGCATCACTAGCGATCCTTTCCACGAACGTTATGGCGCCCATCTTTCGAAGGAGGAAGCCGAGGCGCTCGTTGCACCACACGAAGAAAGCGTGAGTGCCGTAGAGAGGTGGCTTGAGAGCTATGGCTTTGCAGCTACTGAGCTCTCCCGCTCTTCCGCCGGGGACTGGATCAAGATTAGAGTGCCAGTGAGTCTCGCTGAGGATATGCTCCAGACGGTCAGCCCTACTGTACTTGCCTCACAACTCAGTACTGCTCACACCCTCGCTTTTGGTGTAGAATTACTACGTCTGGCAGCATGATGAGAGCGAGGAAGCCATCGTCCGCACGACGGAATACAGCCTTCCGGAGCACTTGCATGAGCATGTCGATGTCATCCAGCCTACCACCTCATATGCGCGCATGAAGCGCATGAAGGCGACTTATTACTATGCGGAGGATGCCGCCAAGAGTATCAATATGGCTGAGCCGTGGATCCCCATCCCGTCTGCGTATAATGGACAGGTCAACGCAAGCTGCAACGCCTCGATCACTCCTACCTGCTTGCGTGAGCTGTACAACATCGGCGAGTACACGCCGCAGGCTGCTGGCAAGAACAAGATTGCCTGCACCGGCTATCTTGGCGAATATGCGAATTTCCAGGACTTCTACGATTTCAATGCAGAATATCTTCCGGAGGCCATCAACTCGACGTTTGACGTTGTTTACATCAACAGTCAGACCTCGAGTGATTATCTTCTCCAATGCAGATCACTGATCGTGGCAATTGTTAGATGGATCAAACCTTCAGAGTCTCGAGGAAGCGGGCATCGAGGCCGACTTGGGTACGAGATCGGCCGGTAACGAGTGATCAGCGTCTCATAGCTCACGTTATTCGCTACAGACACCCAGTACGCATTCGGTCTGTCGTATCCTACTCCGGCCATATTCTACACAACGGGTGGAAGCCCTCCTTTCATCCCGGATGACGCCACCCCGGAAGATACGAACGAGCCGTACGCCAACGTAAGCTCAACACAGTCTTGAGCATGCACAATCTCACGCATGTACCTATTAGTGGCTCGACTACATTCTCAGCGACCCTGCTCCGCCTCCAACCATATCCACCAGCTACGGCGATGACGAGCAGACCGGTATTTCTTTTCTTACTCCATGTTATCAGCGTACCCTGAGTTTCCCGGGTAGTCCCACAGAGCTATGCAGTTCGTGTTTGCCGGGAATTTGCTCAGCTTAGTAAGCTCTACAGCCTCCACTATATCCTTGTGGGCATCTGACAACGAGCGTTTGTGCAGCTGCTCGTGGTGTCTCGTTGATATTCAGTTCTGGTGACTACGGCGTCGGTGGTGGCGACCCAGACCCCGCTACTCAGAAGTGCTACACAAATGACGGAACGAACAAGACCGTGTTCATACCAGTATTCCCTGCCAGCTGCCCGTAGTAAGTGCTACAATTGTTGTCGTTACCTGCCCTGGTATTCTTAACGCTTCCTATTTTGCAGTGTCACGAGTGTGGGAGTAACTTGGTACATTCCTGAGGTGACTTATAACATCTCAGGTGGCGGTTTCAGCAACTACGTACGTCTTGTACCAGGTTTTTAAGGCCCTCTATATTGATGCACTGCGCCTCCAGTTCTCTCGCCCTGTCTATCAGGAAGCGGTTGTCCCTCATTACCTGAAGTATCTCGGCAGCACCTATGAGGGACTCTACAACGCGCAAGGCCGCGTACGTGTTTCGATCCTGGCTTGCATCATCCCCAGTTAACATTCATGAACAGGCCTACCCTGATGTCTCAGCGCAAGGCCAATGGTTCTGGATTTTCAATGGCGGCCAGAATATCCAGATCGGCGGCACGTCCGCTGCAGCGCCCACCGTCGGCGGAATCGTGTCTCTGCTCAATGACGCGCGCCTCGCCAAGGGTCTGCCCACGCTTGGCTTCCTGAACCCGCTCATTTACGCGATCGGCGCCATCACCCCTGACGCCTTCAACGACATTGTGGGCGGAAGCAACCCGGGCTGTGGCACCGAAGGCTTCACCGTGCGTTCATCTTATCACCGTCTCGGGCCTCACTGACGTCTTGCACTTTCATAAGGCTATCCAAGGCTGGGACCCTGTCACAGGATTCGGTACACCCAACTTCGGCAGGCTTTTGGACATTGCTATCGGCAATGTCGGAGGTATTTTAGAGCTCCTCTAAAGCTATTCCTGTTCCCAATATCTGAGCTCTCACACATTGAGCCTGCTCTCGTTGCTCTTATACATACGTTCATTACATTTGTACTAAAGCCCGAGCCGTCGACTTCAAGCGCGGACTATAGACTCTGGAGTTGCTGATGCAAAGAAACAGAATATTTCCATGAACAATGGACCCAGATTGTCCATCTTGAAAATTGTCGGCCATGGCTGGCTTTCGAGGATTCGACTTTGCGTGAACGACCTCGGAGGCATTTCCGAGTCAGTGTAACTGTAGCGCTGGTGGCACATGATTTTTGGCGCTCCCCTTTGTTTTGATTCAAGGTTCACCTTGTGTCAGGTTCAGCAACATGTCTACCGCGTTTCTTGGCTCTTATCTTCTTCCCAGCCTCTGTGGCCTTTCAACCAACTGTGTGACTCAGTTGTATATTCTTGCTCGGTATGAAGGTTCGTTCAGATTGCAATTGAGACAACTCAGCTTTGACACAACATACAGGTAGAGTATACGGATGATGGAGAGTGGGAGGATGTTCCGGGTTCGCAGATCAACATAGCGCGTTCCTCGCGGACTCCTTCTGTGCCGCCCAGCCCTGGCGCAACACGCACAACCACACATAGGCGGAAGTTTGGCAGCCACCGCGACAAGAAGTTGTCGTTGGCGGCGTCCACCTCATCTCGCCACTCAGCGTCTCCGATGGCTCAAGTGCGAGAGGAGCCTGATGTGGATGCGCCGCCGCTTGTCGACCGCGAACAGCTGCGACGCGCTGCGTTTTCTGGGGCCCTTTCCGTCGTCTACTATGTCATCGACGTAGTGCGCACAGTCCTGACCTTACTCAAGAAGCCCATCGGGTTCCTCCTCTTCATCATCGCCCTAGCATTCATGGTTGGCTACGTGGCTGAAATTGTACGCCCTGTTTTCTCGCCTTTCTGCTGGATACCCGGGCTCTCCTCCAGCTCCTTCTGCGTGTCCCGTGCACCGGTCGGCCCAACAAACGACAAGCCAGCAAAGTCAGCGAACTTCAGCAAGCTCGTGGAGCTGCAAAGCTACTTTGGAGGCATCGTGGACGAGACGGTAGGCACGAGCGAGATGAGCCTTAAGATCCAGCAAGTGGAGATGGCGACAATGGATCTAGCCACACTTGTGCGCGTGAGCGACCTGACGAGCCGGAAACTGCTCGCGGACTCGCTCGTGCAGTTCATAGAAGATGCAAAGAAGACGGGAGAGGGTCTGCACAGGCTCAGCGCGAAGATTGGAGGTGCAGTTGATCGGTAAGTCGTCCATTTCAAATCCTCAACATCAAGGGTGCAGGCAGTAGCACCAGATCTTTTCATTATGTTGCTGACTCTTCACTCGTAGTATAACAGCCGTGAATGACTACGCCATGCACGCGATCGAAGCTGCGGAGGCCAGATCGTCTTTCTCGCTTATGCGCGCAATTTGGCCGTCTCGCTCAAAGACCGACGTTGTAATCCTGCGCTCGTTCAACGATGCCATGGATGTCCTCGCCAAGGAGACCAACCGCGGGCTCCTCGAGGCGTCCATCAGCGCCGCGAACCTTGAGCGACTTCAAGAACGCCTCATCACCATTCACGAAATTGCCACACGAGAAGGCGTCGCGCTGAGTGAGGCGCATGCAGAACTCCTCTCCGATCTATGGACTATTTTGGGTGGGAACGGCCACCAGCGGCGTAAGAACGAGGCGCACCTCGCGCTATTGCGGGACATTGGGCAGTACCGCAAGGATGCGCTTGCGCATGTGATTGTGACGCGGGATGCGCTTCAGACACTCGCCGCAGACGTGGAGGAGCTGCGTGAGCAGGCGGCGGCACCTGAGATCGTGGGTGACCGCGTGCCCCCGGAGGTGCTGATTCGCAGTATCGCAAATGGGATCGACAGGCTGAAGGAGAGGCGTCAAAGGGCGAGCGAGAGGCAGCAGGCGTTGATGAACAGTTTGTTGGCTTCGGCCGGCGAGATGCTGGGTATCGATGGAGGCGAGACTTGATTTTTGTGTTGTACTGCAACACATCTGTGATGTGACCCTGTGCTATGAAGTCGGGTACGGATATCTTGTGTCATCATCGATCATGAACTAGGCGTACTTATGTACATACGTGACTATTCGCGTTGCATGTACAATACTGTTATTGTGGTCACTTTCCTGTACTGGGCCCTGCACCAACTGGATGTAGTGCTTGCGTGAGCGCGTGCCCCTCTCACGCAGCGAAGAACTGTGCCCAGAGAGGAATCGCAAACACTGACTCAGAAGAACACCCACCCACGCGTGCAGGTGGCATCCAGATTATTCCCATATATGTCCTATTCCAGTGCGGACATAAGTGACCAAAAAACCCATCACGTCCAATCCCAGTGCGGACATAACCCGCCCGACAGGGCGGGTCTGTCCCATCGACGTGCGGCCATGGCTGCTCTCGCGTCTCAACGTCCTATCGGTATGCGGATATTTAGGCCATATGTACCGGTCATGATGCATGATCGACGGGAAGGGAATGAAGGGACCGACTCCGAACTGATGTTTCTTATTAGTAGCGTCGCGCCACAATGCCTGGTGGTTGTGACATGTCCGGAAGGCAGTCGGTCAGTAGTGCTCATGATTACAACAGCTCTGAAGATGGTTCAGAGGGACTGAGTCCGGATGATGTAAGCGCCTTACTACAAGCGTATTGCGATCGCCGCGCAGAGCCTGTCTGTAATTTTCTTGCAACCACTAGCCTGATGAGCATAGGGCAGGTCCTGTGGGCACACTATGGTATTGTCACGGCATGCGTACAATAGCTGAGCCAGTGTATGCATTTACTTCGACTGTAACCAGCTCAGTCCCTCTAAATCAATGAAAATGCGTTTAGATCTGAATCATGCTTAGCTCGAATTACGACGAGGTTCTCGGCCCATACATTACCTACGGCAATATATGAGCCTTTCATCATGACCGAAGCGTGACGGACTATATCAGACAAGAAGCGGAGTACGATCACAGCCGATGTACTATATGCTATCCCTGCCTTCACCGCTGACGTGCATCATCCGACAAACTGAGGTCGTCTACTAGGGACTGTAGCGCAACCTGCGGCTTTACCAAAGTAATGATCCCGGCACCTCCTTTCTCCCATCGCTGGAGCCCGACCTCAACAGGGCATATGACACGGAGCCCTTTCCGTTTGCTCCCCCCGCGACTGGGTGCATATCCGTCCACCATTCGCTCCGGTGCAAAGGATTCGCCCGCTTGCCCTGCGAAAAGCCTGTATTCAGATCCAATGATGTCCTCACCAACCATGCGGCGAAGCTTCAAGGCCCTGTGTATGATGATCGGCAGGTTCCTCCACGCATCCTCTTGAGTAAAAGGCTCGCCACCTGCTACTGCCACCACCGCGGATACGACTCCAAACAAGTGCTGAATGCAGTGTGTTTGTTGCTGTTCCTCATAGATCTGTCTCGTCGGCGAGTACTGGTGGGTTAACATGCGCCAGCGTCCAGCAACACTTTGCGGCTCTGGGCACCGTAATCATCAGCTGGCCCCGACCACGTATCGGTATTCCAAATCACATACCATTTTCGAGGATGCGACTGTGGACATATGAAAAGATATCGTTGGCTCTAGCGTCGTAACCCCAGGCAGATATCAAGTGGAGAGTGAAACTGGTAATTGCCGCCTGCAGTGCGATCTCCAAGAGGATGGGATCGTCGCTCCTGAGAGGAAGCGCTAGCAGGAGTCGCTTCAACTCGACTCCAACAATCCTTTCAACTTGTAGCTCGGCATCAGTCTTCCCAACGAAGTCAGCCTCTCTTCTGGTGCGAGACGACGCTGTCATCAGTTTGACCGCCTGAAAGACCTCCGCATTCAGCCCTTGAACCTCCCGGATGATATCACTCTCGGCGATAGTATCCACAGAGGCCAGAAAACTTCGCGCTTCTCGCAGCTCCCGTCTCCTGGTCTCCAACAGCTCTCCCATCTCGTGAAGCTTGCTCTTGTGATCATTTTCCCTTCTGCGGAAAATCACGAGCTTTGCGTGGGCAGCAGCATGCCAGTCAGTATATGCCATGCTCACTGACAGAGCGACACTTACCTCGTCCCTCAAACTGAGCTCCTTCGCCTTCAGCTCCTTGCATTCATGCTCAATCTGCAGCAATCGCGTACGTAACCGCGCGTTCTCCAATTCCATCTCCTTGGCTGCCCTTGATATCTCATCCCCACCACGCGGTGTATGCTGATGGTGCACATTGGACCCAGACGACGAGTCCCTCTCAACTGGTCTGTAATCGGCCTGCGTCTGAAATCCGTCATTTGCCTTCAAAGCCCTACATAAGTTGACCACCTTCCTACCTTTGTTGTCACTATCTCCGAGTCTGGATGCCATTCGTCGTGACCATGGCTTGCCTGAGGTCCCAGGAGTACTGGGGATGAGCTTGAATCGATGTCTTGCTCATGCTTTGGCCCACTTGTATTGAAAAAACTGAACCTCAATAATCCTGCCATACGCCGTCTGCCTGTAGTTCCGACCCGAGACCTGCCTCTGAGTGAGTGGCACAGTAGTTCCCTTATGATGATCCAGTGCACTGAACCTGGCTGTGGAGAAGGGCAGTGTGTAGTGCGACTATGAATATTGGCGCAGTCAAATCGTCCGCACTTAAGACTGTTGAGTGCAAGGGTGAGCTGCGTCCACAATGCTTCGGTAATCGGCTTCGGGGCTGAAAAAGCTTCACTTTTGCTCTGAGCAATCTCCGGCGAACTTCCTTTCGCAAAATTAGTACCTCCATATCCTTCATCTCCTGAGTATCTGGTTTCCGGCTCATTATATCCTTCTTAGAGTTGATACACGTCCCATGTCCAGCATAACTTTGTGTGCGAAAAGTTGGGTCTTTTTGAGATGTCAGTTCTTATTCGGCTGAATGTTTTGCCTACAAAGGTCGTCGTGGGTAGGTGTGAACAGCGACTCTGTGCTTGTTAGTTTTGCCACAACGGTGAAGGTGAGGCGATGTCACTGTGAGGTACAGTAGAACCTCACCTTCCGGAAACAGCAAGCTCAAGGGACGTCAAGGCTAGACTTACTGGTCAGTCACGCCCGCAGGTTCGTTTGCACGTTTTGCTTTTAGGTGTTAGAATATAGGCCGGCTAGCTGGTTGCTCTTCTGAAGGTACTAACTTACTTTAAGCACTCTTTAAGCACAGTGCGCACACCGTATGAAACAGGCGAAATGAAGCTCGCTCCACTACCCGTTCTGAGCAACAAGTACCGACCAATTGATTGCTCAGGAACTTCAGGCCTCAAGCTTCATGAACAGCTATGACAGTACCCACTTTATTAGAGACAACCCATACTTCTGCCTGTAATCAATATCGTGGCAACACTAGCTTCGAAGAATGTCAAAACCTAAGCCTATTTTCTTCCAACTCGGACACGAAGCTTGGTTTTACATCAGTTTATGACCGCATATAAGGGCTGTCGGCTCGGAGGATAACTGCAACCAGTACACACTAGGCTTACTCGCCATGCCTCGCGGAGAACCCTATCTCGGCCAGACGCGCAAGCTCATATTTGCTATTGATCTTGGGACTACATACAGTGGTGTGTCTTATAGTGTCCTGGACCCAGGTGAAGTGCCAGAAGTTCTGAGCGTCACTAGGCATGCCTTCGTTAGAATTGAAATCAGTCATTGCTGAGCCTCACCTCACAGGTTCCCCGGACAGGAGGGTGAAAACAAGTCGAGAGATACGAAAATACCCTCTGTCCTGTACTACGATCAAGATGGAGATGTTTGTGCTGTCGGTGCAGAAGCCATGTCAGAGGGGACGAGGATCGAAGCACAGGAAGAGGGATGGACATTAGTGGAATGGCAAGTCCTTGCTCTCCTACTGTTGTACCACACGAGAAACAAGACTCCTTTGCAGGTTCAAGCTGCGTCTTCGCCCAAGCTCAATGCAAGCGAAAGGCGAGCGATTGCCGACAATCTGTGTTGACAAGTCTGTCGTCCAGATTTTCGCTGATTACTTGGCCTATCTCTTCGATTGTGCCACGAGCTTTATATGCGACAGCCATCCTCTCGGTAGAGAGATCCTGGAGTCTGGGGCTGACGTCGAGTTTGTCCTGAGTCACCCGAATGGATGGGTAGGTGTTCAACAGAAGAAGATGAGACATGCCGCAGTGTTAGCTGGCTTGGTACCGGACACGGATGCAGGACATGCCCGCATTCACTTCGTGACAGAAGGAGAAGCAAGTCTGCACTTCTGTATCGTCAATGGACTGGCCCGTGATGTAATCAAGGTAGGCTCACTTTCCTTCCAGATGGCTCGCGACGCTGACATTGTATAGGCAGGAAACAACGTCATGATTGTGGATGCTGGTGGTGGTACCGTAGATCTCAGCACCTACAGGATTATGAAGACATCACCCGTCAGCGTGGTAGAGAGCACTGCTCCTGATTGTGAGGATTACTGTCAAGAGTCTCATCGATCTTGACTCCTCTCCATGGCAGGTGTTTTCGAAGGATCGACGTTCATCAATAGCCGTGCACGCACGTTCATCGAAGGTATGTTGAGCCCTGCCCTAACGTCATGTTCATTCACATATCCCTGCTCTTGTAACTCCCAGACAAACTGCATGGCTCTCGGTTTGGTGACAATGAATGGCTGGACGCCATGTTAGAGGCATTTGAAATCGCGGCGAAGCCTACTTTCAGAGACACGACGAAAACTTCCTACCTGAGGTTCGGAGGGCCCCGCGATACTGACGAGCAGCATGGGATCAAACGAGGAACCTTGACCTTAACTGGGTATGTCCTTCGATACCCTCCCTACTCTGAACTGAGATCCACGCGAACGTAGCGCCGAGATGGCTAAGGTCTTTGAGCCATCTATTGATGCCATTCAAAAAGCCATAGAGAGGCAGACAGTTATATCAGATGGTCAGATCTCTGTCAGTGTTTTCTCCCATCTTTATAATACAACGTAACATTCTAGTCTGCTTCATAGATGGTTCTACTCGTCGGTGGCTTCGCAAACAACCCCTTTCTGCGCTCTCGGCTGCAAACATTTGCAAAACAGCAGAACCTTACGCTATTTTCTCCTGAAAGTAATTAGTATGTTCAGCCATGGGTAGTATTGAGATGCTCTTTCCACCGAGATTTCCTTTTGCAGTTCCAAAGCAGTTGCTGAAGGGGCACTGTGGTTCCATCTCGATCATATGGTGACGGCACGTATCGCCAAATCCGTGTATGGAACCGATTGCAGCATACGGTACGACCCTATGGATCCCGATCACATCAAACGCAGAGCACAATTGTTCGTACAAGCGAGCGGGAAACCGTCTTTACCGAATGGGTTTTCCAAAGTTATTTCAAGGGTGACGCTTTCCACCATGCTGTTAGATCTTCTCCTGACTCTGTTTTGGTTGGCAGGGAACACTGGTGTCAGAAGAGCAGGAGTTCCGGGCGCCGTTCATACGATACGCACATGCGCCACAGGATCGAATCAGTTCAAGAATAATATCGTACCAGGGCAACATTACAGACCCGAGATGGATGGACGAGGACGCTGGTGAGCGTCGTCTGCTAATATCGCAACCGTTCATGCTGATCGATACCTGACAGACGAATTCACTACCCTGTGTCGTGTCCATGCCAATGTCCCAGCGACCTGTTACAGGCATAAGAGAGGCTTGCTCGGCGAATATGTCGAACAAGAATTCAATGTCGTGATGCTGTTCGGTCTCACCGAAATGAAAGCGCAAATGAGCTGGATCGAGAACGTGAGTGCAATGGACACAAGCAGTCACGGCGCCACTGATATGTGCGTCGTCATCACGACAGGGACGGGAGACAAGGTGGGCACCCTATAGCCGCACACCGGAAGCAGAGGTCGTGATTCTGACAGCTCTCTCACAGGAGCCCAGCCGTAATTGTATACGAAGGCGAGGACGATGACGAGGACTAGCTGGGATTCTGTCTTGTCACTACGATGGTCGTGACTCCCTGTCTCCATGTGCTGTCGCGTTCTTAGTGGACGCCCTTTTCTGTCAGACGCGTGGCTATCAGATGCATCATCAAATTCAGACTGTACCAGGGGATGGTGTACGTGGTGTAAGTTCGATCAGTGTGTGCATGCCGGGGAAGCACCAGCACCTCGTCCTCTCGTGGACGCTCGGATTGAAACGATATTGACACATCTTCCAGCCGCACACAGAGTCAAGCCAGGACCCACGGGGATCTGCTAGCTGGCTGGGGTACAGCATCAGACTGGAAGACTTGTCAATTGCTCGAATACCTGCCGCATGCCCTCGGCGCCTCATCTATTGCAACACTGTCACGCCGAAGGGACGTTTCGAGAGTAGAGTCGTCGCGCATTCGCTGGATACTCAAATTTCACAACTCGGGCCTACCTTGCAGCAGACTCATGTTATGAGACTTCCTATCCCTCTCTCCGCTTTCATATATGCGCACTTGTCCCAACGGCGAAAACAACTCCTATCCTGTCCTCCCAGCGGACCCAACTTCACCTCGCACGGAAGTCGGGTCCCTCCTTTTCATCATCTGCCAGACTGACTCCTGTCAACCGCGTATTAATGTCATCCGCGCGCTGCGATTCGACCCGGCCCGGGCGAGCATCCCCACTCTGGCCTGGATGAAACGGCGTTCAGGCAGCGCCCGGCTTTCAGAACCTGGCCGTATTGATGACATGACTACTTCGCCGGGCGCACCAGATGTCTCCAGAGCGCCTCGAGACATATTGCCAGCGCGCCGAGTGAGAACGAGAAACACCCGGAGTGGCCGTGTGGCACTTTGTACACTCGCAGAGCTGTTTTCTCGCCCATCCGACGCTTCTCTAATGCCGAGCCGCATGCCCAACCGTGGTGCCATGGTGGAGGTAGGCAGCCGTGCCCCGTAAACATCGGATTGTGTGTCAGGATTATGAGCGAAGCGAGATAGATGTAAGAAGCAGCATCCTACCAGCGCGTGGCTACCGAACTCTGTCCAGATATATCCGCTCCTATTCCTCAAACTATTCATCTCGCTTCATGGCGACGGTTGGCAGTAGCTCACTGATGCAGACGCGCTGAACGCTCGACTTGATTCTTCCGAGGTTCCGGGCAGACTCCAACGCTCTCACCCATTCCCAAAAGGTGGCCGGGAAACACTCCGTTCGCGGGATCCCCGGCCATTACGAGTGGGCGAGTTCAGCACTGCCGCGTCGTCTGCACGCAGGTACGTGACGTCAGTACATGTCAAGGCAACTCAACTGACCAGCTGGTGCGTTACTATATCAAACTTTTACTCGCAGGAATCGCATGGGCTCGCGCTATCGCGGGTTTTGATGTTCACGCGGAAATTAGCATCCTCGAGAACGTTCCTGAGAATTCATTCATTTTACTCCTCGGGGCCGCGCTGACCTGACGCAGCATTCACAGGCTTGCCTGTGATCCATCTTTGTTGTCACCTGTCGATTTGCCAGCGCTGCGATTACCAACAGTTCGCATGGGCGCGCCCCCATGGGGATGATCCTAGAAAGTATCGGGGTGCCGGTGGCGGCGAACAAAATGCCGGGACGGCGGGCGATGGCGCAAAGACATCGTGCGCGACGCCTAGCCTCAGACCGCGAGACCGCGATTCATCGATGAGCCGTCTTGTCAGTATGCAGTGAGACGGACGCGTACGTCGTGGCAGTTGAGGTAGAGGCGGTGGCTGGAGAGTGGCTGGGATCTGGGACATCCCGCGAGCAGATCTGAGACCGATCTACTACACAAGGTTTCCAAATCTGGACTGCTTATTATGTATTTGGACATACTGCGCGCGAACCCCAAATTCGTGGTTGCATGTGCTGGTGAGAGCAACCACGACTTCGACCCGCGCAGAATATCCAGTGGAATATCGCGCTCTCTTCCCCCTTGCAAGGTTTGCGAGTCGAAAGCGCGTGGGGCCAACGAAATCAAGAATGTGCAGTCGCATCGATGCCGTGACAGTTTGAATTGGCAAGGCGTGACTGGCCCATGGCGGACTGCCATGAACAGTTGGACTGAGGGGCGCCGATGCCGTGTGATACATGGACGCTAAACTAAAACAGGCAGTTCATGATACACCATCTGAACTCTCTCAGCAACAAGACAATAAGCAACCGCCATGCGCCTCCTTACCAATTCCGCACCCGCTCGTCCCTCCCCAACGGTGTCCAGGTTAGACCACCCTGCGACCCGCCCCTGCCGGCTCATTGTTCCCCATAGATTGCAAGGGTAAAGGTACGTGCAATGCCCAAACGTTCGACGCGACATTACACTCATCACGAGCCCCCAGTCCTCACTGAGACGCGTCGCGATAGGTTCTTATTGTCTTCGTCCAGACCTCCTCCCACGTTATTGGTGAGTCATCAGACCAGGAACTCACCAGCTTTGTGTTGATCAAGATACCGCTACCGCGGGCTCAGGCTGCTCTCCGAGTAGCCAGCTGCAGTCTGCTAATCTGGCTCCCCGTCCTTCCCCTCTCCCTCCTACGGGACCATCCATATTTACCGTCACTGGCATGTCGATACCAGGTGCGCTTGCGGGTGATTTCCTGGTGAGTCCATATTCTCTCTCAAAACCTGTATGGGCTGAGCTATCATAGTCTGGTCCTGGGACGGGCTCTCTTGGAGGGCCTCCAGTACAACACGTACGTCATTCCGAGTGGAAATGGGACCAAGATATTTATGATCTAGCAGAATTACAAACGTGCTGTATGTCGAGCACCACCAGCCGTCTTTGATGTGGAAGTGTTGGTCCCCGCCAAGTTCGGTGTGTATCTTACCGGCTACACCACGCTTGCGTCCTCACAGTCCTCCAGGAAGTGGTTACTGCTATGGCATGCGAATATATCCCGTCACAGGGTCTGAAGTACCAGACGATCAGTCCGCCCGGTCATCCAAGTCTTCCGGCTCGATGAACACAGAATACGACATCTGGCGACGTTGGGAGGACTGCCTCTGGTTCCAGGAGATCCTCGAGTCGGAGTATGCGCTAATGGCGCGTCAGAAGCGGCAGCGTCTTGCCGCAGGCAAGGGCGTAAAGAAGAATGGCATGTACATTCACTCGGACCAGGCTGCGTCCTTCGAGAGTCTACCACCAGGCCCGGAGGCGAGCAGTGTCGCGAAAGACATCCACGAGATTCTCCCAAAGATGTCGAAGAAGGGCACGTTCTTCAAGGCAAGCCAGGCGACAGTCGAGCAGCGGGGAAAGGAATTTCGGGCGATGATAGAGACGCTGTGGGGGGACCAAGTGCCGACGCTGATAAAGGAACTGCGGGAGACGAGGCTCGTCAGAGACTTCTTCGGGTATTGGAGGAGGGACAAGGACCACGACCGCAAGATCATGTCTCAGATACCTGGGTCGAGCGAGAACGGCAAGGCGAGTTCGCGATCGTCGTTCGCAGCGAGCACGTTGTCCATGTATTTCTCCCCGTCGACCGTCGACCTGCCGACCATGCCACCTTCCCCATCCTACGCTAGTCACATCGCAGGTGTCGCATCAGCTCCAAGGGTGGTGCAGAGGAGCCCCTCCAAGAGTCCTCATCCGCAGCGCGCCCCCTACGAGCCGACCGTATCGTCCTCGAGTGGGGCCACCTCCCCCACTCTAATCATCCCCGATGATACGCCTACACCCACGGGGATGCAGTTCTCCATCTCCCACCGCGGCTCGCTGAAGCCGCACAGCCCAGTGCCATTACCCGACGACGAGTCCGCGGAGCTGCGCCCGGCGTCATCTGGCACCTTTGCTCGCAGCTCGAGCAAGCACGAGTCGAAGATTGGCTTGGAGGACATGCCCATTGTCTTCATGCCCGACGGCCAGCCTTGGTCGGAGACCGCGATCAATGGGCAGGCCCACGAGCGACACGCTGGGCTCCAGGCGCTCCCGGAGGACGACGAGCTCGTCGCTGACATGAACAGGATGAGCGTGGCCGCCGCGAACTCGCCGCCACGCGCCGTCCCGACGCGGCGTGCGCGCAACAACTCCTGGACGAACAGGAACTGCGTCGTCGTCCCGGCGGTACCGGCACTTGACGACGACACAGATGCAGATAGCCAGACTACGGGGGACACCATCGCGAGCTCCTCCCGCCCATCGTCCGTCGCGCCGTCGATGTTCTCAGACTTCTCTGGCACGTCGAGCTGGCGGAGCTCCGTCGCATCGGAGACGAGCATCGCGACGATCTCAACGAGCCACCCGAGGGAATCGTTCTTGTCGGTAGATACCGACTCGTCGGGGTCGATCTACTCGCAGGGCTCGATGCATGGACAGAACCGTGTGTCGATTGCGACGATGAACTCCCTTGTATCGGGATTCTCGGTCGACGCGGTGCTTCCGAGAACGATGTCTCCGCCGCCGAACGGGTCGAAGCGCTCGAAGAGCATGGGATCGCGGCGCACACCGAGTGCGCTGTCTGGGGGCCCTCTCTCTGCAGAGGACGTCCATGAGTACGAGCAGCAGGATGAGGTGCTTGACGCCTATTTTGATGGTTTGTCTCGCGACTTGCACCTCTTGCGAGCACGGCTAATTGGATCAAATGTGCAGATGGGGGCCCGCGCACGCCGTCTCCGACGGACCTCACCTTCCCTATTGACCACCACAAATATCAACAACCCACGAAGCAGATCTGCCCCCCGGAGTACTTCCCCAAACCCTTTCAAAATCGCCCGCCAGGGCAGTTCCACCTCCCCTGGTCCGTGCCCAATTCGCCCGGCTCGCGCGACTCTGTCTCCTCCGCCATCGCGAGCTCCACGTACAGCACCGCCTCTCTCGTCAGTTCGAATGGCACAGCGGGCACCGCGCTCACGATCAAGGCGATGCTCGACGACTCGCTCATCGTGCTCGTGCGCGCGACACACACCGCGCCCTTCCTCGACGTGCGCGAACGCATCCGCACCAAGTTCGCGAAGCAGGAGGGCGTGCTGCTTCCTGATTCCTTCGTCATCGGGTACGCTCCCGCCAGCGAGCGCGCACGCGCCGTGACCCAGGGGCGCGGCCGTGCGCGCTCGAACTCGACCCCTGCTTTGAGCAGAGGGGCCGAGGCAGCGGAGCTGCTGCGTATTATAGCTTCCGAGGAGGAATGGCAGACCGCGATCGCGGGTGTGTCTGCGAAGCTCACTGTGAGGATCTTGCGATCCCGTCCTTGAAACAGACTTATCCCACTCATTGCATTGCATGTACTCTTACATTCCCTCATCGTCTTCTCACAAACATAACGACCTCTCACGACTATCATCTGCACTGGGCCTTCCACCTTGTCCCACCAATCAGTTACCCACTTCGATTTCCAATCTTCGCCAATTTGCCTGTACTGCATGCCTTTAGCATTGAAATGTGCTCCTTGCTCTTGTTATTCTGTGTGTTGTCTCTATAGGTTAATCCTGTGTTCCGCTGGGACTATTCCCGGATCTTGTAGACCTTGCTGTTGTAGCCATTCATAGAGCATAGGGAACAAGCTCAAAATAGATTATCTCATCACAATCATGCACCAACTTCAGTTTGTAGGGTCACTAAGGTAGCAACCTGCTGTGCACGCACAGCTGGGGGTGCTCCTGCCGGCAACGGGGATCTCGTCCAGTCAGGAAGGATGTTCCGAGGGGACCGAGTGGTGTCTACAGTGCCCTCCATGGGGTCGTCGTCGTCTGGCAACACATCCGACTCGTCCCAGTGTTCCCTCGCAACCTCGACACCGCCGGTTTTCAGGGAACTGAATAAGAGACCGAGTCAGCAGGAAGCACAAGCAACATCAAACTGATTAATCACCCGGCCAATGAGCCACCGACCCAAGCCATTGTAGCAGGCGTGAAAGCTGGAGCCTTGCCGGCAGACATCGCAGGCGCGGACGCCGGAGGCGGCGGGGAAGGGTTGTTTGAAATCGCGAAATGCGGCAGCAACGGACGGAGTGGGGCGTATCGGTCATACGGAGTAGGCCTCGGTCTGCCGGGTCTAGTCGGTGGGAGGAAAGCCGTGGGCGCGGACGAGTTGATTGCGCGCGCCAGTTCAACCTGTAGACGCGGGATGAAACCCGGCAGCATTGGCGTCCCGCCGATGACAAGAATACTAGAGGCAAGGGCTTTCCGGAGATCGACGGGTACCTATAGACATAGCTCACTTCAGCCATAGCTACGACGGAGCACGCGCAGGGGAGGACCTGACCTTCAGGAGGGAGTCCAGGATGACCTCCGCCATGCTGCTCTCGTCGACGTCGCCGCCTTCGAATAACACCTCCGCCGCACGCTCTCTGATCCACCCGGGAATGATCAGCGTCCCGCGGCCCGTCTGTGCCTGCTGCCCCGCAGGCGGGTCCACGCGTAAATGCAGGTCTGTTGCGGTCGAGTGACGCTTGTACATGTCCGCCAGAGCCTGAAGGTGGCTCTCGCCGGGGCGGGGGCCATCCAGGGTGACCTGCGAATGTGATACCACAGAGAAGCCGGAGGACGCGGCATGCTGCGACGAGAAGCTGCTCTCGCGCTCGACGTCCCCGGAGATGCGCGAGAACTCGGACTCGGAGAGCGCAGGGTCGCTCGGGGGCAGGTCGTGCTCGAAGGAGTCGTCGCCGCCCGACGGCGAGAGGGCGCGCATGCCGTCGGAGGCGTCAAGCGCGTCGCCGACAAAGCAGCAGCGTGTTTTGATCTCCTCGATGACGGCGTCGGTAAGGACGTCCTCGGGTACCCGCGTTGAGCGTGACGCGGCGGGGATATTGGCAGCAGCGCTGAGGGTGGTGGGAGGAGGAAGATAGGTGCCAAAGAGGAGGAGGAGGGCACGGATATGAGAGGATAGGCGCATGCCTGCGAGCGGTGTCGTGCGCAAGTGAGGGAACAGCGGTCTGGAGGAGAATATCTTCAAAGAGTTGATTTGTGACGCGCACGAGATGATAGAGTTACTCACCGGAAGAGCTGAAGACTCGAGGTGTCCGCAGTCCAACACAAGTCCTGTAATTCTACCGGCCGCGAGCAATGCTAGGAGATGACTTGAGGCAAATGAGATAGAGGGAACCTGACACCGTTATATCTACATAACCACTCGGATATGTGTGACGCTCACCTGCAGATTGTCGAAGAGGATTCGAGCAATAATCTCTTTGATGTGAAGAGGTAGTAAAGGATGCTCTACCAGTATCACTTTGCGTGACTTTGGGTCGGTCATCAGCGACCTGCACGGTTCTGAGCACCAGACCATACAAGAAGAAGGACACATACTCATGAAACACAGAGCGCAGCCGATTTTGCAGTCTCGCCTCCAACATCCTCTCTTCCTCTTCCCTTTCATCTGGCCTTGAAGCGCGATTCAAAGTCCAAAGTGGGGCACCATTCTCTCCAGCAATGAACACGTCTCTCGGCTTGCCTTCTCCACTGAACCCGACTTTCCAAATGCGAGAGCCGGAGTCTATAATGACTCTGTCTTCTGTTCCATACAATGAGTGGCGGCGGGTAGTCTGGTAATGAGGTGAAGACTGGACGACATGAGAGGTCGCTACACGGGTGGTCTGTGGTGTAGTGGTCGGCGCATTGATCAATTCATGTCCTCCTGTTCTCCTTGGGGTCGATATCACTGTGGACATCGCAGCACAGACGATACGAAGTGGAGAGACAGGCGGTTAGTAGATGAATATTGAATGCGACTTTCAGTTGACGCCGTGACCAGAGGCCAGCCTCGGCCTTCGGGCATGCGTTTTCCAACTACGGTACCGTTGCGGTCCATCTTCACAAGTCCCTATGCTGACAATGGTGAAGCTCTCCCTCCTTTCCCAACACCAGCATATCTCTATTGCGCGATGATCGCATGTCCATGAGGGACATTCACAGTACGCTTTCCGGGAAGCTGTCGCGCCTGCTATTCATTCATAGCAGGCGCGACAGCTGCCCGGAAAGCGTACTGTGAACGTCCCTATTGAGCGGCTTGACCAACAGTTTGGACAGGCACCGTGGGGGGCGCTGAGACTTCCGTAGGGTACCTTTGTTCGCTGTTGCTAGCGATAATCATTTCTTACTCGACTGTGCATACTCTTTTATGGTCGCACTATCCACGGAGTGTCTGGAGACTGGGTAGAGGCATCAATTGAACACTTCGAGTTCTCCTGCTGCGCCTGGACCCTGCACGCTATCCCGGTAGTATGTAACTGGGCGTACGAATCCCCTATTACCACGATGCTACGAGGGTCCAACTGTCAGTCGAGCATCAAGGCCGGCCTAGTCATTCTGATTGACTCGTTGAGAGCTCGCAGCATACTGCGAGCGCAGTCCGCTGTCGCAGCTCAAGTTATTCAAGAACAGCACAGCGCCTGGAGCCTGTTTTATAGCTCACTTCGCTAGCCTGTCTAGTAAGAAAAGATGGACAAGTCCAACCTTGAAGCTGAACTTAACAGGATGATGTACGAGCGGCGGCCGGAAGACGAGGAGTCATTGCTACCCACCGTAGACGATGGCAGACGTCGGCTACGCGCGGAAACCCGGCCAATGCAGTATGGTGCGTTTCTGGAGTTTTTGAGCGTAGCACGCATGATGATCCCATGTGTAGCGGACATCCCGCGAGCGACGGAGACTAACCACGCCGCATTCGTCCATGATCCCGTGATGGACTATATATGTGACGTCCCTGTGAGTGAACTCTGCTCCCAAGAGTCGAGACTGCTTGCTCACTAGTGCGTGTATGATCGAAGGACGCGACACACACGAGGTTGAACGAGTTGCTCGATATTGTGACATACGCTTTGGTATTCACTGAGTATGTTCACTACGGGAGGGCACTTACGATAGACGGAGGCGACGCGCTTCTACTGTAGTGAGTCCATCTCACGTCATGCAGGTCAAGATCTTGCTCATAACGCTGGTTCACTTCACATCAGCCGGCCTCCTGGGAAGGAAGACACTGCCTTGGGACGTGTCATCCAGTCGTTCATTGGCGCCTTGCGCACGGTCAGGACTCCCGAGAGACAGAAGGTCACCGTGTCCTTACTTTATCCGAAATGCTTACTATGTGGCTGACATGCGGCTTCATGTAGCGCACCAAGGAGTTGATGGACAAACATGATGTCAATTTGAAAGCGGCATTCGGAGAAAGGATCCAAGACATGTTCTCTGTCAGTCTGCTGGCAACGCATCCGGAAATGCAAGGCAGAGGTTACGGTAGTGCGCTGATGGCCGCGGCTAACGCCAAAGTACCGTCCACTGTCCTCTTTCACTCGCATTACACAAGAGCTCACGCTATATTACTTCCAACTAGGCAGACGCACTGGGGGTTGCGACATGGTTGTCGTCGTCCAATGTCGCGAACACGGAATTTTATGAGAGCTGTAGGTTCGTGACCGTGCGGGAGTTGACGCTGGGCGACAACAATCCAACCTGGTCGAAGCCTCCCATCACGGTTAGAATTGTGCGTCTTACGGCTATTTAGTTCCATTTCCCAACGTCTTATATCACACATAATTAACGGCAGATGGCCAGAAAGTGGACTAACGAGAGCGAGAAGCATTGAGTCATTGTTGGGTGACATTGTACATAGCAAATTGCACGCTTTCAGATGGACATGGCCCCAACTCTTGTTGAACTTTTCCTCCGGCACTCGTATAAGATCGTCAGTGTGCATGCTCCAGACCACACCATATAGGAATGTTTGCACCGGCGAGCATTTGCGCATACAGTACGGTGTATCTCATATGCAACGTCTCCAGTAATCAGCTCAAGTAAGCATCTGCATTAGGCTCGACCGGTTTGACCCGCCGCAGTCTGCACCCAGAGGACCGGTCACTCGTAGGGTTGGTCGACTCGCTTGCTTTCTAACTCACCGAAGTTACCGCCGTCACTGAGGCTTGACCGCCTCGAGGCACACGCAGTCGACGCATGAGTGCTTCAATCTAGCACACATACAATAACGTGGTGTCCGCGGCATGCACAGCAGCCGTGCCGCGCAGCAGACATCTGTGCAGAATCTTGCTCAGGTGCCTCTCTCCCTTGATGGGCTTCACCATCTGGCGTCGTGCACCCGCTACTCGGGCTCCCAGATGCACCATCTGTCGTTTGCAGGCGTATCTGCTGCACACTCGCGGCGTGTCGAACAGATGGCCAGCAAATAGCGGCCAGCCCGGCTCCCGTTTGAGGGACATCGATGGTCGATTGCTCCTGCGACTTGGCTCCAGCGGCCCGGTTGCAGCGCAGGCGCCTCTCGGTAAGTTGCCTCGACATCTTCCCTGTTTGCCTACTCACCTGCTCAATACATCACTGCTTCCTGGAGGTGATAGCGTGGTTCTGAAGTGCGATAAGTAGCTATTCGCGACTGCTCCAGGCCATCGCAGTGTAATCGCAATCGTCTCGTTATACTGTCGTGAGAGGGCATCTCTCCCACAGCTAGACGGCGGGATAGCACTTGTGGTCACGTGTGCCGTTTTCGCCATCCCAACTTCGACTCGCGCTATACTAGCTCCAAGTGTCGAGCCCACTCAAGATTACAGAGTTGGGTATAAAGCACTCCGGAGAAGTGGAAATGAGTGTTCTGTATCGTCGTCGCCTCATTGATCCTCGATCGCAAGATGGCTCCCGTCGCTTCCGACATTGCCTCTACCAACGGCACCACGAACGGTGCGCACAAGTCGATCGAAGCCATTAAGGCCGCAGCGTTGGTGACCTTCAATCCGTTCTACTCGCCCGAAGCGGGTGATGAGAACGACGCCGACTACAAATACGCAAAGTACAAGGTCAGTGGTCGATCGCCGCGCTTGTGTATCGCTTGTTGCAGGCATTTGACGTGTTACGTACCTTCCATCAGCCATCCTTCCCGGATGTGCACTGGGAGCCCCTCGGGCCCGTCGACGTCACCGACCGCGGTCTGTTCGCCGACTCGGAGAAAAAGGCGCTCTTCGCTGCGACCAGCAAGGTCCAGCACTTGACTCCCACCATTGGAACTGAGATCACCGGTATCGACCTCAGGCAGCTGTCCAACGCCCAGAAGGACGAGCTGTGAGTCTTATGAGTTACATTAAGAAACATCGCTGATTGGTCAACGCTACACCAGTGCTCTACTCGTCGCTGAGCGGGGAGTTGTCTGTGAGTAACCTCGAAGTGGATGAGTGCCCGCCACTGACATATCCTAGTCTTCCGAGACCAGGAGCTCAGCATCCACGAGCAGCTTGAGCTCGGTCGTCACTTCGGTCCCCTTCACAAGCACGCGAGCACCCCTATCCCGAGGGAGCCTGGTCTTGAAGAAGTTCACAGTGAGGTCGCGGCTTGGATGCCCCGCCCAATTTCCGCTCATGTGCTTTCGCGTAGTTGTATACAACGACGCTTCGCGCCGGCCGGACCCATCCGCGTTCTCCAAGCTCGAGCTCTGGCACTCGGATGTCTCGTATGAGCTCCAGCCTCCTAGCACGACATCGCTGAAGGTGATCACCGGGCCTCCGTACGGCGGTGACACCCTATGGAGCTCCGGGTGAGGTCCCCGCTCCCGTCTGCTTCTGCAATTGTTGACGGAGCGCTCGCCATCAGCTATGCTCTCTATTCGTCCTTCAGCCCCGGCTTCCAGAAGTACTTGGAAGGACTCTACGCCGTTCATAGCGCGCAGGCGCAGGCGGACGGCACGCGGGCGGCCGGGCTCCCTGTCCGTCGTGAGCCTGTTGAGTCCGTCCATCCCGTCGTGCGGGTGCATCCTGTGACCGGCTGGAAGTCTGTCTACGTGAACCCCGGTGAGTGGCGTTTCACCTCTGCTGAGGATGCGCCGACTCAGACAGCGCAGGTTTCACGCGCCGCATCGTCGGCCTGCCAAAAGCCGAGAGCGATGCCATCCTCAACCTCCTGTTCCACCAGATCGCGTACGCCCACCGCCTCCCTCTGAATTAAGCCGGGTTGACTAACGGGCCGGCGCCGGGCAGCGAGAACGTCGACTTCCATGTGCGCTTCCACTGGGAGCCCAACTCAATCGCCTTCTGGGACAACAGGGTGCGTCGCGCCGCCCATCGCTGGCTCGCCGCGACCCTGACTCACGCGGCGCTTCTCGTGCCACCCCACAGGTCGTGACACACTCCGCCACGTTCGACTTCTGGCCGCACACTAGGCACGCGCTCCGCACGACGCCGCATGGCGAGAAGCCCACCTCCGTGGCGGAATACGAGAGCGGCGGCAAGGTCGCGAAGGACCGCCAGCTTGTTATCTGGGAGCAGCAGGGCGTGCTGGACCTGGTGCTGAAGGGCGCGAGCCTGGCGAACGGGTCGAACGGGGTGGACGGCGTGTCCAAGCCACGAGGCTACAACGACTGAGGCGGGGTGAGCCAGGCCGCAATAACAAGCGTATACAGTAGAGTAGAGCAGGCGACGCGTGTTTGACGGCAGGGAATGGGATTGCGGACGCGTGGATCAATCTTGGGGTTCGGTAAGATCGATCATCGGCCATCGTCGATCCTGTCATCTGTCACTCCCAGAGTGAGATAAGATCCTCCACGCCGATGCCTGCACGACTGCGGGAAACTCATTAAACAACTTTTATTCCATCGACAATTACGAGAAGTCTATACACGAGGCGACATACACAGGTATACACGATTACGAACCCGGCAGGGGCATCCCGACACGGCTATGGTACGCTTCGAATCATCACAAAAGCAGCAACGAGGCAACATGAGGTTTCGGGGTGGAGTCAAGATTCATACCGCAAACATAAAGCATATCGCATGCACGCTAGAAGCCGATGGCGCTCATTGAGGCGAAGCCCTTGCATGCGACGGAGGGTGCGACGTCCGCAAGTAGGACTGGTGTTCAGCCGAGTAGCCCGAGCGAGACGAAGATGTCATCCACGGCGGAGGAGGCACACCGCCGCCCTCGGCGTGCGCCTGTTGGGGCGGCGGCGGAGGCGGCATCATCTGGGCAGCATGCGACGGGGGAGGACCAGTCGCGACAGACATCATTGGGTACGGGTGCGGATGTGAGGATGGGTGGCCTGGGTGCGGATGAGGCGGAGGATGACCCTGGTGCATCGCCGGAGGCGGCGCAGCCTTGTGCTGTTCGTATGGAGCATGCGCGACCGCCGGACTTTGGGCGGTATGATGAGAACCCGACTGAGCGTGGTGGTCTGGGTCACTGCCTCTCACAGACTGCGTCGACGCGCGGAGCGTCTGCAAGTCAATCGGGGCTGGCTTGCCATCCGCGCCCTTGTCACGCTTCCGCATCAACTTGGCGTAATCTATCGCGGTGTCAAATGAGTTCACGTCTCGACGTATCGTGTGGAGCATACTCACGCAACCCGCAAGCGTTGCAGAGCGTCCTCGCTCCGTCGGGGCCACGCCTCCACTCCGGTGTTTCCCGGATGTTGCACGAATGACATTTGCCGGGCGGAGTTGCACGCTGCTAATCTGTCATAACGGAATCATCGGTTCGACTAGACAGGTCAGTACTCACGCTGCGCTTCCTGTACTTGCTCTTCGGCTGTCCGGGAGCCGACGCACTTGCGCTCGTCGCACGCTTGCTACGGATTATCTCCATGTCCTTCTCGGCCGTCGCCCTGTCACTGATCTCGAACTGTGTCTGAGTCTGCAAATGTCAATCAGTCTCTTGCTGTAGCAACAGAACCACCTTACTCACGTCAGGGTACGTGTTCGCAGGAGCAGGTGTGTCATTCTCATCTCGAGTCATGTCCTCCCACGGCCTTTTTGGCGCACGGGCATGATCGTCAGGGCCAGCCGGAGTAGACAAGCTCACAGGAGCGCCGTCTCTAGGAACAGCACCCTCGGGAAGCGACAGGCGCCTAACTTCCTCCAAGAGACGCATGACCGTATTGGCGCGCCATGCCATGTCCGCTACTTCGTTGGGTGAAGGTTGGGCATGCGGTTGAGCAGTTTGCAATTGTGCTGACCGTTATGATCTTAGCCGAATGAAACGAAGGACGCGAGATTAAACACGTACCCCAATGATGAGAGAACTGATGGAGAATGGAGCAGTGTTTGTATATCTATCCAATGACTTGTCAGCGCCTGCCTGATACACTCTGCAACGAGCCTACCTCCGAGAGTGTGCTCTGCCGCAAATTGAACTTTTCGGCACCGTTCGGACTGAGAGCGGCACTGCGTGGATCCACTGGGGCGGGTACTAGTGCGGGTCGAGGAAACGCGCCATACTGATGAGGCGGCGGATGCTGCCAATGCTCGGGCGGCACTGGAGGCGGGTACGAGCTAGACGGGTGTTGCGGAGGCACCGGAGGTGGGACTGGATAATGCCGAGGTGGCATATGAGCAACTGGCGGCGGGTATGCGTAGCCGGGCGGGGGCGGCGGATACGATACAGGCGACTGGTGAACTGGTTCATGCGATGCGGCAACTGGCGCCTGAGATGTAGTCGGGTACGGCGGGGGCGGGGGCTGTGACGCGTAAGACGGGTGCGGCGGGGGGTACGCGGTAGGCTGCAGGCCGCCCGATCGATGCGGTTGCGCGATTAGCTACATACTGTCAAACCACATCTGAAAAAGCAGCGCTTACGTGAGAGCGCGCCGGGGAGGCACTGACGCCGACACCCGATTCAGACCGCGGACGCTTTGAGGCAGTCTGTGGGGACGGATCTCCACGGGAAGAAGGCGGCCCAGACGTAGATTGCACCGCCGAAGACGAAGGGGCTTGCTGCGGCGAGTTTGTGTAGGACGTGTCCGCCTTTGAAGGATACAGGGATTTGGAGCTCTCATGCGGCGGAAGCATGTTTTGCGGGTGTTGTTGTGACACCGCTGAGGTGGGCGCGCCCGAGCGGCTCCAAGACGACGCGTCATGACGGCTCGAGCGTATGTGCTCTCCTTGGGGAGCACTATTGGGCGCGTTAGTGCCCTCCTGAGCGCGATGCTGAGGGAAGTTCAAGTCCTTGATGGACGGCAGCCGGAAGTCATCCCGTGCGCTCGAAGGAGGGGCAGGGTGTGCGTAAGAGGCTTGGTGCGCGGAGGCCATTGCGACACGGCAGGGCACTACTGGGGGGATGTTTCTACAAAAGTCAGTTAAACGTGAGGTACCCTCGTGTTTGCGTCACGACCTGGATGAGCAGGGTGTAAAATGGCAGGGGCTGCAGGTGCTAGGGGAATATATACGTGCGACACGAGGAGAGGGGGGAGAGACAAGAAAGAGGACGAAACGGTACCCTGGATGGTGGCAGGGAGGGGACAACGACACAATCGACGAGAGATCTCAGTGGGTCGTGGTGGGCAGGAAGGAGGAAAGGCAAGAAAGACAAGAGTGCCGCTCAGCGAGATCATCGCCAGAATCTGAGCGGAGATCCAATATAGTGGCGCCGAATAGAAATCGGGCAATCTCATCAAGCTCCGATAAGGGGGCCGCCAGAGCCTAATTCGGGCGTCATGCCTCGTTCTTGTCTCTCTTCGTTCGTGGCTGTTGTAGCGCAGATTCTCTCACTGTCTTTGATGCTGTATGGTGCAGTGTAGGATGCCTGTCGCTGGCCCGTCGGCGGGGTTGGATGAGCAAGATCCATCAGCATCTGACCCAGGGGTGACCAGGAATCTCGACTGCCCGATGCTAGATCCATTCTGTACGTAAATCCACATCGCGGCACGGCGAATCTGCGGGAACATCGGCCGTCCTCGCCCCATCGGGAACCAGTGACCAAATCGCTGGGACCCCGGTCCTCGGACCTCCCTTGGGCCTCCCTACTCCTCCATGTGTCTTATGAGCCTGTGGAAATAAAAAAGGAGTGTCACAGCTGCAATGCAGGGGGAAACAGAGTCACGGCCAACCGCAGGAGAGAGGGGCGAGCGAACTGTGGTTGCGCTGGCATCGGCGGACCCTTGCATCAAATGCTCAGGCGCCAGCGCTCAGGGATTAATGCCTGAATGAGCAAGTGGAGGTCCGCAGATGGCCGCCAGCGTGCCTGACGCGTAATAGCCAATGACTCAGTAGTGTGTTTCACCATGCCATTCACCATGCCCATGCATGCCCATGCAGCAGATCAGCCACATGCCTACCGCACAGCAGCCATGGGCTAATACGAGACCTCATGCGAGGCTGGACGGCATGCGTTGGTCGACGATGGATTGTCTCTGTAATGCATCCGCAAGCTCGGCGAGGAGTGGCGCTTCCGAAGACTACTAGAACCCTCACCTGACAAGGAAGTTAGCTTGAACAAGCCACGTCCTGCCAAGCGACCGCATCGGTTTCTTGAAGGGCAGACTACCTCCCGGTTTCTATCCTAGTGACAGGTCATTTGTCAACCAACGGTCTTGTCCCAGATAAGCAACCTAAACCTGTTCCCACCTCAAACCGCGACGTCCCCACAGGTAGCCATGAGCACGGAGACGCCTTTGAGGGCTCATGACAAGCCGCGGTGGCGAATTAGCACGGCCACACTCATCAGCTGGCGCGGCAGAAGCAGAGCCTGCACTTTGACTCCAGGATGACCTGTTCCAAGTCAACTTCAGAACAGCAGTTGCTGTCTGACCGCAGTCGAGCATGTATGACAACTGTCTCGTCCACCAGTTTATCAGCAAAAGCATCAGTCCGCGAAGATGTGAAGGCCCGTGTGAGCACTATCGCCAGTGGACAGGCGGCCTCATTTAGACGTCATGAGAATCGGTTACCACGGCAGGCAGTGGATTGGGAGCCGTTAGCCTGTTTGACAGATACTGAATACGCTTCGATGGACGATCTGCGGATAAGGAACAATCTACTCACGGAGTACTCCTGAACAGCCTTCTCACGCCGACGAAGCAAGGCTGAAAGGTCTCATAGCTGGCACAGTCCCTTGGACGGCTTATTTCTGACACCTGGGGCATTGCATTGCAGATTTGTAGCCAGTATACGAGACTGGCATACATGGTCAATAACTGGGGGACATGAACACTGACAAACTTACGCCTCCGAGATAACTACAGACTCACACCATCACTGTTCCGCGTTGCATCGGTTGATGAAACCTTGAATGCTTCTGTGAGGCCCCGAGTGCATTGTATTGCTTCATAGTGGCTCCCAGGGGGGGCGACGTATCGGAGATGAGAAAGTTTGAAATGGTCGTCCGAAGATCCGCTGTGTTCAGTGCCTATAGCAAATCACCCAAAGGTTCAGGTCAGACAGCAGGGGAGCCAGCCAGTGCCAACAGTCCGTCGGCGCCACGGCGTTGTCCAAGTCGAACATGGTCCACCGAAGCGCGGAAGCGGACGCCTCCAGATCCGGAAGCTCGATAACAGATTTACCCGATCCATCGCCGACCGCAGTATCGAGATATTGATTTTCTAGGCGCCCTCGTGGCGGAGATCGTCAGCCGCAGGCGCTGATTGGCTTTCTGTAGTATCTTTCAAGCTCCGGTCGCTCGGGAGCCGTTTCCCTGAGTTTCCCAAACCTATTTTGGCACGCAGATTCAATTGTTTCAAGTCCCTGAGGGCTGTACATGGTACGCCCAGGTTGGCGAGCCGCGGGAAGCGAGCAGACAACCCCCTGCAGGGTACGGTCGGCGATCTGTCCGCTGAGGAATGAGGAATGCCGTTCAGTTAATGCTCGAATATTGTCCGAACCCCTCTGCGTTGCCGTTGCTTACCCTTGTTTCGTAGACACCGAAGCTAGAATCAGGGTAGTCCCCGTTGATTCTCTTGCCTATAACAGCACAGCACAGGTCTTCCGCGGTCTGCACGATTGTGCTTGCCGTCGAAGCCTTTATATATCGACGCACGCCCAGGCCCGCATACATTGTCCGAGGCGAGAGGCTAGTATGGTACTCGGATTTCTTGAAGGCGAATGGATACCTCCGATCTCAAACGGGAGTTCTGACGGTGAACGTCCCCCTTTGGCCATGGCGACGACAGCCTCTGAAAGATCTGAGGTTCCGCCAGCGTTCATGCCTGACATCGGTTAGTGGTGATGGTTTGGCGCAACTGGACCCCATCGCCCAGCAAGACCCAGCCACAAGTCAAACCCAGCTGGAGCACATTTACCGTTGGAGCACGCCAAGCCTAAAGCCGGTCTGACCAGCGAATGCGGCAAAATAGCGCGAACCCTCCGAGACTCCCAACACCAGAATTCCGCGACCTGCCTTTTCTTCCCATGGTAACGATTCGACGTGGAAGTGACGCGTGCCATCGAAGTCCGTGTCACAAAGCCATGTTCGTCGGACCTCCGCTGACCTACAAATTCTGACCAATACTCACTGGCCAGAAGAGCCTGACGGGCCACGGCCACCTGCATTCCCCGGCATCACGTGTGGACGTCTCGCCAAGTCGTTCGACTTGACTGGAACTGCCACACGCCAAACTAATCTCGCCCGCGCCGGTGTCACTGTCCGCAACACTCGAGCGACCACCAATCTCAGGCGGGACCCATGTATCGAGCCTTCGCACTGGCTATCCCAGACAAGGTGCTATCCCGGTTGCACGTATGATGGGTACAGCACGCTGACAGAGTTTTGGAAGCATTGTCGCTCTCGGCTGGCATCCCGCCTTCATTGGCATGAAGGCGCGAATCGCGGGGCTAACCGCACTGCGGTATGGATTAACGCGGAACGGTGAATCGAGCCGACTTTTTTACGTGCAACCACACCGCCGATAACCAGCACCCTCATACGCACTAGCCAACGCTAACTCGGGTCTTGCATGATAAGTACCTCGCGTTAGTATGTCTCTCCGCTTCCTCCGAGTCGACACTTCGCCATGCCAGTGATTACTATCTCGGTCAGTAGTGCGGAGCCTCGGAGCATCGTGCATCTTGTTTCTGCCGCAGTTCGCAGCTCGACACGCCGCGTGATGGGAGGGGTATATCGGGGGCGGCACAACGAGGTGTGTGTATCTACCGATGCACAGGTCACAGCGGAGCTTGACCGACTCTTTCATGTGCTGCATCGCAGGCGACTGATCACTTACGTTTCGCACGTCGCGAGTACCTCGACATATCCGACGACACCGTGGGTCCTCGCTGCTGGCGCCCGCTATTCCGTAACCCGCCATGAGCCACTGAATCCCGGCCATTATGTCTACCTCCTCCGCGAGCACGACTCCCATCCCTCAACTGGTAGATGGCGTCCGACGGCGCTTTCGTGCTTCACGCCTTGCCACGAGATCATATCCCCAATTTAGTGCGCCATCGTGAATTTCTGCACATCTATGGGATAGTCCTTCGACTGCGTGCTAGTGAGTGTCATCGAAATGCGCCTCTGGACTGATACATATGTCGCGCTGGGGCTGGTGCAAAGGTGCACGTCCTATTTTCGTTTGGTCTCCACAAGATGAGGACCGTGGCCACCATGCCTAGGTCATGATGCCGTTGCGAGAGACTCCTACCAATACCTGGTATCTTCCTCTTGCCTCCTGCACCATTCAGATACCTTTATCGGTTAGGCGTGGGTGTCAATCAGCTGTTCCACCCAAGCCACGGGATGCAGTATTGAAGCACTAAGACCTATCGGGTTATTCAACGAATACGGTGCGCGTTAGCCCCATCAAGTCACAAACTGGCTGATCTACCGTCTGCATGCACTACGGCGGTACGGCGGACACTCGGCGATGTTCTCGGCACGACAATTGGTGTCCCTTTCAAACCTTAGTGACCAGGGAAGGACGAGTTCGCGCGCCGCTTGGTTTCGGATTCGCGCCTGTGTCGGTGTCTCAAGTGTGATCTCCCAATGGAGCTATGGATTGAGATGCTTTACGTCTTCGCTCCACCAAGACTCAATCCACTAGCGGCGTCTACTGATTAGCTTCCACGAGATGCTGTGGCAAGATCTCCGTGCGCTCTCACACTTGTGAGTCCCTGAACTCGAATTAGAACGGGGTGTAATGTATGCTGATGATTGGATCGACGTGTTCAGGCGATGACTCGAGGCCATGCAAGTCACTGAGAGGCACCTGGGATTCTGAGATTACCTGCAGGCTGCAGCATCCTGTGAGGTCGTACCCATAACATAACATAATGCAATTCACTTGATACTGTGACTGACGACCTTGCCGATTTAAAGATGCAGATATGGCGACTGTGACTTCAGGAACCTAAACTAAGCGATGCTACTGGCCGCGTTGGACCGCAAATTCGACAAATGGCGCACGCCTCGGGAGCCTGAGTAGCGGAGCGTGACTCGACTGTACACCCATCCTATATGCCGGACCAACTGCAATCTCCACTAGCCAGATGTTTGCCCTCGGAAGGAGAGCCGAGAAGATATGTGACGAGCATCTACCGAACGTGAGGCTTGGGTCACAGCCTTATCCTGAGGTGGGGCTCTGTTTTATGCTAACGTTCTTCTAGCTGTGTAAACGTCAAATGTTATGAGCTGTTCCATGGGGGACGTGAGTTTCCCAGCAAGTCTTGTCCAAATGCAAAATAATCCCAAACGCCGCGCTCAGGCTAGCTAGCCCCTCCCTCCTCAGTGTAGATAATTAGCACTTGTCGTATGAGTATCAGGTCCTTCCAAATCCTGGTGCCGGGTGTGATTGTGTGTAGATGATCGTCGACGCTAATGTGGTACACATTACGCGACATTCCTAGGTGTGTGTGACCTGTGTGTTACCGCCATGCGATTGGAAGCTATGTCCATGTAACGTACGCTTCGGCTGGTCTCGTACCCATCCGATGGGAGGAGTCGCACCCCACCACCGCACTTCCACTGGCATCGGATGGGTACGAGACCAGCTTCGGCTAGTATCGTTGTGACTTATCATTCTCAAGGCTCATTTGAAGTTGTGGCGGTAACGTGACCTGTTTCGCACGCGACCGCGACCGGTACTATCAGTGTACCAGTAATGCAATTGGTACAGTAATGCAACTATTCAACTACTGGTGATTCCTCCACCAAAAATATTCTGGGATCTTTGTATATCATAGCTACATCTAGTCCACACCTGATTATGCAGTCTATATGGAGGTACCATTGCAGCTGGCAGTGTGTAAAATCAGAGATGAAAGTTTCTAAGTTGCCTTCAACTATGTTCTAGTCTCAGCTGTATTGATCCTGCGATGGAATTTTGTAGAACCTGGTATGACGGCTTTTATAGAGACAAGGTGCCTTCTACAAAAATTTCCGGCATGCTGATGTGCTCAGCACTGTCTGCAGACAAAGAATCTTAGTGACTGGAAGTTGCAGTGTGACATGAAGCCACCGGAGATACGTGATCTGCACTCCGCAATGGGGTTGCCAAGTTGGCCACAGTCGCCACCGCTGGCTAGTTTCGGTAAAAGGGAGTTTGAAGTGCGGCGGCTGCGGCACGGTGACCCGAACCGTGACATGCCTCGAAGAATAGTTGCAGTACTGTCTCCATGCTTGCCTCGTCTCGGTATTGTCTTCCTCCCATCTGAGAGTCTTTAGAAAATTGCAGCAGGCGCTCTCGAACATCACAGTTACAACAGTACAAACTCCGAGACATCCCGGTGAGCGATGTGATACCTACACGTACAAAAGTTGCATTACTGGTACACTGATAGTATCTAGTAGCCACCGGAGACATGAGTTGATGTCAGACCAGTGAATATTTGGTTGGAATTCGGTCTCAAATTGTGACCGTTGAGGCCGAATCAGCGGCTGCCAGCTATGACAATGCATATTGTGCATATCAGATAGGCTTTTGGATGGGTGAATACAAACCTGCCTAAATGTAGACTGTCCACTTGTTGAATATCGGAAAATTAATTCAGTTGACGAATATTCGACAGTCTATTGTATGAAACTCTGGCATCTGAATATTGGACGGTATGGTAGCTCCCCTAGAATCCCAAATATACTCCGTCATATCTCCGAGTCACAAATCTGGTTTAACAGGACCTCATGTCTCCGGTGAGTACTGGTCCTGGATGCAGCTGTGAATCTGCGATTGTCAGACTCAACAGGTGACACGCATTCTACCCTTCCCGACGGCGTACAGAGCCGCAAATATGTTACATTAAACTTCGCCGTCCGACGACTAAATGCGACCATTCAACGTCAATGGCGTTCCACGGAAATAGACTTCGCTGTACAGCCCAGTGGTGTGCGATAGGACGGTGATTATGAGGACGGTGAGCCTGCTCGATCTGAATGTACCCACGGAGCTGCCGGCATCGACCTCAACAGACAGATGCGCAGACAACATTTGAGGCTGAGGAGTCGTCTCTGACAACGCTACCAGTTGACCTCTGGACCACTGGCACTGGTTGCATCAGCTCGAAGCCTACGTCGCAGTCACACAGATGCTCAGCGGCTCAGACATAGCATCCTTCTGGGAAGTGTATCAACGCTTTTGGCATCCCATTATCTGAGATGTGTGATTGCCACGGGGCGAACTACTGGTGTTCTCCATTGCTCTGGCCTTGGACGTGGAGATGGTCCCCACCGGTCCGTGAAGATTCAAGACATTGCTCGTTCTCAGAGTTCAATCAGTCTCCCATCCCTCCTAAGATCGATTCGCGCTTGGTTGGTCAGAACTCGCTTGGCCATGATGTTTTCTGTAATCAACAGACAAACACTCCTCAGAATACGTCATCAGTCAGGATTCTGTCTAGTGTCAACAAGTCATCGAACTTAGCGTCGTTTCCATGTGATGCAACCCTCGACTCGTCTCACGAGTTCGCGTTCACCCTAATGCCGCACCTTTTGCATACCCACGCTGATCTTGATGATTTAGACGAGGCTGAAGCTTCCGGCTAGGAGAATCCAGCACCGTGCGCCTCGTATCAGGCTATATTCTCCTAACGGAGAGTCCGAGCCCCTGCTCGCCTTTGGCTACATCTCGTTGGCATCCAGGGGCTGTTTAACCTCCATGACGGTCGAATTGCTCACCGAGTATGTTTATGATTTGAATTTATTGGCGGTCTTCAAGCTGATGCAGACAATCAGGACCAAAGAATCAAACATATTGGTTAACTTATGCTGCCCAGGGCTCAAGGACCAGGCATTCAGAGATTATAGTTCGGAAGGGCATGAACACGGAGGATGCCATGTTCTACTTGATTGACTATGATGTTGCTATCCACCGCGATGTCTACCTGAAAGCCTGTCGCCGCCCGTCCGATGAGAGGTGGATGGACACACCAATCTTTCATCCTGTTGACAATCGCTTTAATCCATTTGCATATGATGTTGCTTGTCTAGGAAACTTGTCTGTGTACAATTCTGCTGTGAGTGCAGTCCTGAGCGTCCACACCCGCTTTCACTCCCGATAGGACATTGTCCGAGTGGTGCCACGACTGGCACCCCTGTTCACTAGGATGACAACCCACGTCGTCCATATCGGTTGACCGCGGCCGAGGCGCTATTCTTCTTTGACACTCAACTCTCTCGGCTACCGCAAGAGCTGCTCTCGTCGCCTGCAGTGCTGGTTCCTAGCCTCGATACCCCGAATATATTTTGGACTTATCATAGTGCGGACGATCAACACGACGATCAACGCATGTGGCGCGAGCATCGCATCGATTCGCAACCCTGGGGAAAATAGGTCCTATTCTTGATCGCGAGGACCCGCCTGAGGCTTGAGGCACATTTTTTCATTGTCGGACTCTTGGTCGAGCTGCGACACATCTGCGCGAAATATCTACTCGGACCCTGTAGTGCTATTGCCGCACGTGTTCACGTATGGACCGATATTTCCGAGTCAACCTAATCAAAGCAGTGGCAAAGGTATTCTGATAACGATCCGTTTGAGTTGTCCATCCTAAAGTTGACAGATCTTTCTTCGTGTACCAGGACTGTTGGGTTGGTGCTTGGCAATGTCCTTAGCTCGGCGAGTGATCAAAGCGCTGTTTCTCCCTTGGGCTGGGTGCTGCTATGCGTTGCCTGCAGCTACTTGGCTCGAATGAACATCTGCACTCACCGCGTTCTGGAGCCCTCTCTACCACCCCGTTGTACTGCTCAAGATCCTGTCACCTTCAACAGTCACCTTCAACACAAGTACTTGCAAATACAACGAAAGTGTTCGACTACTCTCGCTTATGTTTACCCGGTCCACGACATGGTTTGTATCGACGCGTCTCGCTATCCAAAAGAATCGCGTTTCATGCCGAGTCCCAAACAGCCAGTTATTTGTGGCTTCGAGCGTGGTAGGCCCCTTTCCTCCTTTACATAAGTATGCTTGTTGACTGTGGGTGGACTGATCTGCGATACCGAATCTGCCATCGCCAGCGTGCTCATCGCTCGCGACACACGGAGCGGGACCCCGAGGGCCTCATATGACCGACATGACTGTGCGCTTCGACTCTTGTACCGGCGACGGTTGTCTGCGAGTCGCGCGTTGTGCCGAGGATATCCCGCCGTGAAGCGCTGCGAGGCCGCATAAGTACCCGCGACGTGTGCTGACGGTACTAGAGCAAATACCTTTCTAACGACCATCATCTCAACTGTCAGTGTAAAACATCACCAGTATGTCCACTGAAGTGAAAGTCGAATTCGATGCGAAGAACATGCCGTTTCGGAGGCTGAGTTCTAGCGGCCTCAGGGTGCCTCTGTTCTCGCTCGGCGGTTGTAAGTACATCACTGCCGTATTGTCTCTGTTGAGTCTCACTATGTCATAGGGCTTACGCTTGGTGGCTCCGTGGTCGGTGACCCTGTTAGGGTGTGTGCATTGTGACCCGATGCTGCTAGTTAGGGACCCGAACGCCTGCACACCATAGGATATCATCAAGACAGCGTTCGACAATGGCATCAATATGTTCGACACTGCTGAGGGGTACGCGGGTGGCAAATCAGAGAAAGAGATGTAGGCTTTTGTTTGAATGCAAACTAGTCATCATGCTGAGTGCGCAATAGGGGACGGGTCATCAAAGAGTTGGGCTTCCGCAGGACAGATTTGATTATTTCAACAAAATTGTTCTGGGGACCTCACGAGAACCAGAATAACATGGGGCTATCCCGGAAACAGTCAGTTCGAGGCCCCTCTTGGCTGTTATACCCACTGAGCACCAAACCAGCATTATTGAGGGCACCAAAGAGTCTCTTCAACGTCTTGGACTTGATTATGTCGATATCATCTTTGCTCACCGACCAGATAACAGCGGTATGTCTGGCTCCGCACCTGTGACCTGACCTGACTTGACCTGACTTGTCTTAGTACCCATCGAGGAAACCGTGCGCGCGTTCAACTTCGTAATCGATCAGGGATGGGTGAGTGGAAGCTGACTGGTTGTGTGATTGTGTGATGTCGTGGCTCAACCTCCCATTTCTGGCAGGCGTTCTACTGGGCAACTTCCGAATGGTCCGCTTTCGAGATTGAGGAAGCGCATCGTATGGATGAGATCCTTCACCCACCAGTTGCAAGTTAACGAGACTCGATAGACGTCGCCGATAAGCTCGGTCTGATAGGTCCCGTTGCAGAGCAGTGCAAGCACAAGTGTGCCTGATGTTGTGTGTAGAAGACGTCCGCTGACATCGCCCCTTTGCAATAGCATGCTTCATCGTGAACGGCCAGAACGCGAATACATGTATGTTCCTTCGGTTGTTGTACTGTTTCATTCACTAATGCCTTCTCGGTAGACCGATCTACAGTAAATATAGCATGGGCACGACTGTGTTCTCCGCTCTTGCTGGCGGTTTGCTGACTGGAAAGGTGAACCCGATGTCAGAAGTGACGTAATGCACAGATGAACTCACCACTTTCGAATAGTACAACAACGGTGTTCCCTCGGACTCGCGCTTGGCAGTCGAGAAGGAGCAGCAGTTCAAGGACCAGGCGGCACACCTGAGCACGCCAGAGGGCAAGGTGACGCTCGCCAAAGTAAAGGCGATTGCCGACCTTGCTGAGAACGGTACATTCTCACCACTTCCCCGCTCGTGAATACACTTAGTAAGCCCTGACATTCCAGAACTCGGCTGCAAGGTCTCCCACCTCGCTCTGGCGTGGATCGCCAAAAACCCAAACACGTCTACAGTGATTCTGGGTGCGTCCAAACCAGAACAGATCGTTGACAACCTGAAGGCGCTCGAGGTTATTCCGAAGTTGACGCCCAGGGTCCTGGAGAAAATTGAGGGTATTTTGGAGAACAAGCCAGCACCTCTGGTAAGCTCGGTGCATTTCCGATTGAGGACGTCGCTGAAACATGCTATTTGCAGCCGACCTTCGGAAGGCCGGTATTGGATCCGTACGGTCGACCAGCTCTCTGAGATATTGCCAGCACCGCTGTGTAGGAGATGAATGAAGATCCGTATGTTGCCGTGGGATTTTAGACCTGTAGTCGAGGAAGCTTGTGACGATGGTGACACATCGCCGAATGCCAATCCGACAGAAGCTAGTCCTGTGACTCTGCGTTGAAATGAACGGGTGTCTGCGCACGCAGGAACGGGTCGATGCCAAGCTGCCCAGGTAACCAAGACGATGTATGAACGACATCACAATATGAAGCTTTGAAGCTGCAAGCATGGTAGAGCATAAAAGGGATCGTCGGAGCTGGCATGCTTGACGGATTGATTAGCGTAGGCCGCAGTCTCTGGGAAGTGCTGTACGTAAGTGCTGTCGAGAAGACTGATAGGCATGAAGGAAGGAAGGGAGCCTGAATCTGAGATAGTGATGCTACCAGTGGCGACAAGGCTCGGCCCGGGTGGCAAGGAGTCAGTCTACTTAAGCGCATCTGGTCTTTTGATCGGCTATTATGCACCTGCTGTTGCGCCTCAGGGGGTGTCGTCCTCCCCCTAATCCCTATCCTCTCCTCGTCGTGTGATGCAAGACACCCAGGGACATAAAACGCAGCGAGAATCTGACGCGAGTATCAAACTCTTCGCTCCTGTGGGTCCCGCTCTCCATGCAGGGACCATGTCGGCACGGCAGGTGTTAGCTATTCCCGAGATCCTCTGTATGGTGCTTGATCATTTCAGACTGGATGGGTGGCTGGAAACAGACGAATACAGGAGTGGCAAAGTCTCAATTCGTGAGCACCGGCGCACACTTGCGAGCGCCGCACGCGTCTGCAGGACCTTCTTGGAACCATCTCTGAGCGCACTGTGGACCGTCATCGACGGTTTCGAGCCATTGCTTGGTTTGTTTGCGTCTTGTCGCCAGGTGCCTGCAGAGGACACCCAGAATGATGAATCCGACGGTGAAGAGTCTTTCCTCGATGATGATTCGAGGGACATGATCTATGTAAGACTGCGAATACTCGCATGGGTAGGAGTACTCATTGCCTTCTTCACGTAGGTACTCGGTGGAGCCATAACTTCTCGCGAATGGAATCGCTTCCGGTATTACGCTAGCCTGGTCCGCGTTTGTTTCTGCGACTACAAACCCACTGTCGACCCCTCTGTGTACCTCCAACTCTCCCTGCGTAATGGCGACGTGCCGCTTCTCCCCAACCTGCGCCTCCTAAAATGGGAACAGCATTCATGCAACAGTCCTGAGCTGCTGCACTTCGCGGGCCCTTCTTTACGACAGCTTCATTTCGACTTCGTCGCTCCCGGAAGCCAGCATCGACATCATCTCCCACGCAGACATGACTACTCACTCAAAGCACTGCTAGACCACACAAGCTTTCGTGCATCTCGTCTCGAGGGCCTCACCATTCGCGGTGTCCACCATCCGGATACCCTGTCCTGTGCTCTCCACACCTGGACACACCTGCAGCGGGTCTATATCGACAACATCTTCGAATTCTCCACCCTCCTGGACCTCTCCAAACTTGAGCACCTCATATTTCTGCGGGCTGATATCTCGCAGATTGCTGGTGCGCATCGGGCATGCGGCGGGTTCCGGAGCCTCGAGGCACTCGAGCTCGAGGGCGACAACGACTCGCTTCAGTGGTTCTTCGAGGCGACGCACCTCCCACGGCTTTCCTCCCTCACGCTCGTTCCTAATACCACCTCTACGACACTCGCCTACCGTGCGTGGCTCGAACGTCTGCGGCTGCCACGCGCCTTCCCCGGCCTGCGCTCGCTCAAGCTGCAGCTCACGCACCACGCGTCCGACGTGCGGCGCGTCCTCGACGTCGTGCGCCCGTTCTTTGGACTGCGCGCGCTCGAGGCCTTCGAGCTCGACCTCCCACGCATGGCGGACCTCGCGGATGACGACGTGCGTGAGCTTGCGCGGCACTGGGCACACCTGCGCTCGCTGCGGCTCGAGTTCACGTTCGCGCGCGTCGAACCGACTGCGGCCGCGCTCGAGCATCTCGCGGTCGAGTGCCCGCGCCTGGAAGACCTCGCGCTGCCGTCGATGTGCCACGAGACGGTGGTGCCGAACGCCCCGTCGGCGCCCCCACAGCGCAGGCTGCGCCGCTTCTCCCTATGCCGCGCAATGATCTCAGACAGGGTGCGCTTCGCGGCCTTCCTGCGCGCGCTGTTCCCGAATGTCACGCCCACGCTGCCGACGCTCTTCTACCGCAGGGCGTGCGAAGACTGGTGTCTCATTGTCGACAGCTTCCGAGATGTTCGCCGCTAGCAGACTAGCCATGTTTAACACTGGAGAACAACCTACACCTTCCTTGATTCCCTCTGATTCAGTGTCTATTATATCATCCGAGTCACTTCCTACAGTAGGTGGTCCAGACTCACTGCGTTGTCATGTCTAGCAACGTAATGTGTACACATACTTTGGCTTAATCTTCTCATGTATATTTCACGCACCTTCTCCCAAGCCCACTACTTACAAACTCGGCCTGCCGAATGAGTCCAGTGGCGTACGGCCCCACGTCGACTGCGCCGTGCCTGTAATTAACACGACAAAGAGAACCTTAGAATGACAATTCACGCACCGGCGTAGCTAGCTTATGGCCTCGACCTTCGCCAGGATCTCAGGGGCGAGTTTGAGGAAGACCTCGGCGCCTTGAGGTTGTCGATGATCTGCGCAGGCTTGGACGCGCCAAGAATCACGGTGGACGTGTTCGGATTCTTCGCGATCCACGCGAGTGCGAGATGCGACACCTTGCAGTTCAACTTGATCTTGGCAGGCATTGCTTGGCCTTCGGGCTGGCTGAGGGATTTTGCGTGTTCCGGAAGCTACTGTTCTTTCTGCACCAGCCGAGAGTCTGAGGGGATGCCATTGTTGTACTGTGCATAGAAGCGTATGTTAGCGACGCGATGGCGCAGCGTGGTTGGCGTGCACTGTATCTTGCCCGTCAGGAGTCCGCCGGTGGGAGGGAGAAGACGGTCGTATCCATGCCGCACTTCCTGTAGATCGAGCTGGATGCGTGCAAGGAGTTCGTCAGTACAGGTATCCCTGTTTTGTTTTGTTTTGCTGCTACATTCTGGTCAACTCGCGCATATTCTTTGGCGCTCACGATGGAGCATACTGCGTTGGGAGTAAGCTGATGATTGGATACTGGTATCAACGAAACGCACTGATGTTCGCATTTCTCTGCAATGGGTCCCATCAAACCGAGCCTGTCGGCAACGTCTGCGTCACATTGTGAGCGTACATGTCATGCATTGAAACAAGACACACGCACGATAGGCCTCTTCAATTTCCTCTGCAGACCACTCGGACGTGCCCCAGTAGAACGCCTGGAGATATGAAGAGCATGGGTCGACTTGCTATTCTCGTCTGCGATCGCCTTATCACTCACCCATGCTTTGTTGATGACGTAGTTAAACGCGCACACGGTCTCTTCAATTGGCACTGCCAGACAGAAGACAATCAGCCCCAGCTTTTCTGGACATCAAGGCTACTCACCGGTCTGGTCCGAGCGATGCGCGAAGATAATATCCACGTAATCAAGGCTGAGACGCTGCAGAGACTGCTACTGCGAAGACCCACTCAAGTAAGTCCCCACTGACGTAAACTGAGGCAAACACGAACGCACTGTCTCCTGAACGTTCTGCGGCTCGTGCCCCAGAAGAGTTTTGTCGAGATGATCAAGTCCGTTCGACGCAAGCCAAGCTCCTTGATTACGCGACCCCTAGCGAATATCCGGTAACAACACTGTCTGGATTCGCGTCTTGTAGATCGCAAGGATACGCACATCTCTTCCTCCGACTTTCCAGATGAGTATGCTTCTGCCGTGTCAAACATATTGATGATATTGTCGAAGTCTTGATGATTTCCTAGTTGCAGATGCACTGGCTCAGCAAAACAAATGCACTGACTACTACGGAGCACAGAGAAGCTCACCCTGACGGGGTCGCCGATGACACTCCCACCGAGTGTCAGCCCTATGCCTATATGACCGTGGGCGCATGCCGGGTACACAAATTCCTGCACTCACATCCTCCGAGGGAAAACAACGGGAGGCCTGAATGGCATGTTCTTCGCCTCAAACTCAACGGGTGCCATATTTGCGACTGTGAGCAGCAGTTGCTAAAATTACACGAAAGGGGGATAGTAGCGCAAGAGGCAACGACACAGTATATATACGCTGGGTCGTGGCAGGCTCTCAGCGGAATATTGTCGGAACGTATCCCGCCAACCTCGGTACACAACAGATCGACGTTGGTCCACACTTCACATATTGTCGGATGATGCATCTCGGTGTTCCGTGTGGCGCGTTCGTCAGATGGCAAGCATTCGATGTAGATCGTGACATGATAAGCGTGCAGTTCTGAAAATTAGACGACCGGGAGTGCGAAAAGTGGTCTCGCAGGTCGGGCCCAACCAAGGGACTACGTAAAGTGCAGTGGTCACAACATTTACCGTTCTGCAGATGCCATCAGCGAACTTTGTGCCGGCAATACGTTAGTACATACGAGGCTCACTGACAATGCCTATGCCCACTTCGTTCATTCTCGAGGCTGGTAACCCGGTTTAGATACACCTGGGGAAGACATGGGGGCTCAATAGACATTCGCCGACCATCGTGCAGTAGCGGTATGTTGGTGGTGTGAGAAGGAGGGGAAAGCTTCAAAATTATCAGCATAGGGACTCGTGAAGATGGACCTCGGTGTCTAGATCCAGTTGGGAAAGGTACTTATGCAACTTAGTATGATTTAACCGTGGGACGGCTGGCTAACTTAGCCTGTGCTTCACAGCTTGATCGCGTACAAGCCCTAAATACCGCCAGGCGTGCTCCGCTAGGAAACTTTGGGTGATGCACCGTACCGAATTGGCCCAGTGACTGTGACTGAGTCCAGCCGATAGATGCTACTGTCTATGTTGGACAGCAAAGACTCGTCTTCTGGCCTCTCTGACGCTGACTATCAGGCTGGGGGTTATCGTCTGTCCCTTCCAAGATAAACCGGGACTGTAAAATAGCCTGCAGTCGCTACTTGTCTTCGGTAAGAGATGCAATAGTGAGCTACGCCCTCAGTACGATGCTGCGAACTGCCAACGAGTCATGAAAAGTTGTACCACTTGCCACGAATTGACTAATCTGTTGGCGACAACTTCAACAGTGCCCGGGCCTACATGACATCGTGACCACCGACCATTGTGTGAGAGGTTGGAGAGGCCTCTTGCGAGCGTAACATGATAGTTCCTGGAAATGGTGCGTGGCAGGCGCTACGTTCAGCACAAGGAGGAGAACCGAAAGTCTTCAGTTGCTGGCCATGCTCCGACCGCTTCTATCGAACCAATTGTGAGATGTCTATCCAGTACCGTAGTAGCACACAGGATCAAATAAGCAGCACAGGTGCGCTCTTGCCTAATCGAAGTACAGTGAAATATTGGCACGCGGCCGAGCCAGGTGCATGAGATGTAAAACAATGTCTGAGGCAGTTGCCAGTAGGAACCTGGGATGATGATGACGACGATGATGATGATCTCTTGCATTTATGTATGAGAGTCTGAGAGACAGCGTGTTTACTGTCTTGGACTCTTGGTACACCATGGCCACACGTGACACAGTCCACGACGGGCGTCTCTCATCAATACTTCAGTAAACCGTCACTCCCAACATCCACAGGTTCCAGGTGCTATACATTCAGCCTCCGCAGATTCCTCGAGATGGGTGAGTTGTCTAAGCCGTTGTTCTAGCTGGGCGTGTTTGTCTAAAACTTCTCTCAGGTATTCCAAAGGTCAGTAGATTCGCCCTGGTGCGGGAGGCTCAGATGTTCTGATTGTAGACTGCAGTTCTTCAGATACATCTCGTGAGTCTCATCCGAGTGAACAATTCGTCTCATCTCATTGTGTGTAGGGAGCGCTATCCATTAACGTCGCAACTCATTCAGGAGAACAAGATCCCTGAGTTTGGTGCGTTTCGCGTCTTTGTTAACCGCTGGGCGTCTCTGAGGCCAAGGCAGACAACCTCTATGTGGACTTTAACGGGATTATTCACAATTGTGTGTGTAAATGTGCTGGGGCTCTTCTTATGTGTTGACCTACTTGTACAGGCTCGCATCCCAACGATGGAGATGCTCACTTCCGGCTTTCCGAAGAGCAGATATTTACGTCCATATTTGCTTATGTCGACCACCTATTCGGCAAGATTAAGCCGAAGAAGCTATTCTTTATGGCTGTTGATGGCGTCGCGCCGCGTGCGAAGATGAACCAGCAACGTAGTCGTCGGTTCCGGACCGCGAAGGAGGCGAAGGAGGTTAGGGAGAAGGCGGAGAGGAAAGGGGAGAAGCTGCCAGAGGCGAAGGCGTTTGATAGTAACTGCATTACTCCAGGTGCGGGTCCTGACCCTTATACTGTGTTGCAGTCCTTACCTTTGTGTATGCGCTAGGAACGGAGTTCATGGCGAAGTTGTCGGAGCAACTCCGGTATTTCGTGAACAAAAAGATTTCTGAGGACGCAAACTGGCGGGATGTTACCGTCGTGCTGTCGGGGCATGATGTACCGGGAGAGGGAGAACACAAGATCATGGAGTATATTCGTTTGTCGCGTGCGCAGCCGGACTACGATCCGAACGTGCGGCATTGCTTGTACGGGCTTGACGCGGACTTGATAATGCTGGGCTTGTTGAGCCACGACCCTCACTTCTGCCTGCTGCGAGAGGAAGTGAAGTTCGGGCCGGCTTCGAAGAGCAAGGGAAACAAGAGGTGCGCTCTCATACTGGGTTCGTTGTTGCTTGTCAAGCTGAATGGGCAGCACTGCAGTCTGGAATCTATTAACTTTTACTTATTGCATCTTACTTTGATGCGGGAATACCTCGACCTCGAATTCCACGAGATAGAGCCTGTGCTCCCATTTCCTTACAGTCTGGAGCATGTCATTGACGACTTCATCCTGCTGGCAGTGTTTGTTGGCAACGATTTCTTGCCCAATCTGCCTGACCTACATATCCATGAGAATGGTCTGGAGAAGCTATTTGATGTATACAAGAAAGTATTGCCGTTTTTGGGTGAGTGCGTATACTCCAGTAGCTACATTTGATAATGACGTCTGTGTACAGATGGGTATATCAACGAGAGCGGAGTGATCAATACCCAGCGACTACAAGTAGTGTTGAACGAGATGACGGATTGGGAGCGAGAGATCTTCGAGAAGGAATACGCGGACCTAAATTGGTACAAAGGGAAGCAAGCCAAGCAAGTGAAGGAGATGGAGGTAGCTAGGAAGCGAAATAAGCTCGGTAGGTTCTTGCACCTCTCCTTCCATGCGACCATTCCGTGATATCTTCATGCAGTTCTCACGGAAGCGCAGCGGGAAATCTTCAAGCAGGTGAAGCAGTTTATCTTGGAGCGCAGAGACACGACGTCAACACAAGCGCGGAGGTCTCGTCTGACGATGCCGAACATCTTCCCTGCAAGGGAACGCTTGTTCATAAGCAGCCTTGCCGAAGAACTACACTTAACTCTAACGTGGGATGAGTATGACGAGGACGATCAGAACCTGGTGACGTGGAGACTCCCGGGCGACTTGGAGGGACCGCTGCCAGAAAACGGAGTGGCATTGGAGCCGGAGGATGAAGAAGCAGACGAGGATGAATGGGAAGATGAAGACGACGAGGAGAGCAGGGAAGCTGTCAATCGAGTGTTGACGAAATACGAGAAGGCGAAGGTGATGGAGGACGACATCGATGGCGACTTCGATGCCCGGTATGAAAAGTCCATACACGATAAGATGCACGAGTGGAAGAAGAGTTACTACAAGGTCGGACGTGCGCGTATCATGAGCCGCTCGAACGCTGATGTTCATACTAATCATGTTAGGGAAAACTGGACATCTCCTATGACAACCCGGAAGAGATGCAGGCCCTGATCTATCGTTATGTCGAGGGACTGCAGTGGGTCATGCATTATTATTATAGCGGTGTGGCGTCATGGTCGTGGTTCTATAACTATCACTATGCTCCACGAATCTCAGGTTTGTCGTCCTGTCTACAGCATTGAGTGGCTGCTGACGCGCTTGATAGACCTCAAAGGGGTGGATCAGATGACATTCAGCTTTGACCTCGGATCTCCTTTCAAGCCGTTCGAGCAACTGATGGGTGTGCTGCCTGCGGCCAGCAAGGAACTCATCCCGCCCGCTTACAGGGTAGGTCATTCCATGATGGTGGCTAGCTATTACTGAGTTTATTCTGTCGATAGGACCTGATGACCGACCCGAACTCACCTATTCTGTACTTCTATCCCGAAGAGTTCGAGCTAGATCTGAATGGTAAGAAAGCAGAGTGGGAGGCCATCGTCAAGATTCCTTTCATCAACGAGAGGCACCTACTTTCCGCAATGAAGTGTGAGCAATGGAATCTACGTGCTATCAATTGTATATGCTTACCTGCGCTCTGTAGCATGCGAACATCGGTTGACTGAAGGGGAGGGGCGCCGCAATTCATTCGGCACGAGCACGAGGTTCTGGTACAATGATGGCGAGCCTACTGGATATCCTTCCTCGCTGCCTGGTTTCTTCCCGATGTTGAAACGGTGTTATTGCCGGATGGAGCCTTTCAATCTGCCCACTCTCAACGGACTCCACCTCGTGGAGGGTCTACTTGACGGTGTGCATCTCGGCACAGATTCCCTTGCGGGCTTCCCGTCCCTCCACACTCTGCCACACACTGCCGCCCTGGGGTACCACGGCGTGAACGTGCATGGATCCGAGAGCCGGAACAAGTCGATGGTCGTTCATATCGAGAATCCGCACGAACAGCGCAAGACCGAGGATATTGCGCATGAAATGGTCGGACGGCGAACGTTCATCGGCTGGCCATTCCTCCAGGAGGGTATGGTTTCAGCGGTCTCTGACTCACTGTTCAAATACGAGAAGGTAGCCATCATCCCCGGGAGGCCGATGAGGGTGATCTCAAACCCACACTCGCCTAACGGATTAGCCATGTGGAAATCGAAAGCAGAGGGCAAGGAGCATTACTATTCAAAGCGATATGGAGTCCTCACGGCCAACATTGACGTTCTAGTGCATGTCAGGCCGCTGAAGGGTAAGGCAGGCAGTTGTTTCCCACTGGCATTCTGGCTGACCATCCTGCAGGCATGAAGCGTCTCGATACCGGCGCTTTTGTGAAAGACTATGAAGGCCACGAGAAGGAGATAGAGCAGCCTGTGCAACTGACGGTGTCGGAAGTCGTCTCAGAGGACCCACGATATGTCGAGAAAGACCCGCCACCGTTGTCTGAAGAGTTTCCTGAGAGTGCTAAGGTGTTTTTTCTCGGTGAGCATGCCTATGGTGTTGCAGCCCAAGTATCTGGGACGACAACTGACACGCTCTCGGTCATCCTTGCCGTACGCACCCTTACTCCTCATCTATCCCGCGCTGACGTTTGCCCCAGTTCTACCCTGCCGAGAAGATTGAGAATGAGAGGTTCAAGAACATCGTTGTGAATCGCATGTCTAACAGATACTTCCCGTCCTTCAAGGTCGCGGACATAGCCGGACTGTCCGGACGTGCGATCTCAAAGATCACATCGAGCTTCATGGTCATCACAGGTGACGGGCAAAAGAACAACCTTGGCTTGAGCCTCAAGTTCGAGGCGAAAGGACTGAAGGTGATTGATTACTCGCGCAAGGACGGCCGTTACTGGGAGTTCAGTGAGAAGGCCGTTGATCTCATCAGAGAGTATAAGGTTCGTAAGGATTACTAGTTTATGACTTTTCGATCCATTTCCGTAGCTAACAAGTGTGGGTAGGAGAAGTATCCCGAGGTTATGCGGACACTAGACAGAGCTGGCGATGCTATGCTGACAGCCTCGGATGTCTTCAAAGGCCCCGATGCGGACAGCCGAGTGAAGGAGGTCAAGCACTGGTTGAACTCGAGGGGTGTCCGTGATTTTGAACCTGTCTCCCTATTTTGCGATCAGCTGAAGAAGGTATACTGTGTCTTGTTGTGATGGCTCACCCTGTGCTGACTATCTCTTGTCCAGGACACCGTCAAGGTGATCGAAGAAGCTGCCGACCACATCACCTCGGAGAAGGCCGGCCTTGCGTACAAGAAAGCAGTCGTCAAGTGTATCCCTCGACAAGCTGTCCTCAAGCCAGCTCATGCTGTGTATCGGCTACAACACCAGCATTTCGCGTTAGGTGATAGGGTCACCATGGTCCAGGACTCCGGTGGAGTGCCTTTGTGTCTCAAGGGCATAGTCATTGGCATGAACGCCAAGTCTATGGACGTTGTGTGGGACGCCCCATTCATGGCAGGAACGACTCTTGGAGACAGATGCTCGCAGTATCGAGGAGCGACTGTGGAATTCACGTCGTGCTTGAACTTGACCAACCAGCAGTTCATCGTATCAACAAACCCTAAGGAACCGAAGGAGCAGAGACCTGCTGTTCCGTTCAAACCTCGGTTTGGCCCTCATCCAGCCGTACAACCTCCTCCCGGACAACAAGCCGCCTCTGGATTCCGTCCAGCACCTTTCAGGTGCGTTGACCTTGGTGAGAACCTTCTCAGAAAACGTATTGACAGTAAGTGTAGCCAAGGTATTCCTGTCCATATCATGACGAACCCGAATCGTGGTCGCGGGGGGTTTCGCGGCCGCGGCAGTAGCCCTCACGTCGTGAACGGCCGTGGCGGCAACCCGAGTGCGGTGAATGGTCGTGGTGGACACCCAAGTACGGTGAATGGCCGTGAAGGTCCACCTACGAACAGTCATGTCAACGGCGAGAAGCGTGTGAATGGTCAAGGAGATTCATCGACCGACGACCGTACCCATGCTCCAACGGATGAATACGTACGCCCCGCGCATCAACAGTCCAACGGTTACGTTAGAGGCAGAACACCATCCCGTGGTGCCTTCGGATCAAGAGGTGCGCCCTTGAATGCTCATCTAGGACGCTTTGTGCCCCGCGATCGTGGCTTCGTGACCAACTCCAACCGGGGGCAAGGTCCTCAAAGGGGTGGATTCCGAGGCACCCGCGGACGCGGTAGAGGCGGAGATGCGAGACGTAGTCCCCTCGTATCGTGAATTGGTCGCGGCAGGACCGTGCAGTTGCAAGGCAGACGTTTTGGAGATCAGTGTTGTATCTTAGTGTGCCGTCTCGTGTTGCATTGCTATCGTATCGCTTTGTATTTCTGGAACCGCGAAGGTCTGGCCAGCTGCCGATAGTAAAGGTGACACTAATATGCAGCACGCCGATTTCATGGTCGGTCAGTAGGCATGATGAGGTCTTGGGGTGATACAACATTTCAACTTCTGAGCAGCTGCGCGTGAAGGTCGATGAGCTGGTGGTTTGAGCGCGGGTTTTCCGCTTCCAGCCAAACCATACAGTAGAGGCGAGCGTTGCCCCTCAGTAAACCTTAGTCGCCTACTACAGCCGATTCCCCATCCAATCCGAATGTCACCCATCATACATGGCCACTCTCCACCACTAAGTAATCCACGAAGCGTGACTGCGAGTGGACCAGAAACAACCTTTTTGCCCACAACATTCAAGTAAAGATTGAGGACGCGGAGGCGTTCTTTGGGACTGCCGTTTTGCCTGAGCTTCCTCTAAACCCGGACATCTTCGTCGTGAAGAACGTGGAAGACATAGTTTCAAACCTAATGCTACGGTACTCATTCGCCTGATCTTGGCCCGAAATCTGTTCCAAGTCTTGCGAAGGAGTCCGCTGTGCTCGACTTTGCTGTGGAGCTCTTCAAACGCCTCGGTTATGGAGAAGGCATGCAAGTTGCCCTTACGCGGACCCCGAAAGCCATTTCTCTATATCAACGGCACACAGCAACATTCTGCTCATGGCCCAAGAGGACAAAGCACTATGTTCATGTGAGTTCTCTCATCAAAGTGCCCCAGACCTGATATCGACGCGGTGGTGGGGTGCGGTCGTAACAGGGATGGGTACAAGACAAGCCTTCTGTGAACTCGATAACAGTATTTTATAGATAGACATAGAGAGTACACCAGTAAATACCATTTGACACATAGCGATCTACTTTTCATGTAGAGAAAGGGCACGAGCTCAAGGTACACCATGGCAGAGGCTGCCTTGAGCCGCCTATCGGATGCGAACATACTCGACCTTCGAGGTGCGGTGGTTGTCGTGACTGGAGGAGGCACGGTCAGTAATTCATGTGGTGCGATAGGTTTCTGATGATCAGTTCTACACTCCTGGCCAACAGGGCTGCAGTATACACCATTGGGCCTAAGCAGGCGGATTTGGACAGGTAGATGTGGATATACACACATCAGACACAAGATTGACGAGGGCCGCTTCCACAAGGTTGCCAAGGTCTGCAACGAGACTGCCGAGCTGACAGGGAAGCCTGGTCGTATATATGGCCTAGAAGGAGACATCAGGAGCAAGGTATGCTAATAGTCTCGGCGTTGGAGAGGGGATGCTCATCATGAGCGGTGCAGTCAGGATCCCTGCGCTTAGCCGAAGCTGTAGGCAAGCGGGAGAAGCATATTACAATGCTCTTCAATAATGCAGGGCAAGTTAATCTAGTACCATGACTTCAGCGCGTCTTGACCAGTCCAGCAGTGTCGTGCAGGGTGCGAATCCCATCCCCAGGGCAAACACTGCCGAGGCTTTCCGCGAGGCCTACTTTGACTCTGTGTCGCAAGATGATTTTGACAATATCATCAAGACGAATGCCGTGGGGCCGTATTGGTTGACGCTTGCTTTCCTTCCGCTGCCTGGGAAGTGGAAGGAGTACGAGGGCGGCGCTCGGAGGTTCGCAAGTCGTCATGACGTCTAGTATGAATGGATGGACAAAGGTATTTTGCATCGTGGCACTATGCGTATGGGGAAGTTGGCGTCGCTCACTGTTACTTGCCAGGACATCAATACCGCTGGTCGCTCTTACCCCTACATGTACTCCAAGTCAGCGATTGGACATGCGACTTCGGCGCTGGTGCACGAGCTGCTCCCGCTCGGCATCAGGGTCAACGGCATTGCACCAGTGAGCGGTCTTCACCTTATCATCCGCATTGAACGCCAGCCTCAAGCCACTGAAGGCCTGTTTGAGACTGGCACTGCGGACGCCGTCGGGCAGTCGCACATGTCAGAACAACCGATCTCCGAGGTCCCCACAACGCAGCCGCCTCTCGTCGCGGGTGCGAGGGCTCCCAAAGGCGGGTCCAACAGGGACATGGGTTCTCTGGGCCCTGTTCTTGGTAGGGAACTCGTCTGTCAACGGGGAGACGGTGCTCATCGATGGAGGGGTGAGTGCTGTTGAGGTACTTGTGCAGAGCGAATCTTGAAGTCCAGCTGTTCAGACAATGCTCAAGCACCCTTCTCTTATTCAAGCGTGGACATGAAAACACCTGGGAGCGAATATACATAACAAGATCTAGGAAACGCACCTTTGTGGCCCAGGGGGAAAAGGACGCGGTGGATCTATGGGCGGCCGTGTACACACTCGCTATGCTGAATGAGGAATCGTTGTATTTGCTATGCCAGATTACACAATACTTTCTAAGCGATATATGTCAAGCACTTGTCTAGCTGAACCAATGTCGACCCCAAAAAGCAACTCGCCTGCGTCGTCACGAAACAGCTTTGAGTGCCTCACGGCACGTTGAATGTTCTTCCGACGTCACCTGCTCTTGATGCTGCTTTGTCACCTCCGACAAACAAACTAATAGAAGGTTATCCGTCAAGTCAGATTATAGACGGGAAGAGAACAAAGGCGACCACATACAATAGGTTCTTCAGCAGGTGCCACGGACGTATCACCTACAGGTTCTAGTGGACCCTCATCTAGCGATGGTTCGGCAGTAATTGCGAGTTCGCGTACGTATAACCGTCGATGCTAGTCCTGTAGCTGACTTGATATAACCGAAGATATGTACTCGTTCGGCTATAATCGTCGATGCGAGAAATCTGAGGCGTGTTGAACCCTCCATTGGTGTCTTCCTGAGATCGCCACCGCCTCTCACCAATGTCACTGCCAGCGTAAGGAGGTGACGGCGGAGGTGAGTGACGCATAGTATTGATCTCAGTTAATATCGGGGACAGACATGAGCCAAATGACGGTTAAGTGACGCCGACGGACTCACAAACTGCCTCCTGCACTCGCACCACAACAGAAGGCTCGACCCCTTTCCGCTCGGCGGCATCACCTACGGATCGGGCCAACAAGTCCCTTCTAGATGACTGGCGCATGGGCACATGGCACAACGCACACTCCGCAAACGTCGACAATTCTCTGCATTTCTGCTATGCGCCACTTCACGATATTGCAAAAGTGTTAGTAGTCGATGTAACAGTACTGTAGGCCCACAGAAGGTTGTGCATCTTCCTGAGCTCATTTTGATGGTGGCTACGCGAGTTCGTAAGGAACCCCGAGAGGACGCAAAATATACTCACATTCTGACAGAATGTCATCCTCAAAAAACAGTCATGACCTTGTCCAGTTCCTTCAATTGCAAGCCCATCCGGCCTGCAAGGTCATCGTCCTTCAGATTGCCACGGCCAGGCTCTACAATCAACTGCAGTTTATCAGCGGACTCCCTCTGTATCCTTACAAAGGATGTCATGCCATGATCACATTTTACTTCAGTTCAAAGAACGCGCGTGGGACTCGGACGTGTTGGGCAAGTAATCGCAGGTTAGTTAATCCTTCGTCGAGGCAGAAGTCGGCATTGAATACTGCTCTCCCTCCAGGACAGGCGAAACTCAGCTGCAGAGATGAGCAACACGCTAACAGACATTTCTCTAATGTTAGTGAGCCTCCAGATAGAGCAGAGCAAGGAGGGGTAAAACGACGGTGTGGTTACAAGGCGGTTGTGACCAAGTTGGTCCACACTCCAGACCAAGTGCAGACGCTGGCTTGCAGTGGCTCGCGGTTCCACCAACTTCAACTGCAACCACCACTACCACCTACACCTGTATATATATTCATAATTTAACGACCTGCGATACCCAGTCTGGATTTAGATACGGCTCATGCATCCTCGTGCCTTCAGTCTCTCAGCGGCCAGAATACAACGGGCGACCACAAAGTCTTCGCTTCTCGCCGCAAGTCATATCGAGATCTTGGACGCAGGGTTATCATCGGTGCAAGGTGCGTAACTTGCTTGCAGTATTACGTTTCATTGGATTATTGATAATATGCCGTAGGAGCTCGAGAGATCATCTCAGACATTCGATCGCGCCGACTGGTCACGAAGCTCATTCTCGGGCACAACGAGTTGGGAGATGCGGGCTGTGAGGTGCTCTTTGGCTTCTTGGACACAGAGAAAGGCAGAAAATACCCCATATCCGAGATCAGTTTGAACTCGAACGGGATTGGCGACCGTGGATTGCTCGCTATCAGTGCGTACCTCAGAGATAACACATCACTCAAGGAATTGTTCTTGCAGAACGTATGTGGCTATGTGCACGACATCGTACGTGGTTTCTCAATCATTTCTGCAGAATGCCTTCACCGGAGACCCCGACATGACCGTCATTTTCACCGAGGCACTCAATTCGTCTCGGCTCGAGACGCTCTCTCTGACAACCAACACTGGGCTCGGAGACGCGTTTATTTCGCAATTTCTCCCTACACTTGATGCACCACACTTGCAGGAGATTCAGCTCTCCGTCCTCGGTCTGACACAGGCCTCTGCGCTGCACATCATCGAGTACATCTCATCTCCACGGTGCCGGCTGCACGCCCTCAAGGCGAACGGGAACAGACTGGGGCTACGGGGCGCACGCTCCATCGTCCGTGCGATACACAGACACAACTTCTCACTCGCGAAGCTCGAGTTGTACGCGAACGCTCTCGCAGACCAAGACCAGGACGCCACATCGGCTAGCGATGATGATGGCACGCTGGGTGCTGGAGGCGCGATCTGGCAGGACAGTGAGCGGCAACTCGTGCGCGCGCTACAGCGGAACAAGCAGTTGCGAGAAGCCGCAGAGCGGGAGGCTCTAGCGCTGCTCAGGTACTCACGCGCTGTGCTTTTGAGGGCGAGGAGCGACAACGCGGACGCGGCGTCAATGGCGCTGGTACCGCGCACGCGAGACGCGGTGCTCGCGACCATGGGACTGGGTGTCCCTACAGCTATTGAGTCATTCACGCCGCACTTTGCATTCACGCGTCTGCCGATCGAGCTGAGGCTACACATCCTCTCGTTTCTTGCACCCGTCCTCTCGTCCGCTCAACGCATCCGAATCTACACGTACGCGTCCTCGCTCGCGACGCTGCCACCCCTCCTCCCGTCTCTCTTACCGCGCGCGAACCTTCCCGATCCGACGACGCTGCCCTTCAGCGGCGTCCCCATGGGTATAGGGATGATGATCAGGAAGCGGAGAGGGTACGCCCCCGAGTACGATGGCGTCATGACTGGCAACAAGCCCGTAGGCCCCGCACCTGGGAGGAAGGCTGAGGAGCGGACGCGGTGGCTGATACTCATGCAGTGCGATGCATTCGAGCTCGAGGAGGACAGTGACTGGAGTAACGCAGATGGATTGGCCGTCGTCATATAGCTCCCCGCTACATGCTACATGTTTAATTCCAAGCACACTTTATTATATACTTACTTCGATATGAACCGCGAACTACATTCTACTATACATCGCTAGTCTACGTACGAAGGAATCAGTCCAGCTTGGTTGGTGTAAGCGAACTGGGGGAACCGGCTTTATGGTTCGAGTGGACGTGTATCACGCCGAGATTCATAAATGTAAAGTTGTGACCCCACGAAACATTCGTGGCATGTCTAAGCTGCCGGATGACTACAGGCGGAATTACCTGTCTCCGATCAGTACGCACACATCCTGGCACCCTACTACTGTAATGACTGCCACCGCCATTCTCGTCATCGTCGGCCCAGTCATCGCTGTCGTCATATTGCGCGTGTTCCGGGAAAACTCTGATGAGCAGGCATTACAAGTACAAGACTTTACCTAGAGCGGGTATCAGTGGAGGACAAGCTTCCGACAGAAGAGCACTTACCGATGCCTGGATGACCGACAATGACGACGCCTTTGTGTACGGGATCGCCGTCCTCGCGGAGATAAACATAGCTCGCATTGGGATCCCTGATTAATGTGCCACTACAGTCCCCACGCACGCGCCAGGCCGCGATATCAATGCAGAGCCTTCCGGTATTCTGACCTGATGAGGATGCCCTTCAGATCATACTCCTCGCCCACCTCCTTGAGTACGGTATAGGGAGGGAACGAATGGTCTGCGAGGGTCCTGCAGCGGTCTTACCCCTGATCGCGGTGAACGGTTCGTGTTTTGTAGAGGGCATCGCTATTTTGATCCTTCCACACGAGTTTCCACATCCTGTAGTACACGACCTCTTCGTCGTCCAGTTTGATGGTTTCAACTCCGTCTTTTTGCAAAGAATGTCGTCGAAGGGCATGATCGGATCACAGTTGAGAACGAGCAAGGGGGAGTTCAAGACGGAAGCTAGCTAGTACTTGCAGTCCAACAAGATCTTTGCATACCATGTTTGATAATGTACCGAATCCATAATTTCGATGTCTTGTCGTGGGCACAGAGGAGTAACAAATGCTACATTACTTGGGACCTGCCAGCGACGCGTTGGCATAGCGGTCGTGTTGGAAGTCAATCTCCTCAACGCGCTCCTTCATGCCCTCGACGAAGTTGGTCAGGAAACAGGGCCCGTCCTTATTCGGCTTCTCGCAGCCCTTGATGCCCGTCAGCGGGACAGCGCCGTCGTTGAGCAGCCAGCGGATGTACTTTTCCCGCCTGAACGGTCCGTGTCTCACTGGGCAAGTCATGACCTGCCCGACGAGGCTGGTGGCAAAGGGCACGATACACTGCGTCTTGTATGTCTGTAATCCTGGATAAGGTCAGCGGTGGTGTCACGACTGCGATGAACGATGTGGTCCAAGGGCAAAGGCCCGTTTGCGGAGAAACTCGTGAAGTTCATGGCGACAGCGACTGTGCAGGTATTAGGTGACGGAACAGACCAGCCTGGAGCATACTCACCGGAGGCGACCATGGCATCGTGTGTTGCATCCATGTAAATCGGCTGGCTCAGAGGGAACGTGATGTTGTTCCCATTGAGCGTGCCGTTCGTCGTCGTGTCGAACACGTCATCGGTGTCTGTGTAAGAGACGCGACTAGCTTTTGCACGTAGCCGATGCCCTGTGCGGCACCAGTAGAGCTGCCTGGTCAGAATGTGTACCAAGCCATAGACATCGCAAGGACCCACCACTGGCGTACTGGTATCCTTTCCACTCCTTCTTCGTGAAGAGCTCACAGGACTTCGAATAGCCGATGGCGACACTCTCATAAGCACACAGGTCCATCATCTCCAAACCGTGTGTGGTCGTAAGGTTCACACCGCGGATGTAGTGCTGCAGCCGCCTCACGGTATCGTTCAGGTAGATAGCAGACCATTGGTTTGCATACGCCGGACCCCGGTAGAAGTCATTGAGTATGTTCTGGCAGACGAACCACGGCGAGAGTGTGCTGTTGAAACCACTCTCCTCGATGATGAACTCCTCGTAGTACGCCGTGGGGCATTCCTCGAGCCTGAAGAACTCCGCCCCCTAGTTGCGGGCCGACTGGACCATGCACCACTGGGACGGCATGCGGAAGACGGGGAGCCCCGTGAACCCGTTCAACAGATGCCCGTATTTAACCTTGTACACTGCACCCAGGTCGAACAGCTGCTGATGACCAAACGGGGTGAGGATCTCCGCGCCGAGCTCGTAGGACCAGGTATTGAGAAACCGCAGTGGGCCCCTGGCTGAGAAGCCGGTGCCAATTCACAACGGCCGCGTGCAGCAGCGCCGCAAAGCCATTGATGCCCGAAGGCGGATAGCGCGCGCCGTGCCGCTGGACAATGTGCACTTGCGTGAGCTCGCAGCCTGCGGCACCTGTGGGGACGTGTCGGGCAGTCCGAATGCGCCACCGACGGAGAACCACGGAGAGGTTGTCACAGTATCGCGTTGGGTTGGCCATCGCCCTCTGCTACGAGAGGGTATGTGTCCATCTTCACGGCAGTGGCGGGCGCGGTCTGGATCGCCTCCGGCTGGGCACCAGCTGGGCATGCATCGTCAGTGGAAGTGACACGGAGAACGTCGAATACATACTAGGAGTAGCTCCAGCGTACCCTACTCCGGACTCATTCGGGAATAGGGTGCGGTGAATTAGAACTCGGCGTCTGCTTAACGGTTAATTAGCAGGACGCCCCAAGGGTGGGCTGTCTAACAGGGGTCATTAACGGTAATTTACAGGTACTGTATCGGGCCGGGATCTCGGCCACCCTCCCTATTTGGTCAGTCGAGTATTACAGGCTCAATGTTTGAGCCCAATCCAGAAACATTACACTAGCAGGTGGAGAAAAGATACTGGAATCTGCTAGTGTAGTTCTTGAGCCACGTTGCCAACGCATGATTGACCAACACTGTATCGGACCGGGACGGGATCTCGGCCACCCTACTCGGCCATCCAGTGCATAGCTCTCCAGCCTCTGTGTCTTTTTGCATGAGGCTTGTGCCGTCATGCACCTCTCAACAGTATCTATCTACTAGTGTACTTATTGTGGGATTAGGACAAGAACTTCGCCTGTTATACTCGACTGACTGAGTATTATAATAGGCTAACCCTGCCGAGATCCCGGCCGAACATAGTATATGGTCAGCTCAGTGGCAGCTTTTGAAGGCACAACTTGATTTGTTTGAAATCAGGCTGTATATCATGATACAGTGCAGTGTGAAGGTCTGGCTACAGATTCCAAAGCTGTGTACATACAGATCCTAGCTCACAGAATCCTAGAGCCAGCATTGTCATTTACCCTGATTTACACCACCCCTCATCGCCCCCATGTAATTCACAGGTCATTTACGGAGTTAATTAGCAAGTGTTAATTTACAGTGCCTAGTTCACCACACCCTATTCGGGAAGTACTCCTCGTACTCCGTGTAGGCGGCATCGGGAGGGGGGAAATACGTCAGTCATGGCTGAACTTGCATAGGATGATGTGGAATACCGGAAGGCAGCGGCGAAGGGCAAGGCAAGTAGCAGGAGAGCAGAGATCATACTATGGAACAACCAAGGGATGATTGCGAGACCTGAGCCTGAATGAAGAGGTATTTATGCATCTATGCCGCTTCCCTCACCATCACAGTCAGAGACCACAGACATATGTAATGGTACTGTGCAATTGTCATGGACTACTTGCACAAAACCATGAACGTGTTCCATGTATCAAGGTAATATTCTGTCTTCCAGACAGAATACAGCAATTTGGATTGCATGAGTTGATGACGGCCCCTGTAGAATGGAAGGAGGAGGGTCCTCTTGCATATGTTGAATGGTTTGCCAAGCTCCCTCCTCAAGCCAACCCCATCCACATGATGTATGAGGTGAGGAAAATGCCATTAGGGACAATCACAGTATGCTTTCCTGGTCTCGTACCCATCCCTAGTAATCGGTCGCACCCCACCACCGCACGATAACAGGTCCGGGGCACTTCATGCGGCGCACCCCCCATACATGCAAGCGCCCACTTAGCACCAGACAGTAACGGTCACATCAACTTCTAGTACCTGGGCACGTATAGACATCGTCCCGATGAAATCCCAATACAGTAGTACCAACTTGCACAAGTCGCAACATGATTTTTCATATAGTCCACTGCCTGCTTCATTGTGCATATACATGAGCTTCTACAATGCTACCAAATGATGTGCATGTGCAGAGGCCTCAAGCCCTCAATGAAAGATATCATCAGTCTTATGCAAACCTCCAAAATGCTTGCTTGGGTGCAACTAGGAATGTCAGCTATGACTTTGAGAGAACACACAGCATTATGATGGCTGCCTTCTTTGTGAACACTGGTGGAAAAAAACTCCACAGCTGGCAACCTGATGTGGCCAAGGCTTTGATCCTTGGGCTCAACTGTACTGTGCCTGCCAGGTTTGAGTCCCAGCCTGAGTCTGACCATGCTTAGAGAAGAGCTCCAGCAGCATGTGGGTGATCATATTATGTGTGCAGATAGACAGCTTGTTGATTTGACAGTAAATTGATATATTTGAGTCAGGTCTATGTGCATAATGAGGCAGGCAGCAGACTACACAAAAAATTGTGTTGCGACTCGTGCATGTTGGTACTACTGTATTGGGACTTCATTGGGGCAATGTCTACACATGCCCAGGTACTAGAAGTTGATGTGACCATTACTGCTACAACACTCGATGTTAGCGCCGGCGACGGGGCACTAATACTCAGCGGAGGGAAGAAGGAAGGCGACGAGGGAGGGATCCCGGGCGCCGATCAAGGTTCTGGTTCTAATGACGAGGGCTGATTCCCTGTCGAGTTCTTGCACCGCTGACCTATCGAGCCAAGAGATAGTCAGATCGAGCTTAGGGCTCGACCTAGTCCACTACCGCTTATATACATGCACTGGCCATTCTAGTACTCTACCAGTCAACCTCTGAAGACTAATAGTAGACGTCCCTAGCCCCAGCTGCAAGTACCACGGAGGCAGCGTACCGTTATTGTGCTATCGTCTACTGTTCCGGTGTTCTGCAATCCTGGGGGTTCACTACCCTCAGCCTTCAGCGACTGCCGGGCCTCCTCCAAGGTTTGATGTCGTCGTGTGATCGGCCTACCTTCACCGTCGTGTGAAGGGTTCGGCGTATAGTAAGGATAAATAGAAGATGGGAAGAAGGGAAGGATGATAAATAAAACGTAGATCAAAGATGAAGAGGAATGGAGAGATGTAAGGTAGAAGTCCATCATTATGCTAAGACGTGATGGTGGGATTCAGGCTAGAAGTAAGGGCCCTTGATACATAAGGAATATGATGCCCATCCCGTCTCGTCTGAAGTAGAAGAAAGATAATCAAAAGAAGAGGAAGGCGTACTGTAAGTGACAGATCAGGGGTTGTCCCCCAGCTGCTCGCGGATGTCCTTGGGCGGCCGCCTCCATAAGGAGTACATCCGATGACGTAGGCGGACGTCTCAGGTAAACTAAGAGAAAAGGAAAAAGAAACTGTCAGTGCGCTCAGCGCGGTATCGTAACGTCGCTAAGTAAAAGTCCAGAATCAATCTGTCTAAGCATCTTGTAACATTACCCCCCTACTACGATCGAAGTCCACTTCGATTCCTACCATGTTCATCGGCGAATCTAGGCCTCCGGGTCTTGCATGGGCCACGATTCTTCGCCGACCTGTCCCCAATAGACACCGTCCTCGTCATACTCTCCCTCAACGGCATATTCATCTTGCTGTTCGTCAGCTGTGACGTAAGTGCCTTCGGAGGAAGGTGACGGGCTGGCCCATACTGCCTGGGCAGCAGCGATGCGGCGCGGAGTCCATTCACGTTCCGGGGTGACAGCGGCCCTTAGTAGGTCGTCGACCTCGAGTTCAGACTGCTCGAGATCGGTTAGCGAGGGTCTTACGCGCGGGGGTCCGGCGGCGTTGGGGATGTTGAGAGTGAGCCATTCGCCAGTCTCTCGCAGGGCATTCTGTCGTTCGATGGGGTCGTCGGGTATGGGTGAGGGTTCGTGCGTAGCGTACGGCGGAGGGTCCTCGGCAGGGTCGTCGATGAGGAGTCCGGGCTGAGCTGGTCCGGTGAGTGGGCGATCCTGCAGCGGGATAGTGGCTGTGCAGTGAAATGGGTGTATATTGAGAGGAGGGGTGGGGGGTCGTCGTGCCACCGCGACCTCGTCAGTGATCTTGAGTAGATGTGGCCCCTGGCCACATGGCACGTAATATCCCTGGGTGCAGTGAGCATCCATCCAGGCTTTCGCTTCCTGCAGCGTGCGCTTGGTGGTAACTTCGTACGGCCCGTGGCCGCGAGCGCGGCGGTACTCCTCTTCTCGTATGAAGATGCTGAGGATTCGTCCCTTGGCTACGCACCAATACTTGGGCGTGTTGTCTGAGGTGAAGGTGAGGGCCCATCATGTGGGGCGGAGGACGGGTGGCGAGAGTTGTTCACCGATCCTTCTGGCGCAATCGTCGGCTCGGTCGTGTTGGCTCATGAAAACAGGCACCTGTGCACGGTTGAGGATGCTGGCTTCATAGAGGGTACGGGTATCCTGGTGAACAGTGGGCCGAGGCCAGTCGGGGCTCGTGGGGCAGTTAAGCGGGGTATGGCCTGGTTGGCGTCGTTTGCAACTTGGGCAGATGTAGACCTCGCAATCGACCAAGTCGTGGGTTTCGTTAGGGCAGTAGTAGCATTTCATATGCGGGAGTATAAAGATACTGGATAAACTTCGGGAGTAGTGGATCGGCGCGGGAATAGGGTGAGTCGTTTGTTCAAGGGGTAGGGGCTGAATAAATGCGGTGTGTCGGTGTCGTTCCGGTTCGGGGATGTGTGCTTGGGCCCAGTTGAGGATGGGGGTGTGTCCCAGGTCCAAAAGGGCGAGTTCGAGTCGTCGTTCTATCTCTAGTGAATTGTATCGGGCTCCTCGCGCCAGTTCTTCCTCATTCGCGTACGTCGTATAGAGCTGTCCCATGACCTCTTGTAGGTGAGCGAGGGCATCAGCCGTACGATAGGCTGCCATCGTCGGGTAGTCCGTCACTAGATGGTTAACTAGGGAGGTGGGCGCGGTGAGGAGCGTACTGAATAGTGCCCAATCGATTCTGGATTTGGTCCTCATTGTCATCAGGTCTGCGTTCGTGCCAAGGTGCACCCTGGCCGTCATGTCGGGGTCCAGGGGCGTGGCGGGCAGCGAGCTTCTGAGTGGACGAGGGCCCCGAGGGTGGAGAGCGACTCGGGCCAAGTTTCGATCAGTGTCTGGGTTCATGTTGGAGATAGCCTGAGGCAACCAAGATGGCGACTCAGCTTATATTCTCTTAGGATGTCATCAGCGGTGCCGCTGAAGTTCGACTCCGGTTCCCATGTTCGTTCTGCCGTGGAGTAACCTTTTCACTGCACAAGGTATCATCTACCCGTGCGTGTCCCCTTGTGTGCGACGATCACTTCAACTTTGTAATTGTGCTCGCCTTCGATGTCATCGGGTGGAGGGTTCATATATGATGGGCCGTGTTCATCAGTTTTGGTATACGGTGACAAAAGACCTGCGTGGAAAACGGGATGAATCTTCCATAAGGGTGGGAGAGCGAGGCGATATGTAAGTTTTCCCATCACTTGGATGACCTTGAAAGGTCCTTCTCGTTTTGGCTTGAACTTCCGCGATTCGTAGGGAAGTCGTAAGTTCCCGCTGTCTAGCCATACCTTCTGGCCCTTCTTGAACGGCGGTGTCCGTTGTTTGATTCTTTGTTCAACTGTCCTTCATGACAGTTCGAGGGCGGATTCTACTTCTGTTCTGATCTTCTGTAACTCGCGCATTCTTTCTTCGGCTGCCGGGACGTTGGTTCATTCCGTGACGGTTGGGATACCTCGTGGTACGAATCCCATCATGACTTGAAATGGGATCTGCTTAGTTGTGGCATGGAGTCGGGAGTTGTGAGCGAATTGAGCGTCAGGGAGGTAGTTTGTCCACTCAGCTGCGTTGTTGGCACAGAAGATACGTAAGTACACTTCTAGCTCCTGATTGACGCGCTCCGTCTGTCCATCCGTCTGGGGATGATATGCCGTTGACATAGAAGATTTCACCTTGGTGAGCTTGCACAGTTCTTGAAATATGTGAGAGGTGAACTGCGGGCCTCGGTCTGATATGATTCGTTCGGGTAGTCCGAACCACAGGTAAACGTTCTGGTGTAGAAGTCTGGCGGTTCCGAGTGCATCAACGGTCTTGACTGTTGGGATAAAAATTACCCCCTTCGTAGAGTTGTGGTCCACAACGACTAATACGGAATCGAAGCCGGCGCTAACCGGCAGGTCAGTGATGAAATCCATCGTCCAGGTGGTAAAGGGCACCGCATGGGAAAGTGGTGGGATCGGCATGAGGGGCACCACTGTTGAATGCGTATTTGGTTTCATTTGTTGGCAGGTTGCGCAGCCTTTGACAAAACAGGCGACGAAGGCAGCCATGCCGGGCCACCAGTGGTCGCGCTGCAGGCTGGCCAACGTCTTCTGTATGCCAGGGTGCCCGGCAGTGGGGGTGTCATGATGCAGTTGAGTGACTCGGCACCGTAGCGGGGTCGACGGTGGGACGTAAAGCCAGTCTTGGTACCATACTAGTGCACCATCAGTACTCCAGTCAGCGAGTGAGGTGCGCGCCGGTGTCGGGGCATGGCCAAGAAGGGCTTGAAGTGCTTCGGTGATCATGGGGTCCTGGTCATGGACCGCCAGAAACTCCACGAGGAGTTCAGTATCCATTTGGTTGGCGAAAACTGCCTCGGGCAGCATCGTCATGTCGTCGTTATCGGCTTGGCCATCATCATGGTCAGATTGTCACGATAAGGTGTCGGACTGGACCATCTGGGATCCAGGTTGGTGGAGCAGCTCATAGTCGAATTCGGACAGGAACAACGACCAGCGGGCTTGTCTCCGGTTGAGTTTCTGTGCCGTACGCCAGTACGTTAAGTTTTTGTGGTCAGAGAGGATCGTCACCTTGTGTGGGCTTCCCATCAGGAGGTGCTTCCAAGATTCCAGAGCTCGTACGATGGCGAGCAATTCTCGGTCATAGATTTCGTAGTTGCGTTCTGCCGGAAGGAGGGATTGGGAGAGGTAGCCGCATGGGTGCCAATCTCCATTTGCATCCTTTTGCCGGAGTACTGCGCCGGTCGCAAACTTGGAAGAGTCGGCCTCTAGGGCAAACGGTTTGGTGACGTCGGGCATGAGTAATACGGGTGCGCTAGTGAACTCAGCTTTTAAGTCGTCAAAGGCTCGTTGTTGCGCATCCTCCCAGTGCCATGCTGTATTCTTCTTGGTCAAGTCGATGAGCGGTTGTACACGATCGGAGAAGTGGTGGATGAATTTTCGATAGAAATTTCCGAAGCCTAAGAAGGCTTGGACTTGCTTCACTGTCTTTGGCGTGGGCCACTTGGCAATTCCGTCAGTCTTGACCGGATCCATGGCGAGGTGGTCGGGGCATATAATCATCCCGAGAAACTCGACTTCGTCTTGGTCAAAGAAGCATTTCTCTGGTTTGAGATAGAGGTCGTTTGCCTTGAGTCATTGCAATACTCGCTTGGTTCGTTCTTCGTGCGTTGTCTTGTCGTTCGAGAATATCAGTATGTCGTCCATGTATATTACCAGCCATCCTTCGGCAAGTAAGTCTGCGAAAACTGTGTTCATCATCCTTTGGAACGTAGATGGCAAGTTACATAACCCGAAAAACATCACCATAGGTTCGTATAACTTGGGTGGTCCGCCATTCGTTCCGGGGACGACGAAGGATGCTTTCCATTCGTCTCCCTGCTTGATTCGTACGTTGTTGTATCCTGAGCGAAGATCCATCTTTGTGAAAATCATGGCTCCCTTTAGTTTATCCATGAGGTCGGATATCAGGGGGAGCGGGTATCTGTCCTTGATTGTGTTCTCGTTGAGTGTTCGGTAATCCTGGCAAGGGCGTAGCGATCCGTCTTTCTTTCCTACAAAAAAGAAGGGACTCGCCAGTGGTGACTTGGAGGGTCGAATATACCCTTTCGACTCGTTTTCCGATATGAACTTCGAGAGTTCTTCCTTCTGTCCGGGGTTCAGTGGGTACACCTGTGCTTTCATTTCCACGAAGCCTGGTTTCAGGTTGATTTCGTGGTCGTAAGAGGTATGCTGGGGAAGCTGTGAAGCCGTCTGCTTATCAAATACTGACCGATAGGGAAGGAGGTAGGCGGGGATCATCTCCTCGATGGTTCGGTTGCGGTTGTCCTTTGCCTGAGCTGCTAATTCAGTAGCCGTGGTGACTCGTCCGAGGAATTCGGTTCTGTAGATATGTCGTCCTGCATGTGTGAACCTGCCTAGGTGCTTCACATAAGTCTGATGTATTTTTTCCATGCCATCCCGGTAAACGGGCGGTTCTTGTCTTGTCCAGTGCAGAAGAAACTCTGCCTCGGGGTCGTACTGATAGATCGCTTCGTCGTTCTCCAGTTCCTGTCCGAGTTGTTGGAGGACTTCCTCCGGTTCCTTTGGGGCGTCGAAAGTAAGTGTTCCCTTCTTCCAGTCGACCATCGGATTCTCTTTGGTGAGCCAGTCGTGGCCTAAGATCATGTCCTGTTTTCCAATGTTGGCGACTAGGGCCCGGAAGGATGTGCTTTTCCCCCCGATTTCACAGTCCACGTCTACGTAGTGGGTGATCCTCCCAGCTCTGTTTGCCGTATCATCGATGTTGTAGATGGCTATGGGTCGTGATAACTTAGCTGGTACTAGCCGGCTTCTGATGACCGCTTTTGGGTGGATAAAAATTCCTCCCGCCCCACTGTCAAGCAGGGCTCTCATGTCGATGTCTTTTTGCCCGTGTACGCGGATTGGGATGAACAACGATCGTTCCTCGGTTATTCCTACAAGTACATGGCATAGCATTACGGAAAAGGGTCCTAGTGGCGTCGACTCACTGGACCCATTCAAAAATCCTCATCTGTGGCAAACTCCTCGAAGGCCGCCGCTTTCTCTTCTTTGGTTAATTCGCCGAACACGGTTCGGACTCTGTCTCTGGCCGAGGCCATGTCATCGAACACGGAGCGGACTTTGGTGTAGGCGGGGGTCACGCTTTTGGCCGTACCATTCCTACTCGTCCCTCCCTGCATGGTGTTCTTCGTCTTCCGGGTGGGGCAGTCTCTGGAGACGTGCCCGTTCTTGTGGCAATTGAAACATAGGCCCTTGGCCCTGTGTTCGTGCTGCTGTTCTTCTGTGAGTCGGTCAATGTCCATTGCGTCATCGTCGTGATGCTGCTGATTCGCTCGCTTCTTGGTCTGGTTCCATACATCGGACGATCCGAGGCGGATGGCCTTGTTGTACCAGTCGGTGATTGTGACCGGCTGCGGGTCGTGGCGTGCGATGTCTCGGTGTAACTCTTTGTTGATACTATTCTTGAAAAATGTGACGAGGACGTCTCGGTGCTCGGGGTCTTTGAGTCCTGCTCACGCAGCGAGGACTTTGAAGAGTTGTACGTACTTAGAGATTCCTTTATTCTGTTGCAATTTCGAGAGTCTATCAATCAGATTGTTCTTCTGGTTGTAAATCGGGAACTGCCCTTCTAAGGCAGTCTTGAAATCTGCCCAGCTTGTGTAAATGCCGGGACCGGCTCCAACCGTTTCGTAATACCATTCCCTCCATGCCCGTCCTGCACCCTTGTTCATCAGCGTGATCGCGTAGGCAATTTTCTGTTGATCGGAGGTGTTACTATTGCCCGTGGTGTGGAAGTAGTTTTGGCAGCGACGGAGGAAAGGGTCGAGATCGATTCCTTCCCTGTTGAAGTCTTCGGGTCAGGGGATGTCGAGTCTCCCTGCATTTCTGGGGATTGTGGTGGTGGTCGCGTTAATCTGTGCATGCTGCAACGCTGCTGCTACGGCGTCAGCGATCTTCTGGTCTACCTCAGCTCTGGAGTAACTCATGGTCCAGTAGGTTTGATCTGAGGGGTCTTCTTCGGCTATACTCTGGGTTCGTAATACTGTTGTCGGTGCGCTGACCGATGTCGATGGCTCGGTGGTGGTCATGTTCGACTGACTGCCGGAGATCAGGACACGGGCCTTCTCGTCTGCTAGTAGGACACGTCTGGTGTGCTGCTTAGCCTGGTCAAAGTTCTGGGTAGGAAACCACTGCCCTGCCGATATGCTGGGCCTGATTCGTTCGATGGGAGCGAGGTCGTTTCGTCCCGGTTCTGGTGTAAGTGCAAAGACTTCCTGTTGCTGGTCCCACGCGACGATGTAACCTTGGGTGGGTTTTGGAAGGTTATAGTCGGCATAGTTGGGGAGCCGTGTATAAGGCGTGTTTGAAAGATGAGTGTGCCCGGCCGTTGGACAACGGGGGCGGTGTGAAGGAAAGCTCGATCTTGTGCTACAACACTCGATGTTAGCGCCAGTGACGGGGCACTAATACTCAGCGGAGGGAAGAAGGAAGGCGACGAGGGAGGGATCCCGGGCGCCGATCAAGGTTCTGGTTCTAATGATGAGGGCTGATTCCCTGTCGAGTTCTTGCACCGCTGACCTATCGAGCCAAGAGATAGTCAGATCGAGCTTAGGGCTCGACCTAGTCCACTACCGCTTATATACATGCACTGGCCATTCTAGTACTCTACCAGTCAACCTCTGAAGACTAATAGTAGACGTCCCTAGCCCCAGCTGCAAGTACCACGGAGGCAGCGTACCGTTATTGTGCTATCGTCTACTGTTCCGGTGTTCTGCAATCCTGGGGGTTCACTACCCTCAGCCTTCAGCGACTGCCGGGCCTCCTCCAAGGTTTGATGTCGTCGTGTGATCGGCCTACCTTCACCGTCGTGTGAAGGGTTCGGCGTATAGTAAGGATAAATAGAAGATGGGAAGAAGGGAAGGATGATAAATAAAACGTAGATCAAAGATGAAGAGGAATGGAGAGATGTAAGGTAGAAGTCCATCATTATGCTAAGACGTGATGGTGGGATTCAGGCTAGAAGTAAGGGCCCTTGATACATAAGGAATATGATGCCCATCCCGTCTCGTCTGAAGTAGAAGAAAGATAATCAAAAGAAGAGGAAGGCGTACTGTAAGTGACAGATCAGGGGTTGTCCCCCAGCTGCTCGCGGATGTCCTTGGGCGGCCGCCTCCATAAGGAGTACATCCGATGACGTAGGCGGACGTCTCGGGTAAACTAAGAGAAAAGGAAAAAGAAACTGTCAGTGCGCTCAGCGCGGTATCGTAACGTCGCTAAGTAAAAGTCCAGAATCAATCTGTCTAAGCGTCTTGTAACAATTACTGTCTGGTGCTAAGCAGGCGCTTGCATGTATGGGGGGTGCGCCGCATGAAGTGCCCCAGACCTGTTATCATGTGGTGGTGGGGTGCAACTGATTACTAGGGATGGGTACAAGACCATGCTTTCCGGGCAGCTGTCGCACCTGCTATCCCATCCAGCTGTCCGAGGCTCAAGTTTGGCAAGGACTGGCAACAGCGTTCAGCTTTGATCATGTGCGCGACATTTACCACCTTGCTTTTGGCAAGCCCATCAGCATATTAAGTCGGAGTTGACATTAATATTGAGTGTGGGCTTAGGCACCCTGAGCTTGGCAAGATTGAGTGCCATCGTGGTTCCTGTTGAATAGACCCTATCCTAGGGTTGGTTCATCAGATGTCCCTTGGGTTAGACAGGAACAATGTGCACAATTTTATGACACCTTACTGACCCCTTGTCAGTGTTTGAATGAGTAGCTAATCACAGTGTTCTGACTAACACCTCATTGACCAAGTCCTATTGAATGCACCAGCAGTGGTAATATGTACCATCATCATCATTGACCAACTTTGGCAGTACCGCCTTCATTGTAATAAGGACACAGTCAGGTCATGCAAACCTTCAAAACATTCAGTAAGATATTTCCTCATGTCCTCAATTACTCTATGTTATAAGATGCTTAGTTCATTTGATACGGAACTTTTACATAGTGACATTACGATACCCGCACTGACTTTCTTTCCCTTTTCTTAGTTTATCCGAGACATCCGCCTACATCTTCAGACTGTACTCCTTCTGGAGGCAGCTGCCCAAGGACATCAGCAAGCAGCATAGAGACATTCTATGATCTCTCCTTTACAGTACGCTTCCCTTCTTTCTGATTATCTTTCTTCTCTTCGGACGAGATAGGATGGGCATCCTGTTCCTTACATATCAAGGGTCCTACTTCTAGCCTTAATCCTAACCGCTGCATCTTAGCTTAACAGTGGACTTCTACTCTACATCCCTCCATTCCACTCCATCTTTGATTTACCCTTTATTTATCCTTCTTCCATTCCTTCTATTTATTCTTACTATATGCCAAACCCTTCACATGACAGTGAAGGTAGGCCAATCACGAACTGACATCAAACCTTGGAGGAGGCCAACTGGCCGCTGAAGGCAGGAGGCAGGAAACCCCCAGGTTCACAGAACATAGAAACAGTAGACAATAGCACACAATGGTACGCTGCCTCTGTGGTACCTGTAGCTGGGGCTAGGGACATCTATTATGTCTTCAGAGGTTGACTAGTAGAGTACTAGAATGGCCAGTGCATGTATATAAGTGGTAGTGGACTAGGTCGAGCCCTAAGCTCGATCTGACTATCATTTGGCTTGATAGGTCAGTGGTGCGAGAACTTGACAGGGACCCAGCCCTCATCATCAGATAAGAACCCTTGATCGGTGCTTGGACCTCCTCCCTTGCCACCTCTTGACTCCTCCTCGCTGAGTATTAGTGCCCCATCGCCAGCGCTAACATCGAGCATTGTAGCACTCTATAGTGTTGTGGTGAGTTCTAGGCTGCTGGTAACACTGAGAACCCACCGAAACACTCTTAGTTTGGCTTTGAACAACCAAGAAAATCAACCCCTAGGCTAGGGTTGATTCAACAGGAACCACGATCTGGCCGAGCTTGGGGTGCCTGAAGCCCACACTCAATATGAATGTCAACTCTGACTTACTATGCTGACAGGCTTGCTGAAAGCAAGGCAGTAAATGTCACACACACAATCAAAGCTGAATGCTGTTGCTGGTCCTTGCTGAACTTGAGCCTTGGACAGCTGGACAATAGCAGGTGCGACAGCTGCCCGGAAAGTGTACTGTGATTGTCCCTGTTATACTCAGATGGGACAGCAGCAGGTGAAGTTATACCTTTGAGCATGATATGGCAGTCATGTCAGTTAATCCCACAATTCCCACACTCATCATCATCTGCTGGCACACACTTGTACTCAGCTGTGTCTGAGGACTGAAATACACACACAGTACTAGATAAGGTGACTAGATTCTTACTTAACAACTGGGCCAGTAAGTATGCTTATCAGACACTATGGTAACTAGTAGTTAGTGTCCACATAGCTGGTACACAGTATTGCTTTGAATGCTTGGAAGAGGGCAAGGGACACAAGGAATTAGAGCCTTGGACAAGGTAGTTGTGCCTTGTCCAAGTGTACACACAGCTTTTCAAGGCAATGAAATGACATGCAAGTGCATGTGGTTTCCCTTGTTGCACTTAATTGCACTTGGTAAGGTAGTATTCCCTTGCTAAGGCCAAGTGTATCCAGGGCAAGTGTCCCAAGACATTATTGTTTTTCCTGATGTTGTAGACATGACATGTTGCATGATGCTGGTGCTTGCTGCCAGTGGTAACTCAAACTAGCAAGTGGCAGTTGTCTTGCAGTCTGCAATTGAGAATGGCCCACATTTTAAGTAGTACCCGAGCCCTTCCTGGGCTGCTTAATGGTATGAGAACTAAGGTTTTTGAGAGCTGTGCACTTCTTTTGGGATACAACACCATTCTTTGATATCTGGTTTCAATAGTGTCTTCATTCAATATCCATATTACATAACCATGGTCTCTTGTTTGTGAACAGTGTTCGGGTATGTATATTGCATATTGGGCCTAGCTCGAAATCTGGACATTCTTGAATCATATACACTTATGCTCGCTACAGTCCGATGAGCCTATTTTCCTCAGATGTGGGCTCATCATCTCAACAACTTATACTCTCATGTTTTCCCTCAGCCGAGATCGCATTAGCACTGAAAAAGGCAGTCACATGATGTAGTTGAGAGTGTACAGTGTCAGACAATCAAAGGCAACAAATCTGGTTATGGGACACAGGTTTTTTTTAAGGGAAACTGAACACATATTCAGACTCAGATGGCTGAAAACATTGAAAAATGGCCTTCTGAGATTTCTCCCATGAGTATTTAGGGTTGGCCACCATTTTGAGGTGATGAATCAGAAATTACAGGTGCCGCCCACCAGGTGCTTCAAGGTAATAATGCATCTATAGACATCATTGCATGCTGCCCAACTCTCCTATGGGATTTCTGCTGGTGCATGGCCCACTCTGCAGCTTTCCCAGTGAGCCCTTCATGACAAGAGTCCAGGCATTCACATGCAACATGCTTTGCATCATCAAATTTTGTCTTGTATACCTCTCGGTACCTGTATTTACACCAGCAAGGGTCCCAAGTACTTGGATCATCCTGGTCATCCTCACTATCAAATGGATGACTCTTGACAGGACTGTCTTCAACTAGTTTGGGCACTTCAGGCTGATTATGAAGTCCAGATATGTTTTGTTTCCGTGCTTCTCCCCCCCGGAGCGCCCTCGACCTCATCCGTTGGGTACAGTATATCACGTGTTCTAGATTCGGAGATTTTTTATTGCCTAGTACTTTTTTTAAAACATCAAACCAATATGCGCATCAAACCTAGCTACTCAAATAGAGGCATTTGGCAGTTTTTCTGCGACTTTCCACCGAGAAATGAGGGTTGGCCACCATTTTTGCCCTCATTTTCCCGGTATAGAGATTTTTGGGCAATCTGCTCGGTAGATCTTGACCGGAGTTTGCTCGTCAGACTCCCAAAGCAAACGCGCTTCGATTCCGGTAGCTCCGGAAACAGTCATAAAAAGTGAAAAAAAATTGGTTGTCTTTGATTGTCCGACACTACTGGGTATATCCTAGGAAAACCAGTCGAAAGCCGGTACTGTGAACTGCCCTAATGGTAATTGTTGGAGTTTGCAAACTCGTGCATACAGACGAGTGGCTTACAAGTCAAAAGTTGTTAGCCTTTCATCTTGTACCTTATGCGTTCGACAGAGCTCAGACAAACGCGAATCTACTTGTTGACTCACTCTCTCCGTGGTCCTACGAGAAAATACAACAGTAATTACTTCTCAACGACCAATATCGACTACTGAGCAGTCTGCCATCTGTTGTGCTGGCTTTTGAATCACTTGGCTTACCGGGTGTTTCTGGGTCATGACATCGTATCTTCGTAGTTGGCTCTTTAGCCAAGCATCCGAGTCCGCCAGTCAGCCTTGCCAAGCAACATCGGATGCAACCCCAATCATCGTAGCGGATACGTCTGTCCCCACCATATCTGCAGATGAAGACGATGACGATTCTTCCACTGTCCATGGCGACGGTGATATACCACCATCATTCCCTGCTTTGAACAGTGCTCAGCGGGCTAGCAGCCACCAATGCTCTAGCGTCCCGCGCATCCTCGCAGATGCTCAGCTGATGCCCCCACCACCTGTGCCGTCGCTTGCTGTGCGTCGTCCTGGAGTTGCTAGCAGCGGAGGCTCCCTCGTAGTCCCTACCACGACGACAAAGCCTCCGACAAAGCCGTCTGCGAAGCGGGGTAAGGTAGCTCTGGCCCCGGGACATGGTCCGCTTGACTGGGCAGATTTGAAAAAGTCGGGACAGGATTTGAGGGTGCGCACTCGTCCTTCGCTTCTCGGGACTCGCTAATGGGGTTCAATGATCAGGGCGTCGATGTTCTACTGCGTGTGACGCCTTCAGTGCTCAGGGAGCACCGGACGCAGGATGACGCATGGTCCGCTTTCAATGGCAAGGTATACAACATTACGCCATACCTGTCATACCATCCAGGAGGTGAGAAGGAGCTCATGAGGGTAGCGGGTCGAGATGGGAGCAAGCTATTTGGTCAGTGCGTTTCTACTTGCTGGATGAAATCTCATTTTGACGGCACTGACAGCCCTGACGCATGCTTGGGTGAATCTGGACTACATGTTAGACGCATGTCTCGTAGGATTCCTTGTTCCAGAATCCTGACCAGTTTTTTTGAAGTTACATGGCTAGCGCATACTAATTGCACACGGAGTTAGATTGCGTGCATTGTGCTGTCAGCCTATAGGCCCTATACCATGCAGCACATTATACATGATGACAACTACCAGTATTTTTATAGGTCTCGCGAAGTTGTATACATCCAGGCCTTCTGGCCCAGTTGTTATATCTCACCTATATTTGAATTCTAATTTGAAATGCAAGCCTCATGTCACTGAAAGTAGTCTGTTGTCTCTGCAGTAGACAAGTGTCGGACTCTAATCGGACTTACTTACTATGATTACCGTGTCCAACCGAGATCTCGGCCGCGTTAGGCTGCACGGTCAGTAAATACCCTAGATGGCTGACTCGGGGTTGGCTGAGAGTCCCAATACTGTATCAAGCTGGGATCTCGGCCACCCTCCATAGCCATCCAGTGCATAGCTCCCCAGTCACTGCACCTTTTTTCATGGGGCATGCATAATTGGATCTCTGTGCTCCTTTCAACTGTAGCAATCTAGTAGGGTACTTACTGTGGGGATAACACAAAACCTCGTCTACTGTACTCGACTGACGAAGTAGGCTAACCCGGCCGAGATCCCGGCCTGACACACTATATGTAACTAACTCGATTACTGAGATAAGCTGCTTACGGATTATTGAAACATTTAAACGTCGGATTTCGCTGTAAAACGTCACCCACCAAATTACGGACGCGTTTCGTCAGCGCGTTCACCTCTGCTCTCTTGTATTCATCCCCACCGCCATTCACTTGTGCGGTCTGTTGACGAACAACTGTGCGTACCATGGTTGCACCTGCAATGTTCCTTGGCTCTGATGTTCACAACATTTGTGGACGACAATTCATAGACCTGGACACGGAGATTCACGCTCGCCTGACCACTTCGCTCTGGGGGAAGCCGCCACAATCATCGCAGGTCTAGCTTTCAAGTTGCTAGATTGCCCTTCTTTGCTTGCGCATGAGCGTCTTTGCGAACATACGACCAGCAAGGACATCTGCAACACGGTCATGTAGTCGCCAATTGCTGTCGTTTTCGGAGCCAGGTCCGTCGAGGTTGGCTCTCCAGCTGCCTTCCCGAGCGCCGAAGGGCTCTTCCGTTCCGCGGCGTTCATTTTATTCTACTACAGTCAACGACTGGCATTCTACGTTAGCAGGATACTATCCGAGGTGGGTCAATCCCAAGGCTCATAAAGTGCGTGAGATGCCGTCAGCCCAGGAGGGGGAAGAAGCGGACTCAGAGCGTTCGCACTCAGTGCGGATGGACAGTCCAGAGGAAGGCCAGGCCCCGCCATCTCAGTCTACTCCACCAGCCTCCTCTTCGTCATCATCAGGAGACAATCCAGATGACGGAGGTGATCCTCCATCTTCACCGCCGCCGGAACCTCCGGCGCCCCCACAGACATCCATTTCCAAACAGTCTGTCCCAGAAATGTATCCTCAGGTCTTGGCTCTCCCTATCGCCCGTCGTCCGCTCTTCCCTGGTTTCTACAAGGCAGTTGTTGTGCGAAACCCCGCAGTCGTCGCAGCGATCAAGGAGATGATGCGACGGGGACAGCCATACCTCGGAGCCTTCCTCTTGAAGGATGAGCATACAGACAGTGACGTGATTAGCGATATCGACTCAGTGCACCCAGTAGGCGTGTTCGCACAGATCACAAGCGTTTTTACGGCTGGCGGTAAGGAGGATGACAAGGAGGAAGGTCTAACGGCTGTTTTGTACCCTCATCGGAGGATCAGGATTACGGAACTGGTCAAGGGTGGCGCTGCCAGAGTAGAATCCGCAGAGGACTCCTTGCCTACGCCTCCGCCTGAACCTGTCGCCTCCCCAGGTATACACTATACATATTTCTTGGATCTTGGTGGTTGACGCCATTTCAGGTCCCATCCAGACGTCCTTCCTGCAGAACTATGCTATCTCCATCGTTAACGTCGAGAACCGCGAGACACACCCTTACAACAAGGACGACCAGTATATCAGGGCATTCATGTCTGAGATCGTCTCCGTGTTCAAGGACATTGCGCAGCTCAACCCACTCTTCCGCGACCAGATCACGAACTTCTCGATTAACCAAGTGGCTTCAAATGTGTTTGACGAGCCTGATAAGCTCGCCGACTTCGCTGCTGCAGTGTCTACGGGTGATGTGAACGAGCTGCAGGACGTGCTCGAGAGCCTGGTGGTGGAGGACCGTCTACGCAAGGCATTACTCGTCTTGAAGAAGGAGCTGATCAATGCCCAGCTGCAGAGCAAGCTCGCACGCGACGTGGACAACAAGATTGCGAAGCGGCAGCGCGAGTACTATCTCATGGAGCAACTCAAGGGCATCAAGAAGGAGCTTGGCATGGAATCGGACGGTAAGGACAAGATGATCGAGAAGTTCAAGGAACGCGCCGCTGCGCTGAAGATGCCTGAGGGTGTGCGCAAGGTCTTCGACGAGGAACTCAACAAGCTCATACACCTCGAGCCGTCTGCGTCCGAAGCGAACGTCACCAGGAACTACCTTGAATGGCTCACACAGATTCCTTGGGGCCAGCACTCGCCTGAGAACTATTCTATCGCGCATGCCCACAAAGTGCTAGATGAGGATCACTACGGCTTGAAGGACGTAAAGGACCGTATCTTGGAGTTCCTGGCTGTCGGCAAGTTAAGGGGCACCGTCGAGGGTAAGATCATCTGCCTTGTTGGCCCTCCTGGTGTTGGCAAGACATCCATCGGCAAATCTATCGCTCGAGCGCTGAACAGGCAATTTTTCCGTTTCTCTGTCGGTGGTCTCACAGACGTCGCGGAGATCAAGGGACATAGGCGCACCTACGTCGGGTCAGTCGACATGCCGACGGCATTATTCTTCAGGCTGACTTGATGTTGCTATAGAGCATTGCCAGGCAAGATCATCCAGGCTCTGAAACGCGTTGGCACGGAGAACCCCCTGGTGCTCATTGATGAGGTAGATAAGATTGGACGCGGCATCAACGGCGATCCATCGAGTGCGCTCCTCGAAATGTTGGACCCGGAACAGAACACCGCTTTCTTGGATCACTAGTAAGTCATTACCTTGTGGGCTGTGATATCTTGTCTCATGCGTCTAATCTCAGCATGGACGTACCTGTTGACTTGTCTCGAGTCTTATTCGTCTGCACTGGTAAGATTACTTGCCGACTGAGGAAGGTCTTGAGAACATTCACGCATGGTCTTCGACAGCGAATACCCTTGACACCATCCCTGCTCCCCTACTAGATCGTATGGAGGTGTTGGAAGTTAGCGGTTACGTGTCCGAGGAGAAATACAAGATTGCAGAGCAGTACCTCGGCCCGCAAGCAAAGGAAGCGTCAGGTCTCAAGGATGCGGATGTCCAGCTGGATCCTCCTGCAATTGACGTGCTTATTAAGTACTATGCCCGCGAGAGTGGTGTACGAAACCTTAAGAAGCACATTGAGAAGGTTGGGGATTTGCAGATTGTTCCATGATGGTTGATTATTTGATCGATGATCGTGCCCAGATCTACCGCAAGGCTGCTCTCAAGCTGATCCAGGATCTGGGCGAGGAAACCTTCCCTGAGGAGACTGCGGCAGCTGCCGAAAAGCAGGACGAGGGCAAGACGATAGAGAAGCAGGATCCACCTCCGAATAACCCAGCGGCGCCGGAGTCTACTGTTCCGAAGACGGACAAGGAGGATTCGACTGAGGAACGCAAAGTTACCACCGTTGAGCGCAAGCCGTTGAAGGTTCCGGATACCGTGCATGTCCGCATCACTCCCGACAACCTGAAAGAGTATGTCGGTCCTCCGGTATACTACCGCGATAGAATGTATACCAAGGCGCCTCCGCCTGGCGTCAGTACCGGACTCGGCTACTTGGGCAACGGTTCCGGGGCTGTTATGCCGATTGAGGCTACTGTATGTCATCTCTTGCATATCTTATGTGCTGTCGACATATAACAGTGCTTCCGTAGACTATGCCCGGTAAGGGTGGACTGCAGCTCACTGGAAAGCTGGGAGAGGTCATCCGAGAGAGCGCTCAGATTGCAATGAGCTGGGTCAAAAGCCATGCTTATGAGCTTGGTATCACTTCCACGCCCGATGAACAGTTCATGGTTGATAGGGACATTCACTTGCACATGCCGGAAGGCAGCATCGGCAAGGAGGGTCCCAGCGCTGGCACTGCCATCACGACGGCGTTGGTGTCTCTCTTCACCAAAACCAAGGTGAACCCTGACATTGGTACGTCGAACCTTCTCGGTGTCATCTAGATTGCTCATATAATACACCAGCCATGACTGGCGAGATCTCGCTCGTAGGTCAGGTGCTCCCAGTCGGTGGATTGAAGGAAAAGATCCTTGCTGCTCACCGCGCTGGCATTAAGACCATCATTGCACCCGAAGCCAACCGTGCTGACATCGAGGAAAACGTGCCTGAGAGCGTGAAGACCGGCATTCGATTCGTGTATGTCGAAGACATTCGCGAGGTTCTGCAAGAAGTCTTTCATGGCGAGCCGATCGCAGAGCGGTGGAAGGACACGCTTGCTCAAGCATAATCGTAGTCCGTTACGTTCGTTACTTGCTGTGTCGTATCATTTGCATTTAGTTTAGAGCATGTTCGTCGCGACTCTACTACAATATTTGTACACTATCAAAGACTCAACCCAGCTCCATATATGTATTCATCAAAACACTCACTGCGCAGTACGCACTGACTCAAAGAACGGGTTGAACGTACTTACAGTAAGTACGGTGAATGCAAAGCATCTGTGCGAAGGTTAGCGCTGAGTGGCGCCAGCGCTCGCTGATAATTGGCTGATAAAGTCCTTAAGTAAGGGTTCTTAGTCTACATAGAACCATCCTCGTGTCCAGTTACCTCACATGTACATCTATGTATACGTAGCTGGTTTTCAACTTTCTACATCGCGCGCTGCTGTGACAAAATCGATCCGTTATTCTCAATCATGAATCTCTCCGCGACAACGTCGCGCTTATTGCGCCAACGACTAGCTTGCAGCCGGCGCTGTGGGGGTACAGTCCTCATTATCAAAGCCCACAAATCTATCTCTGCGCCATCGAATCCGATTCCTGCCTACTTCCTGAGAGGCGGAACCTCAAAAGGTATATATCTGAAGCGTTTGGACCTCCCAGGCGACGCCGCTGAATGGGACCGTATCTTCCTTGGCATCATGGGCTCACCCGACTCAAAGTACGGTCGTCAGCTGAACGGGATGGGTGGAGGTGTTTCTAGTCTTTCGAAAGTATGTGTCGTGGGAGAGCCATCCGAGGAACAGAAGGCTGCGGGAGTGGATGTGGAGTATACTTTCGCCCAGGTGGGCATCCGTGACGAGCTCGTCGACTACTCCGGGAACTGCGGCAATCTCTCCAGCATGATTGGGGTATTCGCACTTGACGAGGGTTTATGCAAGCCGCGCGTGGTCGATTCATTCGGGCGTAGACCGAGGGCGACGGTCAGTGCATGGAATACGAATACCCGAAAGCGTATTGATGCCACATTTCCCGTGTCCCTCGACGGCGAGCGAGCGACTGCTCTACTCGATCTTGAGGAGGAAGCTATCGCGGGCGTGTCTGGCAGAGCCTCCCAGATAGTTCTGGACTTCGTCTCTCCGAGCGGCGCGCGCACGGGGAAGCTACTCCCTACAGGTCAACCGCTAGACATCGTCCAATTCGCGTATGAAGGGGGTGTGACTGCCGTTCCCATGTCCCTTGTGGACGCGACCAACCCAACCGTCTTTATCGCGGCAGGAGGCTTGCGTACCGCATTGCCTGGGACGGGATCTCTGGAATACACCAGCCCTCCAGTTGAGCTGGTCGTCGAGAAGCTCCGCCGTTTAGGTGCGGAGCGCATGGGACTCGACCCGGAAGCTGAGGCACAGCCAAAGATAGCGGTTCTAAGCAAGCCCACCGCTGATGACTCGGAAGCAGACATTGTCGTGCACGCATATTCCATGGGTGTGCTGCACAAGGCGGTCCCAATGACGCTTGGTCTATGTCTCGGAGTTGCAGCCGGTGTGGAAGGCTCAATCCCATGGCAGATTGCTAGTGTCCGCGAAGCCAATTTGTCCGCGACTGGAGATAGTATGGTCAGGATTAGGCATCCCGGCGGCGTTGTTGCTGTCGGTGCAGCCAGGAAGGATGGCGAGGTGACAAGCGCGAAAGTAGTGCGGACTGGCCGGAGAATAATGAAGGGCCTGGTGTGGTGGTAGCTTTGTAAGTTGTGACAACTGGAGCTAGTGATATGCCATAGCTATAGTGGTTGGAATACGACATTGTGAACTCCTGTTGAGTAAAGAGCATAGCGAGAGCAACTACAAAACAATTCAACTCGACAGCCTAATACAGAACATGGCAACATATCAGAATTTCACAGAGACCAGCCTTATTCATACAGCATATGCACAAGGAAGATATCAGAGACTAGATAGCCGACGCGTTCTCATCACATGGAAAGTCAGGAAGCTTGTAAATTGACAAACTACGCAAGAAGCTCTTCCAGTGCGTGTCGTGGTCTCTTCGTCTTTGCAGTTCTTGGACCTGGGAATCGACCGGGGAATGGACGCTGAGTGCAAAGATGTGCTCCGAGTGATCCCGAAGCTGGTATATGCGTAGGGTATTCCTGCCAGTGATAACATAGTCGCTGATGTCGACGACTCCGTCGGTCTTGCGCTACAGCATCACGATTGGTCAGGTAGGAGAAAATTAGAGGGCAGCCGACTTGCCATGAATGGTGGAGACAGTGCGATCCTGTGCGCGCCCTTGGCATTTGTGAGCTCCGCCCATAGTCGTCCGTCCTTCGGCCACTGCATTACCACACTGCGGCTCATCCGCTCATAACTGTCCTCTATCCCTGAATGTACGTATTGCATACACTCATTGAAGGGATACCCCGCCACGGATATGCATCGCGCCTTTGTCACATCTCTGTGTGCAAATATGTGAATGACATTGATGATCACAGTCTCGAGCTGGCTTACTCCTGTGAGCTATAGCGCGTCACCCATTGCGATATGGACGCCATCAGAGCTGGATCGACGTCGAAGTCAAAGACAAGGGAGTCATCGGCTGATCCTCGCTGGCACGCAAGGACAGATAGCTCTGAGTACACAAGCGGATCATCGGCGTCGACATGAGCAACTGCAGCAGGAACACCCGAGCCGTCAGGGATCGACAAGGTTCGTATCTCGCCGTCTTCGAGCATCGCAGGTGCAGACGATGTCTCTGGGTGGTTCGTCTCGCCATCCTCCTTATCAGCAGCATATCCGCCCTGACGTATGTCGGCCAATGTTTCATCAGCCAGGAGGGACTCACGTCCCGCCGCTTCTGCTCTCGTCTCACCAATGACTGGCGACTGCGGAGCTTGCTTTGTTCCACTTGGTCCTGCGACAGGATCCGCCACAACATTAGATCCATCTGGATCTGACGTGGCTGGCGTCACAGCGGGGGACTTAGTCCTGCGTCGTTGAGGTGGGTTACCCTCCGGCACTCCGCCTGGCTCAGGATGTGCAAGCGGCCGCTTCCGGGAACTGGTGATGGCTGGACTGGCTGACCTGATCGAGTCGTCTTCTGACTCATTAATAGAGGCTGGCTGTGGGCAACTATGTACCTGCCTATCCACCTGAGCAAGTTCGGTGTTCCACATCAGCGAGAGCGGAACTAAAATATGTAAGTCCATAAGACATACATCAGGTTGAATAGAGTCTCCGTCCATAATGACAGTATTAATAATCCCTGAGACAATGTTGCTGGTGATTCCCTTTTGTTCTGCTAGCTGGTTGATGACACCTTCGAGCGAGGTCTCCATTGTGCTTGGACAGTCGGTAGTGGCAGATATAGGAGCCGACGTGTCGTCTCCGACACGTTTGTCGGCGTCCATGTCCACATCCTCCGACTGTGGAGGCACGGCACCTATCGCCTGCTGTGCATGGTCTGACCCAGACGCCAGCAGTTCTGCGGTAGGCACCTCGCCATCAGGTAGTTCCGCCTGCGCAGAAAATGCTTGATTAAGAGGAGTCGCACTGGATGTGCTGGTCTGCGCGGCGGCCAGCGCTGACCCTGCTTCTTCCCTCACATCCACGGCGTTATCTGGTTTGTCGGGGGAAATGACGACGTCACTACTCTGACTTGTCTCAAGGTCCATGGGCTCGGATATCGACTCCACAAGACCCTGTGTTGCGCCGTCCGTCATAGTCACATCCTCACATGGAGGCTGAGTCTCGGAGGGCACGACCACAGATCGTGCTGGCGCAAGACCGTCTTCTGTGGAAGATATTGCCTGTTCCGACTGTTCCAGAGTGGCGTCCTTTGGAGGTCGACCTTCGGGCTGGGAGCTCTCCTCTATCATACAAGCATCCTTCTGTTCACCCGACGCCCACTGAGACTCTTTCGAAACAGCATCTCCGCCCTCTATCACGACGTCGTCCATTGCAGCCAACTCAGAACTTGGCCAACCCTCATGGTGTCTCCCTCGTTGCTTCTCCTGCTTTTTTTGTTTCGTGTTCGCGTCGGGTGTTTTGGAAGTATCACCCTCTGAAGACGACCTACTGGACAACTCTACTGCCACCTCCGGATTCACAGGGAGAAATTGCAGCCCGGGCGGGCTCTTCTTCTTGACGGGCGGAGTAGCATCACCTGATGGAAGTACCCGCAGTCCAGGAGGGCCTTTCCTTTTCTTCTTGGCCTTGGGAGTTGCCGAAGCGATTTGTGCGTAGAGGTCTACCTCTACTGTACTCTGAGCTGTGGGTGCTGGTGCTGGTGCTGGTGCTGGTGCGGGGTCCTTAGCGGAGCCGGGAAGCGCAGACACGGCCGTACGTGAATCTATATCGGCGTTCCCGTTGTCAGCTGGGTCTGCTGCTGCGGAGGTAGGCTGTTCTGCCGTATTCGTAGGTCCCGTCGTACCACTCTCCTTGGGCTCAGCTGCCGCACCTGGAGTAGAACCTCGCCTACCCGAGGATTCAGTAGCTATGGGCGGCGTAGGTGTCGCAGTCATTGCAGATCTTGCGGACCAGTCCGCTAGGTCAGCCATGATGAAGTCGTCCTCCGTTAGGCGCTTCTTCTTTTTCTTCGTCTTCGTCTTCGGAGGAGCGGAAGCCGACTCTGGTTGGCCGCCTACTGGGGAAGGTAATGCGGAAGTCAAGGGTGCATTTGATGAGGGGCCTGTAGTTGAGACCGACTGCCCCAAGTTGACTTTCGGCGTGGCCGAGGGGGATCGCGTAACCGCTGTGAGGGTCGCGAGACCGGACGTCAGCGGATTTAGAGTCAATGATGCGGCGCCTGTCGAACTCAATTGAGCAAGGGGAACAGGCACGGAAATGGGTAGCACAGCTGGCGTGCTTCGAGGCAATGGTAATGGAGATGCGGGTGTCATTCTCGAGCGAACATCTTGAGCAGGAGGTTGTTGCGCCGACGACGGGTGTGTTTCTTCTTCTGTTTGGACGGGCGATATCACACTGGTTTGTGCTAAGCTATGGTTAGTCTGGAACGGGATTCTAGAATAGCATGCAAGTCCGACTAACCCAGATGAGAAAACCCTGCTGCCACAGGCGATAGCAGAGGGACCACCGGCGACGCAGAATGCATCATTCTATCCGTTACTGGGGGTGTGACGTGTGATGTATCGATCGGTGGCGGTATGGCGGGCGGCTGGTGCACTGGCTGCCCTCCACTAGAGAGAGGATCAGCATCAATCGTCTGCAGGAGTGCGCGCAAGCGGGCTTCAGTGTGATATGACCGGTAAATACAAAAGGGAAGGGTAGATATATGGACATGCTTACCTTGGAGATGCGGCTCCGTGAAGAGATTATAGAAGGGTGCAACGGTACGAAGTATCCTGATAAATGGTTCGGCCCAAGGCTTGAGCGAGGCTGGATAGCGAGTTATGTGAAAGGGCTGGTCAGGAATGTTACTGAAGCGTCGAACTTGGGCGTGGGCAGTCTAGGGATGCAAATTACTCAGCGGGTTCAACCAAGACTCAACGGGCAGTAGTGCACATCGCTCCTAAGACAGTACGCAAAGCGATGTAAGACATTTACGGAAAATGCCCGGTGCGTGATCACATGCTGTCCCTTACATGCATGATCAGTCCCAACGTCACTGATGAGGAACTACATGCGTCCCGGTGGCTCATCCACCCATGTATAGAATGCATGATATCATGCGCGACGACACAAAGTTGTGCTCTGCTGCATATAGAGCTTTTGCTGCGACACATACCTCCAGTAATTCGACGATCTACATGAAATACGTGAGACCCTCCATAAAGACGCGACTGGTACAAAGGCATGCTCACCTTAGCCCTCGCGAATGGATAATATGCTTTGTCCCTTGCCGCCCATATTGCCAATTTGTCGGCAGTGGTAGCATAGGTGCTCACATTGCTGTCGGACAAGTTCTTACGGAAAATAGGAAACAGCTTTTCATTATTCTTCTCCGCACCACGAGCCGACATCGTGGGGAGGTGTTGTTTGAATGGGTGTCTCGGGGAACTGGGGTGTGTTCAGAAAGTACCGGTATTGAGGCGGTGCGTCATGAAGTGTCCGATAGCTTGACCTAGGATTGAGTTAATCGGACGGAGCTGAGAGACAGTGAACAAGTGGCCAAGTTCGCGTCTTGATCACGACGAGCGCTTGATATTGCCTTGCAACCACTATCTATACCCTTTTAGAGGTCTTTCCATGTTGTGGGTCTGTGGTCTAATGGTTATGACGTCTGCTTCACATGAGGACACGCTGAAGGTTCCCGGTTCGATCCCGGGCAGACTCATTTTGCTATGATTCTCTTTGTCTCAGATCATATCTTATTATCCTAAGTACGAGTACCAGCTCGTCGCATCCTCAGACTTGCTTGCATTCATGGATATGGTTGTGGGTGGCTGTGACCCTCGCAACTCCTTGGGACGCGGCAATGGCAATGGCTGTCACCAACATGGACCGCCACGACAATGGGAGCCGGTAACACATGGAAGCAGGTATGTGGTCACCTCCACCACCACTGTTGCCCCCGGGCCATCTGCGAGGCCTGCGCGTTCGCGTTCGCGACTGCTGCACGCCTTGCAGGGAGCCGCTGGTCTGGGTTGTGGCGCCTTATCTTTGAGGGCTCGGACTCGGAGCTCCTTGGGCTCCCTTGATACTCACACCTATTGGCAGAACGAAGCGGTCCTCCGTTGCTCGATAAGCCTGATGCGGAAAGGCCGCACTCATACTGGTCTTGCTATATTTTGAATAGAGCCTCGGCGAGTAACAACTTTATCTTGCCTTTGCACCTTTCCCTAGTACTGTACACGCAATGTCTGCGGCGCCTCTCGCTGACCCACCCGCCTCAAAGCGGTCTACGGTGACACTAGATGTCCTTCGACAGACAGCAGGAAAGATCAGTGTCCGCGTCCCAGTTGAGAAGGAGCTAGAGTTCACGGAGCTGCTTGTTAGCGCGCGAGAGGTCATGGAAGAAGTGCTAGCCATGGACGGTACGTTGGAGGCATGCCATGACAACTAGAGGGCTGATCAACACACGTAGATTTCTACCCAGTTCCTGACATTGACAGGTTCCCCCGAATCGATGTGACCTCGGTTCCGCCGGAGGTAAATCTCTACAATGCTTGGGCAACAAAAGTCATTGTAAAGAAGACCAACAATGAGGAAGCTGAGGCAGGTATTCTTGCTGGCAAGCGGGTCGTCTTGAAAGTATGTTCCGAACCGTATGACAATTTCCAAGAAGGTGGCTGACCAGCATGGATGACTGCTCAGGATAATGTCTGCCTTGCCGGGGTACCATGCCATTTTGGAACCGATGTATTCACAGACTGGGTGCCAAAGACTGATGCAACTGTGGTCACCCGGATACTTGAAGCTGGCGGGGTTGTAAGTCCCTGAACTCAATCGTGACGTAACGCTCTGTTGTCTGATACGATGCCTCTAGATCACTGGTAAAGCAACTTGCGAGAACTGTTCGTGTTCCCATCGGCCCTTAGTCTGGCTCTGATTGGTGTCCAATTCAGTCTCTGCTTTTGGAGTGTCTAATACATCTGCGCTCGGACCAGTGGGCAACCCGTATGATAAGACACGTTCTGCTGGGGGCTCTAGCTCAGGCTCAGGTGTCTTAGTCGCGATAGGCGAAGCTGATCTCGCTATTGGAGGAGACCAAGGAGGTTCCATCCGGCTGGTGCATGGTCTCTGTTGCCCCATCCAGCTCATGCCTGCTGACCTCGTCTCCAGCCTGCCTCCCATGTCGGCATCGTCGGCCTGAAGCCCACCTTTGGACTGGTCCCCTACACCGGTATTGTCTCCAACGAAGTCTCGCTCGACCACACTGGGCCCATGTCCCCCGACGTCCTCTCCAACGCGCTCCTCCTCCGCGTCATCGCCGGGACCGACGGCATAGACGACCGCCAAATCGCCGGAACGCCCTCCTGTGCGCATGTCCCCGACTATCCCGCCCTGCTCCGCGCGGCGCGCACACGTGGCGCTTTGTTGCAGATCGGCCTACCGTCCGACGCGACGGGTGCGGAGCCGGGGCAGACACGGAAGATGCGCATCGGGTTCTTGAAGGAGAGCGGTATGTGCCAGGCGGCTGACCCGAGGGTCACGGAATGTGTATCGAATGCAGTGAAGAAGTTTGTGGAGCTGGGCGCGGAGGTGGTCGAGGTTAGCGTTCCGGGACATCTACAGGCGACTGTGATTGGACGCGTGCATCGGTAGGACGACTGAAGAGCTTGTCTTGAGTGGAATATCTGACACTTGTGGCGCCAGGTTCTCACAAGCAAACAACCTGCTTGGCCGTGCTGGTGGCACACGACAGCTGTACCTCACGGATTTCGTGGAGAATATTCTTCCCTGGACGCAAGACAAGTTCGACAAGGCAGGTGATCTACTGGTGCTTATGCAGCAGTAAGGTTCACACCGTCGTACTCTGCAGCTGTTCCCTAACTCGGCAAACATTTTGCTCAACGGCATCTACGCCGATGAGCACTATCCTCAGGTGCACCCAACTGCATCTACTCGAACTGGAAGGCTCTGCTCATATTCCATGTTCTAGCTACATGGGAAGACGCACAATCTGTTCCGCAAACTGCGAATGGAATATGATGTCGCTCTAGATGATGTTGACATTTTGGTGATGCCGACAGTCCCATGGATTCCAAAAGTCATGCAGGTACGTCTTCCTGTTATGAGTTTGATTCGCTCGCCAACCTCGATCAATGGACAGCCGCGAGCAGCCCCCCTTCTTGACCACTACAAGGACTATAACGGGCTAGTGAGTGATTCTGTATCCTGGATGGCTCGGCTCTTGATGGCATGCATACAGACATTCAATACGCTACCCTTCAACAGCACCGGCCACCCTGCTCTATCTATACCATGCGGTATGCTATCTCCACTGGAGGGTCCAGAGAACGTGCGCCTTCCGATAGGCATGCAGCTCGTGGGCAAGTTCTGGGCTGAGCTCACATTGTACAAGGCAGCGTTAGCATGGAGTGACGCGTATAACTGGAAGGAATTGTGATGGATTAAACAGGACAGGAGAGAAATAATGTCCACAGCTCAGGCAAAGCAAAAATATGCAATCTAACCAACTGACAACTACCAGACTTTCACTCATTGAGTCTATTAAAGCCATTCCACAGTCTGAAGGGAGTGAGTCGGATGAATACCACCGGAAGCAAGCACACTCACTGCAGGGGGCTTGGATGAGATATCGTAGGTGACACGGTTAATCCCCTCGACCTCGTTTGTGATCCGAGAAGATATCTTCTTGAGCACGTCCGCAGGGAAGACGAACCTACACATCTGATTAGTAACCAGGAACCTCCACGTTAATAAACTCACCAGTCAGCTGTCATGAAGTCCTCGCTCTGCACGGCCCTCAGCGCAATCACCTGCTCATACGTCCGCTTGTCGCCCATGACGCCGACGGCCTTCACGGGCAGGAGCACAGCGAATGCCTGACTGATCTGGTTGTAGAGTCCTGCCGTGCGGATCTCCTCGATGTAGATGCTATCTGCCTTCTGCAGGATCTTGACTTGTTCGCGCGTGACGGGACCGAGGATCCGGATGGCGAGCCCAGGTCCGGGGAAGGGGTGGCGTTGCACGAGCAATGCAGGGATAGATAGTAGGCGACCGAGGGCGCGCACCTCATCTGTAAGCAACATCAACATCAGATTACTTTGGGGGGAGGATGAGACAAGATACGCACCTTTAAAGAGCTCGCGCAGAGGCTCAATCAGCTTGAGCCTCATATCTTTCAACAGCCCGCCAACATTGTGATGCGTCTTGATCGTCGCGCTGGGGCCCTTGAAGCTGATGCTCTCGATGACATCTGGGTAGAGGGTACCCTGCAGGAGCCACTCAATCTTGCCCTTAGCCTCAGCGCCAAGGGCCGCTTCCTGCTCTGCTGCAGCCTCGATCTTGGCCGCTTCATCCTCAAACACGTTGATAAACGTGTTTCCGATGATCTTGCGCTTTTGCTCGGGGTCCTCGACGCCCGCAAGACGAGAGAGAAACAGCTCCGACGCGTCGACGACAGTTAGGTTCACGCCCAAATCTTTGTTGAGCCTGTCGTTGACTTGTTGGGCCTCATTCAAGCGCAGAACGCCATTGTCGACCATGATCGCATGGAACCTACAATGAAATTCTTCATGACTTGTAGCATCGGATTAGTAGACACTGACTTACCTGTCCCCGATAGCTTCGTGCATCAGCTTCGCGGCAACCGTGCTGTCGACACCCCCGCTGACAGCACCAATGACCCGACCCTTCGGTCCGCATATCTGCCTGATCCGTGCGATTTCCTTGCCGATGAACTCCTCCTATGTCGCCTGTTAACACACAAAGTCTGGCGCGCAGGAGAGTCACTGACCATTGTCCAACGTGACCTGCACCCACAGATTCTCAGGATAAAATTACCGATGATCTCCTTACCTTTTGGTGAATGCGTGACCTCAGGGTGGAACTGAATGCCGAATATCGGCTTGCTCTCGTGCGCCAACGCGGCGTAGGGAGCGGTCTTAGTGTGCCCGATGACATGGAAATCAGGGGGTGGCTCGGAAAGCTGGTCTCCATGCGACATCCAGACCTAGCTGGATGTATGAGCATCGAGGGCCAGATCGTACACATACAACACGATGTTCACACCTGTATTTCTTCTCCGAGACCATCGAAGAGCGCATCCACAGACTGGACGCCAGATCGGATCTTGCGGACCTGAATCTGAGCGAAACCATACTCTCGGTGGTCACATTTTGACACCTTGCCCTTCATTTTCCATGCAATCTCCTGCTTGGCCGCGAACGTCAGAGCTTGCGGGACAGACGATCGTGTGTAGGTACTAGAACACACCTGCAAACCATAGCATATACCTAACATTGGAACACCCAATTCGAAGACGTCAGGATCAACATGAGGTGCATCGGCATCGTATACAGAATAGGGCGATCCAGAGAGTATGATGCCTGACTTCTCTGGTAAATATCTACGTGTTCAAGGAAAGTAGACGTCGTGACTCGCCTTTAGGCCTCCAACTCAGTTCCTTAATCTTCTGCGTGCACGGATACAGCTCAGCATAGACGTTCAACTCTCGACATCTCCTAGTGATGAGGTGACTATACTGCAGATGAGCTTTAGCTTCGCCCGACGGGCGATGTTCCATACCCACCTGAGACCCGAAGTCGAGAATCAGAATGGTATCAAATTGATCATGTATCGCAGCCATGGGAAAGGAAACGCTCTCAAGCGTTAGAGTTTTCGACTGTCGGGTTGGAGGAGGAAGGAGAATTGCGCAATGGCGCGTCTACCGAAATTTTGGACATGACTCGCGTTTGCAGTCACGCGGACGCGTCGCTCGAAATTCGAATCGCGACTTGGACTTGGACATCGGAGACTTAGAGCCACCTCCACTTACGAGATACTTATATACTCACAGGCTGTCCTAGAACGCATACACCACAGAACGTGGTAAATACGGCAAGCCGTTGAGAGCGGAATTGGCGTCATGCAATGTGTTATGACCGGACAGACAAGAGCACCGTGACTCTTCCAAGTTTGTCGGGGATCATTGGGTGCGCTCAACCTTATTCTCAAAACTCTGCCTGAAGCGCATTCAATTTCTGCTGGAACATCGGTGCTGTAGCTCTCCACCATTTTATCTTGAAAATGTCTAGGAGGTTCTTCACTATTGGTGTGGAGGACAGTGCACTTGAACCGCATTGCATTTTTGGGAGCAGCGTGAGACTCGATGCATGTGCACCAGTCTTGAGCGGTGTTAGCAGCTCCAGACAAAGGTACGCAACAAACATGTGGGTGTGCACTTCGCAATCGCGAGTTGAGAGAATGATTATTAGCCCCCGCGAGAGGAGATCGGAACACATCTCATTCTACCACACGCGATCCAATGTGGCCAGTTGCAACATGTGCACACAATAACGAAACCTCAGTAGTGTTATTGAGCACTGCGCAAAACGGGAAGGTAGTACTTCCGTATCAAAACGAAGTTAGCAGGAATTGTCCACGCCGCTCAAACCGATCACGGCATATATCTGGTCCTGATACGTTTCCTGAGAAAGAAGCATCTGCGCCTTGTGGTTCTTTGCCTCACAGGCTACTTTGTGGCCCTTCCAGTCTGATTTCTGACAACGCTCACTGCAATACCATATCTGACAATACGAACATCAGTCACGTCTGAAGTCAAGTGTTTAGACAGGAGATCCCCACGAGTTTGCAACCATTGCATAGCCTCAGCTTGTCCACGTTGACATGTTCCATGGCAGGGCCGTTCGGACAGGACTCGGCCTCACAGATTTTGTATACTGGGCCGCTGTCGAACGGATCACGCTCGTCTACACCGGACGCGATGTAGCGGTCTGCCTCAGAGTTCCACCGATCGGCCTTCGCCTGTGACTCGACCCTGCTGACTCTTCTATCCCATGGTCTGAAGAGTATGCACATCAGCTTCTGCAGGTATTAGAAATCAGATAATGGTCTTACAGCGGCCCACCCATATGTCGGGTCTCCTTCAGTGCAGTTACAAAGCCTGGGTCTGGCTGGTTCGTCTGCATCAACTCTAGCTCCGTCATCTCCCTCACCCGCGCCATCAGGACTTGGAGTTCGTCTCCAAGGCTTTCTAGTACAGCACCCTGATCCTCGGCTTCCTCCGCCTGTAGGTCCTGCCGTCGCGGCTGGTTAGAAATGGTGAACAGCTGGTGCTTGTCGTCCGTGATGATGAATTCGATGAAATCTCTCCGCTTGCAACACTTGCGATAGATCATCTGCGATCCGCAGGACAGAAGAAACGGTCGGGATAAGTACGGCTGCGGGCGCAGAGCGTGACAATCGCAGAGGAGCATGCTGGACCAGCACGGGCACGGACTAGGTGGACGCCATCCGGCTTGGCGATGAGAAATACAAGCCGTTGAGAGTCGGCGAGTGTTGATAGACTGGGGTACTGGCTGGAGCTGTCGGGCGATGGTGGTCGTGCACCGTGCTGAAGCAGGAGCTCGACCAACAACCACTCTTTTGCATCTCACGCGCAGCGCAGCGGCGTAACTCCGTCGGCCTCGACGTTCACATTAGCGTGTTGCTCAATGAGCACTCTGGCGATGCGAACCAGATCCTCAATACTCTGGTCCGAGGACGGGATCTTGACCCCGGCAATGTTGCGCTTTGGCGATGGGGCCATCTTGCTCATGCTCATCAGCTTGCGCAAGGCCATGAGCAACGGGCGATGGAAGGACACTTGTGTAATTACAGAAAGTACAGGTACAGATCATTGAGACAGCCATCCAGACGGATCGCACGGATTCAAGAGTACAGTCGGATGCCATAAGAATGTGGAGCGAGACCAGCACCAGATCTGGTCAGACGAGACTGAAGGATTATTGCTAGCCTGGTCGCGTTGTCGGGTGGAATAGGGGCAACACGCCACTGCTCATGATCATGTCAGTGGCACGCACGACGAGTAATTCACTCGTCGTGCTGCGCACTAGTGTGACCATGGCATGCGATGGTGGCAGGCCCACTGCAAGCGTACCATGGATGATACAATATGGGTATATGTACGTAAGTAATGAGATGTGATTTAAAATCTTGTCAAGGAACAATGTGGTACGATTACGTAAGCTCATACCTGCACTTCAGCGCTGGCCACTCACTTCCAACTTCCGTCTTCCCTGCAAGAGATACCCCAACATGGATGTAGTATGTGGTTGTCATGTATGGATTGTGTCCTACATGAAACTCATGAACTTTATGCGCTGCCCAGGAGACATACGGACGTAACAGACAGTCCATCGCTGACCTTGAACAGGAGCTATACAACATATTCGAGGACAATCCCCGGTCGCACCACAATGAAGAAGGCGACCCTGTCATCCCTGCGGACGCGCTCGTTGACGTCCTTCGTGCCTTCTCGGGCAACCATGACGCCGTCGAGCTTATGACGCGCGAGGAAGAGGACCAACTCACGCAACTCATCGAGAGCAATCCCGGCCTTGCTGTCACCCCCCAGGTACTCCTGCAATTCATTGCCATGCGGACCAACCACAGTCCCGACGACTCCCCTCTGCACGAAGGCGAAGAGCTCGTTGAGCGCGGGCGGTCGGAGGAGCGTAACTATGGTGATCCGTACTCGCGCTCGTCCAGCCAAGACTCAAACGGCACGTCCATCTACAGACCACCGTCTCAACCGGGCTCTCGGCCACCGTCACGCGGGCCACCCGTTCCTCCGAAGACGCCCACATCACGCGAGTCGCCGTTCGACGCGACGCGCAGACAGCGGTCAACGCCACTAGCGAATAACGCGCCCTCAAGCTGGACGCGTCGGCCACCTCCTTCCAGGCGGCGGAGCGATGCAGGCAGCCATGGTCGTGCTTTGAGTGATTCTGAGGTGAGAAAAGGGTCGTCATGTAGACTGTCCTTCGCTGACGAGTCCAGTCTGGCATCCCGCCGAGCTCTTACGGGCGTGGGCCAGGCCGCTCGCGCGCGCCATCAAACCCCGTTTCGCCGACGGTAGGCTCTCCACCGTTCGTTGCGCCGATATCTCGACCGCACTCGCGCGCCCAATCCCAGCCACAGTCCCACTTTGCGTCCATCGACTCGACGTTCCACCATGGCTCCTCCCCGGAGCGCGACAACGACTTCCGTTCACAAGTACACTCTACTGGGGGCCTGATGTCTCCACCACCGTCGGACATGTCCGACTCCTACGATGAGGACCAGTTTGTGAGCACGATTAGCTCATTGCCTATGCCGCGCACCGGGTCAGATTCGGATTCTGATGATGACGACGATGCTTCGGCTTTGGGCCTGATCATGGATCGGTCGGCGGCGTCGTCGACGGTATCGCTGGACTTGGAGCAGCGGCTGGAGGCGCTGCAGAGAGTGAATACGGAGCTCGCTCGGAAGGTGGTGGAGGCGGAGCGAACCCTGCAGAATAAGCTGGCGGAGCACGAGAGCGAGCTGGAGGAGATGCAGGGCTGGTTTGAGGAGTTGAAGAGCGAACTTAGTGCAACGAAGCGGGAGGAAAAGGAACTCCGGTCGAAAGAGGTGAGAAGCACGCGTACTCACGTCCGCTTCATTGACCGACAATCTGCCGAAGCGCACCAACCACACGCAGATATCGGCGCTTGAGTCCGAGATCGCGAAGCTGCAGAAGAGCTTGGAAACAGCGCGCGCGTCGTACCAGAGCCTGCAGAAGCAGTACCAAGAGCAGTGCGCTGAGTCGGAGCGGTACCGGAATACTCTGCGAAGGCGTGATGAAGAGATAAAGGATCTGAGAGAGGCGGCCTCACTACAGCAGATCGAGGCATCGAAGTGGGGCCGTGAGCAGATGAACTACGAGGAGCGGATCGCGTTCATGGAGAGCGAGCTCGCAGTCGCGCAGCAGGCTCAAGCCCAGCTCGACGAGCAGAAGCAGGAGAATATGATGCTAAAGGAGACGATCGATCGCATGCGGTTCGATATGGACGAGATGCGAAACAGCGCGGCGAGCAATGCGACGGGCGGCTCGGGCACGGTGAGCGCAAGAGGGAGCGTGAGCAGGAGTCTAGGTGCAGAGTTATTGAGCAAGATGAAGGACCTAGGGGAAGAAGAAGAAGAGTCCGATGAAGGGGAGGTCGAGACGATTATCAGTCCTGGAGAAGAGTCGGATGATACGGGGGGTGAAGATGTAGTCGAAACCATCATCACGCGCACCAAGCGGGTAAGTGAGAATCTGGGTGCGAGCGAACGGATTCTGACTGATGGGGCACGCAGAAAGTCGCGAGTCGCGCGACGCGCCACGAGACATTCAAGGTTGAGGAAGTAAAGGAGTACTCGGACGCGGGGGTGCAGCATGAGATGGCTGAGTTCACAAACTCAGCAGCCATGCAGACCGATCCGGAGCCGAAGATCCTCATGGCGTCCTTCAGCGTGCAGACGGAACAGCCTCCGCTTGTGTCTATGGACATCCAGACAGACCCCGAGCCTGAACCAGATCCTGAGGTTCGGGAGATGGTCAGCATGGAGGTGCAAACGGATGAGCCAGAGCTTGCGCTGTCATCTTTCTCCACACCAGAACTGACGCAGGATGATGAGGATACCCTTGCGTCCTCCTCATCCACTCTTCTACCACCCACACCTCGTCAGAAGATGGAGGAGATTCACGACCATTTGCACGACTTGCCACCTGACTACCACCAGGTCACCGCACAGGAGCGCGAGGAGTTCGCCATCCGTGTAGCAGAAGAGACGGTTAAGCAGTGGCACAAAGGTCTTAAGCTACCCATCGAGCCGCTTGCTGCTGGTATCTCCCAGGACACCGCTGAAGACTGGAAGGCATTGAAGGAGGAGCTCGGCGTCGAGTGCTCTGCGATCGACCGTCTTGTGGAGGAGTCCCAGAGGAACACTATGGCACGCCGAGATGGCGAACGCTCTAGCAGACGCAAGAGCAGCCGGTTTTACAACATCTACAACACCTACGTTTACGGTGGGGACTCTGAGGGTTCGTCGAACATGTCAACCAGTCAGTTCCTATTCTGTGTCGGGATGTCGGCTATGGTCGCGTTCATCGTTGGCCAGGCCACGGCGCCCCAATACGTCATCCCAGGCGGTCTCTCGCATTACGACCGTGCGGCTTGGTCGAGTTTCAACTCTATACGTGCCACCGGTGAAGGCTTCCCAGGCGATGGTGCTGCTATGTGGGACTTCATCGGACGAATTGGTGGAGGAGCTGCGCGGACACTGCGAGGCTGGCCAATGTGATTCTCGATCGGGTCTGTATATATGTACTTCGGTGTGCATAGCTCTCATACCTCCAGCTCACTCTCCTTCACAATGGCCACATTCCTTGCTGTTGATTTTTTTGCTCCTATGTTATGACCTTGAATTTTCATGGAAATAGCTCTGGGACCCTACTGTATGTCTATGTATGATATATACATGCTTGTGCTACCGATGTCGCTGCATGTCATTGATACCGAGATACCGCTGGGTCCCCTATGTCGAGGATGTATGTTACAGGGGATGTATAACAAGCATGCTACGCGCTCCTGTCGCCCAGCAGTGCCAGGCTAATTCTACACAAAATGTGGCGGAACCGAATGTCGAGAAGAGATTAGAATGCTAAAAATGGGTAACAAGATGCTGGATGATAGCGGTTAAGGATTGGAGAGAATATGCAAGCGCGGGAAGGGGGATGTCTAAGAGCGGGGCTGAGAGTGGTGCTAAGCGAATGATCCTGTCCGTCTAAGTGAGCCGCAGCATATAGTCCATCACATACCTACACACCGTGAGTCTCAAGCTATGTACAGATCATGGGGCGTTCTCTATGGGGTGTATCCGCGCCACGCACAGGCGACATCTCGGAAGCGGCCTGGGAGGGTCGACGACCACGTAGCTCAAGGCGTACCTCGCCTTCTTCCTCGCTCTCCTCGTCTTCTTCCTGGTAGCGCCGACTGGTGCTTAGCTGCGCTTCCATCTCCTCGCCATACGATGACTCGTCGTCGTCGTCGTCGTCAAATGAGGAGTCATCGACCTCGTCATGGTTCGTAGGCTGAACAGCAACCTGGACGGGATTGTACGACGCCTGTGCTAATGGGCTTGTCGTGCGGGATCGGATATGGGATTGTCGGGCAAGGAGAGAGATATCTTGTGCTGCAGGGTCTGGCGCAGAAGCCGGTTCCCCAGCATCCCCGCGTTGTAGCAGGGCTTGGGCAACAGACATTGAACCAGGTGTAGAAGAGCTCGCGTGGGCGTTGAAGGAGGCGATGGAAGAAACAGTGCTGAGGACACCGCTGGGAATGGATAGCACTGGACTTTGTGCGATGCCACCAGCTCCGAGGAGGAGCGTATCATCGTCCAAAGCCTCGTCTCCACGTTCAGCAGAGTACAAGCTCGTTACATCCTCCGACGGTCGTGCGTAGTCTGTCATTTCACCCCAGCTGGCTGCTCGCATCGCCATTGTCAGCTGCCCGCTTGCGGTACTCTGCCGCGAGGGTGCAGCAGTGTTGAAAGCGTCTTCGCTCCGTCTTGCGAGCCGACGTTCACTCCTCCGTCTGGGTACGCCTCGATTCGAGCTTGTGCTCGGGCCCTGCTGATCTACATGTGTTGATGATTGCCTCCGGAACGGGAACTTCGACCACCATATTGAAAGTCTGCTTGACGGTCGTTCGTCCGGCGAAGCCGAACCTGATCCCGACACGTCAACGTTAGGTGTAGAGGCGGAAATGGGTGACGGTTGTGGCGAGGAGGCGCGCGAGGGTCGCAGGTTTGATGGAAATGACCCGCGGCGTCGTTTAGGTAGATGTGATTGCCCAGATGGGAGTCGTGCCGCATCCCAGGCGGCCCAGTCTTGGGCCCGAATGTCTGGCCGTGTCACTACGTCTGTCGTAGATTTGTTGCGGAGTCCACGTGCAGAATAACGGTGTTTGCTCTTGGTCCGACGCCGTTCATGTTGCGATGCTCCCGTGGTAGATCGACGTCTTGAAAGCGAATGTGCTGGTGCTGACCTCGTCCCCACGTCCCTATACTCGTCAGCGCCTACGTGACTGCTGAACAAAGAACGCGCTGGTCGAACACCTTGCAAGAAGCGTCTGATTGGGCGTGTCCACCGGAATCGTACCAAGGACATGGCAGAACTGGTTTCATCCGCCGTGGGCTCGAGCGATGTAGTGCGTTGGGGTTGGGTCTCCCTGAGCCATCGATCTGGGTCTTGCATGTCACGCATGATCCATGGATGTCTCTGCAGCGAAGATATAACAACTGCATGTGCAAACAAACATGCTCGACTCACCTTCACCTCGTCCAACGTTATCCTCCGTCGGGCATCTTTCTCGAGTATGCGTCCGAGTAAATGCACAACAAGAGACCCTTCGGTCTCCTGACCTTTTGACCTAAAAGGTTGGTGCCTGCCACCCGTCTCAATGCGGTCAACACCCATAGTCGGGTCGACATCCCAGTCTTGCGTCCGGATGACCTGGTAAATCTCGAACATGCGGTCGGCGAGGAAAGGTAAGTGCCCGAAAAGCAAGCCGTACAGTGTTACACCGAACGCCCAGACGTCGATGGCTTTCGTGATGGACTGTCTGCGGCGCGGCCTTGTGATTGTCGTATCGTTCAGGTTGACAGTACTCGACGAAGCATCATCCTCGGGAGTAACGTCGCTGATGATCTCGGGTGCGAGGAACATGGGCGTGCCAGCTGTTTTGGAAAGCTCTGAATCGTCCATGAGAATTGGATCCACATCATCCGAGCTCAGTGCACCCTTGCCAGCAGCCGTAAGCCGTTGTGCGTAGGAAAAGTGGGCGACACCAAAATCAGCAATCTTAACCGTCCGCCTGTCGGCAGACCACAAGAGGTTGGATGGCTTGATGTCTCGATGGATAATGCCTTGGTGATGCACTGCAGCATGCTCAGAGAAGGAACGGATGTACGGACATAGAATCCGGCGGACTTACAGTACTCAAGGCCGAGAATGACATCTCTGCATATGCGCCGAGTTTGGTCAACGCGCAGTACGGGCTCACCATCATTTGTCCGCCACTTGATCTCTCCCCCGGCTAGATACTCCATTACTGAAGGAAGTAAGCACCTGAATTAGCCATGGAAAACACTAAGGACGCAATAGGGTAGTGTGCAATGTTACATTGCACGCTGAACCGAAGCTGCATACTTAAAGTCCGACTAATATTAATACCGATCAAAACGGCTGAGCGGGGCCATGCCACTGTCCCATAGAGGGCATCTGCCTACACGCACTAGTGCCAGGGCTGCGGCGCAGTAACGAGGGATAGGTATGGCAGAGTAAGAATAAGGATGCTCACCCATGTATATCTTCTCGTGTAGGTTGTCGTCAATGACCTCGAGCAGCTGGACTATATGCGGGTGGTTGCACTTCTTCATGATTGCAATCTCCTTGCGAATCTTGTGCTCAGTGGTACCCAGTTTCTCTGAGAGTGGAAGGTGGGGAGACGTGGGCAGGCCTTGGTTCTGCTTCCGGAACTTGCTCATCTTGTCTGCTTTGGCATTCTTACGCTTTACAACCTTCAATGCCTGTCACATGACCATGCATGACGCGGTATAGTATCCCGCTCAATAGGTGAGTTTAACGAACCAGAGACGGCACTCACCACAGGCATGTTATCCTTCGCCGTGTCCCTTGCCAAATACACCTCTCCATGCTGCCCCATACCGACGCGATGATCAAATTCGTACTGATTGACCATCCTCCGATTGTAATGGCGACTATGGCCTGTTCGTATTTCGTGGGTCATGATGACAGCACTGGAGTTGAGGTCTCGGGGATGCCTGGCAGTGTTGTGTACGCCTGCATCGCGATAGCGAGACGACGATGCCACTTTACTGTCTACCATGACTTTTTGGTACGGGACGCCAGGGCGGAAGAGGAGAGGGAGAAGGCGAGGACGGGGACAGGAGGAGGACTTTATACAGGTAACACTCCACAGGTGGGAGGTCAAGTGTCGGGCGCCTGTCTAACGAGTATTCGCCCTCATATGGGCGCCTGTCGAGATCCAGACAGCGATCTCGCCCGCCACTAGGGAGTCTACTTGTGATTTCAAGTTCGTGTCCGTTGCCGCCGCTGTACTTGGTGACAAACTCTCCTCAATTTCACTGGCTGTTACGACATGGCCACCGTCGAGAACGGCCACGGCGGCCACCCTAAGAATACAGTTTATCGATAGCGACGAAGACACTGCTTCTGCATCCCACCACACCTGGTCTCTCTGCGCCTTCATTGCCCAACTTCTGAGAGGCTCTCAGCGGGCACACGTGCATTTATCTTCTTCCTTTACATTCTTCATCACCTGTGTGTGGAAACAGCCATGTCAGCGAGGATGATGCACGAATTATCGTAATCCAGCGCAGGTTCCGCTCGCCAGTGCTGCGCGTCAACAGTATCACCGCGAAGCGAACACAGTGGGAGGCACAGGAACAGATATAACACTCCACCCCATTGTCTTCGTCCGGCGGAGGGTCGACACTGGGTGATGACGAATCAAGGGCCTATCGACAGCACAGGTCCCAAGACAGATCGCGGCGCTCTCCTGTTAGTCGAGTCGGCGTCGCGCCCAGCTCCGATGGCCAGGCTACCCGTCGTTTGCAACCGATGTGATCCCAGCATCAACCAAGGCAGACAAGGTTGCAAATACCCACCGAGTCGACGTGCATCCCGCAACCCTGTAGCACAGCGAAACGTAAAGTCAGCGCAAAGCCCTCACGCGCAGGTCCCAGATGGGGTAGAGAAGAACGTATCGATGTCGGCTAGTGCGCGGCGCCCCCCGGCGGATCAAGGAGCTACAAGTTGTCCGACCATCGCAGTGTCTAATTACTTGGTAGAACATACATACCTTCCAGGTGATCTTGCTACATTTATCGCACTTGACTTGGTAGCAGGCGTCGACGGGAGTAGCGATCTCAATGAGCGCCATCTGTTCGTGGACTAAGTGAAACTCCAGTAGACGCAGTGATGGTTACTTCACTGCAGTCGTTTACGAGAGGCGGCTCCGAGGGCTGGACTTGTATGGACCTTGCAACTGCCTCAGTGCGAGACGCAGTGGTCGTGGTGTATTTGAAAAGGATGTCGCCCGACGAGACGCTCAATCGGGGATGATGATCGACGGGTCTACGTATTTAATATTAATAATACATAATGTCCGTGAGAAAATCACTGTCAGTCCGTAAACTTGCAAGCGCTCGACTCCGTTTTTGGCAACTCTATTCTTCTGGAAATCATTCATAAGAGATACTGAGCTTGAAAAATGAGCTGATGATCAGACGAACATGACTGAGTCTTAACTTATCTGGTAGTTATCCACGGGAATACGGCTGGGAACGAGCCTGTCTAGCTAGTAAGTCCACGCCCAGCATCAGGTTCGCTAAAATCGCCATCTAAACCTATTTCGGGAAATCTGCATCTCAACTCGCTCTCACCAGATTCAGGGACGCGACATCTCCAGACCAGACGAATGATCCCGCGATCCCTGCAAAACGCCGACCTCCAGGGCAGGTCAGGCTGTGTACGTGGAACGAAATAAGATCCAAACCTAAGTTCGTTGAAGCGTATTTTGAGTACAACACTGGGGTTTATCATACAAGCCGTGCTCACTGAACCCGCGTTTGTTCTCACCATTGTCGGCAAAGAGGATAGCTCATGGCAACCAAAGGCTCACCGGCGCGACAGCTTCTGCCGCAAGTTAGTTGACAAAGCAAGCCGGTCTGAGCCCAAGTGGTATGCAAAGCGTAATATTAGCCTGAGTCACCGCCAGAGTTGTGCAGCCGACCTTGCCACCGTCTCGGCTGACTGCTCAATGAACGTCCCGCAGATAGAAAGACCATATCCGCGGTGCCGCATTTCATGGTGTATTCAGCAGCACGTCGAATGATCGCGGGCCCAACCCAAATCGTCCTATCAAGCACAGGTCAAACTTTGCGGATCAACATCCAGTAAATACTAGCAGGAAGCAACAGCGACATCGGCCCGCTCTGGGGTGCGCAGACTGCGTGGAGAGAGGCACCGATACAGGTGCTGGGATGCGCAAGACGTGAGTTCTGTCGCGCCGATTTCAACCCGTCAGAAGGTATGAGATACCAGGCACTATTTACCTGTTCAAAAGGTGGAAAATTATTACGTGCCTCTTATTGTTCTCTCTGGGCGAATGCATAACGAAGCAATTCTCATAGAGACAACTGGTTTATTTATCTAGAGCATAGGTACACATCGCCAAGCCTCAAATAGATGCTCCACCCACTGCATAGCCAGTTCTGTCAGAACTCAAGTACTCACACATCAGCCCCTGGAATGATCAAATGCCACTACAAAGCCCGACCGGGACAAACCCAGACCCTAACACTTACACGCTGCCGACTGCTCGCTATCAGATGATATTGATAGCCCATGGTCAATCCCGCGATGCTATGACACATAGTCTGTTATGCCGGCTGTGTCTCATCCTCGCTTGGTCCCCTTGCCTCAAGAATGACATCGCGCAGGCGACGCAGCGCCTCGTCAACCTGCTCCTCGGACAGAAGACTAAACGCCGCACGAACATACGGCGTCTTCCGTGGATGTGGGTAGAAGACCGCACCTGGCAACGCGAGGACGCCCCTTTCCAGTGCTTTCGTGCGGATAATGTCCTCTGAATCACCGCCTGTTCCTTCTTCTGCTGATCCAGGCTCGTTTAGGAGTAGCTTGAACCTGTACATACAGGCAAGTTTGTCAGTTGCTGTGGGTGGTGAAGTGGGAGAACGTATGATACGAAACGGAGCACACACACCAGAAGAACATTCCAGCCTCGGGCTTCGTCCACTCGGCTAACCCCGCGAGATGGCGTTGCATTGCTGCCTCGAATACCTCGCTCTTCTTGAGATAGAACAGCGCCACGCGATGGGTGTGTGCCGCAAATCCATTGTAGCCCCAGGTCGACAGAACTTTCAGTACAATGACCTGCGAGAAGCTCGATGGCTGCAGGTTCGTGGCCATCGTCTGCAAGACATGGTTGATCAACAATGACAATGTGTGGGTGCAAGTGGTTGGGCGGATAACTTACGTGGACGACCATGGCTTTGATGATCGGCTCAGGACCAGAGGCAAAACCAAGACGGAGACCAGAGGACAGTATTTTGGAGAAGCTGTCAAAGCGGAGCACACGGCCGACTTCTGGCTGGCCCTTCTCCAGCGCAAAGTAGGAAGGCGCGCGATGGGGAGGGCCAAAATACAGATTGAAGTAGGGGTCATCTAATTCGCTCGATGAGACAAACCTCACCAGAGTTGACAGAAGCTCACCCTCAAGAATAATGAAGTCATGCTCCTTGCTGAGCGCGAGGACCTCCAGACGACGCTCAAGTGTGGCCGTCGCACCCGTGGGGTTGCTTCCGTACTGCATGTCTAGTCAGCTACCCGAAGAATCTCCATCCACTTTGGCACGCATACGGGCACTGTGTAGAACACCTTCGGTTTCGGCTTCGAGGTCGGCCAGTTCTCCAGGACTTCACGCATGCACTGGCAGCGGACGCCGTTCTCATCAGTTTCAACCTCTGATAAATGATGAATTCGCGGCGGATTCGCGGTACGTTACGCTGACTTACCGATCATCTCTGCGTCAAGGGCTTGAAATATCGGTAGCGTTCCTCTGCAAAACGCATCAAGAGCGTGTCACTTACGTGCATGTCTACGCACGCATAGCAAGGAGTTTCAATCAGAACCGGATCCCCAGGGTTAATGAGGGCGGTGACGCCCTTCCGAGCTGTCAGTTGACTGAGTTAGCTGCAGTTCGGTTCGCTCAAGTGCGACGTACCTTGAAGATCAGGTCTTGCGACCCGGCGCCGATGCTTATCGTCCAGTCTTCATCGCTGCGCCGGCCATGGACACGCTCCTGCAGTCCAAAAAGCCACTCGCGCAGAGCTGGCAGTCCATCGGTGAATGAATACTGCAGGCCCGTGTTCATTTCCTGCTTGGTCAACTCTATCTTCAGATCTTGGGCTTCTGGTGACGTTGAGTTGCGAATTGTAAACTGCATCGACGTGATCGGGAATGTATCAGAGTTGGGTTTCCCGGCCAGCAGCGAAATGAGGCCTGGTCGGGTCTCCAACGGTAGGAGTGCACGTACTGAGATATCGTTGGCTCGTATTCTCAGTTCCCGGGAACTCATAGCGAATGAGACTTACTTCCATCCTCTCGCCTTCCTATGGATACTTTAGAGAGCCGCGATGCGTAGAATGAAGGTGGCAGCCTCTTGACGGTGTTTCCTGTATTATTCGTGGACTCGAGGATCGTGTCCTGCATCGGGATACCCGCAGGATGAGTGACGATTGCGGCCGACATCGCATTCACTGGAGAGGATTCAGACCTAGCGAATACTGTAGCAACTCGTTGGAGTCAGCGCTGTGCGCTCTGCCCGTTTTATGACTCACGAAAACGCAGTATCAGATCAGCCTCCGGAGCGGACACTCCCGTACGCAAGTGCTCGGTGGCGACTGATAACAGTCATCAGGCATACAGCGTCCCGACGCATGATTGACTTACTTTGGGTGTCAGTCTCAATTGTGGGATCTGGCGTAGCGGTTTACAGTCCTTTCACAGCACCTTCCTTTCACAGACAGAAGTGCAATGTGCGCCACTGACCATGAGCGTCGAATTGCGTAGTGTTTCTTGCGTGAAGAGATGTGAGGACATGTTATTTTAAACAGAGACATAAACCATTCCGGACGGTATAGTGAGTCATCATGAGACTCAAGAGTAATAACATCATGAGCTAAGTACTACAACTTACGGCATCCCGCCGGAGAGCCAGCAGACCCCACAGCCACAGACATGTTTGCAGGTATTTTGCCCATGGCGGCTACATAGTGGCAAACTCTAATTCTCAGAGTACACACAAAGAGCCACACGCTTTAGTCCACCTTCAGTCCACCGTCAAGACTTCAAGACTATCAACAACAATGGCCTCCCGTCCGACCGTCAACATTCGCTCGACCTCTGGAGGTTTGTGTAGGAGCCTCGTATTGTCAAGGACTCGTGCTCAATGTTAGCTTCGGTATGCAGAGGCATCTAGCTCACTCCCGCTGCCCGCGGTCCTGACCGCGCCCATCCGACTGGATGTCGTGCAGCAAGTACACAGTAAGTACTTGTCGGATATCTGCAATGGTCTTTGCCTCATAGTGGAACAGAGAGCATTGCCAAGAACAAGCGTCAGGCGTATGCTGTCAGCGAGAAGGCTGGCCACCAGACCAGTGCTGAGTCCTGGGGTACTGGCCGTGCCGTAGCGCGTATCCCCCGTGTTGGTGGTGGAGGTACCCACCGCTCTGGCCAGGTGACCAAATAGACATCTGCAGTGGGGGCATACGACTCATCGCACACAGGCTGCTTTCGGTAACATGTGCCGCGGAGGTCGTATGTTCGCCCCTACCAAGACCTGGCGCAAGTGGCATGTCAAGGTGAACCAGGGCCAGCGTCGCTTCGCCACCGTCTCCGCTCTCGCAGCGTCTGCCCTTCCCTCCCTCGTCCTCGCACGCGGCCATCGCATCGAGGAGATTGAGGAAGTTCCCCTCGTCGTCTCTTCCGCAGTCGAGTCGTTGAAAAAGACCAAGGAGGCTGTTGCCCTTCTCAGGTCGCTCAAGGCGTACGCTGATGTCGTCAAGGTATCCAACTCTCGCAAGCTCCGCGCTGGCAAGGGTAAGATGCGCAACCGCCGTCACCGCCAGCGCCGCGGTCCACTTATCGTCTACAACGAGGACAATGGTATCGTCAAGGCGTTCCGCAACCTTCCTGGAGTCGAGATTGTCAACGTCAAGCGGTTGAACCTCCTCCAGCTGGCGCCCGGTGGTCACCTTGGCCGCTTCGTCATCTGGACTGAGGGCGCCTTCGGCCTCCTTGACGAGGTCTTCGGCACTTTCGACAAGCCTGCTGTGTACAAGAAGAACTTCACGTATGAACCCTTCTAACGTTTTGTGATTCGCTGCTGACGAGCACCTTACCATAGACTCCCGACCGCGAAGATTAGCAACCCCGACGTCACTCGCCTCATCAACAGCGACGAGATTCAATCCGTTGTCCGCCCCGCAGGCCCCAAGCACCAAAAGCGCCCTTGGACGCAGCGCAAGAACCCCCTTGTCAACAAGGGCGTTCTGTTCCGCCTGAACCCGTACGCAAAGACCCTTCGCCGCCATGAGCTCCGTAAGTCCCAATTGCCACGTCCTCAGTCAAGTTCGCTTATCACGAGCAACTACAGTCAAGCAGGAACGCGTCAAGGCGCAGAAGGAGAAGAAGAAGCCCAAGAAACCCAAGGCTGCTGGCGAAACGTTCCTGAGCACCCTCTTTGCTCCGTGAGTGGGGATGAGGTGAACAGCGAGTCGTTGCTATGCGCGTTAGCATTCTATGATCGGACCTACCTACTTCATTTCCATGTCGTATGACGTGCATGCTATTGATTTGCTAGCGACAAATTGATCTGGCTCACTTAAAAGTCAGCTGCTTGCTTGCTGGTGTGGAATGTTCTGACTGCAACGGAGGGACTGGTAAATATTATCATAGCTTCATAACAGATCGTGAAGTATATGCTGTATTGCTGCGTGGTGACGTACGACAGTGCGATGAAAATTCATGAAAGGAGAATCTGATGTATGCCAAATGCGAGTGAGTCAATGCGGGCAAGAACACAACGTTCTGGGGGAGATCTAAAAGGGCCTTTTCCAGCCGCTGGTCTTGGTTCCCGACCCAGACGGCTTCAACTTGAAGCTTGCACCTGCCGCAGGTGCAGGGAGCCGTGAAGCTGGCCTAGGCAGAGCGGACGTAGACTTGGCCTTCGGGATCCCAATACCACCGAGGGCCTTCAATGCTCCAGCACCACCCGCGACGCCGGCGCCAGTGGGCCTCGCAGTAGCGCTAGCGCCAGCGGCGAGGCGTCCTGCACTGACAGACCTCGGCACTGTATTCGTAGTTGCGCTTGCAGCGGTAGCACGCTTTTGTGCCTTCGCCGCCACTGGGGCTGGTAACACCTTCTGAGTCTGCAGCTGCATTACCCGTTGGCCCTGTTGCAAGTTGGGACGCTGCACACCCGCGGCGGCGAAGCGCGCTGAGGCCTCCCTCGCAAGGGATTCGCGCGACCTTTCGCCAGCCGGGCGCCGATGGGGGGCGGAGGCGGCAGGGACGACAACGCCTGCAGGAGTAATCTCTGAGCCTGCGGGGGGGCGCTGTACGCCGCGAATTACAGTTCGAGGTTGAGCCGGTGCTACAGCATTGACAGCCAGGGACTTCACACCCTCGTTGGTACTTGCCGCCGTATCACTCTCTGTGCTGAGTGCGGGCGAAGTGGCGCGCGTGCTTGTGGCTGCGACACTCGAGCTGGATGTAAAAGAGCCAGCGCTGGTCGCAGATTCGGTACGACCATGCACTTTCCACGTTTTCTTCACGATACGCAGCGCTGGAATCGGGGCGACGGGAATGATCGCCTCGTGCGAAGGCGAAGGGTATGTAGTAGTGGCTGGCATTATGTTGAGAGGGCAAGGTGGCTCAGGTCGGTGGGACTCTCTGCTGGTAGATGATGAAAAGACACCAAATACCCTGGGAGGAGCAACAGCGACAGGAGCAGGCGCTGCCACCTCAGGCACGGCTAGAACGATTCGTTTAGAGATGATACTCGAGGGTGGCATATAAAACTGTTTACCTTGCTGCGCCATTGTACTTTCGTTCTCATCAGCCGATACAGGCGAAGCTGTCCAAAGCCTCTCAATGTAATGCGTTACGATCATGTACAAGGTGCTTACCAGCTCCCGCGGGGACTCGTGTTTGACTCTCACATCGAAGCTTGTCTTGTTCAGCGCGCTCGCACTCCCTTGCGGCTACCTCCATGTTCTCCAATTCGGCAGCCATATCAAATTCCTCATCGTCATCATCCCCACCAGTCCACATCGAGTCCGCAGCCTGGAAAGAGATTTTATCATTCAGCAAGTCGAACGACATCTCCGCGGACTGCATCTGCATGCTGAATGATGCATGTAAATCGACGGAGGCACGCCGTGGGTCATCATTGGCAATATGATGCTTGAGTGGGGGCCTCCTAGTGGCGGGAAGGATATTCGCAGATGAAGCAAAGAGACGGTCGGTTGGGGACTCGGAAATAGGCGGAAGGTCAACGTCGGTCAAGGAATTTGACTCTTCGTATGTCCCAGCCGGCGAGCTGACGGTAATGAGCAGTGGGATGGACACCGTGTCCTCCACCTCTCCCTCAGTAAGCCTGACATCGCCCTCCTCATCAGAGTCCTCTGTCTCCTCCGTCATGGTGACCAGTGGGCTGCGGCCCGCGAGAGGGCTTGAGGGGGCCGAGCCCGAGATAGACAACGAGGCCAGGTTGATAGAGTTGATGACATCGGCGAGTGGTGCCCCCGTAGGTGCGGCAGTCACTACGCGGGCTGGGGTCGAGTCGTCCTCGTCCACGGATGTATTGGCTTGCTCAGCTTGTGTCTCGAGCGACTCTGCGGTCTCCTCAATTGAAATATCAGCAAGAGGGATACGCACTGCGATGCGACTATCTAGCATTTTGGCTAAGCTCGACGAGTCCGTGGATGGTATCGCGTCGTCTTTATCATCCTCGTTCTCCGAAAGCCGTGTATCGTCCGTAGTGTCATCAATGTCGATGAGCTTTCCACTTGATGTCTTTGGCGCATTCCGTTTTTGGAGAGTATAGACCCTGTTGAAGAACATTGTGACTTCACCCGGCTGAGTATCGTTCTCCTTGTCTGAGCTTCCCGAGTCTGGCGAGCCTTCCCTGCGTGGCGTGCACACAGACTCGAGAGGGTCGAACATGTACAGGATGCTGTCGCGTGGTTTGCTATTCATGGCAAGAAACTGGAATCTGCGAGTAGGAGTGAGGCTACAAGGATTCGAACGTTGCGTGGTTGAACGTGGAGAGCGTGGTAATTCGAGTTGTGGTTCAGGTTCGAGACTGCGCCGTCTCGGCCATCGGCACTCGTCATGTGATCGTGATCCGGCCACGGCGTACAACTCAAGGAATGTGGCCTAACGTGCTTCGTGATCTAGCTCCTTAAAGAGAAACATGTACAGATAGATGCCTGAAATGTACGCGCTCTTGCATAGCGCAATCGGGCAGCTACTGCAACATTGACACAATGGAACAGGCGCATACTTAGATTTACTTCTCTCAAACCCATATAATGCCCCATGGCTGAGTTGGTTACAGCGTCCGACTGTTACGGTCTGTGTCCTATTCGGTCAAAAGGCCATCGGAAGGTCGTGAGTTCGAGCCTCACTGGGGCAGTTTGTTTTCATTCTTCTTTTCATCCTACTTTTTCAAAACTTCCTGCATGTCAAACTCCCTTGGTAATTTTCTAGCGCGGTTCCATGGGATAGCAAAGGCATATGAATGTCCAAAAAAGCTAGTTTGCCCCTGTAGTTTAGATTAATGCATATAAATCAGAAATACAAAAAGCACATAGTGTGATCTCTATTTCACATTGAGGCAACAAATGAGAAGCATGATTTAGACAACAGACCTAACCTCAGATAGACCAGTTATGTCCTACAGAACTATATATATGTGTTTAATGAGAACTAAAATAAAAATACAATAGGTTTTTTTTGATATTAGAAGATTCTGACACTAAGGAATCTGAAACACACTCATATTCAATAAGTTTGGAATCTAACATAGAGGAGTTTATGGATAACTTGGAGGAGGAGGAAGAACAGGGGGCAGAAGAGCCCCTTTTTAAAGACACCTTTGTTTGCAGTTGTACTTGGCCCCAAGTATTTTAAGACGCATGTGTCTTTTATACATTCATCCTTATTCATTCTTCAATGACAGGCCTATTAGCATGTTGCAGTGCTGATATATAATGTATGGCTTTCTCTTTGCCAACACTATACATTTTTGACAGACATTGTTAGAAAATGCAGTGTCAAATATGCCAATCCTTGGCCATGGTCTTGTGTGCCTTGTACAAGACATAAGGTACTGATGTTTGAGTATAGTGATTGAATATAAAACCAATACTAAACACTAATACTCCAGGGCTAGCCAGTCCTGAACAAGGTCAGGCTTTGTCCTGTTGTTCAAGGTGTAGTTGGCCTAACCTAATTAGAATACTATCCTATAAAGATAATACCAATGTAATAGAAGATGAATGTATTGAGTAAATAAAAAAGAATAGAATGATTAATTATATATGGCCTGATCTTGGTATAGATCCTATAATAACTCTGTAAGCCTTCTATAAGGTTGTATATGCTACTATGTGGTGTCCTGTATGTACTCCTATGGTTAATTATATGACCAGTCTTGCTGCCAATCATATGGTCCTAGGCAAGTAATATGATGTGAAGCTAGAGTCACCAGCTGTGACTAGAATACTGCAGCACTAAGTCAAACTACTGACTGTTCAGTAGCCTCAGGCTGAGAGGGGATAGACCAATCAACAACAATTAAGTTGTATTGGCTGCTGATCAATAGTCAACTGCTTTGACTATTTGATTAGACTTGTAGGCTAACTAGTGTTACAATAGTAAGCAACTAAAGTAAGGTAACTAGGTGTGAAGATGATGTTGGTACAGGTTTAAGAGCTGTCTCTCCTAGTGAAGATGGTGGTGGTACCAGTCCAAGGTATGTTTGGCCCAAAATTGGGTCTTTATATACCTTTTGGAACAATAGAAATGATGAAAAACTATATATGGAAGACAAATGCACTTTATCTTTTGTTGCATGAAAAGGGAATGTGTGAACTATTTAAAAAGAGGGAACAAAGGAAATCCCAATTAGGGCACAATAGAAAGAGGCTGTCCTGAGATGGAGAATAAGCCAGTTCCCTAATAAGGGAACAATAAAAACAAATGTGCTATTGTATCTAAATGGAGAGAACAAAAGAAACCTATTATGAGAACAAAATAATGAGGCCCTATGGTTGGCCTAATCCAGGGAACAACAGAAAACCCTATCTGGGCACAATGAGAAACCCAATAGAGCACAATGGAATGGATTTCCATAGTTGTCCTAAAGCAGAGAACAACAAAAAACCCAATATAGGCACAATAAGCACTATTTCAAAGTCCCACAGTGCTCCATGGCTATGTATTATAAGTTCTTTTCTAGACGTTGATTTTGTTTATCCTTTTCTTTTTTTCTTTTTTTCTTTTCTGCTTTATGTAACTATTTGGTTATTTTCCCCAATATTGTAATTCTTTTTACTACTGGGCTAGTACTGTGTTTCTGGGCCCAGATAATTCTCTAAGACTCTCAAAATTTTCACTAAAACACTACTCTATATCCTTCATCTGTGGCTATAAAAGGCATATTTTCCTCATTTGCTTCTGGTTCCATTTTCTCTTTTTTTTCTGACTCATTTAAGGATTCATCAGTGTCAAACTCTAAATTTGTGGACTTTGAACTTGTTTCAGAGTCCTCATTGTCCATGTTACATCCTCTTCTAAGCAAGAGAACAAACCTTCGTCCAATGTGGACAGATGACTATATCCAAGGTCCTTCCTTCTTTGTTGACACTATTGGCACAAGGGATGATTTCTTCATCGAAAGGTGGAGCACTCCTACACTTCCAACACCTCTGGATGCTAGTGTACTTGTAGTACCTAGCCAACAAATGACTGTGCCTATTCCCAGATGGGGAATGAACCACTGATGCATCCTGCATATGTACAAACAGCACCTTCCTCTCAATGGGAAGAGAGGGCTTGTCTATAGACCAACAATGTTGGCATACCTGTGTGATGACCATTGTGGTGCTTGCGAGTCTCCAGGTGTTAGACATTACCAGAGGGAATGTACTCACCTGATGTTGACAAGAGTGAAGGGGCTGGCAGGTGGACAGAAACCAATGGATTGAAAGTGAAGGCACGCAATGTTGAGAAAAGGAGAGGAAATCTTCTTCTGGAAGGAAGCATAGCAGGCAAGCAAGGAGGATGGTCAAGGAAATAGATGCTAGCAGTGATATATTTCAGGGAGTACATGGTACTCAAACTCTACTCAGGGTGTGAGGTGCAGACTCAGACTTGTGGATGTAACTACATGGTAGCTCTCCTCTCTCAGTTCCTCCCCTCTGGTTCTTATCCTCCTTTCTGTTCCCTTTCCCATGCATCGCCTATGCCTCCCTTCCATTCCTCCTCTTCTAGCCCCTTCCTGTTGTCCCCCATTACCTCTTCCTCTCTCTTCTGAGTCCCCTCTTTCTCTTCCAACCTTTCCCAGGCCTCTCTTGCCCCTTCTCAACTTCTGGTTTCCCCCTCCCCTGACTTTCTTTCTCGTCCCCCCCTTCCCCAATGTCTCAACTGTGTGGACTGAACCTGTACGCCACCAGTTACTCACTGCGGTTCTACCACCTCCTCAAAATGGTTTGCCATGAGTGTAAGTTCAAGCCGCCTCTGGTCTTAGTCAACCCCGGCGAGTGGCTTGTGTGGGCCCACAGCCTCAGGTGGATGATTGTTACATCATCCCCCTTGTTGGTTCCCTGCCTCCGCCTAGTGTTGCCACAGCTCTGGCTCTAAGCTGACTTAAGCCAGCAGCCAAGCTGATTTAAGCCTAGCCAAGCTGGAGCCGATCCTGGAATAAGGCGGCTGGTGGCTCCAAGTGGCTGGCTGAGCCAACTCCAGCCACACTGCGGGTGCCAGACTGCCCTGGTCCGCCTCCTCCTGCTTTGCCCATCGCACCTTGCGAGTCGCCTGACCGCATTCCTTCAGCTCGCGACTGCTCAATAGCAGTCACACTTAATGTCTTGCACCTCACCGCCATCAGGATGAAAACACATGGGTGGGCCCAGCTTCAAGTGCTGGGCCCACCATTCCACTGCCTGTCCTACAATGAGGATGTGCACTGCTGTGGGAATATGGCAGTGCAGCATGTCAGTGACATGTGTGAGGTGAGTCCATCACCTCGCTTTGCCCCACTGACCCTGCCAGTGTTGACACCAGCTCCAGCATGGGCAAGGGCATGCAGACACAGCTGATGAATGGATGACACAAGGGAGCAGGTGAACAGTGAGCATGGCGAGGGCGTGTGGATGGCGAGTGTGGTGAAGGCACATGGACAGTGGGTGTGGCAAGGGCACATGGATGACGCACAAGGGAGCAGGTGAATGGGAGGTGTGGTGAGGTCACATGGACAGCGAGTACAGCACGGCAATCATGAGCATGCAGGGCAAATGCCCCACATGCAGACATGACCGATGAACGGGCAATGCGCAAAGGAGCGGGCAAATGGCAGGTGTGGTGAGGGCGCATGGACAATGCATGAGGGAGCAGGTGAATGGTGGGCATGGCGAGGTCACACAGATGCCGAGTACAGCACGGCAACCATGAGCATGCAGGGTGAATGCCCCACACGCAGACATGATCGATGAACAGATGAAACACGAGGGAGCGGGCAAACAGCGGACATGGCAAAGGCACGTGGATGATGTGCGAGGGAGCAGGTGAATGGGGGATGTGGCAAGGTCGTGTGGATGGCAAGTACAGCATGGCAGCTGCAAGCATGCAGGGCAAATGCCCCGCATGCAGACACGACTGACAAATGGGTGATGTGCAAGGGAGCAGGCGAACAGCAAGTGTGGTGAGGGTGAGGGTGCATGCACAGCGGGCATGGCAAGGGAGTGTGGATGATGCATGAGGGAGCAGGTGAATGGCAGGCATGGTGAGGGAGCGTGGACGGTGAGTACAGCACAGCAACCGTGAGCATGCAGGGCAAATGCCCCACACGCAGACATGATCAATGAATGGACAATGCATGAGGGAGCAGGTGAACAGCGGGCATGGCAGGGACATGTGTGGATGGCGAGTGTGGCGAATGGACAGCATGTGTGGCACATGTAGTGAGGACAGCATGGTGATCGCGAGTACACAGGGGCCAATGCCCCGCATGTAGACACAATCAGTGAGCGGACAACATGCGAGGGAACAGGCAAATGGTGGGCATGGACTTCATTGGATGCCCACCATCTCCAGTGGCATGTGTAGTGTATTGTATCTACATTAGAAAATAGTATAGATTTTATTGCAGCTGCTATAAACTATTAAGCTGGCCAGTAAGATCACTAGTACATAAGTAACTATGGCTTAGCTGGCTTGAAGCCACAGCTTAAGCTCAGGCTCATGGCTAGCCTAGCCGTGACTAGCTGTATCACTACCATACTACAGCACTACTTACTCATCTACTAGTTGTACAAGGCTGCTATATAGGTGTTAGTATTTTTCATTGGCTGCAGCTGGCTTAAGCCAGCTTGGGGGATATAATGGCTCAGCCGGCTGGAAGCCATGGCTTAAGCCCAGCCAATCATAAGCCCCAGCCATACTTGTGTAAGCCGAGCTGAGCCGGCATGCAGCTGCAGCTTTTCCCAGCAGGCTCGCGGTTAGCCCAGCCATGGCAACACTACCTCCACCCCCTCACACTTTCTTCTGCAGCATATACTTTTCAATTCTCATGCCTGTGCCTCCACGCACAGTGACATCACTGTCCCCTCCCCTCATGCCTTCCCTCCAGTCAATGATACCATTGTGTACCTTGATGCTGTCTTCCAAACACTTCCTCCCACACCAGAAGGGGCTGGTGTCCCATACCCAGTGATTGCCTGGTCTCCTGAACATGTTCAGGCCGAGCAAGAAGCTGCCAACCTTGGTGGTCCTCTTCCTCCCATTCTCTATAAAGACCCATCATTCTTCTTGTCTTCCCTCTAGGTGTCGACTGACAGCTGGGAGGAGTTCTCTGGGCAATTGACTTCCACTTGGCATGAGTTCCACAACTCGTTCAGTCTCCTCTGTCTGGAGATAGCTCATCTCAGGGAAGGGCTCATTGCCATGAACTCTCACCTCCAGTCTGTCCATCACCAGCTGTTTGAGGGTGTTTTGTTCCAGGACCCCCACTCAGGGCTCACTGTGTGACTCATATTTAATTGAGTGGGAGAAATGGCTCCTCTGGAGCAGGGAGAGTTAGGTGATGAGGGTAAGGAAGCAGAATCCAATCACCTTCTGCCATGCTCTATATCATAAATGATAGTTCACCATTGAATTGTAGCTGTCCACTGTGGGCCAAGCCCACCCCTCTGGGCCCAGAATTGAGTGAACAAACACCTTCCAGAAGGCCAATGATTCCTTCCGGGAGTTGCATAAGCTCTGCTCTTCCTCCAGAAGGAAGTTGGAAGAAAGGTCACGCACTCAGTCACTCAGCTCAGACAAGATGCGGTGATATGCCTGACCCTCGGCCATGCCCCAAAAAGGCAATTGCACCCCAAACATATCAAATGCGCCCTGATTTTCAGCCCTCCCTTTGAAAGATCAATCCTACCCTCTGAGACCGTCAAACATCCCTTCGAGTTTTTTGCAAACTCTTCTAACATGCATTGCCCTTCGAGTAATCCCATTGGGCCCCAAAATCTCAGAGATGAGCTAGTCCGCTCTAGACAACCACACCCACTGAAAGAAGCACCATAGTGAGGCAATACCACCCCCTGACAATGACAACAGTAGAAGCAAAGTCCACTTTGTGGTGTCTTCCCTGACACAGTAAAACACATTGCAGCCCTCCTGACCCATATGCTCTCTTCTGGGCTCTCTGGTCCTCTCGAAGGGGATTCCCCTGATTACATAATCATCGGACTTATTCAAAGGCATGCTGGACATCTAGTGTAGTATAGCCTTCATGTATATATACTATACTTACTTTCCCAATTCATCAGAGACAGTTTTCCCCTGGAGTTCTGCTCTCAACTCCCCCTAGCCTAAGAAGAGCTCACTCGGAGCTCCCCTTGTCACCTCATTCACCTTTGCAGCATACCCCACATTTTTTGGTCTTCAACACTCAACCATAGCTTCTCAAACATCTTAAGCACCCTCAACCAGTCTCACCCCTCTCAAGCACCTTCGACAGCCCCAGCGCTCTCTCGGACACCCTCAGACATTAGGTGCCCCTCTAGTGCACCCTCAATAAGTTACAGATCCCTTCTAACATTCATTCCCATCCTTCTATCGCTGTTTGAATTTTCGAGCATTTTTTGCATTTTCAAGTGTTTTTGCTCTTTTGCTCTATTGTTCAGGCCCCCCCGGGCTATCTTGGTCTTGTCGGACACCCTCAAATGCTAGGGGCACCTTGAGTGTACCCTCGAGCAGTCTCGAAACTCTTCTATCACTTGTTCCTGCCCTTCTATTGCCAATTTGCATTTTCAAGTGTTTTTTGCATTTTCGAGCATTTTCACTTCTTTTACTGTTCAGGCCCTCAGATTGACCTCGAGCACCCTTGAGTGTTAGGCGCACCTCGAGCACACCCCCGATAGCTCCTGAAAACCTTCTAGTGCTCGTCCCGATGATATGCCTAACGTTCAGCTGAGCTCTGAAAGCCTTCCAGGCCCCCAAACAACTTAGCTTTTTCGAACTTACGCTTGTGCAGTCAGCACTCCTTCAAGCACCCACCTGACCCCCTGCCACTGTGAGCCAGCCTTCAGGTGCTCATCAAGCAGTCGAGCACCCATGTATATAAGCAGTAGTGGACTAGGTCGAGCCCTAAGCTCGATCTGACTATCATTTGGCTCAATAGGTCAGCAGTGTGAGAACTCGACAGGCGCTGAGGCCTTGTTATCGAACAGAGCCCCTTGATCAGTGCTCAGACCACCTCCCTCGCCACCCCCCGATCCCTCTATGCTAAGTATTAGTGCCTTGTCGCCAGCACTAACATTAAGTGTTGTAGCAGTTGGCCTAATTTTGGAAACAACAGAAAACCCTATCTGAGCACAATAGAATGGGTGTCCATAGTTGTCCCAAAGCAGAGAACAACAGAAAACCCAAATAAACACAATGAGCACTATTCCAAAGTCCCACAGTGTTCTATGGCTGTGTATTTTAAGGCCTTTTCTAGAACTTAATTTTATTTGTCCTTTTCTTGTTTTCTTTTTCTCTTTTCTGCTTTATGTAACTATTTGGTTATCCTTCCAATATTGAACTTCTTTAACTACTGAGTTGTTACTGTGTTTCTGGCCCCAGATAATTCTCTAAAAGTCCCTAAATATTCCCTAAAACACTACTCTGTATTCTTCATTTGTGGCTATAAAGGGCATAAGTTCCTCATTTGCCTCTGGTTCTATTTCCTCTGCTTCTTCTAACACATCCAGGGACTCATCAGTATTAAACTCTGAATTAATGGACTCTGAGCTTGTTTCAGAGTCCTTAGTGTCTGAATCTTCAAGTATGGGAAAGGACCTATGTGATTTTTTATTTAGCTCCCTCATTGTGTTGCAACAAGTCTCCTGCCAGTCAGTCTTTATGGTCTTGTCAAGGCATACAAGGCAGTTGAGCCCACAAGTTAAATGTATTTTTCCTGATGCTTAAAGGGATCATCTTAGTATTGCTAGAATATTGTGACCTTCAATGTGACAAAACATGACAGACATGAGACACCAAGTCACAGTGTAACTTTATAGTAACTTGGCATATAACTTGAGTATATACAGTATCTCCTTCAGTTATGGAACCCAAAAAAAGAAAGAAATCACACATTACATAACCTTAGCATATTATTCCTGTATATTAGATTGCATTATGATTGTCTCAGATTGAAATATCATTATCATAATCCACCTTCACTAAAAATGTCTTATCTATCTTTAGCATAACTTTCTGATATCCTTTCATGCCTTATATCCTGTGTCTGCTTATTAATCCAAATTGCACCACCATTTTAAACAGTTGATCATTCATCCCTATTAGCAGCAGACCATTTAAAAATGGTGGGGCCAATGTGTGCTCCAACAACTGGGACTCACTGAAGTAGTGGCTGCACTACCCATTTAGGCAGGTCATCGGGTGAAGATCTCGCATCAGCGGAGACTGAGCTCCGTCCCAAAAAGGTCTAAGTATTAGGCGCTCGCTCAGGGAGCGAATTGAGTGGCCCTCCTGAATTTGAGTTCTCTTCGACAGAACGACTGGGTACGAGCCTAGTACAGATAAAGACTGCGTGCTTTATCTGGTCCCGCAACCAATCGAATCTTGTACACCTCTTCCTCGACCCGATTTTATATCCTCGCCCTGCATAGCTACGCCTCAAATGAGCACCAACACAACAGAGACTCAAGTCGCCGCTCCCAAGAAGCAGAAGAAGCTCAAGCCTGCTCGCAAACAAGTGAAGCCGGGCGACGTCGAAAAGAAAGAGGCACCACAGACGGGGAAAGAGTATAGTGAGTAACATCCGTCGTAATTTTCGGCTGTAATGACCTATTCGTTATCCAGATATATGGTACAATAAATGGGCTGGCGGTGACCGCGAGGACAGCTACTCGAAGTGCGTACTATTACTTAGTGATCCTCGTCTTTTCTTTCTGATGCTGTTTCCCACTGATCAGCAAGGTCAAGTCGCAGACGCGTTGCGACATAAAGAAAGACGCGGGCCTCACACGGGCGAACACGACGGGGAACAAGTACTGCTGTCTATTCTTCGCTCGCGGCTGCTGTCCGTACGGTTGGGAATGCGAATATCTGCACATGCTCCCTGACGCTTCAAAGGCTTTACCGGACACATCGAAAGACTGCTTTGCGCGGGACAAGTTTGCCGACTACCGCGACGACATGGGCGGTGTGGGGAGCTTCCAAAGGCAAAATCGCACCCTGTACATCGGCAGGATAAAGGAGACTGGCACAGGTCCGGAAACAGAGGAAGTAGTCAAGCGACATTTCAAGGAGTGGGGAGAAGTCGAGAAGAGTATGTGGACGGCTCTGGTGCGGTTCGTTTTACTGACTGTACAATCACAGTCCGCGTGCTACAATACCGAAGTGTGGCCTTCGTGACCTATGTCTCAGAGCTTAATGCCCAATTCGCGAAAGAGGCAATGGCATGTCAATCCCTCGATAACGACGAGATCCTGAATGTCCGATGGGCGACGGAAGATCCCAACCCGACATCAAAGGTAGAGGAACATGCGCGTCTCGAGAAGATTGGTCGGGAAGCCATTCAGGCGCGCATGGATCCCCGCATTGTCGACGCCATGCAAGCCATGCGGGCATTGGAGGATGGAAATCCGTCGGATAGTGGCGACGTACAGCAAGAAGAGGATTACGAGGGCCGAGCTACGAAGAGACGGAGGCTGGAGATTGAGGATGCTCCTCAAGAAGAGGCAACACCGCAACCAGACCCAGAGCCCCAAGAAGAGCAGCCACCACAGCCGGCAGGGCTTCTCAGCGCAGACGCCCTGGAAGGGCTGAAGTACTTCGCCGAAATTCGCAAGCGGAACGGGTTGGCTAACCCGGTCGTGCGAGCCGCGCCTGCCCCAAAATTGCAAACCGAGGGATTGGGCTTGGTGGATTATGGTAGTGACGAGGACTAGCTCATGTAGTGTCACCTGCACTCTTACAGATCGATGTTTTACAGCACATATCCGCGAGAATGTGTGGAAAGCAACTGATGTGGACAAAGCAGGTATGTAGCAACGATGTTCGAGGTAACATGCGGAGCAAATATGGGAAGGTTTATTCGCCACTTCCTCGTGGTGTCCCCGCACCGTCTCTGGCATCGAGGTTCTGGACGCCTTCCTCAACTTCGTGCTCCTCTCCACCATCCTGGTCCCTGCGATACTTCGACAAGTCCCAATCCTCTTCATCTCCCTCGTCTTCGTCTTCGAACCATTCCGGATTGTATGTAAACTGACATGTCCAGTCAAACAGGGGGAAGCCAGTGCGGGATGACTATGACGACTGACCAGATCCCTGCCGCTCATTCCACTGCTCTTGCCTGCTGCTGCCTGCTGGTCCTTTGCATTCCGTAGTGCCTCCTCTTCCGCCTGCTTCTTGTCCATGCGTGTCCGCTTCCACTTCGCGAACGTTTCTGGTGTCACAGGCGTGAGGCTTGTACCCAACTTGTGCCGCTGTTAATCATGTCAGACCAGATGCCAAGCGGCCAAGGGCTATCGGCCACCACTAACCTCGACCTCCAGGAATTCCTCCAGACTGATCGTGTTGGCCTTTTCCGCTTCTTCCGCCGCTTTCCGCTGAGACTTCAGTACGAAGCCTGGTGGTAAAGCGTGTCGGTATTGGCAGTTGTCGCCGTTAGGACATTCCCAAAACCATCCAAACCTGAGGGCGTCAGCAACGCCACAAGGAGGACGGCGATTAGACCCACTTCTCTGTTTCGATAGCTTGAATGAAGTACTTGCAGACGATCTAGGTAATATGTTCAGGACGGGCAACATGTATTACGGGAAGGGCGCACATCGGTTGTCGTTCGTGGATTGCCATGCTTGGACAGCACGACGCTTCGTAGCTTCTCCTCGTCCCATTGGTCCATAGTATCTGCAGGGAGCTATTTAAACCAAGACTCCTACACTGAAAGGACGCGTCGCACCTGTCATCTTCTCCTCCCGACTATCCTCGTACAAATTCTTCTTCTCCACCTTCCTTCCGACATTCAAATCATGGCTGAACTTGCACTTGCTGCCCTTATCGCAATGCCCCGCCTTGAAGAACGCACACAGCAGAGTCTTCGGGTCTACGCCAAACGGTACCTTCTGCGTCTGCGCTGGTTTAAGCAACGCCGCCTCCTCCTTCCTGCGCTTCTCCATTTCGGCTTTCTCTTTCTCCCGCAACGCCCTTTCTTTCTCCTTCTCTAGCGCCGCCCGCGACTTGCCCGCCTGCGCCTGTTGCTTCTCGATGGTGGCCACCTGGGCCTGGACTTTCGCCGACCTATTTTTCTACGAACGACCCATGCATGAGTGAGTACTGCGGTCAATCCTGACTCTACTGACATTCTTCATCCCAAAGGTCTATAGTTTCCTCGATGATCACATCATAAGCTCATCGCCTGTAAGTGCACAGAGACGGAAATACCTTGTCGTCCTTCACCTTGCTGGAGGATGACCCTCCAGTCTGTTTCTTGGGTGGCATGGCGGATTGAAGGCGGGATCAGGTCGTCAAAGAGTGTGAGATGTAGGTTGTGGTGACGGGCCGCGACCGCGGGGCAACCTGAAAACTTGTTGGAGGTCGTCGAGAATCGAGATAGAGCAGTGTACATCCACGTCACGGTGAGTGACTGTGTCACATGTCACTGAGTAACGAGTTGCCTCTGTTTTGGGTAGTGGTTATGATGGCCACTTCTGAGACCTGACAGTCCTTTCGTCAGTACTGCAGCGCTAGCTCAGATGTACCGCTCTGTAGTCCATCAGACAGTCGAGCTCGGTTACGCAGTACCGTCTGCATGCATCTGCTGTGCTGTGTTCGCAAATCAAACATGCCAGTCAAATCGCACGTGGCTCGTACTCCAGGCATCAACTGGAGCTCAGCCGCACATCGGTACCCATAAACCTTCTGTTGATTTATCCACCGCGCGAGGACTTGTGTGCAAAATACGGACTATCCGCGCCTGAACGAATATCGCCTAGGCTATCCGCGAACGTCGCAGCGAGAATCACTTTTCAACTATACCCTACCCTATTGCAACCTCACCGGACTAGCTCAGCATAACGGTTGACACAAAGCCCTCAGCGTCAACGCCTGGGACGCGAGCCCGCGCCGCGCCAGCTCTCTTCACTAGTAAGTGCTTCGCAGTAGCTTCTCAGCCTCAACATTTGGACATTTTCACAGCTCGGCGAGGTCAGAATGTACCGAGGTGACGGTGAGCATTATCCTGCGTCCACACGGGCGTCCTCTCTTCTCGACCGGATTGGCACTCCGGCCAAACATCCCCCGCACTCGCCGTACGGCCCGTCCGCGGCAGTACATGCTTCCCCAACCCCGGGCCCATCTTCACAGCAACCCATGGTATCAACCCCGCAGCCTCTCGATACACAGTCTGCAGACCGAGGCGCCCCGTCCGAAGCCACCGTCGACGAGTTTCTCGCAAGCGTGCTCGCCACAAACGTAGTCGCCTCGCAAATCCGAGGACCCTCCTCCGAACCCTCCTCGAACCCTCCTGCACACCCCGTCCCCGTCGCCCACGCGGATCTCATCAAGGAATGCCGCAACCTCATGGTTCCGCAGGTGATGGCGAACGTGTCTAGACGCAACCCGTACGTGGACCAGGAGGTTGCGGAGCGCCGTGCCAGGGTTTTGGTCACGGATGAATGGTGCGAGGAGATGCTACAGCACGCGAGACGTGCAAGGGAGGAGATGCGCAGGCGTGGGCTCACTGGCGCTGGTCAGAAGGAAGGCAGGCGGAGTAATGGTGTCCGGTTTAAGAATGAGGATGGCCGAGGCGAGGCGAGCCTAACTCTACCTATATCATCAGTACCGGCTGTGGAAGACGGTACACTACCAGTACCCGGTCCAATGCAAGAGAACAGATCTTCTCAGGTACCAGTGCTGGACTCGGCTGCTCGTGTCTTGGAGGACTTCCTTGCAGGTACCCCTCAACCGCCGGCGAATATGATCGCGCAACCACATAGCGATATTGTTGCTTCTATCGAGCCTTCGTCGGTCTCTCAAACTATCAACGTTCCTACAAAAATGACGACGCAACCTGCAGTAGCACTTCCTACGTGTCCCACGGCAAGTCTCAATGATGTGTCTGGTATTTGGTCTGTCCGTGTCGGAAGTCGCCTTCCTGAAATTGCTGTCATTACGCTGAGTGTCCAGGACGACGTCGCGGCATCTGCACAGCGATGGGCTCGCCGACACAAAGAGTTCGAGTAGGCAGCTTCCTCGTACAGCTTAGCAGTCGGCTCATGGTCTTCCCCTTAGTGACAGGGCGACGCATGCCGCAGTTCATTTGCTTTGCCTGCCCGCCGCTGCGGCCACGGAGGCAATACGAACACTCGATTCTTCTTCACCTTCGCATGCATTTGCCGACACCATGTGGGATATTCCGACATCGTGGCCAGCTCCAGGAGCACTTGTCGTCCGAATCAACTCTGGGGATGAAGAACACGCACGAGTATTCCTCCCTGCCCACTTGGTAAGCCGTGCTAGGACTTCCTCCATTTATGTATTGACACCATGGAAGGGACCCAGCACTGGTCCGCTTGACGTGACACCGCATATCCGACCCGGAGTGAATACCATTCAGCTCGTTCACCTGCAAGATTTGTCGGACCTCATATTTGTCGTGCACGCTGCTGTGCCTGCCGCACAGGAGCGGAGGCGCTTCGCAACTCAGCGTGCAGAAGCTCGCCAGTGGGCGGCTTTCGCCGCGCGCGTGGCCGCCAGAGAGCAACTTCTTGAACGCATATCAACGCCAGCGTCGCTAACACCCTTTGGTGGTGCCATCTCCGCATGACAGCCGTGTTCTTTGCACCCCCTCATACTCAGCCCTCAGCATTGTTCGCACTTCCTAGAACTGTAGCTACAGTAAAATCCAGTCCACCTGCATGCAACCAGTTCGCATTGCACCTGCGCTCGTTTCTTCGGGCGCCTTACCCCGCAATCGGCGTCGTTCCTTGATGCGGACTGATCTCAGGCACTGCGGTATCAGACGGGACCATGTGCTTACACCCTGCAAGGTTTCCGTCGGGAGCGAAAGAGTTTAGATCTAGAGATATCCGCAGTTCAGTTCCTTCTGGAGTGCATCGTTCTGCCTGTCCTCCACCGTCACTGAGCGGCTCGCCGACACCACCTCTCAGGCTGAGCATTGTTCGAACATCCATGAGGACAATCTGAACCAGCAACTGACTATCCCTCGACCACCGGTCGTCTTATCTTCGTCCGCTCGTTTTCCTGCTGCACCACTTCAAGCCATGGGCTACTACAACCCTGCCTTCATTCTGTTTGGTGCTACATTTGGTTCTTTTGTCCTCCTGTGAGTAGGTTCCTGCGCGATGTCATCAACTTGGTTGACTTGATGTAGCGTTCTTGTATCACTCTCCACGCCGCTGATCAAATCCATCAACTTCTTGCACGCGACGGTTGCGGGCACTGAGGTGCATTTCGGCGCGTTGGGATACTGCCAGACATCTTGCTCATCACTGGGGTGCGTCCTCCGTTCTTCGTTAAGATGGGCCTGCGACTGACACTGGCTGCACGTTATCTCGAAGATTTGGGTATCATTTCGAGACGCAAATAAAATCCTCATCAACATCCATCCTCGTCCTCTTCCCCGTAGGTAAGGTCACCCACCCTGCACCCGTGCTCCGCACAATCTCACCGCTTGTACTTCGTTCGCAGCTGCCGGGACGAGCCTCTTATTGCTTCTAGCCCTTTTCCCGATGGCGTGCTCCGCCCGCGCCCGCCTCCCGCACTTTGTAATCTCCCTTCTGGCGCTGGGTGCCTCCGCTTGCTCCATCGCCGCCTTCGTTGTCTCTGTCTACATCTTCGCTTCCGCCATGTCGAGCTTCAGTCGTTTGGGGGACAGCGCGACTCTTGGGCCCGCGGTAAGCATTCGATCCGACCCAACAAGTCATCCAAGGCAACTTACTGATTCCGTGCTATGACGTGCAGGTATGGATGTCGCTAGCCGCCGCAGTAGCCCTCACCCTCGTCGCCGTCAACACGGCACTAGGCACATGCTTGAGCGGTCAATTGTATCGCAAGCCGTCCTACGAGCTCTAAGTTATTCCCTGACTTGTCGTGTCGCTCCTTCAAGGTTGTCCCAGCCTTCTCTCGCTCCTTCTCATGAATATCCGCTAGCTCGCTACACTGCTCATACGTGTTTCCTTTATTGTGGTCGAGGTTTGATTGTGCGTTGTGTCGATGACTGGATTGCAGGTATCGTGGATATCTGGATTGAGAACGGCTCCTTGTACACCAAACATCTAGTAAGTCGTGCCGCCTCTCGACCTCGTGCTCACCGCGATGGCCCTAATGCCACGGCTTTGGACCACTGGTTACCCGACACTTGTAGAATATGTCTGCGCTCTTATACTTGCATGATACCGTCGAGAGTAATACTTATGTGGGACGCATTTCGAGCAATGAGAACCAGACGACTGAATCTTCTGTCGTCGGCATAGGACCAGGTGAGCTAAATGAGTGACTATGAACACCAGACGACCCATACTTCGGAAGCAAACCAAGTATCAGGGTTTGGACATGACAGGCGATCCTAGTAACGCGTGACTTTCTGCCAGAGCCAGTGGAGTCCCACGGCAAGGGGGAGTTGATGAAGGGGAGGTCGCTCACATAGATAGGTGCCCGCATGCCGAGATCGCGAGACGACGGCCAAATGACAACAGAAACACTAGTCTGGTGAAATGTGGAAGCCGCCCTGATGAGTACGACAGACGCGGGTCCTTGACGTCATGCTAACTTACTGTAACTGTATGCAGAGCATTGAACATGCTGGTCTGGCGCGATGATGCGCTCCAACCTGTTCATAGTAATTTAACGGCATGGACTCCAGCACCATATCGAGTCAACTGTATTAGGCATGGATGGCGGTGAAGAGAGTTAGACAAGCAGCTCGTCAACGAGCACGAAGACTAGTGTCACAAGTAAGAAGTAAGGACGCAGAGAAATAAGAAGAGAAGGACAAAGGTGGGTGACAACGTCGGAAGGGTGTCACTAACACAGAGTCTTGCCAGCAGCGGTACATTCCTAATTTCACCTAGTACCAGTGGCGTCAGTGCAGGACGTCTTTGAAGTCCCAAGACGTGAACACACCAAGAGCACAGACCCATATTCCTGCGGCGCGGAACTTACAATGCACTTCGACCCCTGTACCGTGAGACGATCTCTCCAGACTAGATCGTAGCATACGTCAGGGAGCAAGGTTGATGTGTGTGGGAGCAAGCCACGTACTGATTGCAATAGACGTATGTCCGATGGGCTCCCATTGGATCCCAGCATGAGCACCATCACAGGCTGACTCCTCGCCTTCCTCTCGTCCCTCCACCAGAGCAGATACAGCAATGCCCGCAACAGGTAGTACATGCATACTATCACGATGAGGGCCTTCCCATATCTGAGCGCCTCATGCATGTCCTTGGTCAGGACGGTCATGCTCTCAACCGCATTCTCCGTAACCTGCGCCGAGTTAGCCTGGAGACCGTCCATCGTCCTCTCGAACGTGTCGCGCATCTCGCCGACGGTGTACTTGAGATTGAGTTCCTGGATCGCCAGCCGAACCAAGGTTTCGCCATCGATATCGACGTCGTGGTTGAAATTGGACATAATTGAGCCTGCCGTGAAAGCGGCCAAACCGAAGAGTAGTGGGAACATTGTCTAGAAAGACTCTTTTAGCGACACGCAGGGTGGATGCAGAGGTATGTCTCACACACCGGAGTCGCGTCCTTCAGGTGTGTCCGTTAATACTGCGGCACGGTGCAACTTGAGCAAGTGGGCGCAATGATACACAATGGACCAGGGTGAACGGTGGATTATATGCGCTGCTCCTTGTCTTTCACAGGTGACACTGTGGTATGCTTAGGAAATGGAGGGTTGATTCTACCGTGCTTCACAATAATTGGGTGGTGACGTGGCGATTGCGCTTTGGTCAACAATGCTCGCTTCCTATTCATAGTGTGGTTGGGCGGTGATGAACAGTGAGGGATAGGAAGTCGAACGTTCAGGCCGTAGGCCTCATGTCATCAACGAGGCGCACAGTTGACCATGACCTCGTTGCCATCGTTAGAGATGCGCAACCTGGGCTTTAAATATACCTTCGCTAGATGCGTAGGTAGCAATGAAGAGTGCCTCGGATCCGATTAGACTCGAGTGCGGACCACAGAGGTTTTGAGCGCTCCCGCAATCGCGACCGTATCGCTGCAGGAACTCAAACATCAGCACAATCGAAGGGCGATGATGTGGAAGAGAAGATAAGTTCGTAATCGCAGCCTGCGGGCTACGATTCCGATAGGGACCGAGCTCTCACCCCCGTCTAGATTGACATATTAATGCGGTGACCTGCTAGAAAACGCATGTTCCGAGTCAATACGACAGGGGTTGGATACGAGCCTAACGCACTTACCCTGACTTTGCGGGTGAAATTGAAGGATTGAAGGAGATGCGAGCAAACCTCGTCCGAGATATAGAGCACAACAAGGTCTAGAATCTCGAATAACGTTTAATTTGCGACGAACTCGTCGTACATTGTTGTACTTCCATTCGCCAGCCCGTCAACAGCGCTGCGCCTGCGCCTCGCGACTCTTCGCCCTGCGTGCACCCGTCATTGGTCAAGTGGCGTTCATTCCTATCAACCTCATGGCAATGCTCAGCACGGTACTAGCTTTTTCTGCCACCGGGAGATGTTGATATCAGTTGCACGAAGAAATCGACTGGTAGACCGGCTGCTCACCAATTTGCAGCCGCCACCGGACTTGAGGTTATGGACGGTAATGCCCTCAGTACCTAGCAGAAAACATGGACCCTCCCATTGCTTGTACAGTAGCTGCAGTCGGCGGCGACCATTGCGGCAAGCCTCCCCAATCACCCACTGGACAGTGCGACCGTTGACGCCGAACTCAATATCTGCAGCGTTCCACGCGTTCAGACTCGACGCGTGGTTTCAAGTTAGACACTGATAAGACTGAATGGACAGGCATAAATCGCTTAGACCTCTCCACTGCCAATGAATTTATCATGACACACAGGAACGCAGGATCCGGGGGCTTCTTCCCTACAATTCTCAGCACTTGAGTCTACACAAAAAGCCATAGTCTCTGTGTTCACTTTGCCCACTGTGGCCATCGAAGCCTCTTCCATGCCTCATTCTTCAGCCGAAGACGGATGCGGTCCACTGTTCAGATTTTTTTCCGTAGAATGGAACTGGCTGCGGGCGCTGACTCATGCGCCGTGTACCTGGAAACCCCGTCGCTTGCAATGCTTGCGACAGCATACCGTTGGTACTGCAACTGCAAGGATTCCTAAGAACACTGATATTCGGCGCTGGACCAGTATGGGCGCAGTTCCGAAGTGCGTCTAGGTCGTCAGACTCGGATCGATGCTTGGTCATGCATGGTGAGATGACAATAATGTGAGGAGGCGAGGGCTGCAATTGCAAGGACCGGATTTCCTAAATCGCAGACGAGGTTGTCCGACCACACGAGATTCAGAACAAATCTGAATCCGTGGCGCGCCACGCTCTGTCACTGGTCATGCGCGCGAGTCACGCTTGTGATGTTACACATATAGGCCCCAACAGGTTTCATAACATGAACAGAGTATTGATGCCAGGTACTTATGGGAACGCGCAAGAGTAGCAATGTTACACTTCAACACGGGATAAGCATTATAGTAACACATCTAGGAGGCCCGCAGGGGTTCCTAAGGATTGGCCTGATGACACTGTCGCCAATAACCGTGCTGGGTCCACCAAAAGATGACGATCATGGAGACAGGGAGTGATATTACAATGGTGCCACCAACGATGAGCAGTGCGTTTCCTGTCAGCCACGCAGCTGCAAGCAAACCTGTTGAGGTCCATGTCTGGTCTGAGCAAGCCGGGACCTTACGGAGGAATAATGACAAAACTTACCAAAAGCTTCCACGACCGTTGCCAACCCGGTGGCCACAAATGGATATGCAAGCAATATCATGGTGCACAAAATCCGAGACCGAGAGCCCATAAGCGTCTGCATCAGATGTGGTGTTATTACGACACGAATGACATTTTGCTTTGAATGAATGCACCTCTGTGAACCAATCAGCCTTGGCTTTGGCCATCCCGAAGGCGATAGCGGACCCGACAATGAGACTTCCTAGCGTAAGCGCAAAGGATAAAAGGATGCAGAAGTATGGTCCTCGTGTGGTATAGTTAAGAACGTCCGGCACAGGCGGCGATACGGTCGCAAATGTAGCAGTACTGGTCAGGAGGAGGCCATCCTAGAGACATTGTGAGCGATCCGCATGTATAGCGCATGGCAACTACTCACCACGATTGTGACTCCGGAGAGTCTCTTGTACAACGTCTTCTTGCTCGCATCCCACTCCTCTGCGGAAGATTTGGTGACCTCCCAGACAGGCTCGAGATCCGCATGACCCAAAGATACGAGACAAAGGGCCACGAATGCAAAGTGAAGGATGGGAATGATAGGCCTGGGTGCTTTATTGAAGGAAACTCTCCAGTGGGGAGGGAGCGGGGGCTGCTTTGGTGCGTTGCTACGTGAATCCGACTGGGCATTAATCACGGTTGCATGCTCTGACGACGCGTCTTCGAAATGGGGGACAGGGTTGTAAGAGGGATCTGGCATGGTTGAAATGATGGGTTGGTTGTCATACTATGGGATAGACAGGACTCGCCTTATATTGTAGTGAAATTTATTCACACCACAAGAACTTGCGAATACCTCACCTTCGTCGTGTGTTAGATTCCGGTAATTACCGGAACGACTGCAACAGTAGTAAAGTCAGGTCCCAGATGGCATGGAGCGGCAGGTTATAAAAACACCTAGGACGCCTTCAGCCTGCATTCCAGGTAATCGAGACAGGCTGTTGACTGCAGCCAAGGGGATGGAAGAGTTCTTAAGTTGCGCAGGCAGGACAGTATCTAAGGCTCGGAGTTTTGTCAGGAGAGGTATGATTTCATCAATGTGTGTCGTAAAATTGTACCAGAGAAGTGGTCCAGGATCCCATAGCATTGAAGACACTGTTCCTGTTCGGTGTCTCCAAGCGTGCGGTCAGGTACTACCAGGTGGCCAGAGTGAGGCAAGCCACAGAACCGACTGATGCAAGCCACATACATGCGATACGAGCCACAGAAACGTGGTGAGAGCCACAGAACCGTGGCACGAGCCGCAGAACTGTCTACATGCTAAGTAGACTCATAAATAAGCCTTCGTGTGCCAAAGAGGAAGACGTGCTCCTCAACAGTACTCCGAGTTTCTCGGAGACGGAACAGCCTCGGACTTGTCCGAGGTGGATATTGCCGACCGGACTTCCGTTTTCCGTTGGATCCCATCACTGATTCCTTTCTCCTCATTCCTCATCCTGTTACATCCCCATCCCTTTTAACTCTACGTGATGACCATGAACGACTATCCAGACAGCACGGTCTCCCTCTGCCTTACCTGCTCTTGCTCGCTACCACCTCGCAAGCCCCTCGCCTCCCCGACTTCGTCTAAGTCCGCGGGTAAGCTCTCCCCCACAGACGAGATCTTCCTCACGAAATGCTGCCGCCGACCCATCTGCCCGTCATGCATCCGCGTGAACCCGCGCCTTGCCCGGTATAACCCCTGTTTGCGCTGTCTTGGCGGGGTGGGCGCCGTGAGTGCTGCGAATGCGGCCGTGCGCTCGCCGAGCGCCGCACTAGACTTGGAGGGCCTGCGGAGTCCGCGCGTGAACGTGGACGGAGGCGTGAGGGACGAGGATCTGTTTGTCCTAGGTGACGACGAAGACGAGATTGATGGTGGCGGCAGCGACGCTGAGGGATGTCAATATACCGGGAGCACAGCGCCCGACACGCCCCCTCCGGCGTACAGCGCCGTCTCTCCTCTGCGCGGCGTCCCCGCAGCCCCGCACCAGGGTGCCGTCGGCCCGCCCCCGCCCACAACCCGCGCCGCGCCGCCCGAACCCCCCACAAATCCCGGCCCGAAGCGCTACTACATCAGGCCCACCGACACGCTCGTCGGGATCGCGCTCCGGTACAACGTCGACGGCCGCCTGCTCTGCCGCCTGAACGGGCTCCCGCTGAGCACCCTGCGCACGACGCCGCACCTCCTGCACACACGCACCCACCTCGTCGTCCCCGCCTCCGCGCGCGGCGCCGACCTCGCCTCCACCAGCGACGGCGAGCCAGATACGGTGATCAACCGCCCCACCCCCGAGGAAGAGGCGAGGCGCGCCCGGGAGCAGGCCGAGGGCCGCTTTCGCGCGCTGACGAAGGAGGCGGACTGGCGCATCGCGAGGGCGTACGTCGCCGTTGCAGGCGCGGAAGATGGCGTGGAGGACGCGTTCAGGGAGGACGAGGTCAAGAAAGCCCGCGAGGTCGAAGTCGACGGTGGGACCGCAAAGTTAGACAGGGTGCACTCAGTTGGCACACGGGACGACGTTAGCGGCGTGGAAGGTCGGGCAATAGATCGCTATTTAGACGACGAGGACTGGGAGCGGAGGCAGCTAGGAGAGGGGAGGGCCATTCAGATCCCTGCCTTCCCGCTATTCCGGGATACAAAGCGGTTGAATCTATCCGGCACCAGTGATCACCGCAAGACCTGGTGGAAGTGACAGCGATAGTGGGGTGAAGTTATTTTTAACTGACGCAGTATACAAGGCTAAATATTGCACTTTACAGTAGAGGGACTGGATGGCCCGTATGAATACATGGCGTAGAATGGACGAGGCTTATTAGCAGCGAAGACTCCAGAATTGCGGGTTAGATGGAAGGGGACAAGTGACTTTGTACCAAATGATGAGACAGCACGAGGTGATCGCAGGGTTGAGATAGCTGAGGGACCGCAGAGAGACTGATGTAGAATTGTAACAGGCGCGATGGGTCCAGATATCACCGATGTCGCCCTTTATCTCTCGACCATATATTCGCCACGTACATATACCGGTGGTCTCATGAATTCTCCTGTCCAAGAAAACTGGTGACCCACAGCCAATCGGTTGGTTTAGGTTACCTCTTCACCGTTTGCCGACCGTCCATCGGCGTCCGGCAGAGATGATAACGTCTGGCTCTGTTCATCGATATACTGTTCTATCGCACTGAGTGGCACGAGTACAAGGTCTGCAAGGTGGTGATATGGGTATTGTCACGCGGGAAGGATGCGACACCCTCACCTATGGTTTGGCTTCTCAAGAAAAGGGGGTGTGTAGCAGTGGAAGCAGACGGGTCGAGGACCTTTCCGCCGCCCGCCAGTCGCTGCAATCGCGGTGTTCACTTGAGCAGTGGCGTGCGGCGCGGGCATGTACTCACCCAATACATGGACGGTATGCACACTTCGTTCTCTATGCGCTTCATGAGTGCCATCTGCGCGCGTCAGCAATTGCAAGGGTACGCCACTCTGACGCGAACGTACCACAGTGTTCATTTCTGTCCAGGGCGCCTCGAGAAAGTCGTCGCCGCTGGGACTGGCAGCCTTGATGGCTGTTATGGCGTACTTGTTGTACCCGGTGAGCTTCACGACGGCTTGCTCCCTTGGCATTATTGTGAGGGTATCCGAGTCGGGGGTCCTCTTCACTCTGGATCTGTCTCGCCGGCTACGATGGCGGCCATTGGAGTGTGAGTCTGCGAGACGCAGAGAGCCAAATGTCTGGCTGGCGGTGGGGGGACCTGAGAAGACGGTGGTGGTGGCCATGAGTTGGTGAGGATATGCGGGGCATGGCACTTCTGGGGGATGGAGAGAGGGGGTTATATAGAGGGACGGCACCTATGAAGAGAGGGGACTGTCAGAGCCAAATGTCTGAGGGCGCACAGGTGCTCCGATCGCCTACGCTCCTCGAGCGAGAGGAGCTCCGACAATCGCTTTCGCGGAGCTGTCGCGTCGAACCCGCGTCGAACTCTCCAGAACATACGCACTGCCCCCGGGCAATGCCACGCTGGCCTCTGTCCTTCCCTGTCTCTCCCCTCCATGAGACACTCCCGCAATTGGCTTTTATTATTCAATCTGTCCAGGCTTCCCGTTGACGGCTCACTGTACTTGAGCGTAGGTCCACGCAGAAACGCAGCAAGCCTCTCGAGCACATGAGCTAGAGTGAAAGTCCGATGGTGGGGGAATTGATAGACGAAGGGACCCAGAAAGGACCGTAGACAAACCAGCTTCACGCCATAAGTATATGATCGATTATACCAGGCTAAGTACTGTCGCCGGTGCTTACTATCGCTGATCCGTTACGTCTATCGTCCGCTCAAACATTCGCGTGTGTAGGTAAGCCGGAGCAAGGATCAACATGCTCTCGCTCTGCCCTCGTCTCGATTGATACCTCTGATTCCGCACCCCATGCTTCAACCTCGTGCGGACGGCGGCGGCCACCGGCAGACGGGCTCTACATGCCGGTACATGCGAGATTCGACCAAGGCACTTCAAAGATTTCCGATCGCGGTGAATGACGGTCCTGGTCAATAGTCAATTAGTCAATAGTCCTATCTTCTCACAAGCTTATGTGCCGGCGCGTACACCGGACCCTTCGCGTTATCTATGGTTGGTGCGGCCAAACCTCCGCTTTCTGACCCTTCGCAAGAAAAGTTAAGCATGGGAGATCTGGAGATAAGTATCACCTGGCCAATCGTCTCTGGCGACGCGGGGCGACAACGGCATCCTGCCCTTTGCGGCATTACGGTTCAGACAATTCACCATTGTCAAGTCGCGCTCAGCGCACATACACCGACGATATCGCACATCGGCCCGGGCAATTCTGTTAGGTTATGAAAGATGGGAGCTTTAAAACCCACGCTGCGTTTAGCTATCAAGGCCTTGCTATCTTCCATACCCTTGTTTTGCCGCACCCTGTCAGGGACTCAGGGAGGCCAGGTGACAACATATGCTCAAATCTACATCAGACGCAGAGAGGTCACTTGCGAAAGACCCCGATTACTCAGATTATCAGATAAGATTCAGAATGTAGACTAGAGTAGGTTATGAATGAGCTAACATCAGGTTCGAAACATCGTGTTCAGCAGGAACTGGGGCAATATCAGACCCTGATCATACAAGTGAATTAACTTCACAGTGCACATTGAAGCAACCATGACTTGCCTTGCACTGACAAGCAACGGATGGATCAAGAAAGAAAGGAGTTAACCTTTTACAGAACTTTACACCGATCTTCGCTGACAGACCACACAATTACTCACTCATGAAAAGTCTCTTCAAGTAATCCGCCGCGGCCCGCCTCACCTCCTCGCCCACGTCCGGATTGGCCAGCATATCCGTCGCCAGGCTCGCCTTCTCCTTCCTGTTCAGTCCATCCTCCTTGATAGTCGCCCCGTCCCCGCCTCCCCGGCCCTGGCGCGCCTCCGTCTGCATCCTCAGCAGCGCGGTGAGCGACGTGCACTGATCCACCAGCGCCTGCGTGACACCCGTCAGGCGATCGAGCGCCTGCACGGTTTGCGCCTGCGCCTGCTCCGCCGCCGCCGCCTCCTTGTAGTTGACGGCAAACGACGGAACAGATCGCCGCGAAGTAAGAGGCTGCGAGCGTCGGTCGCGATCAGGCTGCGAGTGAAGGAGCGGCGGAGACAGGATGCTCGCCGGGTTCGCCAGCGGCGGCCGAGCCCCCGCGCTGCCCGACGTGCTGGACGCCGGCGGCTCTGGCACCGGCGACGCGTTCGACGGCTGCTCGTTGGGTTCGTCCTCGTCCTCTTCATCTTCATCATCGCCATGGCCGTTCGTCAGCTGTGGATCGATGCTTGAATGGGCATATGACGGCGCAGGCGCACCGTCCTGCAAAGGTATGTTCGTTGGCCCGTAGAAGGGAACCGCTTGTCCTGTTCTGCAGTGCCCACGCGCGTAGTGAGTGGTGTAAAGAAACGCAGAAGATATTGCGCCTCCCACCCGTCGTCTACATAACGTCTCTTGAATAGCTGGTACCACCCTTTCTGGTGCCAGTGATCGATAACTTTTACGTTTAGATTTGCGACGGGCACGCTAGCGGCGCGCGCACGGTCGAGCTTCCCCTCGAGATAGACCTGCCGAGCCATGGTTGGATCATTGAAGTTGCCTAGCGACGCCGGACCGTTAATGGGCGCGTTCTGGTCAGGGGTGCGGTGCAGATACGCCTCGAACGCAAATATCTGCTTGAACGTCTCGACGTTGCGGTGGTAGCAGCTCTTGAGCGCCGTGAAGGACTTGCGCGAGCCAAACACCTCAGTAGCGGCCTGGCCACACCCGATCAGTCGGCGCATCCGTCATACGCTCGGGGCAGATGAACGGCGTTTACGTACGTCTCGAAACACGGTATTCATCTTCGTCCGGAACATGTCCCAGTTCTTGTCACTATCCATCAGCCAGTGGAACAGTGTGTCCTTCTCGCTGTCTGTCCAATGCTTTGGGCCGCCATTCGGGCCCAAATCCGCCTCGTCCCTTTCGATGCCATCCAGCCCGCTGCCAATGGGCACGTACTGCCGGCGCTTCCGCGGCCCCGTCGACGCATCATCGGACATCTTGCGCTTGGAAGGGCCGGGTGTGGGCGTGTTCAGACTGCGGGGGCTGTGGTTGTGGTTCGCGTTGGGGCTCTGGCTGTGATTGACGGGGGGGCTACGGTTCGCATCCTGAGGCGCAGCGGAGTTTTGCGGGGGAGAATGAAAAGGCACAGGCAACACGTTCGCGCCTAGGAGGGAAGAGCTGCCATACGGGACGACGCTGTTGGGGTATATCTGGCTGCCAAAGGGTGCCGGCGAGGAGGGGGTGTACGAACTTTGGTTGGGCTGCTGGTACCAGTGAATACCAGATTACCTGGAAGCACCATTGCGACGGCGCACCTGGATTGTGTCCCCGCTGGAAGACTGGTGTGCATGGCTGCTCGTCGACCCATAATGACCGGCATCGCGCCCTGCGATGCTGGACGATCTGGGACAAGGACGTTTAGCATCTCCTCACGGTGAGCGGCGTAGAGTCGTACACCTGGGCCATCTCGACTCTGCTTCGCGTAGACCGGTTCGTCTGCGTTGGTGAGATTTGATGGGACGGGCTGGGAACGGACGGGCGCTGACTCCGCCGAGCCAGGCAATTGTGTTTGGTTTGGTTTGCTCTATCACGAGCGCCCATCTGCGAACAGCTCCATCGTTGTGCTTGAAAGCTTGAAGCCAGCTTGAAGTATGCAGTCGGCTGGGGATGCGTAACGTCGTCGTACAATTGAGACATGCCTGGATTCAGGAACACAGAAGGCAATATGAACAACGAACGGGAACTCAAAATAAAGAGTAGTGATAAAAGAAACACCTATTCTACTGGAACGACAGTCAGCTCAGATGATCTTTACATGGTGACGGTGTCCCGTCTGGTTACATTGGTTTGGTCAAACTAGAAGACATCGCTCAAATACAATATAAGCGCACATGGGGCAGTGAGTCCTACTTCGAGGGTTGCATGCGGAACGGCAGGGGCGGGTCGCGACCATTCGAGTCTCTGCAGACAGCAAGATGTCATCGCTCATGCCGGCGCCGCACGTCGAAGGGCGTCTTACGCTCCATCCCTCCTTCCAGTCCCGTTGACACTTGGCCGGTACATATACGGATGTGAGGCCGTCGCAGCGCTTCCATGCGACGAGGTTGGGCGCGACGTTGCCGCGGCACCGTACGCCGACGTATTGGACGCGCTCGCCGCGGCGTACGAGGTGGTGGTGGAAGCCCCGGCGCTCGTTCCGTAGGACGGTCTTTGCGTCGGTGTTGGCCGGTAATAGGAAGTGGCGCGTTGCTCGACTTGCGCGGCCGCAAGTACAGGCGAGGGCGTATTGGCGGCAACGGTGGGCATGGGCCAAGGCATGCTCGATGAGGTGGCTGGGGAGGTGGTAGCATTTGAGCGGACTGGAGCGACGGTAGCAGGCGTCGTGGTTGATGACGGAGGACGCTGCGGAGGTAACGCAGGGGAAGCATTGCTAGACACAGGGGTTGTCGTGGTTGGCGCAGGTGTAATTGTTGTCTGACTGTGAGCCGGCTGAGTGTGGAGTGACTGTGAGTGCGTAGGCTGTGCGTGAGTGGGGTGCGTTTGGACAGGCGATATCGTCGAGGTAGATGGTGCACTGGCCATAGCATTGGTACCCGTATGAGAGGCAGGTGTTGGCGCATGATCGTTTGTTTCGCTCGCACCCGCATCAGTGTCACGCTTCCGTTTTGTTGCGCGAGTTGTGCTCTCCTTTAAGCCTAGCGAAGTAGCTTTGAGTAGAATTTGATGCCTATAATCAACAGTTATTCCTATGTATTGGGTAAGCAGAGATTCAAACTGACCTTGTGCGAGTGTTGCCCCATTGCTGCACCACCCAATCCCATTCAATTTCACCCTTGTTCTGCGACACACCCATCTCTCGACTTTGTTCCGACAACTTTCGTAGACGGTCCTCCTCGTCTGGAGACCAAGACCCTTGTTGGCCTGGGGCAGATATGGGTGCAGCTGTTGCAGGTGTAGAATTGTAGCCGATGCCAGCCGCCGTGGTAGGAGAAGCAGTCGCAGGTGCAGGTGTCGTCGTTGGTGGTGGTGCAGTGGTCCCTGCAGGTGCTGACGCCGATGGAGGAGCATAGTAGGAATTAGCCGGTTGTGCAGGATACGAATAGTATGGTGCTGTCGGATAGCGGGCTGTAGCATATACACCTGAGTAGTAAGGGTTGGGAGCAGCATGGGTTGGCGGTGGCATACTACTACTACTCAGGGGCATGACAAAGGATTGCGGGTTGGTAATCACTGATCCACTGGCAGGCGGACTTGCGGAGGGTGCCGTGCTTGACGATGGTGCCGCTGGAGGTGGATAAGAGGGGTACGAGGATGGGTACGAATAGGAAGGAGGTGGGGGTTGTCCAACCAGTTGACTTGGATTGGCAAGCTTAAAACGGAATGAGACAGGAACAAAGTAACGCAGACACAGTAGGCTTACGAGGCCATCACACACGCGTTTTGCGTCCGCGATCATTGCCAGAGGATCAACCCTGGTGGCAGGCCCCATCTGATAGCACTGCGCGATGACGATCGGAGAGGCCGCTTTCTATAGAAACATGTCAAGAGAGGAAGAAGCAGTCATCGCAGGAAGATACTGACAACTAACTCTTCAGCAGCGTTGTAGAATTCGGAACAAAGATTCAACGCGCGCCATTGAAACTCGTAAAATTGTTGATTCGGATTCAACGTGCCACCCGGGGCGGGCGGGTATTGATAAAACCCTGGATGTTGCGAGTTGGCGGGTGCCTTTGTTCCTGCCGACGTGTTGATAGATGCCCTCGGTTTGCGGTTTCGAGAGCCTCGTGGCCGGCCAGGTTTACGCTTAGTAGCATCGTCACCTTCAGCAGTCACATGCTGAGGCTGCACCTGGAGAATGATGTCCTGTTTCTGACCTTGGGTCGTGGGTGCCGTCGACACGGTGGAACTTGGATCCTATGGTCAGTGTAAATAGGTCAGCAAATCACAAAGGCTCACGCAGTCGTTCGCGCCGCAGCAGCTTGAGAGGTAGGCGGATGTTGAGGTTGATCTAACTCATTCTGCTCGAGTTCTTCTTCTACGACCTCTTCTTCGTCATCCTCTTCCTCTTCCTCTTCCTCTCGGTTAGTGTGGGCGGTGCCGTTGGTGGTTGTTTGCGCGTGGGAGCCATAAGATGAGTAGTTGGTAGCAACGAGGGGAGGATGGAGAGCGTGCGACAGAGGTTGATAATACTGCGGATTGTCCATTCCTTATTTTCAAGAAATAGATGCGGATGTTGGATATCTGTAACGCTGGATGAGCGAGAGGTCAAAACGTCGTGCAAGAAGAACGACAAAAACCCCGTGGGAATGTAAACGCGCCCCGACGTCTGGGTTACAAACTGGCACCTCCGCTACAAGCTGCGCGCAAACCGTAGAGTAAAATCTGGCTGCACGCACAGCAAGACGAGTACGAGTTGTGTGCAAATGTGATGAATGAATGCGCCCCTAGATAGTTGAATATCCTGGAGGATCCTGGTCCTCGGCCAGGGCGCGTCGGCAGGAACCGCAAACACCACTAACGCGGAGGGGTCAGAATGCGTGACAAGTATGTGACAATATACGTGACAGCCGTGTGGACGAGTCACAGAGTGACCAAACCGGGGCCGTGAGGTTCGTCCGCTCACTACAGGACCGCCACCACAACTCCCTCTTTCTGACTGTCTGCACCTCCTCGAGAGTCCGTTTGCAACCTAACCTCGGGACAATCACAATACGCATCCTGTGGCCATACTTGTTGCTGTTGAACAGCTCTACATTTACTGCGCCTCGCCACTCGTTCATGTATTCCGACACAATGCCTGCCTCCAGCAGTCGTAACATCGCGTCGGGTACGATTCGTGGCTCAGCTGTCTTGGACAGGGATGAGCGCATGCGTGATGCCACAGACAAGCCCGGAGGTCGCAAAGGCTCCCATAAGATCTCTCACAAGCCCCGTACATCTCATCGTCCAAGAGCAATCGACGCCTTGACAGGCAAGGACCAAACTGCTACTTCTTCTCGCACAGCTATGGTAAATAGAACGATTGTTTTACGCTCATACATCCCTAGTGACGGCTATATCGACGCACTCGTTGTGACGATGCCTGCTTCTCCTTTGTTCGCAAACACCGCGCTTACCATGTTCATTCTGGTTCACCCTTCGCGTCGGCTCCTATCCGTGTTCACCAAAGCTCGCGTCTCGGCTAGCTGCGGGAGATTCTTTGGCAATACGCGGTGCGGCGAAGGGACCATTGGGCCGCCTTCGCAGGAATGCAGTCTCAAGTGGTGCTGTTACGGAACTTAGTTCTGGAATTGTTGACAAATGGAGGGAGTTTGTCAAGAGAAGGTGGAATGCAGAGGCAAAGTTCCTCAATCTCGAGGTATTCTTTTCCGTGTCTTGCTGTTCATATCGCCTTGTTGACCAGCTATAGCGAGTGGCGGAAGACCCGTTTGTCCAGAGCAATCAGATGTGGTTACCAGATAGTGCAGAGAAAGCCATATCTGTCATGTTCAAGTTGGCTTCAGTGCATTCCCCCGAGGTTCGTTTCATCTCTATGCAAGGTGCAAGGCTGTTCATCTTTTTAGGTACAAACTATCTCATTGGCGCACAACGAGTTTACGAACGGCAAGGTGCTCTCGCGTCTGGCGCATTACCTCCCCAATCTAGTCAATCTATCATTACAAGACAACAATCTGATGGGATGGAAAGACTTGGACTACATAGCTGGGAGAAGGGGCAAGTTGTCGCACCTGAGGGAGCTGATTCTCCTGGACAACCCTATGCGCGACCTTGAATACAAGAATGAGCGGGCAGACAGGTATAAGAGGCACGACATCCATCTTCCCATTTCGTTCAGAGGCTCACGTTGATTCCAGCGAGATTGCCCGTCGCTTTCCTTCGCTTGAAATGCTTGACATGGAGCCCATTCCAAAGATCGCTTTCGATGTGACCGAGGTTTCGACATCACGACCAGTACCTGCCGGACAGACACCAAGAGCATTCCCAACGGAAATGGGCGAGTCCTTCATTACGGGAGTTGATGGCGCTCTCTTGAGCAACTTCCTCATGCGGTACATGCTATCACATTACCGTCTTTCGTTTCACTAACCGCTTGTGTCAGATATTTCACTCTCTTCGACAACCAGCGTACACAACTAATGGATGTCTACCAACCCAACGCCACCTTTTCGTTCTCTGCTAATACTCGCATCCCCGAGCGTGCGCGGATCGAAGGTCATCGTCACTCCAAAGCGATGCCGCATCAGCAGAAGCAGGATTGGTCTCGTTGGGGTCTCGCAAAAGGTCAGAGTGGCTCCCGAAATCTCCATCGGCTGGTAGGGGGTTCGCTGGAGAGAATCTTGAAGACGTTACATGTTGGGAACGTAGAGATCGTAAAAGCGATGGCAGAGCTGCCTACAACTAAGCATGATGTGGCTGGCTCACCGGAGAAGTTTTGTATCGATGCCTGGCCGGTCCAGCAGGGGCATTCGGCACAATTGTTTGTGACCATACATGGCCAGTTTGAGGAAGGTAAGTCCTTCACCAGAGTTATTAGTCGCTTCGCGCCAACCATGCATACATAGAGCCGTCTCGTTGTATAATGTCTTTTGACCGATCGTTCATCCTCGCTCCTGCTTCTGAAGATTCAAGGTACGTGGAGCCGGACAAGGTTTTGGTCCGCGCAGGCAGACTGAGATTCCTTTCAGAGCGAGGCAATCCGGCTGGGACGTGGTTATTCTGTCGGATTTATTGGTAATTCGACAGTATTCCAGTCACGAAGCATGGAAACCAGGTCCGATGCGGGTGCAAGCGGGGGACCCGTTACTTGCTGCTCCGACAATAGCATCGACGAATACGCAGCAGCCGACCCTGTTAGAAGATATGCTGGCGGCAATAGTGGGTGTCCCAGAGTTCTATTCACTGCGCATCAGCTCCACACACTAATTGGTACTTTTTTACGTCTGTAACTCAGCCGGAGCCGCAACGGTTGCTCGTGATGCAGATCTGCCAGCGCACGGGTCTGAATCCGGGGTATGCTGTGCAGTGCCTCGAGGGAAATGCATGGGAGCTTGAGCGTGCTGTCGCCAACTTCGAGGAAGTCAAGGTGCGAGATTGTGACCTCTGCTCGGCATTCAAATCGATTGATTGTTGCGTCTCGGACATGTCGGCTATTCACATAATAGGGCACGCTAACTCGGGAAGCCTTCCTCTAATCCCTCGCCTCAACCTCGTGGCTATCGACGCCGACCCTCCTGATCGCTTTACTACTCTCGCGCAATCGTCACGCGACCCAATTGCAAGCATTTACTTCATACACGGACTTGTGATCCCGGTTGTTCGCGCGAGATCGTCGTCCCGTCTACTATATCGACTAGTTCTTTTCCATCATTTCATGCGCATCACTCATACAGCGCACACTGTCGTCATCTGGCTCACATGCAGTCTTGTTTTGAGCAGCATAATACTAGCCCCTGGTCCCTATGTAAGATATGCGTGATCGCGTATCAGCGTCAGTACTCAGAGTAACCTGATATTATGGTTACCGAGGGTCATTGCCAATGTGTAAGTAGTGGGTAGCACTTCGTCATTTACCAGTCGGGTAGATTGGAATGTACATATTGATAGACATTTTGAGCGCCGATACGAATCGAAATGATGTTGCTATGCTCAGCGGTTGTGATTGTAGGACAGAACTTGCACTCCGACATGTAATTGACTGAATGCAAACCGCTACATCGATATCGGGCCACCCAGTACATTGCCCTTTAGCCGCTGTACATTTCTGGATGAGATTTACACCGTTGTATTCCTATAAATTGTACCTGTACCTGTTGACTGGTGTACCCATTGTGGGCAGTGCATCAAAGCTTCGTCTGCTCGACTGACTGAGCAGGCTAGTCCGACCGAGATCCCAGCCAGACACAGTATGCAAACAGCTGCAAAGATCCTTTTGGGGCAACTTTATTCAAGTTGTATTGCTTTTTGACTCTGTCATTTGTCAGCGCCTTTGACGTTACCAAACAAAGCAGGCTGCGTCCAAACACAGGTGGCAGAGCGCCGAATTGCTTGTACGGCTCTGTTCGCTAAACAGTGACATCCTCGACAGCGCCAACAGTTTCTGCGATGCTCTTTGTTCGCCCCATTACTGCCGTAAATCGACCTGCGTACTATTCCAACTGGGGCAGATATGCTGTGGCAATTTCCTGATGGCCATCATCTTCTCAGGTGTTGAGTTCTCGAAGCCAAATCCTCGCGTAAACGCCGCCTCGAGGCAGACTTATATCCTCCTTCGGGGAGAAACAGCCAAACATACAAACTGTACCGTCTGATCCATTCTGGTGCCTCGTGTGGGTAAGCCGTCCGTGGCAAGCGGCTCTTATATGACCGACACGCCACCCGCTCTCACTCCATCTTTCGCCCTCTGGCAGAGGTCTGACTTGAGTCTGGTTCTGCTGGTTTTTGGTGCTAGCTTCTGTGAATGTCCGGTGGTGCTGGAGGATGGCGGAAGCGGAACGCGATCGACGAGCCTCACAGGTTGCGATCAATTCGATGGTGTTGCTCGACGCGGCAGCAGAGGCGAACGTTCAGGCAGTCAAGGCAGCTCTCCAGTCCGGCGTGGATGTCAATGCACTGGATTCCGCGGGATGGTCGGTTGTAGCATGCGCGGTTGCAGGACGGCAGTGAGCGCTCATGGTCATCTCCTACCGTAGTCTATAACCACTGATGTAACGCGTTGCCTGTCTAGTTGGGACAATATTGACGCGTCCGCTGAGATATTCAAGTTGGAGGAGCGCATCGAGATTCTACAAACGTTGTTGAACCACCCCCATATTTCCCTCTACGTGTTGAACTGCCCAGTAAGCGGGGTCTCGCCGCTGTGCCTAGCCGCTTGGTTGGACCTACCCAAGATGGTACGAGTCCTCTTAGAGGATAGCCACGGAATGATTTCTGTAAACGGCATGGACTCTTTCGGTGCTACGCCTCTTATGTGTGAGTGCCTGCTTCGGGTGCTCACATACTTTCTGACTAACCTCGAATTACAAGATGCTGCAAGAGACCACAGGATTGAGGTTGTGGAGTATCTCGTGAGTGTGTTCACAGCCGGGATCATAATGCGTATGTGTATGAGCTTACTGCATCATCCCAGCTTACCAATGGTGCAAGACCTGACTATCGAGATGTTAACCATCGTTCTACAATTCAGCATGCCTTGCAGCATCCACACATACTCTGGCTCTGTGAACATGCCTTGCGGCGATACCGGATCCAGGAAGACGTGGTACGGCACAAATTGGATTCATTCTCTGGCCGCTCTAATCGCATTTCAGTTTATCAACAGTAAGCACCTGACACCTCTGCCGCCACCATTCATCGACCGATTGGTCTCCATACCTCACACGCCAAAGACCCTATGTCTACCAATTCAATCGTTGCGAGAGTATGGTCAGCGCACCGAGTTCTTGGTCCAGGCAGTGATTGCTGGAGACGTCGCTCGTCTCCGATCCATGCTGTTCTCTCATGCCCAGTGTCTGGGCGTTGTGTCCGGCTCGAAGCCTCCACAATACTTGGTGAACCTTCCGGATGCGACTGGATGGAGTCCTATTCATTATTGCGTGTCCGTCGAGAACCCATCCACTGAGGTCTTGGATACGCTCTACCGGGCCGGCGCAGATGTAAATCTTTATACTACGTCCTGCCACGACACTCCTCTCCATTGCCTCGCCTACAAGGCTAAGCAGCCCAAGAGTCAAGACCAGGCTGCGTCGCTGCGTTCATTCATTTTACATCTCGTTCGGGATCTGCACACGCCGCTAGCTGCGAGGGATCATAACATGGACACCTGCCTCCACGTTGCGGCCGAGCACGGACGAAGTGTTGAGGTTGTTAAGGCATTCCTGGCCGCGGACACCACCGGGACGCTTCGTGAGCTTCGCAACTCGCGTGGGTATGTACTACTATACGCTCACTTGGTATCGATGCTCAAATGGGAATCCAAGTCTGACCGCCCCTGATGTTGCTCGCCCGGAGATGCGCATAGCCTTCGGCATTGAGGACGACAGTCCGCGGCCTGTCTCATCCGCATCCATTCGCACTCTCAGGCCATCGACGTCGGAATCAGTAAAGTCAATGCCCTCGTTGACTATTCGAACTACGGAGATGCCATTTCGTTATGAACCTCCTCAACTCGCACACGTCCCTCTCCCTCAGGGTGACTGGCTGACATTAGCCAATGTCATTGTGGACAGTCTACAATCGTTGACATCGGACGTTGCAGGCGCGCCTTCGGTGGAAATGATCCAGGATATGGCAGTAATGCGGGACACTATGCTTGGAACCCTACGTTTACGCGTGCGTGAGACCATCGAGGAGCTGCATGACGCCCGGCGTGCCTTTCAGCCGATCCATGGCCTATACCGAGACGTTCGCAAAGCGGCCGAGCGAGTCCTAGGGGAGGCTCCCATGGATATAAGGCAAAATCAGGAATCCGATCATGTCAGGAGGCGTACGACGGACTCTGGCGATTCTGAAGCCACTGCTGTCTCCGAGGCGAGCTACACGTTGATCAACCGCAAAGCGCGTTCTATGTCGGATCTCAGAGCCTCTCAGCAGGCCAGTACGTATAAGATACCTGTTCCCAAGATACCCCGGATACCCCAGAGCAGTCCTCGTCGCAGTACTACTACCATCAAGTATCATCTTGACGCCTCGAGTCGACCTGCTACCCCCGCCACCGTTGGCCGAAGTGCACGAAGTGGCTCATGCACCGTCCCATCTGGCTCGCCCAAGGAGCCCACCCGGAAGAGGAGTACGACCCTTGGCGAAGCGAATTTCCAGCGGGTGCCGACTTCACCCAGCAAGGTGTCTCTTACTAGCGGTACGGCGAGAGTGAAGGCGTGGTTCTACAAAAAAATCAGGCATGAAGCGCCACGACCAGAAGCCATCCCTGAGCCGATTCAACAGTCTTCTCAAGTTGACGATGACGACACGTCGAGCTCAGACAGCCAGGAGTCGGATTCGGACTCCGCCAGGGTCAGGCGTGCTTTGGCGTGCCAAAGAGCTCTGCTGACTGCGCGGCAAGATCTGCAGCGTATCGAAGGGCGTTTAGAAGCCGTAAGTTTTGAAATGTTTCTCCATTTAGGTTGTCTGAGCCCATGCGCGTTCACAGGCGGAGCAGTTTCTTGTAAATGCCAACCGCGCAATCTCAAAAGCGGAACTTAGGCTCAACAGAGCGATCACTGTGTGTATCACTGATCATCTCGTGATGATTTGCTCACTGATCACTGCTCTAGCTGCGGCAAACTTCTCTAGAGGCTAGCCGCCTCTTGCACCCCTCAGTAGATGCAGCTAGTCCTGCTTACCAGTCGTTCCTCGACTTCCCAGTAGTTGAGGATCCGAGCGGGAGCCCACGACCACGACCCTCACGACCACGGTCACATTCTGATATTTCTGTGGTATCCGTCATGTCGGCATCATCCACATTGGTTGAGGGGGAAGACGAGGACATCCGCAGTTTACGTAGGTTGCTCACCCGCAAGATTGCATCGCTGATGGAAGGTGCAGAAGAGGAGGTTGATAAGGCCATACTGTGGCTTCGCATTGTCAAGGAAGTGCTTCGCGAGCTCAGGAGACGGACCTAGGCATTGGGACTCATCGTATGGATGTCAATGTGAACATCGGTATCAGGACAATAGTTATTCGCCCCACGGTGTGTTTATATCTGTAGCCATATTGTAGATATGTATCCATATGCACATATACTGTGGAAGTAGGACTAGCGTGCGTGTATGTATGTACATGCCCCTCATTCTTGACTCACGCGCATGCCAGTGTCGAGGCTGCCTTGAACGACATTCGTCTCACATTTCAGCCTGCGCTCATAATCATGTATACATAGCCTGCAGGCCACAGTATACTACGATGCGGATGTTGAGATCCCATGTTCATCGTGGCTGTTGCTCGTCGCGACAGGGCAGGGTCAATCGACTCACCTTCCACTTTGGGGACATAGGAGAGCACGTGCCTCGCGGATGTCAGAGCTTGGGTGTACGAAACGCCTAGCGCCTACTCAAATTAGCTGATTAGTTTGTTGGTCTACCTCCATGGCTCCGTTCCTTGCGCCCCAGGCAATTCTCACTGGATTCAAGGAGCGGGTAGAAGCGGTGGCGGCCCAAGGTGGGGTAAGTTCGCAATCATGTCTAGCATACGCCATTCAGATGCTCTGCAGGAGACAGGCTGTATATCGGGACAGCGACGGGGAACATGCACATTTATGCCCTAGATGGTACCACTGGTGGTTTTTTCTACGTCCTTAACGCCAACTCACTGCAGACAAAGGGAACAGTGGATTCTCACAGCTTCTCGAAGTCAGGCAGGGCTTGAGCCGGAGAGCCATTGAGCAGTTGTGTTATGTCAAGGATGTCAATTCATTGGCTGTGCTCTCAGGTAAGTCTTTCGACCAGTGTCCGTTTGTCCATTTCATGTCAGCATGTCAGACTCTGTTGTCACACTGTATCCCCTCCCAAATCTCGCGCAGTCGACGCCTTTGACTAAAAGCAAACAAGCGCTTTCTATCGCGACCTACACTGGCGTGATTCATAGCTCAAATGACGCCGTTCAAATATCGTCCGAAAGTCAGACAAACAAGGCGAAGGGCGTCCCGTCAGTCGTTACACACCTCGCGATTGGTTGCAAGAGGAAGATGGTCATTTACTCTTGGAAAGATGGGGAACCGCAAGAAGTGCAGGTGGGTTGCGAATGCAACGCAAAGTGTTTTGTCTAATTATCGAGGCACTGCAGGAAGCGACCCTTTCTCACTCACCACGGGTTATGTCGTTCCTCGGCGAAGACACGATCTGCTTAGGTTACGCGCTGTCAGACTATGCGCTCTACTATCTTAAGACGTCGAGCATGGTGGAGGTCTCCTCACCCATAGCATCTGCAACATCTGGCACTGGAATAACCACCATGGGCATGGGCGCGCTTACGAACTTGGGCGGATACATGGGCCTTGGAGCTAGAGCAAGACCGTGGGTTGTCAGTATCAGCGGCGAGGAGGCTCTTGTAGCTAAAGACAGTAAGCCCTCGTCCGCTAGAGGAGATGCTAGATGTTGATTATTACAGACAACGGGCTATTTGTCGGCCCAGATGCTAAGATGACGCGCGATACTCATGTAGATTGGCTAGCACCACCAGAAGAGTTAGGTGAGAGGACAGTTAGTCCGTCCTAAATACTCGACAAATGATGCGCCGCAGCATACATCAGCCCGTATATCTTCTCTGTCATGCCATCTGGGACCGTGCCCACATCCCAAGTGGACAATCCCGTGCCGTCAACATCCGGCGCGCAGACTGTATCAACCTTCATCGTCTCACCTGTCATCGAGATCCGCTCCTCAATCTCCCTCTCTCCCGTCCAGTCCCTCCTCATCCCACCATCTGCCGAAGACCTTTCATCAACACCGAGCTTGGCTTCTACCCCAGCGACGCAGCACTCTATCCGTCTGTTGACTGCCCTCCCATCTAAATACTCTCTCTTTCTCGTCACTACGCCCACGGATCGTGCCACCGCAACGGCACAAGGGAGCTCTATCTGGCAATTCCGCATGAAGCCATGGTCTGCCCAGATTGACGAGCTCGTCGCCGCGGGGTCCTACGGTGACGCGCTTGCACTGCTCGACCTGCTCGACGCCGCCGCGTTGCCTGACAAGGAGCAGCGACGCAAGCTCGTGCGCGCATTGCACGCCGTCGCAGAGTTCCGTGCCGGGCGATTTGATCGTGCGATGGACACATTCATTGAACTAGATGTGAACCCCGCGAAGGTTGTGGCATTGTACCCAGAGACCGTGTCCGGACGACTAGCTGTGCCACAGGATGAGTGGGCGCCGCTGTTTGGTGGGCCGCAGCCGCGCAAGAATGAGAGCAGAACACCGTCTGTGGAGAGAAAGGAGAAGGAGGAGCAGAGCGCTGAAGGACAACCAAGACCACCATCACCGAAGGGTTCTATACGAGCGTCGATTAGTGGCATTCGGACTGGACTAGAAACAATGATCGCCCCGAGTAAGTCCGGAGATGATACAGCTTCAATCATCGGCAGGCCAAAGGGTGCACCAAAAGGTATCTAAAATCCGTGCAGGCTATATGCGCCATCCATTGACATGACGCATCTCCCAGATGCATTCCGTCGCTCCGTCGAGACTCTCATGCGCTACCTCTCTGACCGGCGGCCCAAAGTCGACGGCGCGCTCAAGGCCCTCAACATCACTTCCGCTGAAGCGCACCGCTGGCCGGACCTGTCCGCCGCATCGCTCGGTGAACTTTTTGCGCTTCCGAACGTATCCCTGCACGCACTTACGCCCGAGGAGCTCGTGAGGTTTGCGCAGATCGTGGATACGGCGCTGTTCAAAAGTTACTTGCTGGCGCGGCCGGGGTTGCTGGGACCGCTGTGTAGAGTGAGCAACTGGTGTGAAGTTAGTGAGGTCGAGGAGGTGCTGCGAGCGCGGGAGGTGAGGCTCTGTCGGAGGCCTGTTTGCTGCTTAGCAAACTGACATTGTCCTCTCGCTAGAAACACTCGGAGCTCATCTACCTTTATAATGGCAAGAAGATGCACGATAAGGCGCTAAGTCTGCTTCGCGAGTGAGCGAGTCTCCCTCTCCACATGTACTACTCTGACGCAGCCTGGCCCAGTCTAAGTGAAAAGGAGGCCGACACGCGCGATAAGTTGATGCCCTCCGTAACCTATCTCCAACGGCTTGGACCAGAACATCTAGATCAGATTTTTCGCTCTGCACGCTGGGTTTTCGAGCAGGACGCAGACATCGGATTCGAGGTACGCATAACACGGCTGCACGGGGTGTCTCTGTAGCAGCCACATCCCTGACCGCCCATGCAGATCTTCACCTCAGAGGAAGTTGAGCTCCCACGCGAGCCTGTTGTCGACTTCCTCGAAGGTATCAACCTCGGCTTGGCCGCGCGGTATCTGGAGTACCTGATTGACGAGCGGAAAGAGGAAAGCACGTTGTTCCATGAGAGGCTGGCAGAGACCTACTTGAGGATAGTGGGAGACGCAAAGCGAAGGGGAGATGAAGGTGCGTTCGTTGCCGGCTATAGCATGCGTGAAGTTGAAGGGTGAGTATAGAGACACGCAAGACCACCTACAACAAGCTTCTCAAATTTATCGACATGACACAGCGATATAATGCGGATCGTTTGTATGCACTCCTTCCATCTGAAGGTTTGCGCTTGAATCCCACTTTCCTTTTGGAATAAACAGTCTGACATCCTCTCTCACTTTACAGATTTCTTCGAGGCGAAGGCGATTCTGCTAGGCAAACTGGGAAGGCATGATGGGGCTCTCGAGACATACGTATATCGCTTGCGGGATTATCAAGGCGCGGAAGAGTAGGTGCTATCGTTGCTGTTCAGTATGACCTTCTAACGCCTGTATGCCATTAGGTATTGCAAACGTGTCTTTAAGGCTAACTCTGACACTTCCCATATCTTCCTTACTCTGCTCCGAATTTACCTCCACCCCTCTCCTTCCTCTCCACTAACCGCCTCCGACCTCCTTCCGCCCGCGCTTGAGCTAATCTCTCGGCATAGTCCACGATTGGATGTGGTTGAGACGCTTGAGCTCCTTCCACCATTGGTGACCGCAGAGGATGTAGAGGCGTTCTTGAAGGAAGCGTTGCGCGCACCGATCTTCCATATGCATGTCACAAGGGAGGTGGCAAAGGCACGCAAGGACGAAGTCAGCATGCGTTTAATGGGACTGCAGATGCGGAGAGTGAAAGTAACAGATAGCCGGATGTGCGTGGTACTTTGCCATTCGCAACAATTGGTAGTGGGGAACTGATGATCTGCCATGCAGATGTCCGCAATGCCACAAGCGAATAGGGTCAAACAGCGTAATTGCAGTGCATGCTCCTAGGTATGTTGACCAGTCTACATTGACATGTCTACGCTGGAGCTGCTTTTGAACAGGGGAGAGGTCACACATTATCAGTGCCGAGAAGCGTTCTCGCGCAAGCTGAAGGATCTCAGGCAATGATCCAACTACTTCTAAACGACTCTAGTCCTCCAGGACGAACATATCTTTGTTGTTCTCGTGCTATTACACTGCATCTGGTTCTAAGCATGAGATGCTCTCTCCCGGTCAGTAGGTCTGAAGGGCGTAACATCTTGAACCTGTTGATCCGACACAATCCTATCTACAACTATCACGCACCGGAGGAAGATAACTTAACACCTAACCGCATTGAGAATCATGCGCGGCTGCACCAGTAGGCATCAATGCTGCAACAGTCGGATGTACGATGACAGTCACAGTCAGCATGCACGCGACATTGACCATCTTCGAAGAGAACATACGCTGTACATCAATAACGAGCAGGGATATGACAACTGTCACTCCTCTTCTGACAGCAGTTCATTCGCGAATAGACGAGGGCCCTCGAAGGCCAGCGGCGTGGCTCCTCGAGAGTCAGTCACCCCAGTAAGCCAGTTTCGAGAGCGGTCGTCATCCACGACATCGGGGCTCGTCCTTCGACCCACTGTCACTGTCCGTGAAGGATCGACGCTATGTGGTAGCGAGTGTGAACTGGACGAAGGGCTTGCTATTAAATGTCCGCTTTCAGAGTGAAGAGTGTCTGTTGTCAGACTAAAAAGTTGTAGGCTTCCACCTGCGCGGCAGCACGCATCCTCGTTAATATGCTGTCAAGTCGGATGGCACATTGGTTGACGTACCAGGAGGCGAGCACGGCGCTTCCGCTTCCTCATCTTTGCCTACTGATGCCGATGTTGCTAGAGGCTCATGTCCCTCGTCGTTCCCACATGCCTTCGAGGCAACAGAGTGCCTAGTAGTGACTTGAGGAAACAAGCCAGGTTCGTCGACTAGATAGTTTTCTTTTTCAAGCTGAGGTGCCGTCCTCCGTCCGCGATGCTCTGAGGCGGGAGATCCTGCTTGTGCAGCTCCCGACCCGGGTATGTTCTCCATAATTGCAAACAGATCAGCACAAGTATCAGGCTTCAGAGCATAGGACTGATTGTGATTTGCATCTGAATGACCCAAGTCGAGTCCGAGCACCTTGTCGAGCGCACGCCAAGGGTCCGCGCCTTCGAAGAGCTGGCCTTGGAAGACATCATACAGACTCCATTGAGTTAATTTTAATTCAGGGTCGTCGGATAGAAACGAGCAAGCATCAGGTGTGAGGTACGGACCGGGTCCATCGTTCTTCTGTTTAGCAACGTCACCAGATATCAGAGCGAACGTATCGAGTGGTTGGGCAGGGGAGCTCGGACTCAAGCGTGAGCTACAAGTGGGAGTGGTACGACCTTGATTCTGTTCATCGACCTGGAGAGACTGTCGAGCATACATACTGGAGCAACTGCGAGATGTCTCGTTGCCATCCTCCGTATAGTGCCCAACGACATCCCTTAGCGTCGCCGGGGGTTCTAGGAATGCAGCGGACGAGACAGTAGCTGCAGAAGAGCGAGCCGGTGTAGGACTAGCTTCTAGTTGGTCACTGCAGTGAGACAGAGTAGAAGAGATGGATAATCGGAACCGGCAGCCCAGCTGAGTACCAGTGGCTGACCGAGACACAGACTCTGACGAAAGAAGAGTCGACCCCAACTCCAACACAGAACCTAAGCCTGAGGACGCGCGAAGCGCGGGTGGGATAGAGGCTGCATAACTAACAGCAGAGCCGTTCACAAAGAGCGCGTCGTTGACTGAACTTCCAAGTACAGTTGAGCCGCTATTCTTGGAATTGTAGTGACGGCTAGACTGACTGCTTGGCAGAGCGGAGCGGTCGTAGAATGACCATCTTGTCGGTTCATATTGACCTTCCAGTGCTGATACGCTTCTCTGCCGAGATTGCTGCCCGTCAGGACTGGATGGAAATTCAGAGCATCCAGTATTGTCGATGTTCATTAAAAGGTTTCTTGGCGCAGGGGGGCTGCTGTCTAACGGCATAGGCTCGAAGCCTGGCTCTGTGTGTGCGAACGTAGTGAAGTCAAGTTGGTTGATATACCGGGAATGGCTGCCGAGACGACCAAGAAAAGATGGTTCATTTTCAGAGACGGGAGTCTCCTTAAAGCTATCGTCTGCAGAGTGGGTATTAGCGCTGCTCGTTCGAGTCGCGAATGAGAGACGAACGTTCATTGTCTGCAATAGATACATCACGTTGCAAAGGTGACGTCGATTGCTGCGGAACGTCATGGACAGGAGAAGTGAACCAGCCACAGTGGTGAGACGCGGGAGATACGGAGAGGTCAAGTGAGCCAAGACGGGAATGAGAATTGGATGTCAACTTCCGCTGTGTAATTCATAAGACGGTTGACTCATTGAACTGAAACTAATACCACACCTTCTTCCGACTCGGGGCGCTCTCCTCAGAGGAGCGGTCGTTGCCCTCGGACTCTACGTCCTCATCGTAGTCTCCGAGGCATGGTCTTCGCTCTACTTCAGGTACAAGTCCAGCAAGATTCGGAATGACCCGAATGCGGTCCATCTCAGCTCGCAAGGACATCGCTGTTCACGGGTGTAGTTCATGCGCATGTCAAGGGCGTGTGAGACGCATATATGCGCGTAGAAACATACGGACAGACATGTCCAGAGCGTTGAGGATCTTTGATGAGCGAGTTCGGCTGGAGACCTTGCTCTTGCTGCTCACTGACGAAGTTGCTCCAGAACCCGTGGCTGAGGCGTTGCACCGATATCGGGGAGTAGGAGGTAAAACGTCATACACAAGAGCTGCACCGGACGACAGTGAAATGTCAGGCGGTTCATGCAGGCTGCGTCTCGCGTGCGCGAGAGAGATCTTGGAGACTGCGTCCGCAACACTGCTGTCCTTCGTCGTGGCCTGCTGCCTATGCCGAAGTTGGCTAAGGCCTTTTGTAAGGATGCCAAGTCTCTGCTTTCCAAAGTGATTGCGCTGAAGCTTTCCTGAGGCATCCTTCGCTCTTGCCTTGGCAAAGTTCCTAATTGGTCCATTTCAGCACTTAGACTGGGAAGTCTCTCGGTGGGCATGTATGTACATGTTGTCTTACCTCTTTCCTCCCATATAGTTTGTGCCTACCATGCTGCCGCTTCTTACTGTCTACAGAGTGTCATCTGAAAATGAGCAAAAGATATGGTCGGTCAGGAGTTGGGCCAACAGACGTGACGGCGGTGAACGAACGCGCTGATTGTGTACCACGATCATGTGATTTATTAGGTTACTATGACAGCTGTGCTGTGACGGTGGCTTCTCTGTTAGGTGTTGTCTCGAAGGGCTTGATCGCATATTTACAACTGTGCCCAGATGATGGCTGACGATGTCGAAACCGACATTGGCACCGTCAGCCTCGCTCGTACATCAGTCTCCAGCTTGTCATCAAGCGGACCAGTCGTGGTTCGGACGGTCTCGTCAGGATTAAAGTCGCCATCTTCACCCAACTTGAATCTCCTCCCAATTCGTCCCAAGGTCCCCATGAGGAGGAACACAAACCCACGCAAACTGTCAGTCTCCATTGCGCCTGCGGGTCTTAGCCTTAGTCTGGAGGGACTTTCTATGGAATCAGTCAAGGTCGAAAGCTTGCGACGGTGGGTTCTGTGTTTAGCAGTCGGTCTGTATACTTCTGCAGAGGAGGTCTGCTTGCAATAGCTCATATGACTTAAAGTTGACTTCGACCTGGAGGTCGGACCCAAGATTAGCTGTGTGTACCCGCCCCTCGACTTATCACCCTGCGAAGAAGAGAACATGTGAGTGTCCTCGCTTCCGAATGTCGCGTGCCACGTTCTCATGCTATATGTCGCTTGCCACAAGTTCATTTTCCTCTTTTCCGGACTCACCCCAATTCGAGCAAGGCTCCCAGACGCACTCCTTCCGCATACGTGTACAACATCCCACCGAGGACAGACTTGTCCGCCCGAGTAGACAGCGCCCTCACACGGAGGATGGATATCTGTACGGCTTCTCTCAGTTCACGCAGCGACGAGACGCGAGCTCCAAGCGGGGCTACCAGCAAGTACGTACCATTTGTTGAGAATCACGCTTTAGCTAACGCTAGGTGCAGCGCTCTGTCGTTATTCTCACTCATCTAGCATATCCTGCTTTGTTTTATGCACTTGTCGAGAAGCTCGGCCCAGCTTTCCTGGCACATGGCAGCCCGATGCTTGAGGCCGCGTGTCACAACATCGCTAGTTGGTCAGTTGTCATCTAATGTGAAGTGCTGCCGCTATTCATTGTTACCGCACGTGAAGAAGGCTAGATCCTTTGCCGAGTGCAACATTGGAACTTGGCTTCCTCGGACATGTCCTTAATGTGGAGCTACCGGCAAATGTTGACACACAGCAGGCATTACCGAACTCTGTTGCGACACATATGACAAAGGTCCGCGAGACAGACCTTCAGGTAAGTTCATTTACATGATCGAATGGCAGGTGGTGAAGACAATTACTTACTGCATGCCACAGATTCTGGCGTCGTTGCCTCCTCCAGAGCCTCCTGTGCTTTCACTCTTTGAAGCCTGCCTACCGCAGCTGTGGTCAATATGGGAGTGCCTTGTCCTTTGCGAGCCCATCCTCATTTACGGTCCATCACCTTTGATGACGAGTCAGGCTATCTGGTGGCTACGCGACATCCTACGACCCGTAAGTCATCTTATGTGATTGATGGGTGCTGAGCCTGAGCCGTTAGGTATACTAGATCCCCATAGCAGGCGATTTCCGCCCGTTCTTCACAATCCACGACGCAGATCACGCAGCGCTTGTGAACTCTCGCCCACCATCATTGGGGCTCATCTTGGGTGTGACGAATCCATATTTCGAGCGTGCCTGTAAACATTGGCCACATGTGTTGAGTCTTGGACGAGCAACATCGTGAGTCATTTCAAAGCAGCCTTCTTGACAATGACTGACCACGAGGCCAACCAGCAACAAGTCAGACCCAACTGCATCACCAGGACCTCCCCCAGGATGGAAGTCAAAGACGCACAGGCGCTACGTTTCGAGGGACCAGGCCGTGCTCCAGCAGCTTCAGGCTGCGATCACGGGCACAGAGCAAGCAAGTACGTTCGACTATTGTTTGCGCATTTATTTTGTGTTCATCTGTGTCGCAGAGAGGGAGGCATCTGCACTTTTGCGGCAGCATTTCTCATCGAGAACAGCTGCCCTACTTGTGCCTCTCCAGCGTTATCTTCAATCGCTCATTCCACTCCCGTCGTCCTCGGTGATGACGAGCTTCCCCTCCCCTTCCCCGTCGTCTACTTCCCCCCGCTTCGCACCCACGTCTGCATTTCCCAAGTCAGTGGCATCATCAGCCTACCCGAAATCCGCTGCATCGGGGACGTTCCCGAAGTCGTCTGCCTCGAGCCTATTCCCACCTATGCCGCTATCGGGGACATACCCGATATCGTCGACATCGTCGGCGTTCCCGTCCTCTAATGCCACATCAACGGATACACAGTCGCATGGACCGCAGTCACGGTCAACCTCCCCGTCACCGAATCCCACACCTGCGACTAGCCCAGGGCCGACCCGGAGCGTTCCACCTGCACTAAACCTTCCCTCCGGCTTAGACCTTCTCGATTCCGACTCGCCTTCCGACGCACCCATGCCCCCCACCTCCGCGCTCCCATCCGGCAACAGCGCGTACTACACACCCCTCAGCACCACTTCCAACTCGTACATGTCTCTGGGTACCTCCAGCCCTGCGTCGTCGGCCACACTCACACCCACCCTGACACCTGCGACACCGCGTCTCGCGCCGTTCAGTGAGAAGGCGTTCCTGGCGAGTTTGAGGCCGTTGGCGCTGCCGTTCAAGAGCACAGGCAAGGCGAAGGAATTTTATGCGCGCTGGATTAGGAGTCCCGCATTTGGTGTGTGGATTGGGAGGCAGGAAGAGGCAGTGGAGAGGGTGCTTGGGCAACAACAAGCACGGACGGGCGCAACTCAACAAGGAGTGACTGATTATAATAAATAATGGGATGTTATTCTGGACTTTGATTTGTGCATTCTTATTTTGCTGAAAGGTTTGGGTTGCGTGGCGAATGACGTGAGTACCTGTATATGAGGCAATCTAACACAAGGTGACATCCTCTACATATGTCCTGTTTCCGTGAAGCAAGACTACCATTATGTCCTTAGCCCTACCGCGCCCTCCCGCGTCCCTGGTCGTGCCCGGTCTGCGGGCTGTGATGCAAACCGCTTGCCCCAGCCGAGCCAGCCAACGAGCACCTCCTTCGCGAAGATTTCACCGAAGCCGAGCATGACGCCATTGATGAACGGAAGACCGATATTTACCGCAAAGCTCGCTACAAGTGCAAGCAGACGCGTGCGCGGCGAAAGGGAGGTGTCGAACAATGCTTGCGCGGTCGACGGCGCCTCGGGCCTCTGCTCATGTGCGTATTCGTGCCCATGGACATGGTGATGGTGACCATGCTCGTGATGCGCCGCAAGCGGAGGGACAGGACGAGGTAGCGAAGAGGGTGAGTGTGGGTCAGACGGGAAAGACAGAGAAGGGTACGAAGATGCGAGCGAGTCGGGGTCGGACGAATGAATATCCTCCCATTTGTGCTCGTGCTCAGACACGTCTGGTGGCGTGGAGAAGCGCGAGTGTGATCCTGGAAGGATGGCCTGCTGGCCCAGAGAATGATGGCACCGCCGGAGCGGATGTCAGTGAGAAACCGCGCAGAGACGATTGGCTGCGCACCTCCAGTTCTTCCTCCGTTTTCCTACCCTGGCCTTCCCCGCTGACGAGGTCGCGCGCATCCGCCACGCTCGGTTCCCCGCTCGCGCTCGCTGCGGTGCTCGTGCTAGCGGTCGTATCCAGCACCATGCTCGCGCTCGCGCTGCCCTGCACGCTCTCCCATCCCTCACTGCTTGAGCTGCCCCGTGTCTTCGCTTCCTCTCGCTCCTGCCTGCGGATCTCCTCCCACCGCGCACGTTCGCGCTCCGCGCGCTCGCGCTGCTCAGCCGAGGCGCGTCGCCATTCCACTACGTGCGCGTCATACTCTGCCTTCCAGAGTTCCTCGGCGGACTCATGTTCTGGCACAGGTGCGGCCAGAGAAGGAGCAGCCTCGTCTTGCGCCGGTGCAGCCGTTGCTGGCGACGGGGCTGGCGACTCTGGAGCCGCGGACTGTTTCGGGAGGGGGACCGGCGTGAAGGCCGTCTGCAGTGCCGACTGTGGCATTTGTAGGCTTAGAGATGTCACAGAAAATTCAGATGGCCCCTATACGCACTTGGAGGAGACTCTCTTCGTCTGCGCTGAGGCTGTCTGTCATGGATGAGCGAGGTGAGCGAGGCGTGGGCCAGACAGTGACAGCAGGCAGAAAGCGGAAAGGTCCTGCGTCCGTTAACCCCACGCTAGGGGTCTGGACTACTCCGAGGCAAGCACGCCATTTGCCGGACAACTGTAGCTCGCCGGCTCGGCGGGCTTCGCTGCGAAGTTTACATACTTAAACGACATCGAGCATATGCATATGTACTGAGTTGAACGCTGTTGAACGACAGCTGTTTATTGCTATGATATGCCCAGGACCTCTCGATTACTTCACGTGACAGGGGTTTCTGGCGCTAGTCCCCGTTTCGTTGGGACAGAGCAACAAAAATGTGTCGTAGGAATGACGGGCAATCTGAAAGAAAAGGAGACTGTTGAATTCCTGGCAGAATCTGTATGTACATTTGAGTTTTGAGCTAGGTCCTGTTCCAATAACCACACCCCATCTTTATTCGAAGATAATCAATCTTAATTACATAAGCTGTGCACACCCTCAGGCTGACAAATTAGGATTGTTGTTTAATAGTCTGTTGATTTCATGCTCACTTAGGTCTACTTGCTGTCTACCTAATTGCTTGCCTATCACGTGCTAGGAGACTAGCGCTGATTGGGCATCTTAATAATCTTAGCTTTTAGGCAGAAAGCATGGGCATGGACACCCGCGATGGGACTGTGTGGAATCGTCGGGTTCCGCTCTGGATACTTCATGCAGGTCCAAAGCGAGGCGTGAAGAAAATCCCAAAGTAACCTGAGGATGCAGTGAAGTGATTACCAGAGTGATCAGCTTAACATCACTCCCATTGCCCATTGTCATTTCGAACTTGCTTAGTCTTGCATGGACAATCTGGAGACTGCGGTCACATCGGAATGGATGAGAACAAGCGTGAATACAACTTGATCCGTATGTACTGTAAGTACTAGCAGTGTAGAGGTAGAGCTTACAGAAGCACACTATTTACAGGCGAGTTACATCCGCAGATGGCGGTGGTGAAATAGTCAGAAAGCGCCTACTAGAATTCTCCCAATCGAGCTGAACGCCACTCCCGTCTGCGACCGTATGTTGGTTCGTGGTCTACCATCCCCGTTATGAGACACGTTCATTACCTTCTGTTACTGATGGGCTGTCAACTTCAACTACCTTCCTCCCACGCGGTTTTGCAACCTTTCGTGTCCACTGGGCATTCTCGAGTCATCCTGAACTCAGGTTGACCGAAGGTGGTGAGGATTGTGCATGGTTGTGTTGTGCGAAGTGGGGAGCACGACAGTAAGTATCTGTTTGCGATGTCTTGCATATAGGTAGCGGTCTTTCTCAGACTGTTCGGCTCAATGAATGAGTTGATGTGAAGGAGCGCGATGCAACAGCGCCCATTGACAGCGAACGACCTCCGTTGGTACGTAGTCTGCTGTGCAAAGCCCCTCGCAAGCTCACACAGCAGACTCTAGGTCCGCTCTGCTAGGGCATATAAAAGTCCTTTAGTGTTCGAGAGAGAGCCAGCAATCGACCGCACCTACCATAGCAAACTTCAGCCAACCTACACACCATGCGCTTCACTCTCCCTTCCGCACTTATTGTGTTCGCCATGGGTCACCTAGTGTCCTCCCAGACCCCCGGACCCGCTGTGACCGTCTCATACGACACGAAGTACGACGTCTCCAGCACCTCCGTCCGCACCCTCGCTTGCGCAAGCACCTTCAGTGGCTACACCAGCTATGCGTCCCTCCCGCAATATCCATACATTGCGGGCTCCGTGAACATTACCGGTGCCAGTGATGGGCTCTGCGGACAATGCTACGTGTTGGAGTATGCCGGGAATTATGCCCAAATCCAGGTTGTCGACTCGGCGGCGGAGGGTTTTGTGCTTTCGGAAGAGGCGTATCAGTATCTGACGATGAACTACACGTCGGCGCCCTCTATCACCGCGTATGTCGTGGATGTCCCGACCACCTGCGACCCTCATGCCTCGACGTAGGATGGTAGGACTAGATGGTGAGCTGTCACTGCATGTCACGTAGGTTTTCATATTGAGCCTTGGCAGTCATGCAATTCTGCAGACTGAAAAAGGAGGGGAAGAGGCCACAGCATTAGTGGACATTAAATACATGGACAGAGTGTGGCAGATGTCAGGATCTTGTTGGCAATGTTATCGAGCATTCATTCTGGGTGGCCCTGGAGTGAACAGTTTGACGTGAATCCACAGATATGTGTCTTCCCTCGACCTTTGGACTGTCAACTCTGTCAGCTTTCTCCCTGCATCGGATCAGGCGAGATGGTCCCGGCTGATCCAGCGTCCCTGCTTTGGCGGACGTTGTGAATGTATCTGACAGCCAGTGCCTTACCTTGGGGACACCGGCGCTCTGCGGGCAGTGCTTCTCGTTGGAGTACGAGTCGAACTTCATAGAGGTGCAGGTGATCAACTTGGCCTCGACTGCTGAGAGCACATTCGTGCTCTCAGAGCAGGCGTATGAATCCCTGACGTATAGGTACCAGACGTCGGGGATCGTCACGGCGTACCTCACGGGAGGCCCATTTACGTGCCCTTCTTGAACAGATGTACGTGTCCCGTGGTTTTCTCCTATTGCTTCTGTATCACTGAGAGCATTATGAAGATGGTAGCGTGACGAGTGACGGAAAGGATGTCCTGTCTGAAGTTTTAGATGAAGCATTCTTGGTACATGGTGAAGGAAGGGAATCATAACGCGGAGTGTGTTAACCTCTAGAGATGCCCTTAAATTCCTTGAATTGCAGCCGCTGATTGTCTGTCAGCCACCTGCACACGTTACTAGCAATTCAACTTAAAATTTGTTACTGGCAGTTCCATCAGCATCAGTGTCTCCATTCACGCCCCTCAAATTGAGGGGCTACCTAAACCTGAGGAGATTACTTAATATGGTATACATATTGCCCGATTTGGTGGGTTCTGAGCGCGGCAGATAGCATGACCAATTCATCCCATGACATACGCATGCAGTGTCCTGCCACTCATTGCAGCGGGCTGAGATGTAACATTTCTGCAATTGGACCGGTTACACGATGGTGCTCACACCCATTCGCCAACGTCCACAGAGGTACATTCAGGCCAACCTTCGAGCTGACGCAAGCGTTCTAGCCGCTCCTCCAAATTCGTGGTTCGCATGTCTGAAGTGGCTAATTAGGTCTGCCTGCCGGCGGAGGTGAACATCAAGCAACGTACTCATCCGAGGCATTCAGCAGTCATAGACTTGCAAGAGGCGAACGTCAATCGGCGGCTTCGGGTTAGAGTTCGCCGACGCCAGAAACGCATACGCCTCCTTCGTCACGACGAACCCCTCCGGCGCCGAGTCCACAATCACAACGTCCTGGAACGCGCCCGCGTACTGCAGGGTGGCACACTTCGCGCAGAGGTGGAGGTCCGCACTCGTGATGTTCGCGAAGCCCGCGGGGCTGCCCTTGATGTCGCCGACGGTGTGGTACCCTTTGGCGGAGAGCACGGAGCCGCAGGTGAGGTTGCCTACGGGGAAGCCGCGCTCGGTGAACTTCTCGCTGCCGATGTACGTGATGGACTCGTATTCGTCCGAGACGATTTGGGCGAGGCCGAGGGCTCCTGTAGTGAGGGCGAGGGCGGAGGCCACGACGGCGAGGAAGCGCATCGTAACGGGTCGATTGAGTGATGAGGCGAGGGCGAATGAGAAGTGTAGCACTTGCAGGATCGAGTGAATCGCCTTGGCTGCGGTTATGAAACTGGGTTGGCGGAGGGCCGGAGGGCTCATATATGTATGGCAGGCGAGATATAGCGTACCCTGTGTTCGTTCTACGAAGGGAGACGGGAGCCCTTCGTTGCCGCCAACGTTGGCACAAGACAGACCAGCAGAATCCGATGAAATCGCCATCCAGCGTATCAGACGACGTGAAGAATAGCTTCTGAACGCACCGTGCAAGTCAGAACGTTAGCTTTTGCGGGCACTTCTTGCCCGCATTATACAAGGGGGATGTTAACACAGCTCGAGAGTTGCCTATGGCTCGAACGTACCAGAACACGCTACGCAAACATGGTTCGTGGATGCACACACGTGTGCTGACCGGTCTTAATCCATCCAGGCTATCTATGAGTTTGACAATCAACGGATGTTTAGGGCTCCTGTTCGGTTCAGGATTGTCCTCCGTCACAAGCTAAGGAGGAACACCACCGCGCCCGGTAAGCTATGCGTAGTGCTTGGTCGGTGACGCCACAGCACTGAGTCCTTCAGCAAATTCCGGGAATAAGAGAAGTAAACGTACGTATAAGACAATACTCGTTCAAGCCACAAAGGCTTCCAAGTTGCTTCCGACGACGCGCGGATAGGATCGAGCAGTTCCTGTGAACGTATATATAACGGTATTCTCTGCTCGCGTCGTGAACAGTGAGAAGTTAGAACCAGCGCTGTTTTCATCGTACGAGTACCAGCAGCCGCTGCCTCTACCAGGACCTGCATTCAGAAAAATCGTTCCCGCCAGAGAGTGCGGTTCAAAAGACGACGCGTACGATTTGCGGGCATATCGCTCTGGGCTGATGTGTGCGAGGAGCAAATGCTAAATGTTGACTGTGTTGTCACTTGTATACTCTACCAGTTATAAAAGTATCAAGTATATACTGACGGGGCTACCCTAGCTGAAATCTAATATGTGAAGGCTCCCGTTTTCAGGGTTTCGTTCTCCGCCGGCCATCCCCATAGCGCAGCCACAGTACTCCTGCGTCGTCTGGAGCTACTAGTATATCAGGCTAGCCAGACGGTGAAGCTAGTAGTAGCCGCTAAGTTGGTGCGTGCGGCGCCGTGGCGCGGTCAGACACGTGTCTATCGCGATTCCCACGTCATGGCTGCCGTCACAGCGATTGCCTGATATAGGAAGACACGCTCCAAATCGGGCAGTAGGACGCGAGAGCTCCAATGGGAGACCTGCTTCTGACGACGCGCACGTCATGGTGCCCAACTCCCGACGTCATTGCAACAGAGATGAGAGCAATGACGACATCGCACTCGATCCCGGCTTGCCCTCCAAGCAGAATATATAAAGGAGCAAGGATGCTCGCGAGACGCTCCCACAGCTCTCTTTTGAACCACCACCTCACGCGCATAATCAGTCTTCCTTACGCACATCAGCCGAGCGCCATGCCCGCTATTTACCAGGTACTATTTGTATTTCAAGTTACCACGATTTCCCCGCTAATATTTGGCATTAGCAAGGTGACAAAGTCGAGTACCGCCCCATCGGCGGTGCCGAGGAGAACGTCGCGCACTCTACCGGTGTCATTGAGAAGGTCACCGAAGCCGAGGATGGCGTGAGTCATCCAGCTGGTATGCAATCGCACTGCCCTCACTAACTCCTGCCTTCAAGTCTACTCGGTACACGATCAAGAACGACAACACTGGAAAGACTACGAGCTACCAGGTAGATAGGTCGTCATACATTCATGGTCATTGGCAATGCTAAACATCATGCAGGAAATGAACATCGTCAGGAAGATTTGAAGTCATCTCGTCGACAAGATTATATTGTCGCATGGTTACTTAGGAGTATGTAATGTCGCTTCTTGGGACTCGTGTGATGGAAAAAGAAATAGATTGTATTAGTTTGAGTCTTCCTTATAGAGGCCGTCTCCAATGCCTTTTGAGGTACTGAGAGTAGGGGTGAGCTCGGCAGGGTTATAAGCAGCTGCCCCATGTCGCTCGCTGAGAAGTACCGCTGTAGCGTCGAGTCCCACCATCCCTGCTTGGCGCAATTGGCTCGTCGTGGGCTCTGCCACTGTGGCGATGCGATTAGGCAGGCTGGGGTCATGTACCATGAGCCACAAGAGTTGAAGCACACCCAGATACTGCACATTCGGGTCCACAGACACCTTTCTTGAGCGTAACGCGAGTTCCGTAGCAAGCATAAGTAGAACCACGGACGCACAGAGACCCACCACGAGCTAAACAGGGTAGACGTAAGTGCCGTCAGTCGAAATATTAGCGCAACTCAGTGATTTCACAGTACCTGGGTTATGTCGATCTAGTATATACCTGTTAGCAATCAACATCACGTAATCAAACTGAGCGCGTACGTTGAGCCTCGACATGGTCTCGTCGACCAAGCTCGTGCTGGAGTTGACCGAGATGAAAGTGCCTTGTGTAGCGCTGTCCACGATGTGTCCCACTGTCATTTCGGATTTCGGGTCAGAACTTCAGATGCCAGCTTCTGGTTATGAGGACCGCACCTGACCAGTATGCGGCCGCGGTCATGTCGCCTATGTCACGTACATGTCAGTGACCGGTCCAAAAGAAATACGCATAGGGAAGGTGATCAACGGCAAAACGACTCTCGCACCTAGTGCTCTCTCAAACCGCGCTAGACTCGTCGTCGGTCCACTGACATTGCCAAGCGTGGATGACACGAATCTGCCAACGGTAGAACACGTTCACATGCAGACCAAAGCTAGCGCGCAACCCTCCGCTCACCGGTCCGTCGTCAACAAGGAATCGTTAGACCCGTCCGATGCGAACGGCGCACCGTCGAGCATGTCCGCCCACTGTGAGACGGGCAGGATCAGCGAGGCTCTTGGAGCCCATATAGCAGAGACGACGTACGGAATCGACTTGATTGTCCACATTCAAATAACCACCGCCCGCGGTGAGCCCGCCCTCTTGTATCTGCGGTGTCCATGCCGTCCACACTCTTGACTGGACGGGGCTGGTAGGGAGCTCCTGCAGGAGGCGCGTCTGCTGATCCACGAGGCCGCGCTGCTTCTCCCAGGATAGCGTGCAACCCAGCAGGTTGAGGCTCATGTCCGCGATGCCTGTGCACAATGACGCCAGGATGAACATCAGATGGGAGGATGTGGTCAGGACTCCTTGACTTTACCATTCAATTGCGTTGGCCCCGTATTTCCTCCGTCGTCAGTGAGGTTGAGCGGCGTTATGATAAAAGCATTCCGGCCCTACGCTCCCGTTTGCACATGAGGAACACCTAGCCAGAAGCAGACAGAAACATACCAAGAGGATGCTGGTGTTTGGGGATGCATCATAGCGTGTAAACGCCAACATCACACCTGGAGCGAACGGTCCCGGATAAGTCTCCCTGAGTGCCCGTCTCTAGGACGCCCCAAGCAGCCACCGATAATCTTACCTCCCGCATAGTACATGTTCGCCGTCCAGCTGAAGTTGTAGCCGTCATACACCGCGTTGATCTGGTAGTCGGGGATGCCCGCGCTCGCTACGGACACCCCAGGGACGTATCCGCACGACACGTTGGCCGTCTGCATGCCCACCTCGATGTTCCCCACGCCCGTGTTCGGGCTCGCGATGTCAAAGACCGTGCTGTTGCGGAGGCCGACGGTCGTGTTGTATCCAAGCAACACGATCGAGCTGAGCATCTCGTCGGCGGTCGACCACGGATTGAGGGTAGCATTGGTGTCCGCAGAGGTCGGGGTGCTGCGGGGCGTACCATTTAGAGTGCTGCGTGGGTGAGGCATGTGTGATTGGGAAACTCACAGGGATGCGTCGTGGATCGTGGGCATGCCGACGGTGGTGGGCACGACCATCGCGGCGCCCCGGACGAATGTCTGCATGGAGAACAGGGACGGTGTCGTAATGTGCAGGACCGCGAGGCAGCCGAGATATATGGCGACACGGAAGACACCGAGGACGGACGCGGGCACGGTGGTCTGACGGTACAGAGAGATGCACGCGGCGCCGAACCCACTCCACGCGCTCCAGACGTCGTAGGCCGCGGTGAGCGTGTGCCTCCTCGCTAGGAGATCACGCACTGCGAGGGTCTGCGTTATGAGCAGCAAGGCGGCAGTGTACGGCTGGCCGGTCGCGGTGTGAGGCATAACGGTCTGAGACGCGATACACAAGAGGCATACGCACGATGATGATGAGTTGCGACGCGAGGGAGATGTAGGACGAGAGCTCGTTTGCGCGCGCGAGCGAGACGACGACGGTGTGCGTCGTCCCGCTAGATCGTAAGGCCAGTAGCACTACATGCGCGAGGACCAGAGTGGCGTGGAGAAGGATGCACAACCAGACCCAAAGGCTGAGCGAGAGACCTCGAGACATACTGACCAGAAATTCAGGACGGATTGCGACTCTGGAGTCACCGTGAACTGTTAATCCTCGAGTTATGTAAATGCATGTTGGGCGCGCCACTAAGTACTCCCATCAGACATCTCGTGTCTAGAATCCCACCACAATTTGCCGGTTCCGGATGAGCTGGATCACCCATGCTCCTTGACTCAAGCAGCACCGTGCACGATCTTGTCAAGACACGACGTGTTTGGGGGTTGTGTCTTCAGTATGAATGGGACCCAGGCTTCGACCCAGATCCACGCTGCAGTCTAGTGCCAAGTTCAAGCTTTGTGAATTCGAAGTTGAGTACCGTCTGTCCGTAATCAAGATGATCAGAGAAGCCGTAGCCAAGTCGTGGCAACAACGTACACGACGTCAAGTGGTACCTTGTGTCAACCGCACGACAGGGTGCTAGAAGGATGATTTCGGCAGAGGCGTACAGAGGCGTGCAGGCGATTGACACTATTATGTTTTTTTTTTCCCATGGCAGTGGGCATGGGCGAATTTGGTCGCTCAGGTGATATTCAGGACCGCAACGAGCGCTCTCACGCTCATGCCCAGCTCCATGCGCACATTGCTTGGAAGCGCACAGGGGGCACCCGGAGTCGCTAGCCGAGGAAGCAACTCGGGGTCCCCCCCCCCAACCGGTTTCCGGGGGCTTGATGGGAGCTTGCGAGGTACAACCACACGAAATTCGCAACAGATGTACCACAGGCTTTCTTGTGTCTGTTCTCTTAATCCAGAAATGTTCTACTATATACAGTGCACCACCTGAGAACTTTTAGAGTCTGCAACAAGAAGTGTGCAAGGGCATTGGTGAGCGAACAAAGCTGGGGTGTCTGGAATAGGCAATGGCACATGCACAGATCCAGATCGTGTCACTGCCTATGGAAGACCGGCTTAGGGCAGCATACTAGTGTAGCCTGAGGTGTGAGGTTTATTAATCTATTATCCACTACAAGCTGGTTATCCTCATTCTTTCGGGTCTGACCATGTCCCAGCAATGCCCACTTCCCGAGCCTACAGAGATCTTTCTCTGAAATGGCGAGTCACACACTACTCAAATCAACACACAGAACCTTCGCCACGAGGTTCAGTGCGATCTCTGCTTCCAGTGGATCACACTTGCAGGGCAAGAGGACCATCCAGATCCTACAGCAATCGATCAGCATCGCAGGACCCCCCAGCGCGCGAGAAGTAGACAGAAATACAAACGAGACTGAGCCACCGAAGCTCTTGATAGGCTTCAGCTGGCTCGTTAGTACTTACCGTATTGGGATAGTCTAATCTTATCTGGGGGGTCCCCCCCAATTGGTTTCCGGGGTCATGCTCTGGCATACGAGGGGTTACCTTCCAAATCTTCCACTCCCGGTGCCCCCCGGAAGCGCACCTCCATCCTGATAATGAATCAACCACGACGATTGGGATGGCAGCGAACACAGTGGTACATGATGATGATGATGAACTCTGCATTTATCAACCGCATTGGGCAAGAACATGGTGATACATGTCAGGAGGACGGTGCAAACCAGAAAGAACTACGGGCGCCAGACACGCCACCTAACCCGGGGACACAGATGGCCTTTCCGACTCCCTACCAGTCGTCCCAGACACCACCCGTGTTTGTGCACAGATTGGTCAGCCCACCGCCGGTCGGCTTTTTCCCTGGCATACATGGCTCCAAAGACTAAGCTCCAAAGACTAATGGTCCGAACTCTTACGGTTTCTTCGTTGCCCTAAACTCAAGTAGCCAGCGCACTGCGCGCCACGCTTGTGCGGTTTTCTACATTGATGGTGGCGGCGGTTGCGTACTTAAAGCGGGAAGCATGACAGGTCACTGATCCACGCACTAGAGCGTCTCTGCCGATCGCGAAGGGTCGTTTGAACAATTGAGACGCCGTGTCAGACTCAAGCGCCGCATGTCACCTTGTTAAATGGGACAGTGCCGTGCTCACCAGCAGGCAAGGGCATGCGAATTTGACATCCATCGTGCCTGATGTCTTGGGCGAATGTCTACACAGCGCTCTGCCTCGCTCTTCATTGTCTCCTCTTTGCTGCCTACGTCCTTCTCCTAGTACTGTGGGCTCGCGATGTCGAACACAACGTCATTGTCTCGCTTTCTCGCGGAAGCGAGCTTTCCACCGATATCACAGTTATATCCCAGGTGGTCGGGAAGGTGAGGACACGACTCTCGTAAGTCTCGTCCTAACGCCTTCACAAATCCAGCTATATACTGCGTTACTGTTGCTCTTCGCGCAGCTCGTGGCTTCTCGTGGAATCTTATCCAGTCACCCTAGCCTCACCCAGGTCCATGACCTCATGAACGCTTGGTCGGGCTTGGGTGCCGCCTGCGTATCGCTGTGGAGACAGGTTGCCATACCCGTTACAACAATAGGCATTCTGCGGGTTCTTGCCTACCTGGCCTGTTTAACAGCGTTGCATATCACTACGCCGTCGCTATTCGCCATGCAAAGCTTCAATATGACAGGAGGTATCACTGTACCTGCAACAATTGGCATGCCAGCCATTCATAACGCCTCCATGTCTGTGTATTTCCTGTCATCCGGTAACGGACTTCAGCTGACTGAATGCTGTAGATGGGATATATACCAGGGTGCAAGTGACTCAAACCCCTGGACAATTGCAGACTCCCTCTTGAGCTACCTGGAACTTGCCAATAGCAACTCAACACTTGGTCTAGCAAATGACACTATTTACGACATCGTCAACCCAGTCACGGGAGCGAGGGACATGCCTGTCAATGCATACACGGCTAACGTGACCTGTGGATACCCGCCGAACGCGACAATTCGAAACCTGGATGACTTCAATTTGGATTATGAGATTGATCTAACGTATAATGATTACAATATTAGTTTCTCCATACCCTCAGAGCAGCAAGGTGGGATATGTCGCATCACAAACCCATTGTCACCTCACATCCTTACATGCCACAGGCATTTTGCAACTGATCACCCGTTACGAGATCGGGTTAAACGCCACTGTTCCTCTTGTAAGCGCGAGGATTCTATTGAGTCTGTGACCCTCGGACGAGAGTCGCTTCATAGGGTCGGAATGCACTGTTCCTGACGACCTTCAATGTCACGGACCAATATGGTACCCTCGCTCCAATTCTTGGTCAGTATATCTATACCCATACATACCTTGCGCTCATAATGGTTTATTACTTCTATTCGCAGGCAATGCCAATTTCTCGGTACAGGTTATAGGCTGCAGTTTATCGTGGATCAATCGCAGTGCGACCGTCGACGTTGCAACAAGGCTGTTGGCATCGCTGGATGACACGCAACCAGCTTTGTCGACTAGCTGGGATACATGGGAGCCAACAATTCAACCACCAGCGACGACATACCAGAACCTAGACAATGAGATCGATTCGGTAGAGTTACACTTTTGTCATAACAGTCTGGCACTCTACTTAAATGCTCGCATGTGCAGTGGGCGGATATGCTAGACAGTGGTGGAATTGGAACTCAGTTGGTCTTTGAACAAGGCGTTGGGGCGTTCCTAACCACACCAGAACAGTACGCCTCTGTCTCTTTACGGACGGCACTCACAACTCATATGCTCGCTAAATACAGAGCTATCCTCACTATCTTGGGCGGTGTACCAATAAATGACACAGTCACTATAGCTCAATTCGAGGCAGCTCTTCGTAAGACACTTCGCATCGCAGTCTCTGACGGCCGCTAACGAGAGATCGTCATTCTTGCAGGTAGTATCACGGCTGCAGCGTATTGGGCAGGTACGCACAGGTTCTCGTTTACTGATAGCGGTTACATTCAGTTTGGTGGTAGTGGGACATGTTGTCAACAGCGCGGTACAAGCAGACTATGTCTCTGTACTCACTCAGCAAGGCGCGGCCACGGCACCTATGTCTAGACTCAATGTTCGTGGCCTGTTCTACACTCACCGGTTAAGCCTATCACTTACTGTCATAACGGCGTGCAGATCAATGAGTTGGAGGCACGCACTTCACACCATGCGCTTGACGATAACTGATCCCTTCTTCAGCTTATCGTCGGATTCACGGCGTCCGGGGTCATGCTCCTGCTTATTCTCACCTTGCTGCGTCGTCCGCGCAGCATGTGGCGTAAGGCTCTGCTCAAGGAATCCGGCGTGCTCCAGTTCATGTGGTTGGCGGTCCACGATGGTGCACTGCACCGAGTCCTGGGAGCTATCGAAGAACCGTCTTCACGCAGTCTGCGTTTAGCGGGACAGCAACTTCGCTTGACCACGCAACCGGGGGTAAGAGCGTCGGGGGACTATGTATCCTACGTACCCGTCTCCGAGGATGACCGATGAGAGATTCGCACAGAGTGTATCATTGCAACTCCGATGAATGATACTGGTGGCCCATGGCGTGTGCAATCATTGTTGAGCGTTGATGGATGCCGCCCTTGACGTCTCGACCGCATCACGGTGTCCTGCCCACGAAAGCGGACGAAGTTATGAACTAAGTGAAACCCGGCAGAGTCATGCAGCATATCTTGGGGCTTATCGCTTCATTCTCAGCATCCGTGGGGTGTTCTTACGAGTCCCTGGCGTATCACGTAGCATGTTGTCATTTGTCTTCACTGCACTGGACGGTATGGCACGCTTTTGAAGGACTAGTGGCTGCGTTTCACTGATTTGTATTGAAAATCTAGCTCGCCTACTATGGTCGCCACAGGCACCACGCCCAGTGTATGCCGCCCACCTGTCGTGCGGTTCCTGAAGACGCTTAGCGAGAGGTACGAGGTGCTGATACGGGACGAAGCAGCTTCAGTTGCGTGGTCAAGAGCAACTCGATCATAAGTAACTAATACAAGACGACGCCTACACTAAATCAGTACGGGTGATGTGCGGTACGATCATAAGGACTTACGGCTTCAGTTGCGGGGTCAAGAGCAGCTGGGGCCAGACGAAGATGAAGCTATCATATAAGTACGGTAAGTGTCCGAAAATCTATAAGGTACAGTTTGCAAAGTGAAACAAGACATTTAGGGATTGGGGTGCGTACCGGCTCGACATGCTTCCCGTTGCGCGAGGAATGAATGCCCATGGGAAGCGACGTCTGCACCGAGTGTCATGCCAGGCCAACCACAGCCATCAAGTCACCTACAGACAGCTGTCTCCGAGGATAGGGCTCAGGTAGGCAACTGAGAGGACTGCTAGGGGAATGGGATGGCAGTGGTTTTGAGCCTGCAAAAGCTCTCATCAGGGGGCTACTGCTACCCTGACCACTGGCCCTTCTGGTGTTGTTTAGGACAGCCTTCACCTAATCCTACCAGCAGGAGTAAATGGCAAGGAAGGCAGGAAAGCCATGACCTGCTAGTGGGGTGGTTGCACAGGGAGTGGGGACTGCAATCAGGGGAATGGTGGCTTTGTCCCAGCCAAACAGCCCATTGCTGATTGCAATCTGGACTCTGGCCCACTCATTTCTGAATGGGGAGATTTTGTCAATGACCATGTGACAATGAGGGCAGAGCACTGCCCCCTGCAGCACAGCCATCAGTTGGGTGAGGCAATGCTTGCCCTCCAACAAAGACATGGATGGTTGTTGCATGCCTGTGCTTCCAAACAGAATCCTGGTGGCACAAGCAGATCCACAGCAGACTGTTGAACTGAGATTAGTGCCCATAGGGCCACATCAGATTGATCATCAGATTATGGGAGCTGCTCATAACCTTTGTCAAATATGTCCATATTGGTTCTATTACCTAATACTGTACAGAGTATATAAGGAACCTGTAGTGTAGCTAAATGGACAAGTGCTTTTGCCCCGAAGGTACTTGTGAAGTTAATCACACACTCAGGTAAGCCGAGTGCCGGCCCCCCTCTGTATAGTGGGTTGCTCAACACAGACCTCTACTCAACTTCAAGGGCTGGGCATCATCAGCTTGGCTTTTTGCTCTCAAAGTTTTGCCACTGTGGCACTAATTGTGTGATTTCACTCAACTTGCAGTTAGCTCACACAAATTCAGTGTGGAGTCTGGCAATTTGGCTTACTACACATGTATGCAAAGAAATATGCACACAACCTCATTCAGTGCAAGATAATTGATTGCTAGTAAGAGTGAATCTGTAGACATCTGACATCAACGGTCACATGATTTGCAATGTCTATAGGCGCTACTCCCTGCAAGTGAGCCGCGCGTTGCAAGACTCATTGCATTGATTGCAAGATACACCGGAGACATGAGCTGATGTCAGACTGGCAGATATTTGGTCGGAATTCGGTCTCAAATTGTGACCATTGAGACTGGATTTCAGACAGCTGAATAGGGTTACCAAAAAAGGAAGATTTGAATTGAAAACTGGAGCATATTTACCTGGCGAATATCCCGTCGCAATGGTCACAAATTGAGACCGAATCCCGACCGGATATTCGCCCGTCTGACATCAACGCATGTCTCCAGTGATAGCGACTCAGCTTTGACTGTATGTTACTAGCACCTTTAGCCAACTGTCCAGCCACATATCAGTTGTGCCTCTACTACAAATGAAGATATAGAGTCAAGATGTTAGCATAGTGATGAACAGGAATCTGAATAGCCGCAGTGACTGTCAGCTTGCCAATGAGTGCACCCCTGACATGCGTCACAGATATTTGATTTTATTACAACTTGTTGACTCAGGGATGGTTTCTGAGTACGGTCAGTCACCCGTACCGTAGTCCGAGGCTGGAGGTTTCGCGCGACGCGCCCACAGTTACACGTTGCGTGTCCTGTCCCTCCTCTCGTACCCTCCAGCTCATCATCACTCGTATGGGCTCGCAGACATGTTTTTCGGACTCTGAGCGCCAAGGAGGCCCTATCTATGCTTTCAAAAATTGACTTTCAGGAGGATGTTGCGTCTTTTGCCCCCCCAGAGTCATAGTACAGGCTGGGAACCATCGCACACCAGTACGAAGCCGCCAAGCCCTGGACCAGTGCGCATGTTGATCATATATACAGCCAGCCGTGCAGACTGAGGCACATGACTCTCAGGTTCATATTGCAAGTTAACACTACGCTCTGAGTGTAATATAAAGACCTTTGGATGATGAGGCACTGATTCACTGCAGCCATGATCCGAGGATCTTGCTCATGACGAGCCTGAGTGGTCGTCCACTTGGATGTGTCACCACACCTATGCCTATGTCAAGTATCAATGGCCATAACATATATTGACCTCATTACAAAGTGAGAACACATTGTTCCCGACATGCTGTCCAATTGTACAGCCGTCGCAGTATTTCCACGCGTACCAAGAACCGCTATCGACAGTGAAACCCACGGGAACCGATGACGTATAGACCAATTTGTTCACAGCTTCCATGCAGAGCATTCAGTTGTACACCCTATTAAGCTTGATGTGAGTCTCATATCCCAAGTCGACGCTAGAAGGAATCTGCTTACTCAACATACCAGGGCTCCGGGTCGCTGACATCGCCATAGCCACCGCCATAGGCAAAGCAGTCATCCGCCACAGCCCACCCGAGTTCACCCTATCAAGCAAAGAGAAAGAGGTCGGTGTCGCACTGCACCAGCTGGTATTTTGGGAGATACTCACGACTGTCTCATAACACACATCCATGTAGTAGACTGAAGGGTTGGCAAACCCGAAGACACATTCGTCGTCCGTTGTGAAGGTCGTCAGCGTGTTCGCAGGCGCTTCAAACTCCTCGGCTGAGTGATTCAGCCATAGGATTCTAATGGCTCATCTAGAAATGTGCTTACTGCCGTAGCTCTCGAGCGCCGATGCGAGGTCCGAGCATCCTGCCAGCAGAGGTTCTGCCCCAAGATCCGCGCACTCGACGGTGGCTGGAATATTGGCAAGTGAGTATGGTCACTTTTTCTGCTAGAATAGGACCAGACTACCTTGATAACCGCAGATCGTGTACTGGCGTTTCTCAAGCGTGGAGGTATCGCGTTTTCCAAGATCACGACGCTCCACGTATCCAGGGCAAGCCTGGGTCACAACCCTCACCTCCTTGCCACCGATGGTGACGGTAGTGTCGGTGAGGACCTCTCCTTCGCCGCACGCAACCCTTGCACTCGCCGACACTGGGGGTTTCCACTGTCAACAATAGATCGCTCGTGAATTTGGAACACTAACCGAAGGTAGCGACCGCTGCAACGACAATGGTAGAGAACCAGGGAGACCGCATCCTGCAGGTGAAGTGCGATTCACAAAACGCTGAGGGTTCTCAGTGAGGCCTGCAGCTTTTGCATACCGCACTTTTATACGCTTCAGCTGCGTCAAACGTCTCTGCCGCTGGTCATCATGCATGACCATACCGGACCTGAGTTCTGTGTTCGGACAGGTCAAGTGGACAAGCAGTGTGTCAGTGAGATCTCGCCTTGCAGAGACTCAATTGCTGACTTACAACGCATCTCAGTGCCACTGAGGTTTTGCGAGGCCGGTGAATTGACCGGAATGAACGTCAGACCTCGAATGGCATCTGTCGCTAACCTATTAGTATATTTTAAAGCTTGCGGGCTAACCTTCTGGTCTCGACGTTGGTTCACTCGCGCAAAACCGATACCGCCGTATGACTGGTACAGACTCCATGTAGACTAGGCACCGTCAGCCAATGGCTTTCTGTCCACGCGCGCAGCTGCACTGACAGGTCAACGTTCGTGTGTCCATGCTCATTTCCGGCTGGCTGTGGGACATACATAACTTGTCCTGAGTTCCTGTGACATCGAGGTATGAGAAGAAATCAGGGCACACTCACTGCTGATCAAAGGCGGGGACGTGCACCCATAGGCCGAGGCACGACCTGGACTGATCGTATACAAAATGTACTACCCTTTCAATGCCGACGTCGGTCAACTATTTTCCGTGTAGTGTTCGGATCAGACCCATGTATGCCTCAGTCCAAAGGAACAAAATCACATCGTTGTGGGCTTCGGCAATATTCAGCAGTTGTGGGCAAGTATACGTCCATCCACCCATGATGAGGCCAGTGGCAGCTCGTGGCGAAAACAACGTAACGCTATTCCTTCGCGCAGCGATCCCGGAGTGCCACCGTGTATTTGAATGACTCTAGAAGGTATGCACATGCCGTTGTTCAATGGTATGGAGTATACACTAACATTGCCTCTGGTCCGTGTCGCAGTTTTAAGATGGTCGCGTACTCCACAGCTCTATCATAACATGTAGGGAAGGCGCGGCCGATCCAGAGCAAGCTCAGGACTTTGCCAGCGGGTGTATTTAACCGCGCAGGCTCCCCTGATTCGCGATCGGCTTTGAGTGGGATGGGCAGAGACCCATGTCAAAAGAGAAAGACGCTCTCGAGACTTAGCTGTAGCAGCAAGGCGGCCGAGAACGTTTTCGGACTACGAAGTGTGTGCCGCCTGTTGGCCTATATCTCCGAGGTACATACCACTAACATATGAGTTACCAACAATCATATGCCGAAGTGGCCGACAATACTTTACCCTGCACGAACCGACGGAGCATAGATCTTTCGCACAATCGTTTGGTAATAGCCTCAACCCGGAGATTGGTCGCATAAGCGCTCAGAGTTGCGCTATTGACATGATCGAGATCTAGGCCACCCTCCTTACTCGGTCAGCCAGAGCATAGTTGGTCAAGAAGTATAGCAGTAAATTACTTGCCAATGTACTCGCTGTGCCTTGGGCATGAGAACAGAGAACAGAATATTCGATTGATCGAGTAGACTAATTTAGCTGAGATCCCAGACCGTCACAGTAATGCGCCAGTTCCTGAGGAGTGGACAACACGAAGATCCTGTGATCCTCACTGCTCCATTGACAGAAGCAGCGCTAAGGGATTCCTGCGCGTTGGGCGGCTATGTATTCAAAACATTTCCTTGGTATCTCACTAGTGGATGAATATCCAGCTGTGATTCGAAGCCAATGTACATAGTCAGATGAAGTCCTTAACGGGTCAGTCTTATGCAAGGACATGTATGCCTCTGCATTCAGCCTCACCCTCACCGGGTTTGATTGCTGACAAGTGCTCCGGTAGAGGTCGGGTGTCGGATCAAGCAAGTCATACCTGACAGCATCATGACTGCCAGGTGGACAGGGACGCGGACTGTATTGGCTGCAGCCCTGGTTAATGGCACGAGAACGGACAATGATGTCCACTGAAGACAGACGAGGCCCAATCATTAAAGCGAGTACATGCCTGGATCTCTGTCATGCGCGGATTTTGCTGACTGAGAGATCTTCGACACTGTCCAAGACAGACCCAACGTAGTCAAAGACGACGCCCCAGCTCGCGGGGATAGGCTAGTGCTCAGCTCCTCGGCCACGTGAATTAGAATGAGTACACTGTATCACTACTACCTCCAGGCTGTGGATATTTATCAGTTGACGATAGAACTCCACGCATTGCCAGGGCAGCCTGGCCTTGATGAAAAGATGCCTGAAGATGGACCAATAGCCTGAAGATCCTAGTGGGGAACTGGAACTTTCGATCCCCAATTGAAATCTGTAGCCTCCGTGAGACTCCTCCCACATCCGTGGTTTAAGCTTGCATGACTCGTATGCGCCGATTTCCCGTTCGTGTATACTGCCTTCCCATCTTCGTTGCAGACCACTATGGGATTTCAGCACTGGGGAGCCTCTTTTATATCTAGGATGATTGCATCAAGTCTCCTCACGCATGCTCCTAAGAATTGGACGAAAGTGGCATGTCCAGACGCAATGCACCATGTCAAACTGTTAACGGTACAATTGTTGTTTTATCGGTAGCCCCTGGGGCCTGAGGGCCGACCACGACGGCTCCAGGACGGCACTGTTTTCTGGCTTCTCACTTCTGATAAATCTCATTTTCGCGCACAGCAATGTCTAGTCTGGTGCGTCGCAGTGCCTGCGAATCAGACGACTAATTATGTAGTTCATGATCGGGTGAAAGACGGGCTTAGAGAACTCTTGTCAGAAACCGAGTGGTCCGCGGTGTCCGGCAGTACCTTCAGCCAAAATAGTCGTCCAGATAACACTGCAGACAGTGTGTTATGAAGGCACGTTTCACGGCAGCATTCACCACTATCCTGCCTTCGCCTCCGCTACCAAGCTTTCCACACTCAGGACATATGTTGCATGCATGGCCTACCTTTGCCTGCCTCAACGCCCTTGGTCATCAAGCAGCCACTTCGGTAGCATATTGGCGCTGGATGAAGTTCAAAAGATCAATTGACCTAGATATGTCAGTAACACAGTGAGGCGTAAGACGACCACTCGCAAAATTAGTCGCGTTGATAGTGCTGGAGGTGAGGCGTGCTGAGGAGTGATCGCCTTACGAAGGGAAACGAAGCCTGCCATCTGCCCCGCACTGGAGGCCGAGGATTGCGCCGCACGTTTATTGCATTCCAATGATGCACTGTCCATATCACCCTATTACATCATCTCAACGCTTACCGGCTTACTTTACTTTTTCTAGGGATAGGCCCCGTTCTGGGTACTGCCATACCCAGCCGGGCAGTTCGCGAACGCAAGGCTCGCGCTGCCACTACGCAGGTAGCAGATCTTTGCCGCCAAACACTCGCCCGTGCATTCCGGCGTCATTACGGAGCTCTTGCTCTGGTATGTGTTATACAGCTGGATGAGGGTCGAGTTCTTCTCCATGGCTGCGCGGCGGATCGTCAGTTGTCAGTGCGTAATAGATCACAGTGCGATGTTAGACGCGCCTTCCGTGACCAAGTGCCACCAAGTCGCATTGAGCGGGTCGTTCGGACCCCACTCGATGCTCTCGCCATATGCCTCACGCGTGCTATACTCAAAGTTGAAGGTCGGGCCAAACTCGGTCTGGCCGTCGAGTCCGCCAAAGGCGTTCACATCCGCTTCCCAGCTAACAAAGGTAAGTCAATTATCAATTTAAAGAAGATGTATTGTCTCGCTTACGTGTACGCATCTAGAATGTCGAATGTCTGCATGAGTGGTCGTGCGGAGGATCAGTGACGGCCGAAGGGAGTAATGAAGCCCGACGCACTCCAGAGTCCACCTCGTAGATACGGAACCCGGAGTTGAGGTTCGTCAGAGGCGTCACCGAGGGTGTTATCTTCACGACCCCTCAAGTGAGTAAAAACCTGATGTACGCGCACATGAGGCCAGCTTACCCAAGCGACGGTCAGTGCACTCTCAACGCTGATATTGGTCGCGTTGTTAGTGTAGAAGATCTGCGCTTACACGCGTTAACATGACCTGGAAAGCGTTTTCATGAACAACTCACAGTCAACTGATCCTCGTGAGTGTGTCCGAAGAAGATAGCTGTCCAGATGTGATAAGTGACGAGGGCGAAAAAAAAGGATCATCTCAACGACATGCCTGCGATGACGTGTGGCGAGTAGCGGTCAACACTGCGATCCACATTGAGCTCGAACGCTCGAAGCGCTACAGTCAGGAGACCTACATCTGGTAGACTGCACGAGGCGTGTCAATCAACAAATAATCATCTGGACAAAGCCAGGAGCGTACAGAGATTCGAGGGATTCTCCAGTGGCTCTGTCCCGTCCCAACCACTGAGGACATGACCTAGAATCCACACTAGCGATTGAAGATGCGTCAGTATTGTGCCTCAACAATGACGCCATGTTCACCTCGATCACCGGCATCCTCTGCATCCTGCAATTCGTCAGTAAGGAACCTGAGCATGCCAGAATTGTCGGACGAAGACAGGTTAATATAGTTGTAGTAGTTCGCGCTGAAAAGGAGTGCTCAGTCCGAATTCGACAGATGAGAGTTGCAAGACGTACGTGTACCCTGGCCAAGAGAAAATTGTCAGTGTATCGTTGATTTAAATTAAGGAATGGCATACAGAAGTCCGTGTTGATGGTGATGATCCTCAGTCCGTCCTGACGTTGAACCGAGTACGCCGAGTAATGAGTACGAGCCTGTTGTGCAGTAGTGGCATCGATCCAGTCCTCGAGCTCCCATAACGCAGCGAGATGGTCGTAGTCCCTGTGACTGCTATCAGCGCACTTTTCACACACGGCGCTTCTTATGGGACGCACCAATTGAACTGGTCGGTCAAACCGCCAGGAATGTCGTAAGGGGAGTTCTGCGCTCTGACAGGCAGCCCCAGTTAGTGCCGCTCCAGCGTGCTGCAGCGAGCAGAGGTGTGCGCACTCGTTATAGGTGTCATGGTTACCCTGTACGGCATACACAGGGCCAGAATTGACGAGGCGCTTGATGAGGTCATACAAGACGGACTGGCCGTGACCGCAGTCAGACAAATGACACGAGCGGCATGACCAAACGAAAGCAATACCTCAGAGTAAACCGTGAATGCCCTGGCGACGCAATCAAGTAATGTCTGACCCAGACAAAAACGCACTCACCTGGACAACTCGTTCGCCGGATCGTGCGGGATTAAGTCGCCGGTGTAGATCGTGAAGTCGAAGCCAGTCTCTTCCGTCCCAGTCAGGGCGGGCACCGCCTGCAGAGCAGCGACGATCAACGGGTAAGGCGAGTCGCTGTATCAGAAAAGAGTCCAGTAAGGCCCAACGCTGCCATGCTGCGAAAAAGGCACACCAGTTGAATGCTCCAAATCGAGGAGCGGGCTGCACCGTCTGGTTTAGGCTGTTCTCGTTGTAGCTGTTCACGCGGCAGCACAGGTACTGGCTGCAGTTCGCCTCCGCACCGATATCATAGCCTGCAACGCCGAGATCAGTATGTTTCCACGACAAAAGGAGCGAATGCCTACGAGGATCGATGTGCAGGTCGGAGAGGTGTAATATCTTCAGGCGCTCGCCGGTTGGCTGCCTCGGTGGCGGGAGCGGGTTTGGCTTCGGCTTCGCGAACCAAGCGTCGAGGTCGAGTGGGCTGGTGGGGGCGCGGGGACAGAGACCGAGGAAGTTGTTACAGATCATCTTCCCAATGTGGTCAATATGGTCAGTACATCACGCAGGCCACATGCCACGACGACAAACCTGTCCATCGTACCCTCCCACGTCAGCATACGCCAGCATCTGCGTGATCGGTGATCCCAGCGTGTAGATCCCGTACGTCAACTCGCATTCCTGTGTCGTGGTGTAGTTGAAGTACTCGCAGAGCCGGACGGTGAGGTTCGGGCCTTGCTCTGGAGCAGCCATAGCGAGGAACTTGGCGACCTCGAGGGCAGCCTGGCAAGCTGTGCAGGTATCATTGGCAAAGACAGGGTTGTTGGCGATGGAGATGATCTGAGCAACAGCGGTTTCGAGGAAGAGGGAGGAAGAGGCAGCCGGAGGGAGAGGGTGTATCTCTCCGATGTCTGCCTGTCAAGCACCACGAGATGAGTCGCACGTCTGCAAGACGATGGTACTGACAGACCTGTGGTATCTCGTCTGCGTTGGTCAGCCAGTACGGGTAGATCTCATGCTATGTAAGTAGAACGCCTGATAAGTATGCGCCCAGATATCGCAGATGATAGCTGACTTACTGTGACCGGATCGGAAACCACGGGCTGAGGCTCCGCGGTAGTTGCCGTTGGATCATTGTAATATGACGCATACAGAGACGTTGGGAAGGCTCCAGGAGCAGTGTATGCAGAACGGAGTGCATTGGGAAGAGAGAGTACAACCCCGAACACAGCCGCCGCGCTGGCAAGTCTAAGTGCACTAAACATCTTCGCGATGTGCGCACCGTTGAGGCCTTTTGTCCGACCGCGTCCACATCAGTAATTCCATCTTCTACCCTCTATATACCTCACCCTCAGGCGTCCATCCATTGAGTTGTTGGACCTCATGAAGGAGAGCGAACGTGCGTGTAGGGGTATAGTCAGCAGGGCCGGAGGACTAGAAATATCAACCTGGCTGCATGTCATTCTTGTGCTTCCAAGCTGTCCGAATGCATAGTGGGGCCGGAATTCCGATGGAGGTCCCGAGAATGCAACGAGCTCGAGGCATTAAGTGCAAGGATCGGAACGTGTTTGACTGCACAGTTACGAATTTGCCGCAGAGAATTCTTTCGAGGCGAAGTGATATCCGTTGATGTTTGCTATGTAGCATGACTAGTACAAAAGGACGACCTTGGAAGAACACGATCTTGAGTCAACAGCAGAGACCGGGAGTCATATTTGCTGGTATCGCTGAACTCCAACATCACAGGGTACCACGAGGCACAGTAGAGAAGGGAGGAAGACACACTTTCACAGATGATACGCAAGATAGAAGCTAATTTGTACGTGAATTCGTTGCTGAGGCCCGAGGCTTGCTGCATCCAGGGTTTACGGAATATTGAATAGAGTTTAGGCACAATACATGAGGTCCAACTTGGAGCCTGGATCGCGCCAGCTGCCGGCAGCAGCCATTCGCGCATTGGCACATCACCAGGTGACCCCGTTATCCATTGCCGTCTACAGAGTGGTTGGCAGACACAGGATGTACATCGACAGTAGCGGTTCTCGAATCGGACCGCTGGATTCACGAACTCACACGCCACAGACACGTCTGCGGTGCGCCGTCTTCCGACAACTACACACCGCGGGTCCCGAACCAGGTGTGATTGTTGGCCAGTAGTGTTTTATAAGTGTCTCACAGTTTAGATTCCGACACACGGTGCAAGCAATCCATGGAGCATAAAACACGGCACCGGCTCTCGCCGCTACTTTACAGACTCAAAGCAACAAATATGCGCTGGCGATCGACCACTACCGGGGGAAAAATGCGCGCTTTTAAACCGCGCCCCCCTCTTCTGAGGACACTGTCGACTCTTCCGTGCTATCAAAGCTTAGGGAGCGCAGCGTGCGGGACAGGTAGTCAGACTTGTCAATGGGATCCGTCGAGGACACCTCCCGCAGGTCGAGAGCGAGACGAGAAAGCAAGATGGAAGTGAAGCTGAGTCTCAAGAAGCCATAAGTCAAGAAAGCAAACGGACATAAAATGAGTAGATGCGCACGCAGCAGTCCACGTTTGCCAGATCTCAATGAACTGGAGAATTGAAGCGCGAGTTTTGAGTTTGTCTAAACTTTACGTACGGCGACGTCTCGACTCACTTCTGTCAGGCGACCCGTAGCCATGCCAACCACGTTGAGGACGCAGAGAAGTCTGATTGTCGTGAAGACTGTTATATCACGCACGTTTGCGCTCGCAAACCTACTCACGCAAAACATATCACAGCTGTCACGAACGCTTAAACCGTATCAAATGGAGGATATAGGCGTGTGTACTCACTGTCTCTTAGTAGGGTCCGCGTGAGGGTCGGGCCGAGTTCAACCATGTTTTGTGCATGATATTGCTTCTTGAATGTTTTGAGCACGGTCAAGGCTAGGACTATGCCATCTGATATGACAGAGGCGGCTCTAGCACTGATCATCCCTAGAGTAGTGGTCAGTGACACTACCCGGGAATTACCAAGGTGGCTTCCACCCACAGCTGTGGTGAATCATCAGCGTCGCCATAACAAGTTAAGGGATTGGATGGCTCACTTCTCGTAGGAAAAGTCATCGCCGATGATTGTGAGCATACAAGCTTCCAGCTCAAGGTACGCGTCTAATGTCGTCAGCGATCGCGTGAATATGTACTGCTCCCACTCCTATAAGCAATCAGTTGTGCGTGTCGGGCGCCACATTCGCTCACTATTGATATCCCAGGATTCAGCAGACCGGAAATCAGGACAAGGCAGGATAATGATCGCGAGTGGTCGAATATGGCATAGATGCGAAGCGCTGCGAAGACTACGCATGCATACTGAGTGATTTGTGATTGGCAGGCCCTCGCTGTTCTTACCAGTGGCGCTGACGAGGATGACGATATCCAAAGCCATCTGAACGTGCAACATGATTCCGCAGCTACAACTCGCCATTACCTTCGTCTAGGTCAATATGTCTCGGCGTGCTCACCTCTGGAAAACCCCGTGTCAGTTACTCAACGCTCGGAGACGTCGTGGAGACGCACCCAATTGGATTGAAAATCAGGCCAGGAGGTCCGGATGAGTACAAGTGGTACTATGCTTAGGACCGCGGGGTACCTGATACCATAAAACAGCAGTGTAGCGAAGGACTGCTTGCCCTTCCAGACATAGTTGATTTCGCGATCGAGAGTCAGGAAATAATCATAGAAGATGACAGCTAAAAGCACGGCTCATAGTCAACCTTTCAACGACACTATATGGTCTAATCCAGAAGTTGGCGGCGCACATACCGGTTGCAGCGAAATACAGGTAATTTTCGAGGTCCAAGTATATTTCGACAAAGCTATAAAAAGAATGTTATTAGACGGGCAACAGATACACTTCGAGAACATACGGTTTCGCTACTTGCGGCTTTACTTCGACGTAAGCTCTCGCGCTCCGCCAGGAGCTCGCGGATGACATGAGGGATGCGACAGAGGGGGTCACTGCTTGAAGGCTTTACCGGCATCGCCTTATGAACGAGAGCCGAACTGAAGGTTCATTTGAAAGAACTGGGCGATGGCATATTGATAAGCATGAAGTATTCTTAGCACAACTTAACCAGGTTAAGCATGAGGCAACTTCCCTTGCGCAGAACAGGCTCTCGCACCGCGCGCTACCCTGGATCTGTAGCAAGCACAGTTGACCGCTCATCCCTGGATGTGCCAATGTGAGTCTATCAGCCTGTCACCTGCACTCACTGCATTCAGGTTGAGAGTTGTTGTCCAGGACGTGGTCAAGTCAAGGCGGAGTGGATTATACCGGCTTCAGAATTCGAGTTGCCAGGGGCCATGAGCTGCAGAGACAGAGATCGAGTCTCCGTCCATCATAACACAGTGGGTGTCATTCAGAATCACGATTCTGACGCCATCGACATGAAACGACAGCACAGAATAGGTGACGACGTGAGGGTGGCGAGAACACAAGATTTGTCTCTTCAAGACCATCAGATAATGCCTCGCTGGGGTTGCACAGCAGTGTTCCTTTGCCTGACAGGTATCTGGAATGTGAAGCTATGGCTCTATAGGACTGTGCCGGCTGATATGGCAGAGGCAGCTCTAGCACTGATCATCCCTAGGATCTGAATCTGCCAGGAGCCAATTCAGCTTGTGAAAGTACATACAGTAGTCCTCCGACGTCGACATGGAGCTAATCCATGGAGCAGACAGCTCGAGGCACAATCTTCACAACATGATATCCCCCAAGGGCCCCAACACGTGTCACGGACACTGGACAGGGCGTGGAGAAAAACAGCTTAGGACATGATACAACACAGCGAGTGGTAAGATTGCAAAGAGACTAGGCATGAGACAGACTCAGGTCGTCTTGGAACAAGGCATTGTGGTAGTTTGCACAGGCACCCAGCTCTGGTGCGGTCAGAATGAACTGAGAGCCGCCCACCTCCGCTCCGGCCCGCTCTACTTTAACTTAGCCTCTGAGCAGGCTTCCATGCACTGATAATTGGACTTGTGTAGACTGTGTCATTCGCGACATCCAACCTACAACAATAACCTCTGGACGAGATTCCTTCAGTGGCGCGGGCGAGCATGGGTACAACTTGACTCTTATTGCCCCTTCGTATCATCAGAGCTTCCCAAATCCCAACAGCAATCTCCTATGTAGTACTTTACCTTGAAACATACGTAGCCCACTGTCTACTATCGATACAAGTTTTCCGTGCACTCCAGGTCAAGCCGCGGCCGAAACGGGGGCACGGTCGTGCACCTTCTCGTTCCAGCCAGGGAGGATCTGCGCCGTTTCGAACTTCGGGTCGCCGCGTACGGCGCCGTAGGTGCGCTGCCATTTCTGCTTTGCGAACGTCCACTGCTCCATTGTCGGCACCGGGTTGCCGCTCTTCTCGAACTCGTTCTGCGTCACGCCCTCGCGCTGGAGTACGGGGGACTCCTTGACGGTGGCGAGCTTCACGTCGTTGTTGGGACTAAATGTGTGCTAAGCGCCAGAGATCAGAATGAAAGTTACGTAGCACGTACCGGGAGAAGTAGAGCAGGCCCAGACGGTCAACGTGTTCCTGATCCTTCGGAGGTGCGGCAACGCTGATGCCATAACCTCTTAGCAATAGGCTCTGAGCAAATACCCGCTCACGCGCACCGGTGGACTGTGCTCTTGACGTAGCCAGCAGTCAAGAACGAGATCGCGTCAGAAGCGTTCACTGTAAGGGTGGCGTCCTGCGGCTTGACCCACTTCCACTCGCCCGTCTGATGGTTCTTGATCTGGAGTGCCGCGACGGGCTGGCGGAACAGAAGAGTCCAAGAGCCGAGATCTGAATGCAGACTTGTCAATGCGCATGGAGAGCTCAAGATGGACATTGAGTCGTACCGGTGTGTCCGCGGACCCAGAGTCTGCTGAGCTTGAGGTTCTCCTCAGGCGTGTATTTTGTGTACTTCATGTACCGCAAGTGATCCTAGAACCGACGCGAGGGTGATCAGCACGGCTCGTGGGGCGGATACCATATGCTCACCTCGCTCTTCTTCTCATACTGGTGGAGTTTAAGGAAGTAATCTTCTGGGAGCTCGAGCGCGATGGCAAGTAGGGCGTGGAGATGGTCAAGGACCTCGGTGTGAAGGGACTGCAGACAACCTTGTCAGTAACTTGGGACCGCGATAAGGAAAAGGAAGCCCGCACCCTAGCGAACTGCTCGATCTCAGGGAGGAACTCCTCTATGATCTGAGGGTGGTCGTGTTTGAAGCAGCCGTCAAACTCTGCCGAGGACGTCGTTGGTATGGCTCAATTTATGGGCGCTGAGACTCACTGGGGATGTTGTACATCTCAATGCGGTCCCTCAGGCCAGATACTGGCTCGAGGCTGCGAACAGTGTCATCAATGACAAACGAGTACTGCATAATGTACTCACACACCCCGCCCCGCGGGTATGTAACCATTGAACTTGCCCAGGTCTGTAGCACTTCAGTAAAGCGCACAATGCAGAAGTGCACAGGACGTATACCCAAGCCCTCCGGAATATATTTCTGTTTCTCCTCGAGAGGGATCTCATAGAAGCGCTTGCCAATTGAAAACTGGCGGTTGACGCGTTCCTGGGAGATGTTGAAGTTCTTCACGTAGAAGAAGCCATCTTCCCGAACGGCCTTCAGCAGGGTCTGCGCCAGTTGCTGTTTGCCCTCGGGTGTACTCAGAAGGCTGAAGTCAAGGGTAATCAGGTCCGCCCAGTCCAGGTTTTCCTGCGATCGGGGACGTTAGGAGACTGAAGCCCACAGCTGCTTTCGCGACTAGCATGATACATACCTTGGTCTCGGGAACAAAGTTGAAAGAGCCGAGTTCGGGTGCAGGGACAGTCATGTCTGACGACTAATGTTTTGAGACAAAGACTCTAGCAGGCTAGGCTGCGTGAGCTCGCAGCGGCCGTTCTTTTGAGTCGCGCCCGGTGGCCACATGATGACGGGCTAACCAACGAGAAAGGATGCTGAACACCAGGCTGGAGTATCACGAAGCGGGTTGGTCAGATACACAGGTCACCTCATTGAATTGACTAATGGTGCAATGGGCGGTAAAGATTCGCGAAGACAGAGATAGGTCCAGAGATAGCAACAGCTAGCCACAGGAACGCACACCTTTGATCCAATAGGACCGGCCGGGGATGGGGGTTCCCGCATCCTCGCAGCCTTTCGTCCGGGACTTTATTGGGTAATCGTGTTAGCGAGGCGGGTAACAGCAGAAGATAGATCGAGCTGACGAGATCACGCTGAGGGCGGGCCACTATTTTATTCAACGACGCACCAGTGATCCAAACTTAGGGTGGGAGACGCTACAAGTAGCCCAGTCATTGGGTGAGGGTGATGTAGCTAGTATCTCGACAAAGGGATGAAATCAAATGTGCAACAGATACACCTCGAGAACGGTTTCGCTACTTGCGGCCTTGCCTCGACGTAGGCTCTCGCACTCCACAAGGAACTCGCGAATGACGTGAGGGATGCGAGGGAGTCACTGCTTGAAGGCCTTGCGTCGCCTTATGAGCGAGAGCCGAACTGAAGGATCATGTGAACGAGCTAGGTGATTCAGATACTCAACGTTCAGTCTCGGGTCTGACTCTCAGACTAGACGCATCGCGCACTTCCCTGGATCTGTAGTAAGCACAGTTGATCGCTCGTCCCTGGACGTGCCAATGTCAGTCTATCAGCTTGTCACCTGCCAGTGCACTCACTGCATTCAGGATGAGAGTTGTTGCCCGGAACATGGTCAAGTCAAGGCAGAGTCAATTGTGCCAGCTTCAGAATGCAAGTTGTCGCCGTGCCCGGAAGACAGAACGCTTAGGACAGAACTTCTGCCCATCGGTAAGACTGAGTGAGCTCCGAGTCTTACGTGGAGGCGTCCGGCGGTATTCTGTGTTGCGGATGTCCGTCCATCATGGATCTTCTTCGGTAGTCAACATCCTAAACTGGCCACGGGCTGCTAAGACTCCCGTGTACAGACCCTGGAAATAATCTCACTGAAATAGACGCTATGATCTGCAGAAACAGAAATCAAGTCTCAGTTGTATTCGAAACCACGACGCCATCGACTTAAGAGAGAATAGGCAATGACATGAGGGTAGTAGTAAAAAGAATTCCAAGACCACTAGATAATGCCTCGCTGGGGCTGCATAGCAGTGTTCCTTTGCCTGACACGCATCTGGAATGTGACGTCCGCATCGCCGCGACGCATCACCGTAATCAATGCGCCCTCGGGTATGCTCCACTTCTCCCCTCCTTCAGGAATGGACGAGATGCCAAGAGAGCGCTCCCATGACACAAGTGCACTTGTGAACATGCCCGGCGCACTGACGGGCACTTGGAAGCCAGCGGGGAGGCCGACATGAGGAGGGGCGGAGGTTGTGGCCGGCTGCAACGAGTACCCATCCGGGAGGTTGACGGGAACCTTACGTTCGGTGACGTAGAAGTCGAGCCAAAACTGGCCATAGTAATCCATGCCCGCGTCCCACATGCGAATGCCGTAACGAGAACTAGGGATGGCGTGGGTCGCATGCCTCAGGTTCAGCCTAGAGCGCGAGCACATCGACTCACATCAAGTACTGCACAATGCAGTGAATATAGATGCAGACGTACCCCGATGACTCGGACAGCTCCTCAGTTAATCACATCCTCCGTCATTTTGTTGATCCAGTCCAGGGTTTGTTGCATCGTGGCGTCGGGAGCGCCGAGGAGTAACAAAGAGTGTCGAAGCTGTTCCTGCCATCGGTTTGTAGGTCGGGGCGATAGTCATCAAGTGCTTGTCGGCTCTGCAGAGCGCCTGCGAAGGCTGGCAGGAGGGGCCCGACGAACAGGCCTGTGAATGATAAATAGAAATCAAGTGCAAGTGCAAGTTCGCCCGAACTGCACAAACTTTCCTGATTTGGGCAGCACCGGCAGAAGCCGATAGGGTGACGCCACGCCCACGAGCGCTGTCCTGCGTCTGTCTTGTTGGAGACTCTCGACATTGTCTACCCCGCTGTTGTCTCGCCACCTCTAGTCGCCCGTTCGGACTCCTCATTTTCACTCAACCTGCGCGGAAATAGAGAGTTGTGGGTTGGAGCTCTGTCGCCTGTACGCAATACCTGTAAGAGCTGCCTACACTTTCGTGGCGACCCGGACGATCATCTTCTTCCAGAATTTGTTGCTCCTTGACTCACTGTATTCTGTCACGTCGCTGTCTGTTTGTCTGTCGGTACTCGAAACCTCCTGTCATATCCTCTCAGAAAGTGCAACAAAGTTTTAATTCCACTTCACCTCCGTGAGCCCTGCAAAGATGCCTGAAGACGACTTCGATATCTATGGGGAGGACGAGGGCTTCAACTCTACAAAGCCCGTCGAGGTGAGCCAAAGACCGCCGGCGGAAGTGTACACACTGAACCACAGGCGTTCCGTGCGACAGGGCATCGAGGAAGAGCAGTTCGTACCAGAGATACAAGAAACCAAGAGTGAGCAGCGCTCAAGCTCCCCGGTCACTGGAGAGAAGAGACAGCGCGAAGACGACGATCGTGATGAGAATGACGGACGCGCGAACGGCGGGCGTTCGCCAAAGAAGGAAGATGGCCATCCAATTTCCGCTGACGCAAGAAGCCCAGGGGGAGCCACTAACAGCAGCTTCTCTGGCGGTGTAACGCCTGGTGTACAGTCGCTCAACGGTGCGGCTGGGCAGAGTGCTTTCGATGCGTTGTACATCGGTGACTTGCAATGGGTCTGTTTGTCCATACGCCTCGTTACAGATGTACATGTCGTTCTGAGACGAGTTCATATAATCCGCCTCCGTTCACAGTGGACGACTGATGAGGATTTACGCCAAGTCGCACTCAATATCGGTGTGACGCTTGACCACAAGGATATAACCTTTTCCGAACACAAGGTGAACGGCAAAAGCAAGGGGTAAGCGACTATATGCGTTCTGCTAAGGCATGAATATTGATAGTGCCTCATAGAATTGCGTACGTTGAATGCCATAGCTTCGAAAATGCGTCCGCGATTAAGAATTGGTTCGAAAATAAGTGGGTCGCTCGCTCGCTCGCCTTGCCCTTACACAAGTTCCTCACGCAGTTCTCCACAGCGACTTCCAGAATCGACGAGCTACAGCGAACTACACTAGTTCCGCTCAGGGAAATCCTTTCCGGACGCTACCAAAAGGCCCGTACCATACCCGAACTCATATTGTTGGTTTACTTACACCTGAAACAGAACCCCCGCCGCGCGAGCTCCGACATGGAGGCGGGCAGACACAGGGAGGAATGGGAAACGCAGGGCGCGGTGGTGGCAACTTCCGCGGCGGTATACAGAACAACAATATGGGCATGAACATGCGCGGGGGCATGACGGGAGGCGGTGGCATGATGCGCGGCGGCATGCCCAACATGATGGGCATGGGCATGGGTGGCATGGGCGGCATGGGCATGGGCGGTATGGGCGGTATGGGAGGCATGGGCGGAGGCATGGGCATGGGTATGGGCGGCATGGGCGGCGGCCGTGGTGGAATGGTCCCACAGGGCCCTCGCGGGAACATGATGGGTGGTGGCAACTTCGGTGGACGTGGCGGGGGCATGATGAGCGGTATGGGTACGGTGTTCTAGGACAATGTCCGTTTTTTGTACTGGCGACTGGTGACTGATTGTTGTTGTATGATTCGCTGTAGGAATGGGCATGATGCCAATGGGTGGTGCCAGAGGTGGCTTTGGGAACGTTCAAGGGCACTTCAACCCAGCCTTCATGCAGGGCGGTATGCAGGGTGGCGCAGGCGGGGGACAGTTTGGACCTGATGGACCGAGGAAGAGGTTCAAGATGGAGGACGGCGCATGATTGCACATCCATATTACTGGCCTACATCGCGTGTAGACACTGGACGCCACTCTCACCCTCACCACTTAGATTCTTTGTTCCGCTCGCTTGTCTTAGCTGTCAGTGAAGCATACACCACTGCAGCCATGGATGCTGCGACTGTGGTTGCAGACGCCGTGAGTCACTCACAACTTTCCATCGGGACTGCGATATGTAATACACCTAGTGTGCAACCTCATTTATCATCCTCGGAAACGGGCATGTAAGATACGTAGTCTCCCGATATTCCGACTCCTGGTTGCGCCGTCAAGCGAAACTGTTGCCCCGCCGAACGCAAGTTGTATGAAGACAGTTCTTCGATAGCCCCCAGAACTCGGCGCAGTGCGTCGTTACGGGCCGTCATCCACATCAGCTAGAGCACGCCAGCATCTTTGAGCAGAGCATTGCGCCGCATACCGCGCGGGCGACGCAGCAAGGTGAGAATAAGCAGGAGCATGGTCCCGGATGCCGTGAAGCCTACGACAAGCTGAGAAAGGGATCAGTCATGGTCAAGTGCATACAACAGCTTGAAGGTGTCGCTTGCCTGCAACTCATTGATCTGCACGCCGTCACGACAGTAAATTACAAGGCTTAAACACAGAAGGTGGAACAGGTGACGCACATTGAGTCTAGACATAGTCGCCGTCGCTGCGCCTTCATAAGCGAGTACGGATACATAGTCCGCTTGTGTCGCATTGTCGACAACATGGCCCACTGCCGCCAGGCTATTTGTGACTGATATGAGGAAACGAGCACTTGTACGTACCTGCCCAATACGCTGCAGCTGTGGTACTACCTGCAAAGAGTCGTGATCTCTAGTCAGCAGCCTTCAGAAGCTGTAGTCCTAGAGGTGCCTTACGAAGAGCTGCCTCGAATTGAGCTATAGTAACTGTGCCATTTATTGGTACACCGCCCAAGATAGTGAGAAGAGCTCTGTATAGAGCGAGCACGTAAATCTGGAAAGCCTCATCCGCAAAGAGAGGCCTACTGTTCTGTTGTACTGAGGAGGAATGTGCGGCCAAAGCCTTCTACTTCAATGACGTCAGATCCTCTCCCAGCGCACTCTAGCATATCTGCCCACTAGGCAGTGAAGTAGTGAGCACAACCTAACGCCATCACGACAAACGAGTAACCATACCGAATCAATCTGATTATCTAGGTTCTGAAACGTTGCCACTTGCAGTTGGACTGTTGGCTCCCATATATTCCAACTACTCGACAGAGCTGGTGGGGTGCCATCCAGCGATTCCAGAAGCCTTGTCGCAACGTCGACAGTCGCATTGCGATTGATCCATGATAAGCTGCATCCTATCACTTGCACAGAGAACGTTGCGTTATCGGCATTGCCTGCAAACAGGAGTCAGTGATCGTGACCGCTACATGTACATGACCTTGAATATACCTACTGTTCAGGATCGGAGCCAAATTACCATATTGGTCCGTGACATTGAAGGTCGTCAGAAAGAACGCATCCCGACCCTACGAACCATCTATCATCCGAGGGTTACAAATTCAACAGGACTCTAGGACTTACCAAAGGAACAGGAACTTCGGTGCCGTTTTGAATGTCATAACGAGTGACGAGTTGCAAGACACCTAGACAATGATGGCCCACGTAGGGACATATCAACACTGAAATCTGGGACACAGCTGATCATATCTTACTTTGCTGCTCCCGGTTCATGCTATTGAGAGTGATGTTGTAATTACCATACATCAAATCGATGTAATATTGTGTGATATTTGTATTTGGTTCCAAGTACACGTATGAGATCGTCGCGTTGGGTGGATGTCCGCAGATCACATTGGCCGTGTGAGCATTGATAGGCATGTCCCCTGCTGCTGTGATTGGACTGGCAATGTCGTAAATAGTGTCATTCGCGAGACCGATTGTCGAGTCACTATCGGCGAGTTGCAGGTAGCTCAGAACGGAGTCCGCAATTGTCCAGGGGTTTGGACCATCAACTTCAATTCTGCGGTACTCAATCAGCTGAATACTATCACCAAATAAGAAGGAATACACGGACAAGGTGGCGTTGTGGATGACTGGCATGCCAATCGTCACAGGTACAGTGGTACCTCCAGTCATGTTGAAGTTCTGCATGGAGAATAGCGACGGAGTAGTGATATGCAACGCTGATAAACAGGCCAGATAGGCAGTAACCCGCAGAACGCCTAATGTTGTAGCGGAGAAAGCAACCTGTCTCCACAACGATATGCAGGCCGCGCCCAAGCCCGTCCAGGCTGCCGTGATGTCATGGACCTCAGTGAGGCTAGGACGGCTTGTTGAAATCCCACGGAGAGCCACGACCTGCGCGAGAAGCAGTAGTAACGCAGTATATATCTGAGAACGTGAGGTTGAGCCGTGACACAACACGAATTGGTTGCTCATACCTTGCCGATAACCTGGGATACAATTGTGATAACCGTGGAAAGCTTGCTTGCACGAGACGGCGTGACGATGACCTTATGTTCAACATCATGGGCCCACAGGACTAGGAGAAGGATGTAGGTAGTAAAGAGGAGAGAATGAAGAGTCAGGCACAGTGTGGTGTAGACATTTGTCTGGGACGTCATTGCAAGAGCCGAAACAATATGCTCTAACATGCCACTGCGATATTTAGCAAGGGCAAAGAGGCTGGGCAATGGGAGCCAGGGTCCCTGGGTACAGAAATTCTGCTATAGTCCTGTCATCTGCTCATACCATCCCTCAATGATGACAATGCAGTTATCTTGTCTGACAGATGATGAAAGGTTTTGGATCTTTGTTTTTGTTTGAAAGGCACTGGATCCTTGTCTTTGTCTGACAGATGATGAAAGACATTGAATCTCTGTTCTTGTCTGACAGATATGCTGTTCATTTTGTCAGAGAACCTTATACCCTAAGCAACGTGTCGCCCGCTACTTTTTACTTAACTTAAACACGGCTGCATAAGCACTGAGTGCCTGTACAAGCGCTGTCGTCATTAACAGATCTAGAGAGACTGCTGAGAGAGAGCATGAGCACAGATCATCGACGAACGATGTCAATAATAGGCATTGAGCAGCGCGTCAACACGCGCACATGCACTTTTCTCACCGTGGATAAGCTGGGTCGGTCTGTTGGCTGCCCAGTGTCGATGGTAGTGCTTCGGAAGCACTTTTGGAGGTCATGAACCAGGGTTGTCAGAGTGGGAGTGCCGCCGAGTCGCGGACGCCGCACGGACGCTGTACGTGTCCTTCGGATTACATATCATCCGAGTCATTGATTGATCACATCGCAAACAGTTGTCTGTAACGCACACCATGTACGTTCTTCCACATAAAGTCATGAAGAATCTCTATCATGCAGCGGCGTCGTGCATTGAGCAACAGACACCAATACATGGGTTTGTGTCCGTCGCTGGAATTCCGGAACATAGTGTGCATTATGTGACTGAGTGCTGAAGACTGGATGCGAAACACCAGGTGGCAGTGTTTGACAGAATCACCGTCGTAGCTCTCCTGGTAGAGATCAACTGTAGCGTTGATTTAAGGCCGTTAGACTTGATATATCACCGCACAATATCTCGTCTGTGTCTGCAGGTTCTCATTCGAATCCCTACCCAGGATGTCCCCCGGTCTTTATCCCACCCTTTGGGTCTGGCTATGCATCCTTCTCCACGCCACTCTTGTCCTCACGCATCTTGTGTTACTGGCGTTGGGGTCTAGCGAAACAGTGCATAAAGTCATTATACCACTCGCACGTGCTGACGAGCTTTCGTCCTATGTCTCTCTCGGGTCGCAGCTCATCATCGTCGTGCGTATGCTTATCACTCGTCCCTGAAGACCATGTCTAACATCGGCCAGCCATATACAGCCGTCTTGCTGTTCATAACGCAGTCGTTGGCACTCCGGTACCTCCTCTCTCGGAAGCCCACCCTCACAGCAGCCCACGATATCTGGAGTGCATGGACCGGATTCGGTGCCGCGTGCACTTCGCTTTGCCGCCAGTCCTTGGTGTCTTCCGTGTGACCGTATATCTCGGCTGCATCGCGATCCTGCACATCATGACGCCGGCCCTGTTATCCGTGCAGACATTTGTCCAGAGTGGAGCGATGGTGGTGCCTACGACCGTCGGAATGCCCACGATCCACAATGCATCCCTGTGCGTCCCCCATTCCAGATGTGCATCCGCAGCACACTCAATGATTTGTTCCTGCAGCTTCCCGGCCTTTTCGAATAGCAACCTCCTCAATCCATGGACGACCGCCGACGAGATGCTCACGTCGATCGCGTTGTTTGGGTACAACAAGACCGTCGGGCTCCGCAACAGCACGGTCTACGATATCGCGAGTCCGAACACGGGCGTGGGGGGGATCATGGTGGGCGCGCAGACAGCCAACATCTCGTGCGGATACTTCCCTGGGGTATCCGTGGCCGCCAGCCTGAATTCCATTGACTACTATGTAAATGCGGCGTATGACGGTTACAACTTTAGCTGGGCGCTGGACGCGAGCTCTCTAGATGGTGAGAGTATCGAGGCATTCCGAAGACGGTATTCAGGGAGACTTATCGTGAACCATTTGCTACAGGTCTGGTGCAAGATTCAGGTGTGATGCTAGCTTTTACGCGCTATGATACAGTTGCAGGTGCCAGCATACCCTTGGTATGTTGCTGCCTCTTTCTCATTGGATATGCCTCGTAACAACCGAGAGAATAGGGCCGGAATGCTCTCATCGTAACGCCGCTCAACCTCACCGATGACGAAGGAAATACAGGGCCAACGCGCTTCGATTTCGATATTGCGTTCAGTAAGCCGAACGCGAGCCTCAGCCTCCTGGGTTGCACGCTGTCTTGGGAGAAGCAGTACTGCTTCATAGACCAACAGACGCGCCTCCTGCAGGAGCTCCCAGCGAGCCCCGTCCAGTCAAGATCGTGGACGGTGTGGACACCGCAAGTACAGGAGAGCGGGGCCAGCTCAGGCGGTGGTTATGTGAATGTAGACAATCGAGTCGATTCTGTACGTTGTCTCATGAATTCCATGATGGATGTAGCCTCCAAGAACTATGCTGACTGTACCTGTCCTGCAGTGGGCGGATATGCTCTCCAGCGCGCCTCTTGCCTCGGATGTGAATTATAACAACGTCTTCGCAACGGAACGGTGAGTGAAGCACTCTGCGACTGTTCCTCGTGCATCTGAGCGACCACATGCCACGCGTTCTATCCTGTGCAGGTTCGTATCATACGCGCTAGGCGAAGTTAACGCAACAACAATAAGTTTAGCACAGTTTGAAAGGGCATTAGGTACAGCATTCCTTACCGCTCATCATTGTGCCTATGCGCGTTGATCATGTACTGGTTACTAACGCAGGCGTGTGTGACACAGGTGACATGACAGCGGCGGCGTACTGGTCAGGTGCGGTCTTCAAACTATGCAGCAGACATCTGAAGGTCTGATCTAGAATGCGGGCCACAGTCGGACGCGTTGTGGATAGCGCTACACAAGGCGCTTTCATTTCGGTCAACTCCAGCACGAGCTCGGTCGGCCAGAACATGTCGAGGCTGAACGTACGTGCCCAGCCTTTTTTCCATGATGCTGGTCGCTGACAGGCACGTACTAGATCAACATAGCACAGGTATTGTCAATTTCACCAAGTTGCGCTTATGCACCGTCTGATAGCGCTGATATAGGTCGTAGTCGGCCTTTGTGCATCCACAGTTCTCTGCCTGCTCGCAACGGAGCTCACGTTGCGATCAAGGAAGGCGCCTATGGACTCAGTGGTGCAGGACCTCGGTGTGCTCCCGTTCCTGTGGCTCACGGTGCACAACCCCGTCCTTCGAGATCGCATCGCCGCAGCGGCGGAGCCCACGACTAACCAATTGCGTCAAGCAGGGATGGTGGTGCTCGACCCCGCAGCGGTAGACAGGATGTTGCCTCTCAGCGAGCGACACTCGGCAATTGTCTATGATCTTACCCACTTGACCCCAATTACAGGTGCGCTCAGCACCTTGGAGAGTATCGGAGACAGCCTTCACGATGAAGACTCAAAGTATTCCGAGTGACTTTATTTATGTTCCGTTACAAGAGCCCCAAGACACAACATTATTATGACATTGCAGTGGTGTATCAGATTACCTCCAGTCTTCTTGATGAGGTTCATCTCCTGCGTGAACAGCCAAGAATGTGTGACAACCTGGGGTGCCCTCAAGTATTGTCATCCTTGATGTAGACTCATGCAACCGCTCCTTGACCCTGAACCACCACCATCTCCTGTTAGCGCTCATGCCTCCATCCTCTACTCCTCAATCTACTCAGGGCACCTCTGCTGCTAGGGGTCGCAACTCTCCTGTAGTCGCTGCCGCAGGTGGAGAATACACTAACAAACCGCCGTCCCGGGCGATCTCGCGAGAGTCGTCGCTGGGACTGTACAATTTTGATGCCCCGCTATCGGGCACCCAAGGGCCTGAGCCTCCCACTGGGAGTGCTGCAGTGCCTGCCTCTTCAGCCGGCTACCCTCCTTCGGGGGGGCACGCTGAGCCTACCAATGAGTCCACCATGGACACAGTGCTCGACTATCGTCTTGCCAGTGTGCCAGAGGGGATGCAACTCGTGCCAGACAGTGCACTGCCCACCCAGGTGAGTGCTGCGCCAATGGCCTCATGTTTGCCTGCGGGCGGCGCTAATCCACTGCCGTTCCCACAGCATGCTCCTCAGAACCCCCCGGCGCCCTTGTACCGCCCAGAGGACTTTTTCGAGGCCAAGCCCCAGGTTTTCCGGGCACCCTCGCTTATGCTATGGAGCACGATGACTGGCAGGAGAGTGACGTGGTTACGGTCGCCGCTCAATCCCTTGCTGGCATCCATGCCTTCCTGCAGCATGGCAAAGATGCCATCCAGTGGGTAGTCACTCGAGACCTTGATGGTCGTGGCGAGGACGCTGACGCCCCCATGCTATGGGATCACCCCTGGTGCACATTTGGCAACGCCCTGACGGATCTCGTCTCGGACGCTGTCGAACTCTTTGGCTACTCGCAAGTGGTGGTTATGACCCCCCTGCAGGCAGACATGTGGCAGCAGATCCTTCTGCTGACTAAGGAGCATGATGAGGCCCTGGCTCTTGCCCGACACCATGCGTTCAATGAGAACGCATACTTGCAGGCACACGAGCTCATCAAGCAGGTGTGCAACAAACTCACGACCCGCGTCGACGCTATGGAGCGCGCGGTCACCCAAAACATGAGTGCGATGGTGGCAGTCTCCAGCCACCTCGACGCCTCGCTCACCTCCTCGGTGGCCCCTTCCTTCATGAAGGCAATGGCATTGTCAGTGGAAAAACAAAAGAAGCAGGTACAAATTGAGGATCCGGCACCGGCTGACCCCAAGGGTAAGAAGTGTGCCATCGACACTGCGTCCAACGGCCACCGCACCCCCTCCAGCGCCCCGTCAGCCGGGAAGAAGGCCCATGTGTCTTCCCCTGGCTCGACGGCCACCTCCAGCCTTGCCTTCGCTGCTCCCCAGAGTGTCGAGGACTGGGCCAAACTGCAACATGCCTCAACCATCGGGTCGATGGCCCCGCACATTGCCCTGACCGACGCACTTGTGATCATGAAGGGACTCGAGCAATTCGGCGTGGTCGAGGTTGGTCCTCCCCGCCCCACTGCCACCACCCCAGGACTGGCTGCCACTAAGGCGACTGACCCCAGGGCATGCCCCGGCACCGCCAAGGCTACTACCGTGCCCACTCCCATGCAGGCCCCCATCGCAAACCTCTTGAACCCGTTTGGTGCAGGATTCGGGACAGTTCTGCAACTGGCCAAAGCCGCTTCTGCCCCCTTTACAGTGGTGCAGTCAAAGCGGCCCACGCCAAAACATGTGTATCAGGGTCTGGCCGCGAATCTCACACTGACCCTGATGCTCAGGTTTGAGCGAGGCATGGATGAACTGATCATGTCTGACTTCGTCTCAAAAGCCACCATGGATGGACTGTGCCTCGCATCCTCTGCCAATCATGTGGTCGAAGTTGGCCACAACAACACGCACTTGGACTACCGCACCCGGTTATTTGCACACCCCACCAACACCGAGATCGAGAAGATCGTGGAGTCACTCAAGGCAGACCTGCCGGGGAAGATGGCTGATGCTTCCATTGAGTGGGTCCTAGAATGCGCCCAGCACATCACGATGATGCACATCAAAGGGGTGCCCCTCTACCGCACTCCCGCCATCGGTGCTCGCCAAGGCGCAGAGTACTCGAAGGTGGACTACTGGCAGGAGCTGTTGCGTTCTGCCAAGTCCAACAAGGTGACCCTTGGGTTCGTTGAAGCGGCTGTGCCCTTCAGCAACACCCCCGGCGCTTCAATCTCAGGCCGTGGTGGCTCTGGGATCATCCAGTGCTACGTACATGATTCACGCAGTGGCAGCAACGCCTTCCATCTCGCCTGCCAGCCAGTCGAGATGTGGGGGCGGAAATACTCACTCCAGATAGTCGGCTACCAGGACAAGGCCAGGCCCTGTGCACACTGTTGGCACTGGGGGCACGTTGCGGTGAGGTGCATGCAGTGGTCGGACTTCTGTCCCCACTGCGGTGAGCCTCACCTGCTCGATCACCATGAGGAGCTATCATCCTGCTGTGTACGCAGGCAGCTAGACCTCAAGGTGCCCACCACGTGGTGCCCTGACGCCCACGACACGTGTCCCAACTGCGGTGGAAACCACAGGGCAGATGACCGCGAGAAGTGCCCATACTGGAAATGGTGCAGCGACAAAGACTTCTCCAAATGGCTCACGGCGCACCCTCCGAAGGTGTCATGCCAGGCGGCTCCTCAGCAGAGGGCCAAAGAGCGCGCCCACTTCACCAAAGAAGTGAAGGCAAAAGCGGCCAGACCTTCTGAGGAAGGTGAGGCATCTGACACCTCCCGAGCGCCCAAAAGGAGTGCCAGCATGGTGTCCTACGGCGATGAAGAAGGCGAGTTCTGAGCAGCAACAAGCACGAATTGGCAACACCGGTCCCACATTCTGCCAGTGAAGTGCCTTTGGAAGTCTTATGATGGTGAGATAGTTGCCTTAATGAGTAGCAACCTCTCTGACACCCACCATCCCCCCACAGAACGCGAGTCATTTGCGGGGAGGCCAGCCAGTGGTCCACTGTACCCAGAGGGTTTCAGCGGCCACTATCACAAGCGGTACTTCAACAGTGCCGCCAATGAGTATGTATATTTTGCTATACGGGACTCGACTCGGTGGGGAACACATGTGCCTCCTTATGACCAACCATACGACAATGTATATATTAAACATGACTCGAATGGAATCGTACATTGGACGCTCGAGGACAAACTGCCCTTGGGCAAGCCTGTGAGCTACTCCCCGCCGCCTGCTGTATCCCAGCTGGTGTGGGAGATACAGTGTGTCAGCGCTAATGTGCAACATTCTTTGGAGAACACGCACATGCTGCTGGAGAAATACCAGGATGCCAATGTCGTCTGCATGCAGGAAATCTTCTGGGGACGGATCAAAATGGTCACGTCTTCTAAATCCAAACATGGAGACTCCTATGAGGAGACCGTGGGACACCATAATTTCCAATGCCTCGGGGCATCGGCAACGTTGTGGGTCACAGTCTATATCCATAAGCGATGGGACCCGGCCAGTCTGCAGTTGCTCACGTCAGTGGCCACCCACCACGACGTCCTGCTGGCCTCGTTTAACACACCACAGGGCCGCTTTGCACTCCTCAATGTGTACAATGACAGTGATTCCCATGAGGCGGTTAGATACCTCAAGGGCATCACCCACAACCTGCCTGAACTCACATTCATTGCAGGCGACTTCAACCTGCACCATGCTCGATGGGACAGGGAAACGGCAAAATGGGGGCATCAGCCACCACATATCACTGAAGTAAATCGACTTCGCGATCTGATGGCAACATTGGACCTCGACCTCGTTAATGCTACCAACAGGCCGGCAACTTGGTTGCCGAACAATGCCAGAGCAATCCCACGCATGCTAGACTTACTGTGGACCCCATGGCATCAGGAACCCAGCAAGTTTGCGGTCAAACCAGGCCACCAGCACAAGAGTGATCATGTGCCATTGGTCTGGACCATGGAAATTATGGACCGGGCATCTGACCCCGAGCCACACATCCCCCGAGTAGGACCCCTCTCTACCAAATTCTATCAAGATTTGGCAAGGGTGATGGCCCAACTCCCCCGCACCTTCCGCTCCCCAGCTGACGTTGAGGAGTGATGTGACCAACTAGACGCTGTCATTTTTGCCATCTGGAAAGCGACAGCGGCTGTCCCAAAGCCCACCAAATGATCCAAATCGTGGTGGAACTTAGATTGTTCCGACGCGGCTTCTAGCCTGCACAACATCCACTCCGAACTGCAACCGAAGCGGAAGCAGTTCTGAAACCTAGTTAGGCGTCTACCTGATGGGTCCCACCTCCCGAAGACACCGGCCATCAGCATCCTACGAGCGGAAATGTCTGATCTTCACTTGTACGAGAAACAGGCCCATGGTGCACTTAAATGTGCCACCCAGGCTGCTAAATGTGCCTTCTTTGACTCCATCCTCGAGAAGTCGCACCACGCCCTGATCTCGGACTTCATCCAGTGGACCAGGCCACGCCGCACCCAAGCCAGCCATCAATTGAAGATGACGGATGGGTCTCCCGTGGAGAGCAGGATGGACCTTCAGTCTGCCTTCCACAACCAATTCTTGCCGGCCACCACTTGGCCAGTTGATATGATGTTCACTGAGGAGATGCCCCAACTCCCCGAGCGTTCATTCCCCAAATTCAGCGCTGAAGAAGTGCATGAGAACCTGCAGTCCACTTCCAACATGTTGGCCCCCGGGCCTGATCATGTGAACTGGGAATGGGCGAAACGCATGGCCTACTGGGTTGAAGAAGTGCGTGACCAGAACAGCAACGTGACGGACATGATCTTCTGGGGTAAACAGGTGATGGAGTTCCTCCGCTGCCTGTACAATGCCATTATGCGCTTTGGGATATACCCAAGCGCCTTCAAACGCTCGACGACAGTAGTTCTACCGAAGCCAGGCAAGACCGATTACACAGTTGCCAAGTCGTACAGGCCCATCTGCCTACTCAACGTCTTTGGCAAACTGTGGGAAAAGATGGTGGCCAAGCGGCTGCAGTTTGATGCCCAGAAGTGGGGCATCCTCCACCTGTGCCAGTTCGGCGATGCTATGCAACACAGCACCACCGATGCGGGCATCCAACTGTCCCACTATGTCTATGCAGTGTGGGACAACAACCTCATGGCATTGGCCCTATTGGTTGACATTGCCTCATTTTACCCATCAGTCAACTATGACATGATGGAAGCCATCATGAAGAAGCAGGGGTTCCACTGGAGCCTCTGTGACCTCATGAAGTCCTATTTGCGAGGGCGCATGACGTGTTACCTCTTCAATGGGACCCTGACTGACTTCACGGAGCTCTCCATTGGCCTTGGCCAGGGGTCCTCCCTGTCCCAAATGCTGTCCGGGCTCTATCTGTCCCCGGTCTGCCATCACCGATACCCGGTCACCCAGGGAATCACTACACGTCACCTTGCCTCACAATTTTACATTGACGATGGCATGTTGATGGCTGCCTGTCCTAAAGAGCAGGGACAATCTGAGGAGTCTCAGCTGGACCGCAATGTGGCGGTGCTAGCGGACAAATTCAAAGCGCTCAATGCTGACTTGGCACGCATTGGGCTCGTCACAGAAGTGGCGAAGACAGACTTCATCCACTTCTGGAACAAATGCTGACCATGGGCCCCTAACCGGCCCCATGGCCCGCACATCTGGCTGGACAACGGGGCTCAATACCTCAAGATCCCGGCCAGCATCAATGTGTGATACTTGGGATTCTTCTTGGATCCCAAGCTATCGTGGAAAAGTCATGTGCATTTCTATGCTGCGAAAGCGGCTAGTTCCATGGTGGCAATGAGAGCGCTCGGCAACTCCGTGCACGGGTTCACACCCGCCCAGAAGCAACAATTGTATGTTGCCCACATCATACCGCTCATGTGCTATGGAGCCCAGCTCTGGTGGCGACCTGGGTGGAAATGCGTCAAGTGGATCGCGGGCGAGCTCCAATGTGCCCAATCACGAGCCGCTCGATGTATCACCGGTGCCTTTAAAACCACCCCCATCAGGGCGATGGAGATGCTGGCCGGCCTAGTACTAGTCTGCATCAACATTGACCGCTATATGGAACAAGTGGCCCTGTGGGCCCATCTTGTATCCGAACGACACCCACTGCAGGCCATCCTCCCCGAGAGGTGGGCCACCAGTGAGTACAATGTGACCTTCCCCCTGCGCAACTGGCATGGGCAGAAGAAGATAGCTGAGATGCCAGTGGGCTACATTGACGCCTTAGGCAGCGCCAGCAATGAGGACTTCAACGTCCTCAACGCGGCAGCCCAGCCCAGCGACCGACTGTGCGACCAACGCAGCCAGTCCCAGGCCCCTCATCAGATTGAGTCCTGGTACTTCCAAACTGGGAAGTATGATGACAAAGATCCTACCAACACCCACCCACCCAAACACTCTTTGGAGTTCCGGGAGTGGTACTGCTCCGAGTGGCAACCTAAAGCCGATGAGCTGATGGGTGACCCCAACACTGTCATCTTGTGGACCGATGGGTCTGCCAAGATGGAAAACTGACAGCTCAATACCATGTGTACTGGCGCCACCTGGGTAGTCTCCCGTAACAGGGACACAATCAAATCTGGCAAATTTGGGGTGGGCAAAGTGCTTAACTCAGATGCTGAAATGATGGCCCTGGTGTCTGGACTGCACCATGCAGTCCTGGCCACTGAACCGTCAGACCACACACTTGTCATCTTGGCCGACAACACAGGTGCCATGATGAAAGCGCTCAAGCCAACCATCGGGCCAGGACAGCTTGCGTCCCTGCTTGCGGGAAGGCACCTGACTGACTTCCTCCGGGATTGACTGGACCAGAAAGTCGTCTTCATGTGGGTTCCCTCCCACATGGGCGTCGAGTTCAATGACAAAGTCGACGAACTCGCTAAGGAGGCCATGGAACATGTGCCCCAACCTGACTTCGTGTCGTACTCCTATGCCCACGCTAAGGGCCTGGAGCGCATGAACGCCGCTTGGAACGCCCGGTGCAATGAAGGCACCGAGAGCGGACCCAACCCTTACATCGGCAGGCAGTTCTGGTGGCACAAGCAACTGAAACCGAACCATGTCCGTGCGAATAACCAGCTGTTCAAAGCCTTTGGCATTGACAGCTGGAACGATAAGTCCAAGGCCGCCCATTGGGTGTGTGTCTTGACTAATCACTTCCCCTGTGGGGAGTTCCGAGAGCAGTTCCACCTGCCTGGACCACAAGACTGCCCATGCGACGATCTGGTGCCCTTCTCAGATACACGCAAGCACATGCTGTTCGAGTGCCCCTACTGGATTAGGGTTAAGCACGCTGAACCCCGTGTACACATGGGGCCACCCAACGAAACCGATGAGTGGCACTCATGGTACAGCCGGATGCAGGGAGGCTGGACGCCCCTCGACATGCTCGAGTTCATCCACATGAACCCCATGGCGGGAACATTTGAATGGGCTGACCTGGTGATGCAAGTGATTGCAGACCATAATGCGGGCAATGAGCATTCTCATGCTCACACCCGACTGCACGCCCACACTGCTTGGAAGAAACAGCGGCGGCGAGCACTAGAGGACTGCACAAAAGCACGCGTCCTGACCATCAAACCGAAGCATGATTTCACAGGGTGGCACATGCTGATGTTTAGTGCGCAGCCCCATCCCCAGACAGATGCGGTTGGCGAGATCCTTGAGAGCAGGGCCCCCACCAGAGCGTGGATCCAGTCCCTACATGACAACAGTGGCATAGAGAAGTTCGCTGCCGAACTCTACGAAACATGGCACAGCGAGGATCGCGAGGCTGGCAACCTCCATCCTGATAACGAGTCGTCTCATGAAGGCGACTCGGACGGCAGCGACCACGGTGATTCGGATCCGGAGGACATTGTAGACCCAGATCCAACACCTCAGGCGCCGAGTTACCCACCCGATCCGGGCGGGCCGGCTCCCTTCCCGACTCCTTACCAGTCGTCCCAGCTGCCACCCGTGTTTGTGCGCCGATTGGACGGCCCACCGCCGCCCGGTTTCTTCCCTGGAATACGGGGCTCTTAAGACTATCGGTCACACCTCGTCCGCGTTCCATACTCTACATGTACCTATGTCGTACGGAGTCTAAACCAGCAGATTTAAAATTTAAAATAAATAAAAAAGATGTAGACTCATGACAGTACGTGTACTCTCGAAAACGTGCAGTTAGATAGCTCACGTGTCCATGGTCATCCAATAGCCGCTGGTTCATGAATACACTGGTCTCGTACCCATCCGATGGGAGGAGTCAGGATGGTTGAGAAGAAAGTGAAGGATAGCAGGTATGATAGTGATCGAGGGACAGCGGGTAGTGATCAAGGGACAGTGGGTAGTGGTCAAGTGATGGCGGGTGGGGATCAAGTGATGGCAAGTGGGGATTGAGGGATGATGAGCAACGATCGAGGGACAGCGAGTGGAGATTGAGGGACAACAAGTAGACATCAACTCAGGGTGATCAAGGGACGGTGAGACCTACGGAGACACCACCACAGTATTATAGAACAATTCATGGTTACATCAGGTCACAGGATTTAGTTATTCTCGTCTCATTTCACCCAGCACCTCCCTATTGGGTACCCATTGACGTCGCCTCTGCTTTCTAGCATCTATCCAGAGGCGAGCTTTGAGCAATGCTAGTGTAGACTTATGATGGTGCGTGTACTCTCGAAAACTTGCAGTAGCTAGATAGTTCACTCATCCACAGTCGTCCCATAGCCGCCAGTTCATCAAGAGTTGTACTCGCTGGCTGCATATGCCGTGAACAACAACATACATTGGCACTGTAATAATACACGTGGTGTGAAAACCTTTTATCGATCCTCCTCGGAGACGGTCACGCAGGATATGTAATCCCCTGAACCTCCAACTCGTGGCCGCGCTGTTAACCGAAGCTGTTGTCCCGCCGAACGCAGACTGTGCGTGGGCAGTTCCTTGATGGTGCCCAGGACTCGGTGCAGTGCGCCGTCATGGACCGTCATCCACATGAACTGGAGCACACCGGCTTCTTTGAGCAGATGCAGCAGACGTCGCATACTGAGCGGACGACGCAGCAAGGTGAGAATAAGCACAAGCATGATGGCAGATGCCGTGAGTCCTACGACAAGCTGAGGAAGGGATCAGTTATGGTCAAGTGCGTACGACAAGGGGTCGCTTGCCTCCAACTCGTTGATCTGCACACCGTGATGACAGTAGATGATAGTCTTGAACACGGAAGGTAGAACGGGAGACGAACGTTGAGCCTAGACATGGTCGCCGTCGCTGCGCCTTCATAAGTGAGCACAGACACATAGTCCGCTTGTGTCGCGTTGTCGACAACATGTCCCACTACCACCAGGATATGTAAATGGCACCAGGAAACGAGAACTTGTACATACCTGCCCAATACGCCGCAGCTGTAATACTACCTGCAGCGGCCACGGTCTCTAGTGAGTAACCGTTAGGGACTGTGGCGCAAGAGTTATCTTACGAAGAGCTGCCTCGAATTGAGCTATAGTGATCGTGCCATTGATTGGTACACCGCCCAAGGTAGTGAGAAGAGCTCTGTCTCAAGCGAGCATGTGAATTGAAAGCCTCATTCGCAAAGAGAGGCCTACTGTTCCGTTGTGGATAGGAAGAAGGCACCTCCTTCGACAATTAACGCAGATCCGATCCCACCGCCGTCTAGCATATCCGCCCACTGCAGTAAAGTAGTGAGCAGAGTCCAACATTACGATAAACGAGTGACCGTACTGAATCTATCTGATTATCTAGGTTCAGATATGTTGCCGCTCGCGGTTGGATTGTTGGCTCCCATAAATTCCAACTACTTGAGAGAGCTGGTTGCGTGCCGTTCAACGATGTCAACAGCCTTGTCGCAACGTCAACAGATGCGCTGCGGTTGACCCATGATAAGCTGCAGCCTATAACCTGCACCGAGAAGTCTCCATCGCCTGCGATTATAAGTAGTCAGTTGCTGTAATCGCTGTTTGTACGATGTGTACCAACTGTTTAGGATCGGAGCAAGGTCACCATATTGGTCCGTGACATTGAAGCTCGTCACAAACAACGCATCCCGACCCTACGAACTATCTATCGTTCGAGAGTTACGAATTCAGCAGTTCTACGACTTACCAGAGGAACGGCGCCGTTTAGATCAATCTCATAACGGGTGATGAGTTGAAAGATTCCTAGGATTGAGGCGAATATTAGCAACAATGAGCTTGGGGCGCAACTTATCGTATCTTACCTTGCTGCTCCTGGGATATGTTGAAAGTGATGTTGTAATCATCATATACCAGATTAACATCATAATACGGATATGATTCTGTGTCTTGAATTGTTGCATGAGATGGATGTCCGCAGGTCACATTAGCCGTGTATGCACTGATGGGCATGTCCCTGGCTCCTGTGATCGGACTGGCAATGTCGTAAATAGTATCGTTCGCCAGACCGATTGTCGAGTCACTATTGGCGAATTGCAGGTAGCTCAGGAGGGAGTCCGCAGGTGTCCAGGGGTTTGATTCTCCAGAGCCTTGGTAAATTTCCCACCTACGGTGTTCAGTTAGCTGAAAATCATCAACAGACGACAAGAAATACGCAGACGTAGAGGCATTGTGGATCACTGGCATGCCGATCGTCGCAGGAACAGCCATACCTCCGGTTAAATTGAAGCTCTGCATGGCGAACAGTGACGGTGTAGTAATATGCAACGCTGATAAACAGGCCAAATATATAATAACCCGCAGAACGCCTAGTATTACAGCGGGAATGGCGATTTGTCTCCACAGCGATACGCTGGCCGCGCCCAGGCCTGTCCAGGCAGTTGTGATGTCATGGACCTCTGTGAGACTAGGACGGCGGATTAAAATTCCACGGAGAGCCACGACTTGCGCAGAAAGTAGTAGTAACGCAGTATATATCTGAGAATGTGAGCTCGAGCTGCGACGCAACACGAATCGGCTATCCGTACCTTCCCGACAACCTGGGATACGATTGTAATTACCGTGGAAAGCTTGCTTGCACGGGAAAGCGTGACAATAACCTGGTGTTCGACCTCACGAGCCCACAGGACTAGGAGAAGGATGTAGGCAGCCAGGAGGAGAGAATGAAGAGTAAGGCAAACTGCGGTATAGAAATTCGTCAGGGACATCATTGCGAGCACATTGGACACTTCAACCTACCGCTGCCGCATTTAACGAAGGTGAGGAGGCTGGGGAACGGGAGCGCGGGAAGGTTCTATCTGCTCATGCCATCTGGATCCCAGTGCTTAGCAGCACAAGAAGCCAACGACCATCAACATCCTGGACTGCACGACAGATGGGCAACATACCCTCCAATCATAGAGGCGTAGTAACCTGCCGTGGGCGGACCAGAACCTGAAGACGCAACCGCGGCCAGTGAAGGCAATTGAGGACATGTCACGTAGCACGTTAATAACTCGTGAGAAGACCTCACGGATTGCAATGCAGCGATACGCCCCAGTGCCGATTTATCGCAAGACTCTGCGGGGATTCAGCAAAAGGAATAAACTAAGAAGCACACCTGTGTGTATGACTGTAGCGACGATTCTTCTGGTTGTCATGGCAGGTTACAATAGGCCCGCCAGAAGTGTACCACAATGGCGATGCCGAATGGTGCTAGCATCGGAGGGTGACACCCTCCGGAATCCGCGTGGAACACCGTCGCTACTACAGTACACGCTGCTGAGTACGCCTAGTCTCCCTTAGGCAGACGTAAGATACTGTACAGCCTTTTTGACTCTGTCGTTAATTAACACTAACCGCAGGACGGCCGTTTGAACCACCGAGCTGACGTCTGAAGAAAACCCAACTCGTTGGGTAATCTGACGCAGATCCCGTGAAGGACGCATTGGCGGTCACAACAGCAAAGGAGTGAGACAAGCAAAAGTCGCGACGCGTTTTGCGGATAAAATGCATACGTAATTCAAAAGCCGTGCCTCATAATTTGACAGAATCCATAGTACGCCAATTGAATACGCCTAATAGCTATACTTATGCACACAAGTACTAGTGTGGTCTATCGCACACAGCTGAGTGCCAGATGCATGTACTCCATACGTACTCTCCCACGTAAGGACCCTCATCACATCGATATCTCCATGCGAAGCTTGTCTTGGCTTGGACGCATGGTACAGTGTCTTGCGCTGAGCAACGGGCACCGGTTGCCGCGTGGCTTCGTCACGGTACGTCGCTGGCATCAAGAACTTCTTTGTGACAGAATACGGGGCGACGAGTATGAGGTGTTTGACGGAGTTGCCCTCGAAGCTCTGCTCGAGCGTTACAGTAACCTCTAGGTAATAAATTGAACTCAACATATACCACTGCAGAGTGTCCCATCCGTAACTACATGCTCTTGAATCCCTCGCCAGAATGTCCCCGCGGCCGGGTCTCTCGCCCGCCCTTTGGGTCTGGTCATGTATCCTTCTCCATGCCATTCTTGTCCTCGCGCATCTAGTCCTACTGGTGTTGGGTTCTAGTGAAACAGTACATAACGTCATTGTACCGCTCGCACGCACAAACGAGCTCTCTTCCTACATCTCTCTCGGGTCACAGCTCATCATCATCGTGCGTGTCTCCCACTCGTCTCTGGCGAACATGTCTGACATCACACTCTTGTCTGGCAGCCATACACAGCCGTCTTGCTGTTCATAACACAGTCTTTGGCACTCCGGTACCTCCTCTCTCGGAAGCACACGCTCACAGCAGCCCACGACATCTGGAGTGCATGGAGTGGATTCGGTGCCGCATGCATTTCGCTTTACCGCCAGACTGCTGTGGCCGCGTCTGTCCTTGGTGTCTTCCGTGTGACCGTATATCTCGGCTGCATCGCGATCCTGCACATCATGACGCCGGCCTTGTTATCCATACAGACATTTGTCCAGGACGGGGCGATGGTGGTGCCTACGACCGTCGGAATGCCCACGATCCACAATGCATCTCTGTGCGTCCCCCTATTCCGCATGTGCATGTACAGTACACTGAATGGCCTGTCCCCACAGCTTTCCGGCCTTTCCGATCGCCAACGCTACTCTCAATCCGTGGACGACCGCCGGCGAGATGCTCACCTCAATCCCAATGCTTGGGTACAACACGACCGTCGGTCTCCTTAACAGCACAGTCTACGACATCGCGAGCCCGAACACAGGTGTGGGGAGCATCCCGGTGGGCATGCAGACGGCAAACGTCTCGTGCGGATATGTCCCTGGAGTATCCGTGAGCGTGGTCGACATGTATGAAGTCCAGATCAAAGCGGTGTATGGCATCTACAACTTCAGCTGGACGCTGTATACGAGCTTGTCGGGAGGTGAGATGATCGGCCACTAACTGAGACGTGCTGGAGACCGATCGCCAGGGAGACTTATCCGGGATTGTTTGCTTCAGGTGTGATGGTATCTTCAACGCGCTATGATGCGGCTACGAACACGAGCATTCTCTTGGTATGTTGGCCTCCTTCTGATCGGGTACGCCTCATAACCGTTAACGAATGGGAGAGTAGGGTCGGCATGCTTTCATCGTAACGTCGCTCAACCTCACCGACGACTCGGGAAATATAGGGCCAACGCAGTTGGATGGAAAGTCTGAGAATACTGGCTACGTCTTCTCATCCGATGTTCATCCTGACATCATTCTACACAGGCATCGCGAACTCGAGCATCAACACGAACCTCAACCTGCTGGGTTGCACGCTATCTTGGGAGAAGCAGTATGGCCTCGTAGACCAGCAGACGCGCCTCCTGCTAGAGCTTCCCCCCAGCCCCGTCCAGCCAAGGGAGTGGACGGTGTGGACACCGCAGATACAAGAGGGCGGGTTCGGTGGTTACGTGAATGTGGACAATCAGGTCGATTCTGTACGTCGTCTCGTCATGAATGCCACGACGGATGTGGTTTCCAGGACCCCGCTAACTGTACGTGTGTCCCACAGTGGGCGGACATGCTCGACAGTGCGCCAAATGCCCCGGACACGAGCCCTACTAACATATTGGCGACGGATCGGTGAGTGAGGCATTCTGTGACTGTCCTCTGTGCGTCTGAACGATAGATGTCACCTTTTCTACCCTGAACAGATTCGTAGGATTAGCGCTAGGCGATGTTAACGAAGTGACCAGTTTGGTGCAGTTTGAAAGAGCCCTGGGTACCGCATTTTCTTTACTGCTCATTATTGCACCTATGGTTACTAACGCAACACGGGCGACATGACGGCGGCGGCGTACTGGTCAGGTGCGACATTCCAACTTGGTAGCGGCCACCTGAAGGTCTGATCTGGAATGTCGTTTACAGTCGGACGCGTTGCGGGCAGCGCTACACAAGGGTCTTTCATGTCGCTTGACTCCAGCACGAGCTCGGTCGGCCAGGACATGTCGAGACTGAACGTACGTGCCCAACCTTACTTCCATGATACTGGTCGCTGACAGACACGTACTAGATCAACATAGCACAGGTATTGTCAGTTTCACCAATGTGCGCTCACGCACCGTCCGATAGCACCTCGCACTCATTCTATATAGGTCGCGGTCGGTCTTTGCACGTCCATGATTCTGTTCCTACTTGCGACGGAAATCGCGTTGCGCTCGAGGAAGGCGCCTGTGGATTCTGTGCTGCGGGACCTCGGCGTGCTTCAGTTCCTGTGGCTCATGGTGCACGACCCAGTCCTTCGGGATCGCATCGCCGCAGTGGCGGAGCCCACGACCTACCAATTGCGCCAAGCAGGGATAGTGGAGCTCGACCCGGCAGCCGTGGATAGGATGTTGCCTCTCCGCAAGCGGCAGTCAGGAACTGTCTACGATCTTACCCACTTGATCCCACTTACTCGTGCGCTCAGCACCTCGGAAAGCATTGGAGACAGCCTTCACGATAAAGACTCAAAATATTACAAATGACTGTATTTATGTTCCATCACAAGAGCTCTAAGAAGTGACGTCCGTCCTGCAGAGTTGTCCTCAAGTTTTAAACTTGGTGATGTCGATCTGCGTGGCGTTCAGCATTGCCAACAACCCGGAATGCGTGACGACCTACCCACTTCGTAGTTTATGCTCTTCTGAGTGTTGTTGTCCTTGATGGTGTGGACCAATGATTGTAGTCCTCTCGGAAACCTGCCAGACCACAGCTCACGCGTGCAATCCTAAGTTGCCAGTTCATGACTTCGCTGGCCTTCGCGGGCGGTATACCCTATTGTCGTCGAGACGTCATGAAGTCGAACAACGTCCAGCCAGATGCAATGCCTTGTTCCTATAATGAAGTCTGTACATGAGTAGTCTACTAGAATGCGTTTATGATTTGATATATGTGCCACAGAATGATAAACAATTGCGATGATACACTACTACAACAGTAAATGATGAGCATAGATAAACCCAATGCTTGTGACGAACATAGTGGAAGGTAAGATGTCCGACGAAGCCTGACCAGAAGGCCAAGATACGATGCCAAACGTACTAACGATATCACCCCCTTCTGTCTCGCGTATCCTTCTCCTTGCGCTTCCGCCGTTTCTCTTCTTCGTGGCGCCGTTCCTCCTCCTTTGCCAGCTCGTCCTCTTTGCGAGCAATGCGTGCACTGTAAGAAGGCGTCGACATTGACACGACAGAAATCGTCAGCCGGCAAATCGTAGTCGCATTTCCGAGCAGAAAGTGCTGCTGGAACTAACCTTCTCAGTTCCTCCCTCTCTAGGTCGCTGGCGCCCGCCTCCATGTCGTCCTCATCGCTCACCACATCGGCACGGACATAACGGGAACGATCCTTGCCGAATAGCTTCCAGATCTCCGAGCTGATGTCGTTACGCGCCGATGCTGAGGCCGGTCGCTTTCTGGGAGGCATCGGAGATGGGCTGCGTGATGGTGTGATTGAGGGTGAGCGAGGCCGCTTCTTCGAGATTGCCTTGCTTGTAGATGAGGCTGCCTTGGCGGATGTGTTCGTAGGCACAGGTGCCTTGGAGGAGGACACTTGCTTCGTTGCGGATGGCCTAGGTGCAGGTGGTCGCTGAGTCGAAGAGACCTTCGGGATCGGGGCGGATGAGGATGGGCGGGGCGGTGCAAGATTCTTGGGCGCAGGTGAAGCAGACCCACTCTGAGTTCTAGGTATAGCTGCCTTTTGGCTGCTCGTTGCAGGGGTATTCGCCCGCGATGTAGAGGCAGAGTTCACCTGCGAGTCCACCTTCGAGTCCTTCGACTTCCCGAACCAGTCCTTGAATTCCTTCGCCTCCTCGCCCTGTAGCGTCTTCGCTTTGGCCTTCGCGCGGTCCTGCAGGATCTCGTCGATAGTTCGGGTATCGCGCTTGTTCACATTGAGCTTGATGAGCATAGCCGGGGCCTGCGCGAGTCGCTGGCGAACGGACATGGAACTGTTCGGATCCGCCAGCGAGGATGTCGTGCTCGTCGTCATGATGTCCATCGCGCCACCGGGAAGTCGTTTGCCTGCCTTCGCATAGCCACCCGGCGCATTTCCTCGACGACCAGAGCTCATCCCGTGGCGCATCTCCATCTCCATCCGTCTCTTGCGTTTCTCTTCCCGCGTCAAGGCGCTTGCGCCCGCCGCCTCGTCATCGGACGACTCGGTGCCCGAGCGGCCTTTGCGCACGCCCGCACGCGAGATCGGGTATCCGTTGTTGTCCATCCTGCCGGCCTTCTTCGGGCCATACAACAGCTTGTTGCGCTCCTCCTCCTCCCGCCTCTTGAGCTCGCGCTCGCGGGTCTCCTTCTCCCGCTCGAGGCGTGCCTGCCGCTCCTGCTCCCTCTTCTCGTCCTCAAACCGCTTCATCCGGAGCTTGGCCTCCATCTCCCGCTCCCTGCGCTCCCTCTCTTCTTGCTCCTTGCGCTTCTGCGAGTCCCGCCGCTGTTTCTCTGCCAAGGCAGACTGCACGGCGGCCTCGGACTGGCGTGTCTGTGTGGCGCTGAGCGCCATGAGCGCGGCGAAAGAAGACATTCTGGTATCGTGAGGGCGTCAAGAGGGGATAAACGGTCTGTCTAGAGTGCAGGTTGGGCAAGGGCAGTGAAGGTGGGTGTATGTGGTCAAGTCGCACTGCCGCTCGACCTGGACTATATACGGCAGCCGTGGAATCAGGCGCTACAGGTTAATCGCCGATATAAACAAAGAAATTATACACACCTTCGGGCGGGGATGCAGGCAGTGTGCGATAGTGTCGTGCACGGATAGAGGTTTCCTCTTACTGCGGTTGAAGCCAACCTGTGGCTTTTGGCCACAGCGCCACTGGAAGCGCAACGTTGGTTGGGCGCTAACACGAGTGCGGCTAGCTTTTCCGAGCTTTATCCCCATTTGGGAACACTGGTCACGCAGTACCAACTGCCCTCAGTCCGCTGTACCGACTTGGTATAAAATCTTTCATTCTTCTACAGAGAATCCCAGCGTAAAGCGATAGGCAACAACGTAAGCATGATGGAGTGTTTGGTGATCATGAGCTCGTCTCCTCGTTCTTCCACACTTGCGAGGGCAGCAACATCGCAAAGGCAAGCGCAATGCATGCAAGAGTGACAAGGAACACGTAAATAAACATACCACCCATGAGATGATGTGACTGGTCGATGGACAGCGAGAATATCGAATTCGCCATGGCAGGCCCGAGTGCACGCATAATGCTCACACTCATTTGGGCCAGCCCGTTTACAGAGCCCAATGATGCTTTATTGGGAGACGATGCGGTGATGAAAATAAAGACGCTGCCTGTATTGTGCACTCAACATCAACATGGTTCAGACAGTTCTAATGATGAGACTCACCGTAGCAGAAGTTCATCGGTATGGATATGAGAGATTGCAATGCGAGGAGCGCCCACAAGGTGAGGCCGTAGCCCTCCTCTCTAGCCAGGAAGTTGATCACAGGCATCAGCGCGAACACAGGAAAGGCCACCGCTAAGCCATAGACAAAGACCTTCTTCGCCCCGAAGTAATGTGTCGCCTTCGAGAAGAAGAAGATCTGCAGTACCCCGCTCGTGATGCCATAGCCCGAGAGGATTGTGCCAATGGCCTGTGGCGACAGCCCAAGGCCACCAAGCGCAATCGGAGTGGACATCCAGACCGGGAGAACCGTGCGGTAGCTGATGTCGACAACGGCCAGGAGTGCGTAGTTTCCGGCCGAAATGATCACACGGGGGATCAGCAAGGCTCGGAGGGGTAATGGCTCGGATGCCGACGTCTTGCTCCGAGGCATCGGGGCCACGGGTAGTGGGCCATCAGCCCCTGCGACGGATTGGAGGGTGTGGTTCGCTTTGCTCCTGCGGAGAGTGAATAGATGGCGGAGGGAAACGGGTGATTTTACAGTCTACGTACGCCAGAATCAGACGATTCCGAGGTAGGATAGGTGTGACGACGATCCGCGCACCTCCCTCAAGAAAACCAGTGTAATGACGAGTACAAAAGCCGAGAAGGAAGCAGGTACCGCACATGCGAGAAAATAAGGATACTTCTGCAAGAATTCATTATGCCCGAACAGTGCCGGGAATCGTTCGTGAGGTCGTGATAGTGATCCGCCAATCATAGGGCTGTCCAAGCATAACAGCATACGTCAGGACGATCGTCCGGCACGACAAGAACAACATGACACTCGCCCAAGGGTCCCACCGGTCATCCATGCTAACGGTAGATAAGCGTATGCGTCCGCTATATTTGTAGAGTCCGTGATTTCGCCCATCATGCTCTTGAGCACCCCAATGTTGCCGTTCAGGGCTCCATTGAGACTGCGGCTGTGTTGACTCGGCGTTAGGAATGAAAGTGCATGCGATCACCAGTTGGGCTTACCTGACCACCAGTGCCCAGAACGTCCGGGACAAGCCAAAGCTGTACATGGACAACGATAGGCCAAAGAGGCCCGTCACAATAACGGGCTTTCGCCCAATGCTGTCGGACAGACGGCTCCAATGCAGGACTGTCATAGCTTGAGTAGCGAAAAAGAGGGAGTGCTACATGTTTAAACGGTGATAAGAATGCGCACTAACGCCTCATTCTGGAATGACGCACCAAAAGTCCGACATAATAGCCAACCTTGGTTTCGTCACCGCCAGTGATCCCAATGTTGCGTATGAGCTGTCCAAGAACACGAGTGAGTCCAGAATGATGCAACATGAGTGAGTGTCCATATAGCTAACGTCCGGCGCAAACGGCGAGATAACCTGACTGGTCAGTGGCTCTGCCAATTGCAAGACAAGAAGAATCGACAGCTGGGCCCATGGAATGGGCGTTTTTGTTGGCTTAGCCCGGTACTCGCTGTGGAGCAAGGGGGTCTCCTCGTCGCTGCGTTCAACAACGGTCATTGTAGCGAGAGCGAGTAGGCTATGTATGATACAGGCTCGAGGACCAATGCTAGGCAAACAGCGGGTGCTCCGACGGGTGAACGGGCGAGAGAACGCGACGGAAGACGGTAGGCCATGGGCACGCCTTATATAGAGCACTCTCGGAAAACGGAAGGCTCGTTTGAGAATTGCTGATCTGGCGGGGTGAGTCAAGAGCGAGTCGACCAGTAAGCGAGCGCAATCCTTACCTAAGCGCTTGAGCATTCACTCCCTATCGATTGCGCCTCGCCAACTTGTCTTCTGCTGCAACACTCGCTTTCGTGCGAGAACATCTGAAGAAGACCAGGCATGACGAGGAGACGATGGCGGATGTCAAGGAAGCGGGGGAGGCGTAGGCGAAGTGCGCAGCGAGGTATGTATGTCATGATCAGCATTCGGTAACGCACGCCCGGGCGTGCGATAATCGGCGAACCTAACCTTCTGCCATTCTTGCAGATTTTTGCGATGTGCAATTCGCACAAAATGCACACCAGACAGGGTTCTGCAACGTCGTACACGTATTGCTCAAGCGGGTGCGCTGATATCTGCCATGGGGGTGATTGGATCACATTTTCAAGGCGGTACGTAAAATGCAGATAACAATCACCAGGCTTCAATTCAACGTCGCTGGCCTCTTTCTCCTACTCCACAACGTGACAAGCAATGCCAGTCAGTCCGTCATCCTCAATGAGTCTACAAGGTTGGGGAACACTCACAACGCACAAGTGGCCACGAGCGCTTCGTTATATATCACAATAGGTCCTTGTAGGCGCAAAGATAGGGTTGCGTTGTGGCAGCCATGACGGTGGCGCTTGCATCCGCGCGAGTGTGGGTTTTTTCTCCCCATTGTTCTCTCGATATGTCATTCTCGTCCCTCTGATTGCGCACAGCTCTGTCTCAGGCCTCGACCTCGCGTCCCTGGCCCATCACCAGAACTGTGGTCGGCGCGATTTTTGATGGGTGAGGGCAACGAATCTTTGATGTGGGACAAAGGCCCTTTGTCCCACATCAAAGATTCGTTGCCCTCACCCATCTGCCATGCGGCTCTCGTGCGTCTGGGTCGGAATCGCGAGTCTCGCTTTGGCATTTAGCGACCCTGTGAGTCCTCGCCTCCTACCCAGCAACTGGCTAAGCTACTCTAGGATTGGCCCTCGCGATGCCATGCTTCCGTGCCTACGGACCAGTCCCCAAATGAGAAATTGATTCCCTGTCTAGATCGTTTTGACTCTTGTATGCATCGTCGCATAAGGGGTAGAGGACAAACAGGCCACACGGGCCACATTGAACTAGCGCTCTGCTGTTGCAATAATATAAATAGGGTGTAAGTTCTCTAGCTATACAGCGCTCACCGCCCTTTTGCTAGTGCCACCTCTCCCTCCCATAAAGCCACCATGTCTCACAAAAGACCTCATTCGCCCTTATTCGATGAATCCGCGTCTGGCGAGACCCTCGAACCTGAACCTCACGAAAGTGAAGAAATGCCTTTGCCTCGGACTCCTACGTTGTCTCATGCGCAAGTACACTCGAGGTTGGAGCCACCGCGTTCTTCTGCTTTCTGGAGCGACGACGAACTTCTGGCGGATGTCCCACCACACCTCGATGTTTTGGCTGGCAGTCCGCAACCTGCAACTGTGGCCACGCAGCATGGTTCAGCGCCAGACCCTATCAAGCCTATACGACACATGGCAAACGCGAGGCCGCCACAGTTAATCCGATCTGTATCTTCAGCTTACACGCCAGCGCCAGCAGAGCCTGTGGTCTACAGGCAGGCATCGACGTACAACAGCAACTCGAGTCCGTTTCTCTCGCGGTTCTCTTTGACGCCACCAACTGTTTCCGCTTTGACGATACCTAGGCCAAGGCCCACGGACCCATATGCGAATCGGCGACATGAGAGACAGTCTCACTCAAGTTACATCTTTCATCCCGATCCACATGGCCAGATAATCCCGAAACATCGCTCCAGGAATTACGTGGAGGTTCCTTTGAACGCCCCAAGTGCGATAGCGCCTTCCTCATGGAAGCCGACTCCGGCGGACGAGTACATCAACACCAATCCCCGCAACGTAGCATCGCCGGCGCGATCGACTTATCGGCCCCCGCCTGATCTCTTCAAAGTACATCATCTGGGCCAACAGCAAGAGTTTCAGACATCCTTCACCGAGGCGACGCAGACAACTGCCGCTACTGTGGAGCCCGGGGACGCTCTTCTAAAGGCACATACACTGAGGTACCCGGGTGAGTCCCTGAGGACTCCAGAGCGATCGTTCCCACGGGCAAACAGCAAGCAGAACTTCACTACTGTGGTGGGTTGGGAACGCGAAGGACGACCAGCTGAGCGTGGCTTGTCCGTGGACCGTCACCGGAGAACAAGTAGCGAGCCTCCGCACGGAATGAGTGGAAGAAGCATGCACAATGGGGGACGTCACACAACACAAAGCATCCCGATCGGGCATGTGGCCATGCCCACCCCACGGCGGCGGCTGCCTGGCGAGTCGTACGCTCCTTTAATATCGTCACCATTGACTCCGGCACGGGCGCACACCGCATCGCCTGAATTGATTCATTGTGTGGGGGATGTCTATAGGAGATTGGCATTCACCAGGAGGATCAAACCGTGGGTCGATACTCACTCTATGCAGTGTTGCCTTGCTGACCGCTTTCGCACACAGACTCTGTGCCACGGGCAGGTGTGGATTGTGCTACAGATGCCGTCTAATCACGCTGGGCAACTATCGGCGATGGCTAGAACAGCACGAGCCATGTGCGCTTGACTCAACAGCGGCATCTTCGTCCTCAGCGGCATCTTCGTCCTCAGCGGCATCTTCGTCCTCAGCGGCATCTTCGTCCTCAGCGGACTGCAAGTGCAAGGACTGGCCCGTCAAGCGAGCGTGAAAGTTACCATGATTATGACCAAACCAACTCAGCGACCAACCATGCCAATAGATGAAACGGACTTTAGTTATGTAGATCGCGTATGTGTACATCACCTACGTATGCTGTATGCCTACAAACATCGACCTATGATGCATATGCATGAATATTCTCGTTGCATTCTCATGACCCCAGTGCAGATCTCACCTAAACCCGTCATAGGTCATGTCAGTCCCTCAAAATATGTTATACGCCCGGGCGAGAGGTAGACGCTTCGCAGGCTCGATGTCCATCAAGATCCCGTCTGCATATACCTCATAGCTCTCCGGGTCGACTTTCATCTTCGGTGTTGCGAAGTTCCATTTCATGTGCTTCTTCTTGACGCTGCGACAGTTCTTGACAGGCTCACAGCGCTTGTTGAGCCCGTATTGCTCTTGAATGCCGAGCTCCACCGAGATACCGGAGACAAAAGCGACTGAGTTGAGCGCAGCTGACATGGGGTGGGATCCCCACATGGGACGGCCCATGAATGGCTGGACTGTCGGGATGGAAGCATTTGCATCGCCCATCTATGACCCTTCTATTAGCGCACGGAGCATACCCGCGTCCAGCACGAACCTGGGCCCAAGCAATGACCCCCGATTTCAACACCATCTCGGGAGTCGATCCGAAGTTTTCTGGCTTCCAGAGCACGAGATCAGCGAGGTTTCCCGGGCTGATCGAGCCCACAAGGTGGCTTATTCCGTGGGTGATTGCGCTATCGTCGGTAGGGTCAACGTTGCGCAGAGCTCGACGAGGCAGAAAGAGTGCGGCCTCACGGGTTGACGGTGTACTTCGAGACGTAACGCTTGACCCGCGAGTTGTCTCGGCCCTCGATATCGCCCTCGAGTGACAGAGGACCGCGGAACTCCCGCATCTTGCTGGCGGTCCGCCAGGTGCGGCTGATGACCTCGCCAACGCGGCCCATAGCCTGCGAGTCCGAGCTGATCATGGCGATGGCGCCAATGTCGTGCAGCACATCCTCGGCTGCTACCGTCTCTGCACGAATTCTGGATTCCGCGAATGCCAGATCTTCCGGGATCGACTTGTCGAGGTGATGGCACACCATCAGCATCTGAATGGAGTGTTGAGCCCGACCATCCATTCAATGCCACGACGTTATTGTACTCACGTCAAGATGCTCATCAAGGGTGTTGTTAGTGTAAGGCCTGGTAGGATTGGTCGACGACGGAAGCACGTTGTCGTGTTCGCACACGACGATAATGTCCGGCGCGTGTCCACCACCTACGAGTAACTTAGCGACATCATGATTGTGAGGATCGAGGAAAACTGCACCAGCTCCTTCCGAGTGATATGTATGTATAGTACGGCCGCCGAACGCCTCGATGGTACCTATACATCGGAGGTGAGCTGCCTCCCGCGACGAGTGGAACTAAGAGCGGACTCTCGACGAAACCGCTTTCGTTGAGTGTATCCGTATGTATGTTGACCTGAATATATTTGAGTCAGTCGGGAACACCAAAAATTGCAAGGGCGCTGACCTGCACGTCGTATTTGTCGCCAACATTCAGCGCACTGACGATCGCTGACGGCGTCGTCCCCCAATCCTCATGCAACTTCAGGCCCGCTGCGCCAGCCTTCACGATATCCTCCAGCGCGGTTGCTCCCGAGTCATTACCCTTTCCAGTGAACGCGAAGTTCATAGGGAGCGTGTCCGTCGCAGCCAGCATGTGCCTCATGTAGAAGGGACTTGGCGTGCACGTCGTTGCGTTCGTGCCTGCGCTTGGGCCCGTCCCGCCGCCGATCATTGTTGTTACACCGGAGGCAAGTGACTCGGTTACTTGTTGGGGGCAAATGTAGTGAACGTGCGCGTCGATTGCGCCGGCGGTGACGATGAGCTTCTCGCCTGCGATGACTTCGGTCGAGGAACCCACAATGAGGTCAGGATGGACGCCAGCCATAACGTCGGGGTTGCCGGCCTTGCCTATGCCAATGATCTTTCCGCCCTTGACTCCAATGTCGGCCTGCGAATACAAAGATTTGAATTCAGTTTCTAGCAGTGGGCGGCTCAGCACCAGCACGAAACACCTTGTATATTCCTGACCAGTCAACAATGAGCGCACTTGTGATGACGAGGTCGAGGCACTCCGCTGCAGATCTGTTCGTTGCCTGTCCCATGCCTTCTCGGATACTCTTTCCTATGGTATAGGTTGGCATTGCTGTAAGCGGGTCTGTACCAGGTATTATTACCTCCTCCGAATTTGACTTCGTCTCCATAGACTGTCTAGCTCTATCGTTAACACTCAATGAAGTGGCAAGCAGTAGACGCTGACCTCATCGTGCTCAACTTCTATCCATAGCGTAGTATCGCCGAGCCTGACACGATCGCCGACAGTGGGCCCGAACATAGCAACATACGATTCCCTGCTAACAGTCGTGTCGACTGTAACTTCATGTGCTCCCGGCTGCGGCATGTGCCCGAAGCCTCTGTTGACTAATTCTGCGACGAATGCATCAGTCCGCGCATAGTTTATCACGCCAGCGGCGAGGCGATTCCCGCCAGTGATCAGCTTCCCGCCCGCAATGTCGCAGAGCGTGACATGTTTAGTGTCTCCTGGTTCGAAGCGAACCGCAGTTCCGGCTGAAATATCCAGCCGTTTGCCGTATGCCTTCGCTCTGTCAAATACAAGAGCCTTGTTCGTCTCGATGAAGTGGTAGTGTGAGCCAACCTACAGCAGGCGAGTCATGTACGTGCCAATTCCGCAAGGAGACAACGGTTCCCAGGCCCACCTGAATTGGACGATCTCCATTATTTGTGACACGAAGCCTCACGCGTTCACGTCCACGATTGATAACGATGGGCTCTCTCTTGACTATGACAGTGCCTGGGGCTTTGTCGCGCGAGTAATCAACAGGATCAACTTCGGGAAATGCGTGGGCTGGTGGCGCTGGAAGGAAGGAACCGTAAAGCGCGTTGTAAAGCTCTACATCATCGTTGCAGATGGGGTCATGGACGGTAACTAAGAACACCCTAGTAGTTTGCCGGGCGTGAGTTGGTGTATAGAGAGCCGACAATAGGACATACCCATCGGGAAACGTGCCCTCAACCTGTATTTCATGTAGTAGACTCGGAACCCCTGGGAGAACGTGCCGCCGGCCGAGCAAAGTCTTGCCATGCTGCATGAGTTCCGCCACAGAGTGCCTTCCATCGCGGATGCGTTCTTGGAGTTGTGAAGCAATCAGGGCTGTCGCCTCCACCTTGTTCAGCTGCAAGCCTCGTGCGAGACGCTTCTGAGCTAGAAAGCCTGCCTGTAGTGTTGCCGTTCATACATGAATTGTGGGATGGAAACCTTGGTGGTGGTGAGTGTACCTGATGGAGCAGAAGCTTTGCTTCCTCTCTGGGAGAGATTCGCATCACGAACGATCAATGATTTGACTTTCTGAGGTATATCTGAATGTGAAGCAGACCAGCGACAGGGTGGATTCTAGATCCAACGAGACAACCTCCTGCATGCACTCAGGCTGCTCTGCGCTGCTGGTGCGGGAGCTTGCGAGATAAGATATGTCCCGCAGTGCTAGACGTTTGGGTTTCCGCCAGACAATTGACCCAGGACTTGTGCTCCCAATAAGTATACTGGAGAGGCTTAGTAGGATGTGGTATGTATATTATACGAACCAGGACTTGTCGAAGAGCTGGCGGAGACCTGAGGCACCGTGCAAGAGGTAAGCAAAAGCGAATTGGCGGCTGAATCCGGGGTGAATCGGGCCCGGACTTGGATATCAGCTTATTTTGGAAATTCCCGACGCTCTCGATCTGGGCCAGACCGAACACGTGACTTAGAAAAGGAAAGTAACTTTGCTGTATTTTGCACGCACATCTCACCAAAACCGGCCACTTTTTCAACAGATGCCACATCCTCTAGTATACGGCCCACGGGAAATGCAAATGATAAGATATTCAGACGATCTTATCCAAGGCGCCTGACACTTACAATCAGGTGCCTTGAATAAGATAAGATCATTCCCACCCGTACGTGGTGATCGAGCTAAAGCGTGTTCGTTGTTTGTTACCTGTTTCTCTCGACCACCCTCAACCACGGAACTGCCACCATCTCTCCAACGTCTGTCGTCCTTCATCTCTGCAATTCAGTCCAGTCCATCTCATCCTGCCTCCTAGTGCCTTGCGACCATCTCTATCAACATCCCTGCGACATGGGAAGCCCACAACTATCTCGCAACTATCTATTCCCATCCCGACAACCTTGACTTGACTTCTGCTGGCCGTGGTGCTCTGCCGTCGGCCTGCCTGTGCCAGGTGGTATGCTCCGAGGACTGAATGGTCTCTCTGGTGAGTCATACTGCGGTTTTCGGCCGGCACAGAAGGCGAGGCGATGTGGTCTGGACTTAGGGATCTGTGGCCTACCGTGGAGTGCGAAACCAGTGCAGTTGGGGGATGACCGACGTGTCCATCTAACCTCCATCAAAGTGCGAGAGTTTGGCATCAATGGTCATCAAGGTCAGTGGTCGACATCAACTGATACTAAACCTGCAATCACTTGATGCCTCCCATGCGACGAGTTCCAACTTCACACCTCCTATAAGCCAGAGTTCGTCGTGCGCGACTGGTACGCCAGTAACGCTGAAGAGTGTCTACGACTCCATTGTCTTCGGCTCGGACCAACGACGGTGTGTACTCAACGTGGCAGGCCAGCGGCGTTGAGGCGTTGAGGCGCTGCGCTGAGAGCAGAGCGCCCGCAAGTCCGACGGGTGGCACTGTCCGCGCAACCCAATTATGGCGATCATTCACGTGATTTTCATTTCGCGTCGGACTCATATCCGCTCAAGGGCTTCTCCGCGCTGTCTTGTCTCCCCGTCTCATCACTTCCCCTTGCGCCTCCGTCTGCGCGGCGACGCTACATATATCCTCCTCGTCGCCAATGACCTCCTCGCCAGCTATAACTGCGCCACCCATCCACCTCGGACAGCCCGGCGGTCGCAAGCGCACGATGTCTTTCTCCGCGCCACCCCGCAAGGCAGCTCGCACGACTCTCCAACGTACAGGCTCCTATCTTTCCCTGACGGACATGCAGGCCGCAGTGACGACCTCCCTGTACGGCCGCGGCGGCACATCATCCACCTCATCTTCTTCGCCTTCTTCGTTTGCGGAGCGTGCTAGTGTCATGCCACAGACCCGTCGTTCGCGGCATCATAAAGACGAGCGAGATCGCCGGAAACCCCCACCCCGCCAGAGTAACACCGTCACTCACACACCGGCTGTCGTCTCCCCGCCGCCCACTCCCGTAGCGGTCGCCGTGCGCCATTCACATTCGTCGCCGCTCGCGCCCCAGCAGGTCGTCCACCCGACGCGCACATACTTCCCACGCTCCAAACCTCAGCCCGACCTTTACCGTGTGGCCATCACCACCCGCATGCGCATGTCCCCGGAGGGCAGAAAGATACTCTACATGGGCCCGCGACTCGCGCTGTCCATGTGCACAGCGAATCGCGAACTCGAGCGCTCCTTGCACATGGCGACGAGCGAGCTTGAGCGGATAGTCAACTCGCAGCGCGAGACGGACTGCGACGTTGTCATGACGGAGGATGTTGGACAGCCATGGGTGGTCCTTCCGCCGGAAGATTGGGAGATGGTGGATTGCGCAGCGTGAGGCCGAGGAAGATTGACGAACGGGCGTGGGATAAGTTGTCAAGCGAGACAACTCTGGGGAACCCATACTTGCGACCTCTCACTTCATGGCATTCCGTTCTTGCTTGCGTCGCGTGGATACATGTTACCTCCGTTTTAATTGAGCGGCCATTCTAGCTATCATAGGCCAGCCTACTTTAGTTCCCCATTCATGTTCGCCATTTATGGAAAAGTTGGGACTTTTGTTGTACTCCTATTGTATTCCGTGTTTCATCGGTCGTTTGTAGCTCTAAAAGGATTAAGTGCCGTTCGGCGTGTATAGTCGGTTGACCACGTATGTAGCAGGCCTTAGCAGGCACCATTCGTTAGTAAGACGTTGCTGCAGCTTGACGACGTTGTCCTCGTTGAATGGCGTTTTCGCATAAAAGGTATACTCAGTCCGTAAATCTGGGGCACCATGTGCATGCTAACATGATTCAGTGTCTGAATCGCCTCTTTGAGCTACCAGCAATGTGCACCGCCTCCGTACAGCCCCTCTGACTCGTTCCGTCCTCTCCGCAACAAGTCCAGGTGAAGTGGTCCGGGAAGTCGCGCCTGTTCGCCGGGGTATCTTCCGGACCATGCACATCCTCGTCCCAATCCACGAACTTGTTGTAATTGACTTCCAGACTACCTATGAGCCGGGGGACACCGAGTCAGTGGTGATCTGCGACAGCGGTGTGGTCAGAGCTACGCACCAGGATGACAGACGCATTCGCCGTCTACGCGTTCTTCTCCCACATCAAGGTTCTCGTCGCAGCGCCTGCACGTCTCCCAGCGAGGAATCAACACCCGTCGCGGCGGTACCGGTGCTGCAGCAGCTGCTGTTGCTGCCGGCGGAGCTTGCGCGAAGGCCGGGGGACTATCGCTCCTCTGCTTCTCGACGACCAGGTTTCTGAGCAAGGCTTCGCTTGAGACGGAATCGCCCGCGACCAGGTTAGCCACCACTTCCCGCAGCTTCTCTTCTGGGCAGGCGGCAATGGCGGTGTACAGCTGCTGCCGAGCCGTCGCACTCAGGGGAGGCCCGTCTTGGCCGCCCCTGCGCCCGTTGCGCGATGTTGAGGCTACGGGACCTCGGTAATCTTCAGGCTCGCTGTCATGAGTGAGGTCTATGATGTCCTCCGGGTCTGAACCAGGTTCAGGCATTCCTGGTCTCTAGTCCTGTACGTGAATAGCGTCAGGTTTTCTCCATCAAAGATCTTCAGGCTGTCTGAGTACCCACAGCTAGGAACCAATCGAACTTCTTGCAAGGAACCCGTCCAGCCAGTACTTACGTTGACGGAGTCCAGCGACAGATGCAATGGCTATCTATGAGCGCATGGGATCATGGGATGGTTTTGTCCGGGTTTTGTCTCAAATTGGGCACGGCAAACTGAGAATCCTTATTACGTGTATGCGCTATACCGGATCGACATATGGTCGCCGCGTATATCGTATTAGTACGTGATATTAAGCCGGTTGTAGTACTTACTCGAAAACCGAGCACATCATCGGGTGTCCAACTCGAAGGGTGAAAGTACTGTACCATTTCAACTTCAACAACAACTCAGTGGGTGTGACAGGTGGAAGATGAACAGGAAATAAATGTGGGGGGTTTTTTTTTTCTTTTTAAAGAGTCTGCTTGTTTAGACTCTGTACTACATAAGTACATGTAAAGTATGGAACGCGAATGATAGTTGGGCCTGCAAGCTACGTATGCCGGGGAAAAATAAACGTAGTTGAGGGGTCCGTTGTGTTGTTGATGATTGTCACTGAGGGCGACGCCATATGCTAATACAAAAACTCTGGTTCCGCCCCTGTTTCTCCTAGTCCCTGAGCATGACACTCCGGCGAGGCTTCAGGTAGTGAAGTTTAGAACAGTAGCGAGAGAAGAGAGAAGAGTGGTCTCGTGGTGTTCATCGTCTGCGTCCTCAGCTTCTGCTGTCTGCTGTCTCTGGCTCCCTCGTCTCTTTCTGTGCCAAACCTCCGTATATGGTCGCGAAGCGGCCTGTGTCGTGCACGAACCGGAATAGAGTCTTGAGTGTGGTTGATGAGTTCAGGGGACTGGTGACGTGTGACAAATGAACTACCCAGTTCGGGGGGGCCTGTGACGCGTGACCGAACCTATGGTCGAAATGGTACAGTACTGGTCGAAGTCTATGACAGCCGCTGCTTTGGAAATGGTGATCGCTTCAACCAAGGCTTTGGTTAGCCACTGCGACAAGGCTGCCGATCCGCCGTTGTTGGCCGGCACTGACGCGCATGCTTCGAATGGATATAATAAAGCATTGTCCAGTGAATTGCAGATATGACTCGAGCACAAGTGAGTCATTGAATACCCAGCTTTGACGGGCACACATCCTTCACGTTCGAATTCACACCTGTGCTTCAGGATGCAAGAACCTTGCGGCGTGTTGCTATGCGCCATCAGTGATCGCCATGGTACGCACAGCTCACCCCAGTATTCGACGGAAGAGACCACTTGGGGCTATCAATGACGCTCACATTGCAATCCTGCAGATCGTATGAAATCTGAGTCGATGCATTCTCGCGAACTCGATAGAACAGAGTAATGGCAACAGCCGGGCTTGTGTTATCGGCTCTGTGAATAAGACAGACGTCCCAACACGCGAGAGAGCGACGGACGCACAGCGTGTATGGTATTCGAGTTCGATGCCTAACCAAGCCTGCTCCTCTTCCGTTTTGTCCCACACAGGTTTTCTGTTGCTTCGTGTTTCCCTTCCTGGCACCCTGCATTGTCCGGTTCGTGATCGCAACACTCCCAATAGAAGTACCCGGGGTTGTCGCGGAGGTTCTCCGCGCTGAACAAGGGCCCGAGAGAGTCTTCGTCCCACGAACCGGCAACTGGCGACCTGGCCTGCAACTTGCCTATGAACATGATGAGCTGCACACGTCTGCATAGGAAATTGAAAAGATCATACTCTCGTGGTACACGCACTCGCTCTCCGAGCGCTCCTCTCCCGCGTCGAACTCCTCGCCGCAGTGGTCGCATGTCTCCCATCGCTGCACCAAGTCCTCTTCGCCGCTTTCGAAGTCACAGTCGTCATCCTCACCAACGCCTCCGTTCTCACTATCTCCGTCATCAGGCCGGCGTCGTTTCGCGAGAAGCCACCGGACGGCCACGCGCTCGGCCGCTGGTATTGTCTCCACAACTTCGGTGAGAATTTCCCGCGAGCGATCCTCCGCGCACTGGTCAATCGCGGTACGCAGCGTCCGTCGGACCTCCGCGCTGTAAACTGATTTGACGGCTCTGGCTGGACTCCGCTGCGCCTCGGGTTCGCTGTCATCGTTTGTCAGGTCTATGACACCCAAGTCGACTTTCGACATCGTGTGATGGATGGTCTGCTTGCCAGAGTCCACGACTATCGGTCAGCGTGAAACTGCAGCGGCCCCTGGACGTACTTACGAAAGGCCTCTATTTCAGACCTCAATTCCGGGGTTAGGCAAGAAAGGCAAGGAGATGCCAGGGTACACACTGTGCTCTCACCGAGTCGCTGTGGAGAACTTGTTATGGCATTTGTGGCGCCTGGCGCGATCCCACTAGCACCGATTCGGGATTAACTGTGCCACGTGCAAAAACTGATATACTATACTCCCCAAGCTGGTCTTGCCACAGCTGTCAGCGACTCAGATCCGACAACCCATGATTCATGCCTCTTCAATTTACGCAGTGACTGAATGATGCCCCAGAATCCAGACTGCAGCCTGGGCACGGTTCAATCAATGACTTTACCTAGTGCAAAATTCAAATGCTGTTGGACAGAGTGTCTCAACTATCAGAGATCCGAGTCAGCCATAGCCGGTTGTGACGCATGGGCACGTTGAATTGGGTACCGTAAACATTAATCATGGTTCCTAAATCCATTAAGACTGAAATTTTCACCTTGTCAGATGTCTACAGCTTCCCCGCCCGAACAAAGGAATCGTATGTTAGGGCAAGGCGTCACTCACTGTTACTATGAGGTCCGTCCTTGATTTCGGTGACACTGCCGCCGAGCGTGGCCATGTACCAGAAGCTCATTGTAATTTCTCTGTCGCAGATATGCCTTGTGTGTCTACTTCTCCGCGGGGTGTGCATGCGACGAGAGGCGCCTGAGGCTCCAGAGCGTGCTTCGTTGCGTAAATCGGAAGCAGTGAGTGAGCATGCTTCATACACCTTAGTCACTACCTTTCACGGGTACAACACTCCGGAGTGAGAGGAATGCTCAGCCTAGCTCGCCCACTGCATCGAAACGGGTAAACATATTTGTGCGTGCGTGCGTGCTGCATGGAGATAAGTTTGACACATCACCCGTGGCTGCGTTCCAGACTGGACAAGCGGCGCGGTGCCGCGAAGCCTCCATTCTCGAGCTGGCAATGGCGTTGTCTTCATTGCGGGACCGTGGCCGCACATCCGATTACTTATTTCATGACTACGCCTTACTCAGCCGCTGCTGAGGTCTGGGCGTATCATCTCATGCGCCACATATTAATTGTTGAAATCCGCAGTCTCTTTCCATCGAGGCTTCAGCTTTCCTGCACTGAACTGGCCGTGCCTCACACTCCAGTATTAACGGGGGCGGATCGTGGTGTATCGGATAGCAACCCGACAATGTATAGCTGTCACCGTCGTCTGTGGGATGGTAACATGCTCATGCACCACGCCGTTTGTCATCTGTTCATTTGTGCTTCCGAAGAGGGACGACTACCCTCGCGCTATAATTTAGCGAGATGAAAATTGCGACATGCAGTAGATTGGTGAGTTTGCAATTGGACATGTAGGGTGCCGAGCTGACTAGGCGCGTAGTACCTGGCGAGAGCTAAGTGCGTAAGCTAAGGCTACTCTAGGGCACATGCTCGCTCGCCAGGGAGGAGCCGACGATCGGACCCGCGCACTGGACTCTATCTGGCAACTGCACGGATGCGCTCACTGTTCATCTTACGACCACGCGGACGGCGACACACGCAGATACGCCCTAGCACAACCGCGGGAGCTAGCAGCTCCCATACAACTTACCCCAAACTGGCCAAGTTAGCACTTGACGCAAGGACTTCCCGGGGCACGCCGAATCTTTGGGATGCAGAACGCATCCCGTGACCCGAGTGGGAGGTACTGCTACCACGTGATGAAACATGTATGGTACCGTGGTTCCGGGGCTGTGGTTAACTCGTGCGTTTGCAATTGATCCATGTTCAGAAGCTGGCTTTGTGCGGGATTCGTCCGATCGGTCCGTTGCGAAACGATCAGGAACAGCAGCGGAAAGTAGACGGCATCACGACATGTCTGCACCGATGCGTCTTGGTGGGCTTGAGACTCTGGATCGGATTTCTCTGCATGTGAGGAATCATAGACGATTGTAGGATGTTACAAAGCAGACGACTTCTGTACGCTAATCATGTTTCCGTTTAACAGCGCGATGGCTGCGGTCCCGGTGGAAGTCAGTCGAGTTTTATACATGCATTCAATGCCATTTGTTCGCAATCATGATGCCTGCAAAACCCTGTCAAGGGGGGCGGACATTTCCTCAGGGTTCCCAACCCAGTGCACGACCTGGTCTTTGGTAGTAATTATGAACACTAAATCGCAAGCGCGTCAGACCCCGGTGATCAAGTCCGCATAATTGAGGTTACCTAATGGGATTGAGAGATTTTGACCAGGCTCGAAGAGATCTGTCGAGAGCACGTGAGTCAACAAACCGCTCAAGCTGGCCAACTACCGACTGCTTACTTTGTACGGCGACACGATTGGTATCGATGTACATTGAATAGTTCATGTCGTGCCGGGTGTTGATGAAGTTCCTGACGACGGATCGGTCGATCTCTACCCTGTTGAATATGCCCTCGTGGTTGAAGGTGATAACCTTGACGTCCGGCCTGGTCGCCTGAATGGTGGAGAGAATTCCGCAGACCACATGACAAGGCTGGACATGGGCATGGAGAGTCCACTCTGAGATGACACAGAAGCAGCAGGCAAGACCACACGCACCCTGCACCAGCTGAGAAGGGGTATATTACGGTCAGCTATCTGACGTTCTTCCGGAACAGATAAGAAACTTGACTCACGATGCCCAGAACTCAATGACCAACACCTTCTTGTTCCTCCAATTGTCCTTGGTGGGTCGTATGCACTCGAATGCGTCCGAATCGAGCCACCTCAGGTCCACGCGCTTCCCCAGCAGGGGCGAGCGCCAGCCCGGGCGGAGGAACGCGGGCGGGCCCTTCTTCATCTGCTCCTCCAGTGCATCCCAGGCCGGCAGTCGTGCTTTCTTCATGAAGCGTTCGACGACCGCGGGGTCGTGTGTCGCCTTGAATCTCGCTTCGGCGGGGCCGCAGCGACGTCAAGACCTGGCACGCGTGTAAGCGGTGGATGCATACCTACGGCGGCATCCCACCGGCCTGGCGTTCGTCCACACGAGTCGATCGTCAGGTGGATTGTGGCACGCTGAACACGGAGCGACGCGCACCCTGGTCCCACTTGTCCTCGTACAGTGGCTGGAACACGGACCAAATATTGGTCCGAAAGTCGTTCATGGCGGTCAGTTCCTCTGGCGACTCTTTTGAAGATGATGAGGGCGGCATGGCTGGAGAGAAGAGCGTGCCGACGCGTGAAGAAGATACGAACTATGAGAAGGTGAGCTGTGAACACGGGCGGAGTGTATTCGGGATGACGGCGTGGTTTTATGGGAGCCAAGAAGTGCCGACGCACAAAGGGGCCATGGAGGACGTGCTTCCTGTGGCAGCTCGGATAGGAGCCTTGAGGCGAGTGGCAGCATTGAAATGACAGAGTGATCTATATACGCCTGAATGGAAGCGAGCTCGCAGAAGCCTCGCTCAGTCAATCAATCATAACAGCTAGAATGCCTAGGCGCTTCACATCATCAACGACATAACGTAATCTCTCTCGTCTTCTCGCTTTCCTCAGGGACGTTGGCTTCATGAGACGACATTACGTTTTCCTGCCCTTCGTCTTCGCGGCAAATGCATCCGAGCTAAGTCCATCACGTCGAATCCAACCGAATTTGGTGGTGGTTAGACAGAAATCTCATCATTGTATCAGAACAACCCAGAACAATGGGCGTTTGGCACAGTGGTAGCGCGCACGCTTTGCATGCGTGAGGTCAAGGGTTCGAACCCCTTATCGTCCATCGGTTTTTTCGTGCCTTGCTGTACATGTCCCGCGGGTCATCCACATTGTAAGCTCTTCATCGCCCGGAGCTACTGTTGATTCCTACCATGTCAGTTTTTGGGCTGTGCTAATCGCACCCACTAACTCTAAAGGAGGATTCCTGGTCCACGGCGTGTGGTCGTAGGTCCAGGCACCCCATGCACCACGAGTCTACCAGACAGGAGAAATTCTGCAAACGATATATACAGACGCTCGCGGCAATACGTACATCGACGCTATCGCTACACGCGGCAATGGCAATTCGAAAAGGGCACCCGCTCACTGATAATCGGTCCATTCTACACGTCTGGTATCTCGTATACTAGTGCTAGTGAGAGGCTTGGCAATAGACCACAAGAGGCAAATCCGTCGGGGCCTGACTGCGAGAACGCAGGGATGAGGCAGACCTTTTCCGTTCAAGCTCGGGTCTTGTTGCGATAGTGCGGTTACGGTCGCCTCAGCCGCGAGATCCCCAAGGCCAGAAGACGGGCACAGTCCTGTGAGTGAATATGTCAGCACCATCGCTCGTAAGTAGCCAGTCCGGTTAATCATGACTGAAAAGCACTGAGCCCACGTAACCCCATCGCAATGACAGCGAGGGAACAGTACGAGGGTATAGATGTGCCCCGATGGCAAGAATAGTCGAGAAAGCGCGTCCGTGAACCCCGTGGGTAGCATGGAAGGTGCTGGTATGCCGCGTAAGCCAATCGACGGTGTCTAACAGGGATTGGGGTTCTAGCCACGTACACGGGACCGCGGTAGAATGTGGACGGACGGCAGGCCCCAGGACACAGCAATGAAACCATATGAGGCCCAGAAGAGGCAGCGAAAACTGCGTTGCATGCGGAAGCGGAGATTGGAGTGCGGGGAGTTCCAACTACAACATGTTGCTGCATGTGTATAAGATGCCACGACTAGCAGGGACGTCAGACAGCGTAGAGGGAATTGACACATGTCCTGTATGGTGTAACGATTGGAAGACCCGGGGCGGCATCTTCCCGTAGCCAGATGTTTAGGTGACCTCGAGACCCAGAATAGACGTCCTGAATGGGAAAGAGAGGTAACTCACTGCTTGTATTCCTGCCACTTTGGGTCGTTGCCAAACTTCTTTTCCCCGGACCTCTATTATATTCAACACAACGCGGTCAGTTTCGCGGAGCTGATCTGTCAGAGGATCAAGTGGAAGGAATGAAATATACTGACCTCCAGGGGCGGCACGCCCGACACATTACGCAACAGGAACCACGTCATGAATGGGCTCACGCCTGCCAATAACCAGGAAGCGCGCGGGAAGTAAGGTGTGCGCAACGATCCGATGGATAGCAACCAAATCCCTGTCCACAGGCCTACCTCCCCGACGTAACTGAGAAGCACAGGTCGTCCGCAATTTAGCTATCTATGCGCAGGACTGGAACGAGGCAGCAAGACGCACTTCGGGTGGCGGCTAATGCTCCATAGTCCACTGGCTATGAATTTCTCGTCGTGCTGCTTATTGTCTTTGGCACGGCGCCAGGCGGCCTTCTCCCGATCGGATACTGAACATACGACACTGCGAGGTCAGTGATCGCTCCTGAACTGACATCCGATTTGCGACGATGGAGAAAGATGGAAAATGAACTCACAGATCTCAAAGAGCCAGGAACCAGCGAAGAGGACACATGAGAAGTAATCGAAAGGGCGCAACGGAGGGTGGGCAGAAGCGGGTAATGTATTCACCTGGATCATCATGTGATTAGATCACCTCGTCCTCCTATGCTCGCTAGCACCTGGACTCACAAGATACACAGGAAGGCCGACTACGAATACCCACGTAGCTGATGGAGTTCAATGTCGCACTTGGTAAAGAATCCATCCACTGCCATGGAATGATGTGCTTTACCTTGAGCCATCCAGAACACGGTAAACTTGGCTGGTTGGTGCTTGACTTCGTCAAACCTCGAGTCGCCTCCGGCTTTAAGTGCCCTCTGTGATCCCCAGCGCAACTTAGCCACCTCAATTGACTAGACGTGGCGCATATAGCCTACTGTGACGAGGAAGCTGCCAAGCCGAGTACTCCATGCGACGATTGCGGCATTCAGCAACAATTGTCTCGGTGCAAAGCTTGTCACTAGCGGGATTTGGGTGGGTGCGTTCCCGTCCCAGTATCTCGCCTTTAAGTAAGGATAGTAGAGTGAGAAAAAAGTGCTGGACAAGAAGCCTAAGGATCCGCCAAGGTCATAGAACCTTTCATCGGCCTGAGGAACAATTATAACCGCCAAGGCTGCAATGCAACATCGCCGGGTTGATATTCTGGCATTCGGTGCGAGTTGTTGTGCCACTCACCAGCTTGTAGGCCATACGAGGCCGCGGCGGTGGGAAGCAAGCTTGACCACGATGGCATGCCTCCGTTGCGTCTCGACTGTGTACGGGACAGGTCGACGACAAATGAGCTTCCCTACCCTGGGCCCAGATCAGTCACATCCATTTATCTTTGGGGCGAATACTTCTTGCCTTTCAGACCGTAAAGATGAACTTCCCGCGGAGGGTCCGTTGCTGACTTACGCAAGGATGATGAAGGTTGGGAACAAGTTCGACTCCGGGAAGCACAAAGGTGCTAACAGGAGCATGTGACCGTGACGCGTGATGACATCATGCATGAGACAAGACACGCCGTGTCGTGAAGGGGCCAAGCAGTTGAGCACAGAACGCCTCTTGTCGTATTCCTCGTGTCTGTGCTATCATATCTTACAACGCTGGCTCCCAGTGCAGACTACAGCGCCCATCGATTTCCATTTTAGATTCAACAGGCAATCACTTGGAACGACCAGAATGTATTCTTCTGACAGTCATGTCAAGCCAAACGCACACCCCGAAGCTCCTGTCCGAAAGGGATTGCAGTCGCACATCCCACACCCGCCGCCCGAAGACCACGCAGACAGGAAGGTCCATGAAACGCGTAAGATCCCAGACACGGGTTGGCGCGCAGAGCTCCCGAGCAAAGACGGTGGGACGTACGAGAAGGATTACATGTACAAGCCGCCGTATCAATGGAAGAGTGAAGGAGACTTGTTCAAACCCAAGTACTACTCGTGAGTCCTCGTACTCTTGACTCACATGAACAGAGACGGAGACTCCGTAGGCGATGTTGGTGCGGCCATGTTGCCTTCGAGTTCCATGGTGATCCTCTCGACGCAAAACACTGTCACTGTCGCCAATGCCAGCGATTGCATGGCGCACCATTCCAGTGGGCTGTTATCTTTCCCAAGGTGAGCGCTGCAGTCCGGGCCTCCACCCCAGGAGCCCAACACATCGGTTAGACGTCCGTCCGCATGGTGAAGAACGAAGGCAATGCATTGCATTTTTTCTCAACGGAGGACCAGACGGCAGAACACAGCGTGCCCTGCAAAGTTTCTTGCAACGTGTGTCGGTCACCTGTTTTCGATGAGGGCCGTAATACTGTTCTTGCATATCCGTCTTCATTCCGGTTCAACGACAGCGAGATTCCTCTTAACTTCCAGCCGACAGCACACATATTCTATAGTCAACGGTACGCCACAAAGTCAAGAGGACGTAGAGAGGCTAAGGACACTCACAGTGTAATGGATCTTCCCGATGGTGTCCCGAAATGGTCCGGGCAAAAGGGAGAGAGTGATTTACTGTAAGAGATGGAGGACGACGCAGGGTACGTTACCTGCTCATTCGTTACTGATGCGGTTCTCACCGTTTTTCAGGACCCTGCTCAAATACAAAGGCAAGCCAAATGCTTACACGGAGGCGGAGAAGGAGGACAAGGGCCCAAGCTGTGATTGGTCATCCATGTTGCTGTCAGAATGCCATTGGGATCGAGGAATATGACTTCGTCACTGGTAGTCGGAGGTATACCAGAGAAACCGTGAACTCCGTATCTGGCCAATGTCGGTGCTTGATTTAACATGCCATTGCTGGAGCGCATAGAGATTTTGTGTTCGACAAGCCTCGCGGTAGGCATTCGAGACTCGTGTAAAGGCCATAGTGGCAAAGCAAGGGACAAATCCGATAGTCGTTGAGCATCTGAGTTGTCGCCGCCAAAGACAACCATGGCGTGGAGCATGGCACGTGATCACCCATGGTTACCGGAAATCTGTAAACCGCGCTCGACTTCCCGCTTGTTCCGCACTGTCGTCAAAGATATAATGCCCACGTAAGTACACGCTTCAAATCGAGGCGAAGCACCCTCCATGTTTACATCTTTATCAGACAGACATTTGTAAACGCAACCAGACTTCGTTTTTCTTATGCGCGTCTTTCAGGAAACCTTGCGCTGCGAACGGAGGAGCCCATTAACACCATATCACGATCATTGATGTATGATAGCACGACTTGATTGCACTCCAGTGCTACTACAGCCTCAACAACATGGTAACATCGAGCCAGCAGCGGTGAACATACGCTAACCGAGCTCCTACACGTTGTGCTGTCCAAGATCATTTAACAGTGAGGTCTTAGGTGATAATATGCCGCCGGTGCTCACCTTGATATCAGCTGCAGCTTCCGGTAGGCAAGCCCTTACTTGCCCTTCGGGGGCTCAGCGCAGCCACATGCCGGCCAGGAACAGGTCCCGCCGTTCTTCTCGACGTTAGCACACTTCACGGTGTCCTGTGAACAGATAAACAAGTGAGCGTCGGGAACAGGTTAGCCTGCATGTTAATGGTATACTCACGGACATAGCGGTTGTAGGTTGTAGGTGTGTTGAAGTAGTCGGAGACTGCTGGTGCTGCACAGACACCAAATCCGCCTTATATGCTAGCTGTGGGCGGCGGTGCATAGTCAGCTGGTTTTTACTGTGGGACGAAAGCAACGGTATCGGTACAGCTTTACCGCCTCACTCTAATGTGCAACCTCTTATTGGTGTCTATAGGTCCAATCAACGATGCCGCATTTATATCCCCTCACCATTCTACATGTCGATTTTCTTCTTGGCCAATTCGATGCCTGCGATTTTGCTGGTGGACGGTTCTCGGGAAGGCTTACCTTATGGTCCGCCTCCTCTCCTGACCCCACTCAATGGAGAACGCGAGGGGAGACTCCAGCAGGATGCCACTTATCTGATAGTTGTCACCGACAAGCATGTCCTCACTATCAGGAGGGGGTTCGATCATGATGGCGTACCCGGCGTAGAGCCCCGTCGACCGGAGCATACGTCGCAGCGCGGGCTAGGCCACATTTGGTGCGTGTACCAACCACTCCCTGCATTCGCATTTCTCTTCGTGGCACTGCTGACGCGGACCACGCCCACCTTAATGACATAACCTACAAGCGGCCAAACCACGAGTGGCCGACGAAGCACCGCTGCTCCTTTCAGATGTCGCAGGAGTGAGTGAATTGAGCACGAGATTCAGAAGTGGAATTTCTTTTGACAGTTCTGGCACGTAGGTTTACAATGATGATCCAAGACACCGTAACTACCCCTTCCCCGCATCCCTTGGAGTCACTACCCTTGATCACCACAAGCGTTTCGGTATTCACAATCTGGTGGGCTCTTAAGATCTCTTATGATTCGGAACCCCCTGCAGCGCGGCTCCAAATCGCTCGTTGCACGTTGCATATGTAGTTGTTGCTGACGATATCGCACAGGCTCACTAGCAAACAGTGCCTTAGGTGCATCCCACAAATACATCACAAAAACTCCGTGTATCAACGCATCATACACATACAACACCGCTCATGATAGAACCGCGCAAGACCATAATACCACCAACAGCTACCAATCCAGGCGACGCTCATTAGTACGAGATATCAAGTTCATCGCATCGATGCATTGCTCACCTCGAGCTGATGGACAGACGTGGTAGCTGCGCGATTACTTGCTCTTCGGGGGCTCGGCACAGCCGCATGTCGGCCAGGAGCAGGTCCCGCCGTTCTTCTCAACATTAGCGCACTTCACGGTGTCCTGTGAAGCTCGTCTTCAGCGTCATCCCCGACCCGATCGCGAAAAGAGGCGACTTACAGACATGGCGATTTCAGATGTGGGTAAGTAGTCGAGGACTGGAATCTAAACGCTGGACCATGCAGTCCTTTATACGAGCTGGTGCGCCGAAGAGCCGAAGAGCCGAAGGAGGAGCCTATCAGACGAAACAAATCCGCCAAAGGGGATTCGCCCTGCGGTCGGAGGAGGCGCGGATGTAGCCAAACCCGCGCACTATCAGTGGCCTGGGGAATCAACGCTCCCGCATTGGCCAGAACGGTCTCGGCTCTTGCTTTGGAGAGTGACGTGGCGAATGTGAGACGCGATTCGGACGACAAAGAAGGGCCGGCCGGAGGGTCGAGGCGTGGTCAAACCATAATGGTTAGAGGAGCGCCGATTCTTTCTGCTCTGGTGCTTGGCGAGTGTTGGCGTGAATCCCCACACGAGTACGGGGGCCCTCCATACATGGTTGTATCGATGACGATGTCCCTCTTGACAGCATGCATGTGGTAGGGAGCAACCCTCGATCTGCAAGCACCGCACAACTGTGTGCGCGGCTCGCTCAGTCATAATTTGGGAGGTCGCCGAATCGAGACGCGCTTGGGCATGTGTTGAAACACGAGGGCACTTGACTTCTTGACCGTAAGGTGCGAAGGCTGTGTTCGCGGTGGCTCAAGCATCCCATGAATGGTGCGATCCACCTTATCCGGCCATCTGAAGGACAATGCTTGAGCTTTATCTTGTCGCCCACTCTGATGATCGACAGGTATTTATTGTCCTTACCGATAACAGTCGCCCGCCTGGAGTCTGGAATCTCCGCAGTTGTGAATCGAAAAGTGGATTCATGCCGCGGCTCTGATTTATGGAGATCTGATTCGGGTTCCACTCTCCCTTGGGCGATCGAGGAGGGCTCCGGAGGCGAGAGAGTGCAATTGACATGAGCTGCGGTCGCGTAGCTTGCCCTGAATGCCTGGCTGGTGGGTCTGTTCCCTGCTGTATGACTCGTAGACCCTTGAATAATTCGCTTTCTACCCTCTCCCCGTGCTTGTAGCGGCCCGTGTCCTGCAGATGCTCGCCGGGTTGCCTCCAAGAATGCGTCGACTTCCTCCCGCTCCGCTTCTCGAGTCTCGCATCTCCGCCGTCGGCTCCTCCTTCGTGCACTCATGCTGGCAGCCAGCTCAGACACGTCCTATGCACCCTCGCATTCCAACGCCCACCGTCAAAGTCCTTGTGTCAATCGTCCTTTTCCCAGACAGCATGGTGGGATCCACCGTCTTGATTGCCATCGTCCGGGCTCGGCTCCACGACCATACACTCGTCTTCTGACTCGACAGCACATTGTAGCGTCCACTCTCTTCCTGGCTTTGCGTGCGTCTCGGGCTCTGTAGGCTTGCAATACCCGATGCTATCTTGCGCCTCACATGTCCGACGTGGGTCGCCCTTCTCGCACAGTCGATTCGTTGCAGCACCCGCAGCCTGGGCGGGCGGCAAGACGCCATCTAGTCACATAGACTCTAGCTCGAACACTTGCATAGTTGTCTTCTCTGGGCCTCCCTTCACAGTCTGTGCCTTGAGTCGCTTGCTCTCCTCGGTGCCGCCCGTGCTATGCTCGCTCTCTGCCATCTCTGCCTTAGCCTTTGTGCAACCTCCAACCGGCTCTGCTCTGTAGCGCGGCCCAAGGCAAGATACGCATTCTGCTTGGCTCTGAGTCTGAAGGTGCGACGAGCTGTGACTTCCCGACTCAGGGTCAAGCACCGGCCTCTCCAGTCCTGATACGAAGGGCCCTGGAGACGAGAGAAAGTGGGCGACGTTCATCGGGAACGTGTGATTGGTCTTGAACACCCCTCCGGTACGTCCCTTCTCTGCTGTTCGACTTAGGACTCCGTGGCCTGTTCTCCCTTCGTCCTCTCCCCATTCCCGCGGCTCCCCGCAGTCATGTTCCGCAGAAAACACTCGTCGGGCTGCCTCCCAGAACACTTCGACTTCCTCCCCCCGTTCCGCTGCGCGTCTTTCTGAATGCTTGCGCTCACTGCGTTCTTCGTTCTGCCTTCCGCTGTGCCACGCGCAAGTCGACCTCGGCTCTTGCATCTTGGCTCTTCCTGTGTCCGCGTACCTAACCAATGCGGCCCTCTCGCCATCGCCCTTCGGACTGCTCATGTTAGACTCCGGCTTGAAAATGCGCGCTCGTCTCCTGGTCTCCGCCAACGCGTAGTTCTCGTGCTCCTTGAGTCCTGAGCACCCGTCGCTGCGTAGTGCTCCGTGGCTCCGTTGGCACATGGGCTTCCCATTTTTGCGCGCGCGACAAGTTCAAACCACCACCGATGGATGAAGGGCACACAGGTCTCGGCATGGTCATGCTCGAGATCCGTGGTGTAGCTGCCGACCTGGAACGGAGACTAAAGGCAATCGCATCGACGGAGAAAGCGCGCGCGAAGAAGATGGGCGGTGCGGAGGAGATGGAGAGTGTGGCAACAAAGGAACATGCAGACGTTGAAAGTTATGCTCACAGGTGGTTCGACAGCATCTCGGAATGGTCCTGGAACGACTTCAGGGCCTGCGTCTCCTCTCTCACCTATATGAACCCAGATACAAAATGCCTTGACTGCTATCTAAACATCTCCAGCTCCCATGCTACATTCAGCATGCCTCTGTACCACCGAGGTAGATGGACTGAAGTCTCCTTGGCATCTTGTATTTATACTATCATCCATGAATCTGCTGACAATTGCACACTCATGCTCTCTTCGCCACCTTCCTTGCGTGTAGATTAGGCTAGCCAATGGTATCTGCTATGTATCTCTTTGAATACTCGCAGTGTAACAAGATCCCTGTTCTTCGACCCAAGTGTCTCGGCAAATCACACCGACTGAGTCTCTTACACTACCTTAATGCCGGTGACGCTGCTCGCATGCCTGCTGCTCTGCCGCTTCCCTCACCTTATTCTGCTCCTTCTGCTCTGCGCTCGCGTCTGTTCCAATTCTCTGCCTCATGCTGCTTCTTGAGCATCTCAATGTCCTCGGGTGACTTTCAGTGTACGACCCGCTCAGCACTAGGTTCACCCCCTTGACTGTTAAGTGAATGTCCCTGAGATGATTCCAGAGGTTGGCAAGAACAGGCCTTGCATCTTGCACATGATTATTAATAGCTTCCGGAAGAATTTGGTTCGTCTCGAGGCCCAGGGCTTTGTTGCCGGCGAATTTTCTGTCAATATCAAGTCTTGCCTACTTCCGGAGCTGCGCATCCTGTTCAGATAGCCAGTCCAGGAGATGGGGGGCAAAGATAATGATGGATCTGATTTTGAGCCAATGCTCAGGGCAGTCTTTTGGCCAACACCTGAGGAAGTTGGTCTTCCTCTGTTTACATAATTCATAGTCAGCCGTCAGCCAGGCTCCGACCAGCATCACGAAAAGCCTCCCGAGATTGGCAGTTTCGCACTGCACCACAATCCTCCCGGGGATTGCCATCGGCCTGCGAACCTAATCTAATGGCATTGCCACCGGCAAGATGCCTTGTTGAGAGTCTAACCAAATTGCGACGTGGCGCAGCTCTCGCACTCATTCCATTACTCTTGCATTGTGCTTGCGCTCCCTAATCAACCACCGTGGCACCACGGGCATGCGCGTCCACTCGCGCAGCGGGCCGGTGTTCTTGACTACTGTTCCGGAGTAAACCCCCATCGAGGTTTTGTACAGTTAACAACATCCACGTTCCACCTAAGGGGTTTTTGACAGGTAGTTATTTACTGTAATTAACTAGTTTTTTTACTATACCATTGAGTGAACTCCGAGTCCGACTCTTGCACTGCTCGCACTGCTACAGTGGCAGTGGCATTAGCACGGACATGATGGCGGCTGTCAGGCTCCTCAATAGGTGCATCTGAGAGCAGATCTTGTATGGCCATAACCTTCAAATTTGCAATTTGTGAGGAAAGCTGCCCCTGGTGCCTCGAAATCCTCATCACTGAGGATGTCTTCAGCAGGATCAGAGTCTTCCCCATCACTGTCATCCACATCTGAGTCGCCATTACTCTCATCTGAACTTGAGTCTGACTTGTTGCCACTGGCAACTGTGGTGCGGGATTTCTTGTACAGTGTAGGTGCAAGGTCCCTAAAACTTAATGTCAGCTGATGATGTCCTGGAGTATTGTGAGACTGTAAAAACAATAAGACAATGCATAAGAAACATATAAGTCATTGTACCATATATTGAGAGTGAAAGTGCTGACGCAGTTGCACAGTCCTGACTAGGGTAGGTACTGTCATTCGGTTTTGAAGTGGTGAATTCAGCCATGTGAAGGTTAATGCTGTACATTCATCACTCATTGAGTTTGGTGTCATAGAGAATATTAAGTAGACTAGTTGCTGAGAAAACAAAGTGAGTCTCCACTTGTGAAGGACAGTTAACAGCTAATGAAATGACTTACAGTGAGGGGCTGGGCATCACTTGAACTGTCCTGGTTGAGATGCAACCACCATTCACATGGCCCATCAGTTGCATTGACTGGGTGATCAAAGGGATAAACACCCTTCACATACTTGTGGATCTGTACCTTTAACCTCATTAGTGCATCAAGTGCAGAGAGCCCTGCAATGGGCATCTTTTTTGTCTCATACTGCATCTTTAACATGTGAAGTAGATACTTTCCAGCATGATGCAGTGTCTCAGGGAGCTTGTCAGCACTTGTCTGACTGGCTTGTTTCTGGGTCGAGGCCTCCACTCTGATCCTGATCCTTGAGACTGTTAGTGAGTTGAGATCTTGCAGTATATTAATGCCTTGGTATCCTAATCATGTTATGGCTTAGAAGTTCTGCAATGCAGAGTATATCACTCACATGGATTGAGAATAAAGCCTGTGAGATAGATATCACCAGCCTCTCTTGGAGAGTTGAACATCTGCTTCCATCGGGCATTTGCAGAGTGCTGTATGTGCTCTTTGACATTTACATTAAGTCTGATAGCAGGGTCAGTCAGGAAGGCATGCAACTCCCCCATTGTTACTAGCCAAAAGATGTACACATTCAAAACTGTGGAATAGGATGACTTAAGGCATGTGATTGACTTCGCAATTGGTGCAAGGATAGTCATGAGCTCTGATAGCTTAAAGTAAACTGATCATTTGCAATTCCAGGCATAAAGATAGAGTTGATTTTCTATCCACAAGTTGTGAGTCAATGTTAATGTGCAAGACTCAGGTCAACTCACTGTAACTGCAACTGTTCACTCCCTGCACAGCTCCTCAATGGGATGCAAACAATGACAAACAGATTCATCAGAGTGCCACATGATTGCAAAGCATGTCTTGCCAATGGAGACTAAACCATGGCCAATCTTGTGCTGCTTGCATTGGAGACAAAGATGGGAACCACCAAAGCTTGACTTCTTGAAGTATTTGACTGTGCCCCAAATATGAGCCTCTAAGCATGGGGAAAGAAACCCCAAACCCACACACACACCAGTATGTGGAGCCTGGGCAAAAGTGTGCTAGGAGATTCAGGGTACTTGAGTACCCTACAGTGGTCTAGTGCAAGGGTGCCCGAGTAAGGACAAGATCCTGAACACACACGGGATGCCTTCAAGACAATGAGTGGGCCTAAAAGGCCAGATGAAGGAGTGAAAAACACTCGAAAATGCAAAATGCAATAGGAGGATTGGAACAAGTGTTAGAAGGTTTTTGGGACCTATTGGGGGTGCGCTTGAGGTGTGCCTAACACTTGAGGGTGTTCGAGACTGATCTGAGGGCCTGAACAGCCCAGTGAAAGAGCAAAAACACTTGGAAATGAGAACAGCAATAGAAGGGTGGAAATGAATGTTAGAAGGGTTTTGAGTCTGCTCAAGGGTGCACTCGAGGTGCCCCTACTGTTTGGGGGTGTCCAAGAGGACTGAGATAGACAAGGGGGGCTCAAACAGTAAAGTGAAAGAGCAAAAATGCTTGAAAATGAGAACAGTGATAGAAGGAAGAGAACGAGTGTGAGAAGGAATCTGTAACTTATTCGAGGGTGCACTAGAGGGGTGCCTAATGTCTGAGGGTGTCCGAGAGAGCACTGGGGCTGTCAAAGGTGCTCAAGAGGGGTGAGACTGGTTGAGGGCACTCGAAATGTTCAAGGAGCTATGGTCAAGTGTCAAAGACCCAAAAATGTGAGGTATGCTGTGAAGGTGAACTAGGGTCGAGTGTTGAAGGCTCAAAAATGTGGGGGACTCTGCGAAGATGAACAAGGCAACAGGGGGAGCTCCGAGTGAGCTCTTCTTAGGCTAGGGGGAGTTGAGAGTGAAACTCCAGTGGAAACTGTCTCTCATGAATTGGGAAAGTAAGTATAGTATATCTACATGAAGTCTACTCTACACTAGATGTCCAGTGATGTGACCAAAAGGGCCTTGAAGCATGGGAAAAGAAACCCCAAACCCACACACAACCAGGTGGAACACCAGTATGTGGAGCCTGGGTGAAAGTGCACTAGGAGAGTCAGGGTACTTGAGTACCCTACGGCGGTCTAGTACGAGAGTGCCCGGGTAAGGATGAGATTCCAAATGCATGCGGGAGGCCTTTGAGACAGTCAAATGGGCCTGAAAGGCCAGATGAAGGAGTGAATACCCTCGAAAACTTGAATGATGGTAGAAAAATTGGAACGAGCACCAGAAGGTTTTCGGGACCTATCGGGGGTGCACTCGAGGTGTGCCTAACACTTGAGGGTGCTCGAGGCCAATCTGAGGGCCCAAACAGCCCAGCAAAAGAGTGAAAATGCTTGAAAATGTGAATCAGCAATAGAAGGGCAGGAACAAGTGATAGAAGAGTTTCGAGACTACTCGAGGGTACACTCGAGGTGCCCCTAGCATTCGAGGGTGTCCGACAAGACCGAGATAGCCCGGGGGGGCCTGAACAATAGAGCAAAAGCGCGAAAATGCTTAAAAATGCAGAAAATGCTCAAAACTTCAAACAGCAATAGAAGGATGGGAATGAATGTTCAAAGGGATCTGTAACTTATCAAGGGTGCACTAAAGGGGCGCCTAATGTCTGAGGGTGTCTGAGAGAGTGCTGGGGCTGTCAAAGGTGCTCAAGAGGGGCAAGACTGGTCGAGGGTGCTCGGGATGCTCGAGGAGCTATGGTCAAGTGTCGAAGACCCGAAAATGTGGGGTATGCTGTGAAGGTGAACTAGGGTCAAGTGTTGAAGGCCTGAAAATGTAGGGGACTCTGCGAAGATGAACGAGGTGATGAGGGGAGCTCTGAGTGAGCTCTTCTTAGGCTAGGGGGAATTGAGAGTGAAACTCCAGTGAAAACCATCTCTCATGAATTGGGAAAGTAAGTATAGTATATATACATGAAGTCTACACTACACTAGATGTCCGGAATGCCCTCGAACAAGTCCAATGATTATGTAATCAGGGGGAATCCCCTTCAAGAGAACCAGAGAGCCCGGGAGAAAGTATATGTGTCAGGAGGGCTGTAACATGTTTTACTGTGTCAGAGAAGATGCCACAAAGTGGACTTTGCTTCTACTGTCGTCATTGTCAGGGGGTGGTATTGCCTCACTACAGTGCTTCTTCCAGTGGGTGCGGTCACCTAGAGCAGACTAGCTCATCTTTAAGATTTTGGGGCCCAATGAGATTACTCAAAGGGTGATGCATGTTAGAAGGGTTTGCAAAAAACTCGAGGGGGCACTAGAAGTCTCGAGGGGTGTTCGAAGGTCTCGAGAGGTATTCGACAGTCCCGGTGTCATGAGCCAAAACTGTTTGACTCATGGACATAATAAACTATGCTCTGAAGCTCACTATAATTTTTCTCATAGTTCTCTGATTTTTATTTGAATTTATAACCAAGATAAAGTAGTTATGCCAGTAGGTTCACTCAGAGCCCAGTCACACCCTGATTATGTAATCCACCAGGAAGCACCACACACCCCCATCCATGCAAATAACCCTCAGAACAGTTGAGGCTATGCTACTGTTGGCCAAGAAAGTATTAGGCTACACACTAGCCAAATGTATGAACATTTTGCCATTGGTTCCTCAAGCTAAAACAGGGGAACAGCACTGCCACGGGCTGGATGTGTGAGAGAAAATATGGATGTACATGGAAAGGGTAGTGAGCACTATATGCCATTAGTCAACTAGGGAGACTAATATGAAATAGTGCATTGAGCAGTATACACCATTGGCTAGTCAGAACTAAAGGCTATGCAGGAGGCTGTGCAGGAGTTAGGAGTGCTTACTAAGAGCTGAGTAAGCATGAGTCAGCAGGATATATAAGGTGAATAAGCATAAGTCAGCAGGACAAATCAGGAAAAGTGGATGATAAAGCAGGTACTAGTCAGCCAGTTCAGAAAGGTATATAAACCCCCCCATGTACGTACCCCCAAAGCAGTTCCTCCACCAAGGAGTAATATAGTTGAAGTAAGCCTAAAGTCTAAATGTGTGACTTGAAGCCTTCAGTTACTAACTTGGTAAGTTGCTCAGTAAGTGTTACAAGACACTTAGTTCGTTTGATATGGAACTTTTACATAGTGACATTACGATATCGCACCGTGCGCACTGACATTTTCCTTTTCTCTTAGTCATACCCGAGACATCCGCCTACATCATTGGATGTACTCCTCTTGGAGGCGGCCACCCAAGGACATCAGCAAGCAGCATAGAGACAGTCTATGATCTCTCCCTTACAGTATGCTTCTCTTCTCTTTGATCATCTTCCTTCTACTTCGGACGAGATGGGGTGGGCACCCTGTTCCTTACATATCAAGGGTCTATCTTCTAGCCTGAACCCCATTCACCGCATCTTAGCTTAACGGTGAACTTCTACATTACATCTTTCCATTCCACTCCATCTTTGATCTACATTTTATTTATCATTCTTCTATTCTTCTCATCTTCTATTTATCCTTACTATATGTATATGCTGAACCCTTCACACAACGGTGAAGGTAGGCTGATCACAAACAGACATCAAACCTTGGAGGAGGTCGACTGGTCACTGAAGACAGGAGACAGGAAACCCTCAGGTTTGCAGAACATAGAAAACCAGAGAACGATGACTAGTAACGATATGCTACCTCTGTGGTGCTTGTAGCTGGGGCTAGGGACGCCTGCGACGTCTTCAGAGGTTGACTTTTAGGGTACTAGAATGGCCAGTGCATGTATATAAGCGGTAGTGGACTAGGTCGAGCCCTAAGCTCAATCTGACTATCATTTAGCTCGATAGGTCAGCGGTGCGAGAACTCGACAGGGACCCAGCCCTTGTCATCAGATTTGAACCCTTGATCGGCACTTGAACCTCCTTCCTCGCCGCCTCCAGACTCCCCCTCACTGAGTATTAGTGCCTCGTTGCTGGCACTAACATCGAGTGTTGTAGCATAAGATCGAGCTTTTCCACATTGCCCCCGTTGCTCAACGGCAGGGCACACTCATCTTCCAAAATGCCTTACACACGACTCACCAACTATGCCGACTACAACCTTCCAGTACCAACCCCAGGTTACCTAGTCGCGTGGGATCAGCAGCAAGGGCTCTTTGCCCTTACACCAGAACTGGGACGAGATGACCTCACTCCCATCAAATGAATCAGACCCAGCATATCCTCAGGGCAGTGGTTCCCTACCCAGAACTTTGACCAGGCTAAGCAGCACACCAGACGTGTCCTACTAGCAGATGAGAAGGCCTGTGTCCTGATCTCCAGCAATCAGTCAAACACGACCACCACAGAGCCATCGACATCAGTCAGCACACTGACACCCATATTATGAACCCAGAGTATAGCCGAAGAAGACCCCTCAGACCAGACTTACTGGACAATGAGTTACTCCAGAGCCAAGGTAGACCAGAAGATTGCTGATGCCATTGCCATGGCGTTGCAGCACACACAGATTAACGCAACCACCATTACGATCCCCAGAAATGCAGGGAAGCTCGACATCCCCTGACCCAAAGACTTCAGCAGAGAAGGGATCAACCTCAACCCTTTCCTCCGCCGTTGTCAGAACTACTTTCACACCACCAGCAACAGTAACATGCCGGACCAGCAAAAGATCGCCTACGCCATCATGCTGATGAACAAAGGCACTGATTGAGCATGGAGGGAGTGGTACTATGAAACAGTCAGAGCAGGACCAAGCATTTATGCAACCTGGGCAGACTTCAAAACTGCCTTAGAAGGGCAGTTCCCGATTTATAATCAGAAGAACAACTTGATTGATAGACTCTCGAAATTGCAACAGATGAAAGGAATCTCAAAGCACGTACAGCTGTTCAAAGTCCTCGCTGCGCAAGTGGGACTCAAAGACCCTGAACACCGAGACCTACTCGTCACCTTTTTCAAGAACAGTATTGACAAGGAGTTACACTGAGACATTGCATGCCACAACCCGCAGCCGGTCACGATCACTGACTGGTACAACAAGGCGATTTGCCTTGGATCCTCTGACATATGGAACCAGACTGAGAAGCGAGCGAACCAGCAGCATCGAGATGACGATGCGATGGACATTGACAGGCTCACCGAGGAGCAACAGTGCGAACACAGAGCCAAGGGCCTGTGCTTCAACTGCCACAAGAATGGGCATCTCTCGAGGGATTGCCCCACCCGGAAGACAAAGAATACCACACAGGGAGGGATGAGTAGGGATGGTACAGCCAAAGGCGTGACCCCTGCTTACACCAAAGTCCGCTCCACATTCGACGACATGACCTTGGCCAGAGACCAAGTCCGAACCGCATTTGGTGAGTTAACCAAGGAAGAGAAGGCGGCAGCATTCGAGGAGCTCGCCACAAATGAGGATGTTTGAATGGGTCCAGTGAGTCGATGCCATTAGGACCCATCTCCATAATGCTATGCTGTGTACTTGTAGGAATCATGGAGGAACAATCTACAACATTGATAACACAGCAAACAGAGCCGGAAGAATACCCCACTACATAGATGTAGACTGCACGATAGGAGGCAAGAATACTTCCTTCAGGGCCCTTGTGGCCAACATCGGAAAACAGGACATGATTCTGGGTCACGACTGGCTCACAAAGGAAAACCCCATGGTCCACTGGAAGAAAGGGACGCTCACCTTCGAAAACCTGAAGGAACCCGAAGAAGTCCTCCAGCAACTTGGACAGGAACTGGAGAAGGATGAAGTAGTCTACCAGTACGACCCAGAAGCCGAGTTTCTTTTGCACTGGACCAGGCAGGAACCGCCTGTCTACCGCAATGGGACAGAGAAAGTATACCAAACCTATACAAAGCATCTTGGCACGTTCACACACACCGGACGACACATATATCAAACCAAATTCCTGGGATGAGTCACCACAGCAACAGAGCTAGCAGCCCAAGCAAAGGACAACCATACACGAACCATCGAGGAGATGATCCCCACATACCTCCTTCCCTATTGGTCAGTATTTGATAAGCAGACGGCCTCACGACTCCCCCAGCACACCTCGTATGACCACAAAATCAACCTGAAGCCGGGCTTCATGGAAATGAAAGTGCAAGTGTACCCATTGAACCCTAGACAGAAGGAAGAGCTTTCAAAGTTCATCTCAAAGAATGAGTCGAAGGGGTACATTCGCCCTTCCAAATCGCCTCTGGCAAGTCCATTCTTTTTTGTAGGAAACAAAGATGGATCACTACACCCCTGTCAGGACTACCAAACCCTCAATGAGAATAGGGTCAATGATCAATACCCACTCCCCCTCATATCCGACCTTATGGATAAACTGAAGGGAGCAACGATATTTACAAAGATGGACCTCCGGTCGGGTTACAACAACATACGAATCAAGGAAGGAGATGAATGAAAAGCAGCCTTCGTCATCCCGGGCACCAACGGTGGACTACCCAAGTTATACAAACTGATGGTGATGTTCTTTGGGTTATGCAATTCACCGTCTACATTTCAAAGGATGATGAACACGGTATTTGCAGATTTACTTGCTGAAGGATGGCTGGTAATCTACATGGATGACATACTCATATTCTCAAATGATAAGAAAACACATGAAGAACGAACCAAGCAAGTACTACAATGACTTAAGGATAACGACCTCTATCTCAAACTGGAGAAATGCTTCTTCGACCAGGAGAAGGTTGGGTTTCTTGGGATGATCATATGCCCCGATCACCTCGCCATGGACCCAATTAAAACCGACAGAATCACTAGCTGGCCCACACCGAAGACATTAAAGTAAGTCCGAGCCTTCCTAGGCTTTGGGCACTTCTACTGGAAATTCATTCACCATTTTTCTGATTGTGTACAACCCCTCATCAACTTGACCAAGATGAACATGGCCTGGCATTGGAACAACGAGCAGCAACGAGCTTTTGATGACCCAAAAGCTGAGTTTACCAGTGCACCAGTGTTACTCATGCCCAACGTCACCAAACCATTCGCGCTAGAAGCAGACTCATCCAAATTCGCAACCAGAGCAGTACTCCAGCAGAAGGACACAAATGGCGACTGGCACCCATGTGGATACCTATCCCAATCCCTTTTGCCAGAAGAATGGAATTATGAAATCTACGACTGCAAGCTACTTGCAATTGTGCGAGCCCTCAAATCTTGGAAACACCTCTTAATGGGAAGCCCACACAAGGTGACCATTCTCTCTGATCATAAGAACCTGACATACTGGTGCACAGCGCAGAAACTCAACTGGAGACAAGCCCACTGGTCACTGTTCCTATCCGAATTCAATTACAAACTCCTACACTAGCCCAGATCCCAGATGGTCCAATTTGACACTCTATCAAGACGACCTGACCACAACAACAGCCAAACCGACAACGATGATATGACTATGCTGCCAGACACAGTATTTGCCAACCGCATGGACACTGACCTCCTCGCCAACTTCCTCGCAATCCATGACAAGGACCCCATGGTCGCCAAAGCACTGCAAGCCCTCCTGGGCCACGCACCGGCCCCAGCCTGTACTTCGCTTGCTGACTGGAGCACCGATGGTGCACTGGTTTGGTACCAAGACTGACTTTATGTCCCACCCTTGACCGCCTTGCAATGATGTGTCACTGCACTACACCATGATACTCTCACTGCCGGACACCCTGGAATACAGAAGACACTGGCTAGCCTGCAATGTGACTACTGGTGGCCGGGTATGGCTGCCTTTGTTGCCCGTTTTGTCAAGGGCTCTGTGGCATGCCAGCAGATGAAACTGAACACCCACCCCACAGTCGTTCCCCTGATGCCTATTCCGCCACTTGCACACGCCGTACTATTCATGACCTGGACAATGGATTTCATCATGGACTTACTGGTTAGCACCAGCTTTGATTTGGTATTAGTCGTTGTGGACCACGACTTTATGAAGGGGGTAATTTTTATCCCAACAGTCAAGACTATTGATGCTCTCGGGACAGCCCACCTTCTGCATCAGAATGTTTACCTTTGGTTTGGACTGCCCAAATGAATCATATCAGACTGAGGCCCACAGTTCGCCCTCACACGTATTTTAAGAACTATGCAAGCTCACTAAGGTGAAATCTTCAATGTCGACAGCATACCACCCACAGACAGATGGACAAATGGAATGTGTCAATCAGGAGCTAGAAGTGTACTTACGCATCTTCTGCACCAACAATGCAGCTGAGTGGACGAACTATCTTCCTAATGCCCAATTCACTCATAATTCCCGACTCCACGCCACTACAAAACAAATCCTATTCCAAGTCATGATGGGATTCATACCAAGAGGTATCCCAACCATCACCAAACAAACCAATGTTCTGGCAGCCGAAGAAAGAATGCGTGAATTACAGAAGATCAGAATGGAAGTAGAATCCGCCCTCAAACTGTCACAAAGGACAGTTGAACAACGAATCAAACAATGAACTCCACTGTTCAAGAAAGGACAGAAGGTCTGGCTAGACAGCGGGAATCTGCGACTCCCCTACGAGTTGCAGAAGTTTAAGCCAAAGTGGGAAGGATCCTTCAAGATCATCCAAGTGATGGGAAAACTTACATACTGCCTTGCTCTCCCATCATCCTGGAAGATTCACCCCGTTTTCCACACAGGGCTCTTGTTGCCATATACCGAGACTGATGAACACGGTCCATCATACACTAACCAACCACCCGACAACATCAAGGGAGAAGACAATTATGAAGTGGAAGTGATTGTTGCACACAAGGGAACTCACACAGGTAGATGATACCTCGTGCAATGGAAAGGATACTCTATGGCTGAACGAACATGGGAACCGGAGTCGGATTTCAGGGGTACCGCAGATGATATCCTGAAAGAATATAAGCTGAGTTGCCATCTTGGATGCCTGAGGCTCTCTACAATATGAACCCAGATACAGATTGCAACCTCACTTGAGTCGCCCTCCATCCTCAAGGCCCTCGCCCACTCAGAAGCTTGCCACCTGCCACACCCCTCGACCCCGACATGATGGCCAGGGTGCACCTCTGCACGAACACAGATCTGATGATGATGAGGACCCGATCCAGAATTGACTGGGCGTTGTTCAGTATGCTCCTCACTGCGCACGCCTCCTTGGTTAACCACCTAGCAATGGACTACCTGATGATGGCTGCTTACTGTACTGCTGATGCCCTCACATACCTACAGGAGGTCATGGGACAGCTCTACATGATGTATGCCAATGAAGAAGAACTAGCACGAGGAGCCCGATACAACTTGTTGGAAGTCAAACAATAACTCGAATTAGCCCTCTTGGACTGAGGACAGATGCCTGTCCTTAACTGGGCACAAGCACGCATCCCTGAGCCAGAACAACACCGGCATACCACATTTATCCAACCTCTACCCCTCAAACAGATGACTCACCCCATCCCTGCACCTATCCATTACTCCCGAAGTTTATCCAGCATATTTATACTCCCGCACATGAAGTGTTACTACTGCCCCAGTGAGACCCACAACCTGGTTGACTGCGAAGTCTATGTCTGCCCCAGTTGCAAGTGACAACAGCCAGGCCATACCCCACTCAACTGCCCCACAAACCCAGACTGGCCTCGACCCGCCGTCCACCAGGACACCCGCACCCTCTATGAAGCCAGCATCCTCAACCGCACACAGGTGCCCGTCTTCATGAGCCAACACGACCGAGCCAATGACTGCGCCAGAAGGATCAGCGAGCAGCTCTCGCCACCCATCCTATGCCCCACACGCTGGGCTCTCACTTTCACATCAGACAACATGCCTAAGTACTGGTGCATGGCTAAAGGACGGATCCTTGAATCTTCATATGAGAAGAAGAGTACCGGCGTGCTCGTGGCCATGGCCCACATGAGACTACCACTAAGCAGATGTTGCAGGAGGCAAAAGCGTGGATGGATGCTCACTACAGTCAGGGATATTACATGCCATGCGGCCAGGGGCCATGTCTACTCGAGATTACTGACGAGGTCGCAGTGGCATGATGACCCCCCACCCCTCCTCTCAATATACGCCCATTTCACTGCACAGCCACAATCCTGCTGCAGGATCACCCACTCACCGGCCTTGCCCAACCCGGACTCCTCATTGACGACCCCGCTGAGGACCCTCCACTGTACGCCACACATGAGCCCTCACCAGTACCCAACAACCCCATTGAACAACAGAACGCACTCTGCGAGACTGGTGAATGGCTCACACTCAACATCCCCGATGCTGCTGGACCCTCGCACGTATGACCCTCTTCAGCCGACTTCGAGCAATCCAAAATTGAGATAGATGACCTGTTGAGGGCCGCTGTCACTCCCGAGCATGAATGGACTCCGCGCCGAGTCGCCACTGCATGGGCAGTATGGGCCAGCCCATCACCTTCTTCCGAAGGCACTTACGTCACTGCTGATGAACAGCCCAATGAGTACACTGTCGAGGGAGAGTACAATGAAGATGGCATCTACTGGGGGCAGGTTGGTGAAGAATGGTGGCCCATGCAAGACCTGGAGGCCTAGATTCGTCGATGAACATTGAAGGATTCGAAGTGGACTTTGATCGTAGTAGGGGGGTAATGTTACAAGACACTTAGTTCGTTTGATATGGAACTTTTACATAGTGACATTACGATATCGCACCGTGCGCACTGACATTTTCCTTTTCTCTTAGTCATACCCGAGACATCCGCCTACATCATTGGATGTACTCCTCTTGGAGGCGGCCACCCAAGGACATCAGCAAGCAGCATAGAGACAGTCTATGATCTCTCCCTTACAGTATGCTTCTCTTCTCTTTGATCATCTTCCTTCTACTTCGGACGAGATGGGGTGGGCACCCTGTTCCTTACATATCAAGGGTCTATCTTCTAGCCTGAACCCCATTCACCGCATCTTAGCTTAACGGTGAACTTCTACATTACATCTTTCCATTCCACTCCATCTTTGATCTACATTTTATTTATCATTCTTCTATTCTTCTCATCTTCTATTTATCCTTACTATATGTATATGCTGAACCCTTCACACAACGGTGAAGGTAGGCTGATCACGAACAGACATCAAACCTTGGAGGAGGTCGACTGGTCACTGAAGACAGGAGACAGGAAACCCTCAGGTTTGCAGAACATAGAAAACCAGAGAACGATGACTAGTAACGGTATGCTACCTCTGTGGTGCTTGTAGCTGGGGCTAGGGATGCCTGCGACGTCTTCAGAGGTTGACTTGTAGGGTACTAGAATGGCCAGTGCATGTATATAAGCGGTAGTGGACTAGGTCGAGCCCTAAGCTCAATCTGACTATCATTTAGCTCGATAGGTCAGCGGTGCGAGAACTCGACAGGGACCCAGCCCTTGTCATCAGATTTGAACCCTTGATCGGCACTTGAACCTCCTTCCTCACCGCCTCCAGACTCCCCCTCACTGAGTATTAGTGCCTCGTTGCCAGCGCTAACATTGAGTGTTGTAGCAGTAAGCTGCACCAAAGCCAGCAAAGCTTGACTAAGACTGCAGCATTAAGTCAGTCTTTTAGTCTTAGTATCATTCTCAAGTAAGCAGTCAGTGTCCCTGCGTACACAGGTATAGTCGTGTTCTGGTCAGTCTTGCTTGAGCTAACAAGTGGTAGTTCAGGTAAGAAATCCATTGAGATTTCGGCATAGTTAGTTAGTCATATTCAGAGCAGCCAGGGCTAGTATTATTTGAGCTAAATAGTGTTGACCTGGTAACCAGACTGATAACCCCTTTAAAGCTGTGATATAACACACATAAAAACTTCTCAGACCTCCCACAACCGAACAACTATAATAGCCCGGTATTATTGTCATACCCAGTGAACTGCAGCAGAACCTAACACATTCTGACCTGACACCGGGGGTTGTCTGAAGGTCCTGAGAGGCATTAGACAGTCTCAGATGCTACAACACTCAAGGTTAGTGCTGGTGACGGGACACTAATACTCAGCGAGGAGGAGTCTGGGGGCAGCAAGGGAAGAGGTCCGAGCACCGATCAAGGGTTCTTATCTGATGATGAGGGCTGAGTCCCTGTTGAGTTCTTGCACCACTGACCTATCAAGCCAAATGATAGTCAGATCGAGCTTAGGGCTCAACCTAGTCCACTACCGCTTATATACATGCACTGGCCATTCTAGTACCCTACAAGTCAACCTCTGCAGACATCGCAGGCATCCCTAGCCCCAGCTACAAGCACCACGGAGGTAGCGTACCGTTACTAGTCATCGTTCTCTGGTTTCCTATGTTCTGCAAACCTGGGGGTTTCCTGTCTCCTGTCCTCAATGACCAGTTGACCTCCTCCAAGGTTTGATGTCTGTTCATGATCGGCCTACCTTCACCATCGTGTGAAGGGTTCGGCGTATAGTAAGGATAAATAGAAAGATGGAAGAAAGGAAGAATGATAAATAAAAGAGTAGATCAAAGATGAAATGGAATGGAGAGATGTAATGTAGAAGTTCACCGTTAAGCTAAGATGCGGTGAATAGGATTCAGGCTAGAAGGTAGACCCTTGATACATAAGGAACAGGGTGCCCATCCCATCTCATCCAAAGTGAAGAAGAAGATAATCAAAAAGAAGAGAAGGTGTACTGTAAGGGATAGATCATGGACTGTCTCCATGTTGCTTGCTGATGTCCTTGAGCAGCTGCCTCCATAGGAAGTACAACCGATGATGTAGGCGGACATCTCAGGTATGACTAAGAAGAAAGAGAAGTGTCAGTGCACATGGCACAGTATCGTAATGTCGCTATGTAAAAGTTCTGTATCAAACAGACTAAGCGTCTTGTAACATCGAAGGGTAGGGTCGACCTCTTGAAGGGAGGGCCAAAAATCGGGGTGCATTTGACATGTTCAGGGCATGTTTGGCATGTTCGGGGTGCAATTGCCTTTTTCAGGGCATGACCAATGGTCAGGCATATCACTGTGTACTCCCTGAAATATACCACTGCTATAATCTATTTTTCTTGCCCATCCTCCTTGCTTGCCCACTGTGCTTCCTTCCAGAAGAAGATCCCACTGCCTTGTCAACATCATGCATCTTTGTTTTTGACCCACTGGTTTCTGTCCACCCACCTACCCCTTTGCTCTCGTCAACATCAGGCAAGTACGTTCCCTCCAGTAATGTCTAACACCCAGAGACCGCAGCCTTCCTTCCAGCTCACACCCTTCCTTTCAGAGAAAGAGCTGTGTCATATCATAGCTACTGATGGACTCTGTATATCTATCCACAATGAACTGTTATCGAGTTGAGAAAGGATGAGACCACCAGAGATCAGTGTGATATTCTATTATCAATGCTCTAACCAGTCCTTGAGATGTGGTCACATCACGCAGCACCTGCCTGATATGGATGCACTGCTGTAGGGACGGCAGAGTTCGGCACAGGGGTAAATACCGGATTAGGGAGTGTGACATGACAAGGTCCATGAGATTAGATATCACATCTCCACTGCATGCCTGAGGCACTCATATTCAGGTTTGACATGAAGCACACATTCACTACATGATCAGAGATGCGGATATAAGGACTAGCCATACAGGAAGTAGAAATGTGTAATAAGAATTTCCATTCTCTCGACAAAACCACTCCAATGGGCCAAAATGAAATTGTGTATTTCCCGTGAATACACAATGTTTGGACTGTAGCCCGACATCCTGCATGCACAATATAATTTTGATTTGTGCAATACATGGCATGGGTATAGTAGAGATAGCCTGCAAGGAGTCCGAGGCAGATATCTCTTGCTGTGAGCCAGAAAGGTGGACTGTCTCAAGGACCGGCCGGTAGTGTCTCAAGGAGCCGTTGATCACTGTAATACCTACAAGAAAGTTCTGACATCGTGCCTGGCGCACACGAACAATGATACCATTGTATCATTGTCATTATGTGTGCTAGCACAGGTTGTGATGCAATGACCTGGCACATATCGGAAAATGTCGTACTCTCACTAAGGTGCAGCACATCCGAAAGGCATGCGCAATTCCGGCAGGTTTCGCTAATCCTAGTGTGCCAGTTGTGCGGCACGCACTGTTACTTTGCCACATCCACCGAAATGGGGTGCACAACTTGAGCAGGGACGGAATGGTATTTTCCCGAAGTTGACCCTGCCTAAGTATGCCGATGGGCATCGATTCAAACATCATTGGAAGCACGGCCCTGGCGGCGGTGTCACTGGAATCTTAGGTCTGTTCCTTATATGATATCAATGCGTTGGTGCGTCCCTTACCCAACAGCACCGCTAATTAACTCACGAAATGACATTGAGGACACCCGCGTGTATGTCATCAGTCCTAGTGATCGGTGATAAATCCAGTACGAATGATGAACGTGCGATAATGTTGCGAGGGCCGCCACATTCTGCAAGCAAGATGCGGAAGAGCGATCTGCAGTTAAAAATGCCTGTTGTAGATGTGTCCCGCATGCGTAGCCACTCCGCGGATGCGGGCCGCCTTCCCCATCGGCGAAATGTAGTTGATGTTCTTGATAAATATGTAGTACGTGGCGACTGAGTTTATGAATAGTTCTGGTTCCCGCCGTCAAGCTAATCCCCTAGAGTCGGATGCGCTTGATGAAGCCCGGAAGCCTGAAGGGGCAATATCAATCAGTCACAAGGCAGTTGTGGGTGGAGCAATCCTGAAGGACGGGGAAACCAAACATACATAAAAGCACCACTGAGATTATACCTGTGCTCTGTATGGGTGCCAGACACTTGGGCCGCCCGAGGCCGACGGGGATTGACATGCCCATGCATTGCGTCAGAGGGCCGAACGTGCTCGGCACGATAACCCGTGTACTACAAAGTCCGTACCCTCGAACTGGCATAGTAAGAGAGCAGATTGTGGGTGAGACGGGCCGTTCCCGTGCGGTGAGCGGCGGCCGCGCGGACTGTGATGCTGCTCCTGAAGGCTTACCGAAAGTCGAAACGATTTCAGGTTACTGGAGGTCATAAGTAGCCGCACGGCGAACAGTCTACACCAGACACTCACGTTGGAACCTCGAGATACAATACATGGGGCAAAATAATGCCAACCTCCTGTCCGTACTAGTACCCAGAACCCCACCGGGAATTGGAAGAGAGCGCCACATCTATGGCTTCAGTACGGATACGTTAAACACAGAAGACATATTACTAGAGGATCCTGCAGATAGATACACGGCATTACTGGTGCATTGCGACGCGCGACAGGGACAGAGAAGGCGAGAAGAGCTGCGACGGAAAGATGTGAGGGCTAGCATCACAGTGCAAAAAAACCGATGTGACGAGACGTTGCGCACGAATGCATATGGTTGTACATGCGAGGGACCTCCGAAAAGAAAACAAGACAAAGCGAAACGAAGGCAGGGCGACACTGTACTCGTATGAGGAGCGATATACAAGGATTGCACGCCGCCTGTCCGTACTCATACCCAATGTTGACGGGAACATGGGCCGTACGTATGTTCATTGTTCGTTTAGAATCGTCAGGTCGAAATAGGGGTGATTGAGAGCCTCGCGCACCGATATTCGATGCGCAGGGTCGAAGGTGAGCAATTTCTTGACAAGATCAAGGAAGTGCTTGTTGACGACGTCTGTCCCTGGGATGATTTCCTGCTTGTGCTTCAATGAGGCACGGCTATCGCGTCGACAGGACTGAAAGACTGACCTGCAAACTGCGGCAAGCGCGCACATCCCTCTTGCTCTGCCGTGTGGCCTTTGGTTTGGGCCAATCAAGTTTGCCCTCTTTGAAGAATTCTGGCTTCGAGCGGGCACCTTGTCGGGCAAACCGTTCTGGCATCTTGCCCATCACCTGCTCCATCATCGCGAGGTGCTCAAGATTGTCATGCGTTTGGAAGAGCGCCATGCCTGTGTAAAACTCCACCATTATGCAGCCAAGAGAAAACGCATCGCATGGGTAGGACCACCCAAGACCTATGATGGGGTATCGTTAGGCACTAGCAGACAAGGTGAATACGCCACTTACCGAGGATGATCTCCGGCGCCCGGTAGTGGCGAGTCGAGACAACGTTGGAGTGGTACTCTTCCTCGAACGTCGCAGAACCGAAATCGATTAGGCGAATGTCTGTAGAATTGAGTATGCGTTTTGATTTAGTCTGCTGGTTGCGCTGACAGAAGATGAAATGTCAAAGACTATGGTGCAGGACATAAGCGCACACGTACCCCTTTACCCGGTACTAAGACCTGAGTGATCCGATAGTCATTGTTTACCAATAAGATATTCTCCGGCTTGAGATCTGTGTGGATGAGGTGCAGGTCGTGAAGAACTGTCGAGTAGGGCAGATGGTCAGGAGGAGATGATTCTCAGAAGCACGGACGCCACATACATGCTACACTTCCTAGGAGCTGTCTCGCAAATGATTGAATATGTTGCCGAGGAAATGGCGCGAACTCGTTGTCCTTCAGGAAATCGTACACACACATTCCCAATAACTCTGAGACGAGACAGATATGGTGGCGGTGGTCGAACCACGACAGTAGATGGATACATTTGCTGTTACACAAGGCGGCTTAGCGACCGACGCGGCCATGCACTACCGACTGCTCACTTAACGTTCTTCGGGTCCTTCTCTTTGAGCTTCTGGAGGACTCGCACTTCCATCTTACTCGCATCTCGGTACTTCGGAATGGCTCGGATAATCTTGATAGCCACTCTCTTGTTCGTCTCGATGTCGACCGCCTCTACGACCTTGCCGAATGTGCCTTGACCCAGCAGTCGCACAGTACGATCTGAGATGGAATCAGACTGTGACCTAAACACGAATGATGGCGCAACATACAGCGGTGGTTGATGATGTCGTCCGGAACGATAATATAGTGACCTTCCTTATCGTCGCAAGGGACGGGCTCTCTCGAAGGCTGAAAAATAACGTCAACATGTTGAATCCGGTGACCGAAATGGACATCTCACTTACCTCGTCAATAGCAACGCCACTACCACTCGCCAAGGGTTTCTTCGCGCTCAGGTGTTGGACATGACCATTCGCTGGTCTCTTCGTGACAGTACCAGGGTCATCAGCGACATCTCGCCTCCGCTTCTTCGCGACAGGACCTGTGAGGGTGTTGACAGATGAAGTGCTCGCTGAGAGTCCTTGTGCCTCTTGTGCAGCTCGGGCCCTCGTGCGGATAGGAGCGGAGTACATCGGAGGTTGATACGACGCCGAGAACATGTGGGTTGTGGTGGGAGACACGGTCGATGGCGGCGGGGTGTCCTCAATGACAATAACATCGCGAACCTTGCCGGCACTGTCGACCTCCTGGACCTCGCTGTAGCTGACAGTGTACTGATGCGTCACCCGTTTGCGCTTGCGCGTTGCAGGGGGCGTGGGCATACCGCCGTTGAGCGGACGATTGAGGGACGAGTGTGGATACTGGGGGAGCAGTTGCGGTGCAATGGCGTGCACGGCAGCCTGCATGGAGGTCAAAATTGTAGTCGACGACGTGATGGTAGAGAGTAAAGAGGGAATGGAGGCGGTTTATCGGGCTTGATACATCCAGAACGAGTGCGACTGAGTAGGAGACGCTGCCCACGGAGCCTTATTTGTTGTTTGGCTGAGCCACGCTTCAGCCACCTCTCATGAAATCGACCCTCTGGCGCAGCTCCTCACACAACGACCCTTTTGCTCGCTGCTCGGGCTTCAAGCCGTTGCTGCTGCCCAGCGGTCAAGATGCACAGGAGATAGGCACGATTGCTGGCTACAGCGGGCAAGACGCGCTCATGAAGTGGTTGCACCGTGTTCGCCCACATGAGCGCCTCGGCCTCCATGTGCCGTACCACTTCAGGCTTCAGGCTTCAAACCTCAGCTTCAAGAGTCGCCCACACATCGCCACACCGACCATGAGTAGGACGTCACGGACAGCCCTTTGTCCGCTGTTGCCACACATATTGAGGAATGAGTGGCCCACAAGGGACCTTTCACGGTCGCTGAGCGTCGATCCTGGCACGTGGGCTGTCTAGCCGCTGAGACAGTGGTCATGCCATTCTTAAGTCGGGACAACTATATTCTGTCCTTCTCGGACTCAGGATACTCGCTACAGTCTTGCAAGGGTTCCCAGCCCAAATACATTGCACAATATCTTGCATTTCACCCAGCTGCGGGGAGTGCGCGAGCGGCTCAGCGGCGACGGAGCAATTCCAGATTTGGGCAAGTCCTACAGCGCCAAACAACGCCCAAACATCCTGAATTCAGCTCACCGTTGGGCACGACGACGCCCTCCCAACTTTGCTCCTGTTGTCGTAAGTCTCTAGACAGGCGGATGAGATGAACGGCAATAGTTGTGAGGTCGAGACATTCTTCCAGGCTGGAACACACCGCCAAAGTCCCGCATTCACAAATGCAAATGGCGGCGGCGGCGACGACGTCCCAATTGATCCTGGGCTCAACTCCATCTCTGTCGACCCAGCGCTACTAGGCACAGGAGAGGGGGCACCAGGACAGGTGAGCAAGCCTGTTGTTGTGAGCTCGATGATTGACGCGGCCGTGTACGAACGCGTCGCGTCGCGCATGGACACAAGCTCAAGATTGAATTTTGCTCATCCAGGCGACGCCTCCCCCGGTGATTGCACCTCAACCAAAGATTGCCCAATTCCGACAGTACCCTCAAGGGCCTCAGGGTGATCCATTCGCGCCGCAGGCCAGTCCCTCGTACCTTCCTGTGGAGGTCCCGACGCCACCGTCCGTAGTGAAGCCTCCAAAGAAGAAGCAGCTGCCTCAGCGTGAAGAAGAATGTGGATTCTGCCAGGGAAACGATTCGCGAAATAAACATGGACAGGCAGAACGGATGGTCAGCTGTGCGGAGTGTGGGAGGAGCAGTGAGTATCTGTCTTCCTTTCTTTGGCCTTCCCGTTCACTGTACGCTATGCAGCACACCCTAGCTGTCTGAACCTCGCTAATGTCTGCGACGTGATGCACTCGTACGCCTGGCTGTGCCATAACTGCAAGAGATGCGAGGTTTGCCGGAAGAACGAGGGGGAGGTATGTGTTCGGGTTTGTCCCGTTCGAAGTAATGCTCACTTGCAATCTGGCAGAACAAAATGATACTTTGCGAACATTGTGACCGAGGTACGATGTCTGCCAGGTGTTTTATGACAACGTCAGACTTTGTCAATCCAGGTTGGCATATGGATTGTCTACAACCTCCGCTTGATGAAGAACCACCTGGGCAATGGTACTGCCCCTTATGTCAAGCCTCTTTTGCTCAAGTCGCGCTTCTTCCTACTCCAGCTGATATGTATCATCCGACGAAGCTACCGCCACACACTTTATCATCGTCTCCGCATAGCATCCTTGGTCCAGAGCATCCCACCAAGCTGCCACCGGAGCACACCGCATATCGAGCATCGTCCGTCGCCTCCTCGTCCCGTCTGACCGATGCCCGTGGACGAGACCCTGCTGCTGCTACGGATGAGTCTGAGGCGGATGGGGACGCAGTCGCCAACCCAGCTGTCTCCTGGCCGAAGAGCAAGAAGAAGCAGCGTGTGAAGGGAAAAACGCCTATGCGAGACGATCCCGAACCTGATGCGAGATCTACGCCGACTGCACGACCGCAAAAACGTGCCCGTGTGCGTCTCACAACCCCTTCGCCTCCCCCGACCCAGAAGATGGGATCTGGTTTGCGAATCCGGTTGCCCTTCCGGGATAAGGGCAAAGGACGCGAGGAAGACGATATGCCCAAAGGCATGTTCGACGACATCTTAAGTCCGGAGGACCGGGATACGGCGGAGACGTCCATTCTACCCGTAGACAAGCAGCGGTTTGAGAGGAGCCGGGTTGCCGCCGAGGTGCGACCCTCTTCCGAATGTGCCGGGTCTTGTTTGATGTCGCTTGCAGGATCGATTATATCCCAGGCCTCCGCCTGCACAGGAGAGGCAAGAGACACCAGGTGCAGGTCCATCGCGGCCGTTACGATCGTCCCATCGGCAAGTTCCTGTTCCGCCTCCTCTGTCCGAACGATCAGAATCCCCGGCACGCTCGACACCTGGACCCCAAACGCTGAAGCCACCAGACAAGTTGCGAATACGCAGAATACGTTTTGGTGGCTATGATATTGAGACCTGGTTTGATGCCCCGTTCCCTGAGGAGTACGCCAACATCCCGGATGGTCGGCTGTGGTACTGCGAATTCTGCCTGAAATATATGAAGAGCAAGTTCCTTGCTAATCGACATCTTGTAAGTCTCGCGCGATACTGGTAACGTGTGACGGGTGCTGAAGCTTCGCTGCAGATGAAGTGTAAAATGCGGTTCCCGCCGGGGGACGAAATCTACCGTGACGGGCCCATCTCAATTTTCGAGGTAGATGGGCGCAAGAACAAAATATACTGCCAAAATCTGTGTCTGCTCTCGAAGATGTTCCTGGATCATAAATCATTATTCTACGACGTCGAACCTTTTCTATTTTATGTGATTACCGAATTTGATGACGTCGGCTCCCGCTTCGTGGGATACTTCAGCAAGGAGAAGAGGAGTCCGAAGGATTACAATGTCAGCTGTATCATGACGCTACCGATTCGACAGAGGCAAGGCTGGGGACAGCTACTGATCGATTTCAGTATGGCGCTCCAATTCATTACTTTCCATCCGTCCTGACGATTTGATTAGGTTATCTGTTGTCAAAGAAAGAAGGACGGCCTGGTTCCCCGGAGAAGCCGTTGTCACCCTTAGGTGCGATTGGATACAAGAAATACTGGGCCTTCGCTCTGCAGAGGTATCTGCATGGCGCTCCTCCTAATCCTCGACTGGAAGGTGAGTTACGTCCGGGACGGTTGTTTTCACAGCCTAGATCTTATGGGTTACATAGACATCCAAGCTGCTACCGCGATGACCGTCGAGGATATCTACAATACCCTGGTGCAATTGAGGATGGTCAGGGTTGATGATCCTCTCAATCGCCCCAAGCCAGTGCCCGGGCAGGCTATCAAAGTCATCAAAGGGCGGAAGAACGGAATTGCTCGAAAACACCTTCAGCGGAAAGACACTCAGGATGACGAGAAGGTTAAAGGGCCATTCGTCGTGCCGACCGTATACGAGATACACTGGGATCCTGAGGAGGTAGAGCAATTTTTGACAGGGATGGAGGCGAAGAGTTACGTGACACTGAAGCCTGAAAGGCTCAAGTGGAGCCCCTTCATCGTAGCCAGGACGCGGAAGACAGATCAGCTACCATCTTCCGATGCAACTACTGTTGTAGAGGACGTACAAGCGAAGTCGGGGCCGGATGCGATCCCGACCCTCGCACACTTGACGACGCCAACGCCTGGGCCCCTCTTAGATGTGCGAGATTCAAGTGTCATACCTTCCAAATCTCCCTTCTCGCTATTTGATAACGACAATGTAGTAAAGGCGACCAGCCCTTCCCGCGGCGTGTCTAAAGAGCACCCGGAGACGGATACTAGGCAGCCATCGACTGTTGTGCCGGATTCAAGTTCAGAAGGCCTACAACCGGGTCCGAGCGAGAAGTCTGAGGACAGGCCGATGCCGGTGTCTGGATCAGAGTCTGAGGTTCCGCAAGAGGTGCCACAAGAAACGCATTGCGATGAACAGGCGCAACTAGAGCAGGACCTGGCATACGCCCAAAAGCTTGCGCGAGAAGAGGAGAAGCCTGCTCGCTCGCTGCGTAGCCGTGGGCAATCGGAAGCCAGGCCGGACGATACACGACTCAAGACTCTAGATGATTCTCCTTCCCTGCGTAAATCACGACCTGCTTCATTTCGAAGAACGACCGTGCGAATGACAGCCAGCGTGTCACCTGTTAAAGGTGGGACGCGACGAGTGTCCCAGGATGAACACGACGAGGCGACCAAGCGATCGTTACGTTCTCGCGCCACAACAGAGCCCGACGTGAGGAGGGAAGTTGCACCCAAAATGTCTCTTTCGCCCCGCAAGCGTCGACGGGTCGAGTCACCACAGCCTGAAATCGAGATGTCACCGTCGCCACTTACTCACCGCAACTCTCGTCGTGGTGGAATCGATGACACTGCGACTGCGACACCCCGTAGCCAAAAGAGGCCTACTAGGTGGGGCAGGGATGCGACACCAGCATTTCCTTCCCCGTCAAGGCCTCCACGCGGGTCGACAAGACCTGTTGGGGCTGATGCTGCCTATGATGAGGTCCAGGCGCCAAGCGAGCCCAACGATGTGGGAGATTCACCCGTGGAAGATCTGCAATATGACCGGGCGAATACTCCACTCACCGGTGTGACAAGCCGGCATAGCGTGCCTAGCGAAGACACGGTGGTCGTCACGCCGACCGCTGGCGACACAAACAAGATCTCGCCCGTCGGCGTCGTAGTCTCTATGCACCCTACGATGACGGTGGAAGAGGAGCAGCCTATACAGGGGTCTGGGGTGGACACTATGGACATCGATGTCGATGCAGACGAGAAGGATGACGATTATGCTGATGTGCTGCAGGACGAAGACGCAGAGGGGGAACCAGATGATGCCGGAGAACCTGAGATAAACCACGGGTGACCCATGTTCTCTCTGCTTTGTGGTCTGTATTATATGGGATTGGTCAGTAGTAGATCATGCATTATGATATTTTGTACATCACTCGTTCTTTAGTCTTTGCCTAAATGCCTTGCAGTCGAGACGAAGACCACTCCAATGGCGTGCTATCTAAAACCCTGAACTACATCTGTCATTGAAAATTACTACCCTCCGCTTGCAAGATATATCTGCTGACAACATTGCATTGTAGCGTAGCCACGTATCCACTGTAGAGGACTCAGCAACAGTGTCAAATCTCTAGTCTCATCTCCAATGCGCACCTCGCTGGCATTGCACCCCGTGGACAGTACTATAAGCTAACAGTATGTGACTGAGCTCCCGGGGTCTCGTGATATACTGATGCTGTTGAATTGAATCATCAGGATCGGTGGAGGGATAATGTGAGAGATCGTGTATAAACAGTGCGAGTGTAAGTACTGAAAGCAAGGTTGCACAGAGCAGATCTGGATCTCGGCCATTGTGGCGCGAGTTTAGAGACTGACGTCTGGACGGTGGGTGCAGTGGTAATGAAGGTATCCTGTAGTGCATCCCTTCCGAGCGTGTGCTCAGAAAAACTACATCGAATTCAAACGTTCAATAAATTCAGTAGCATAGCATTCCGTCAGATTGCTTGAACAAGAAATGCCAGCGATATGCACTACTAGTAAGCAAGCTTGGCCAAGCCAAGCCACGAAGGAAACGAAACATGGACTCCCGAATACCTGAACATTCAACACCAGGGTCCTGTCAATATCAATGAGCCTCGCGCAGTGAGAACGCAAACCAGGTGTGAGCAACTTGCTTTGTTTGACTTAGATATCCGTTCCCGATGGCTGCGTACTCCATCGACGAACAACCGCCATCACCGGAAGCAGCTTCTCGACCATTTTCCCGCAGTTGCTACTCCCGAATCCTCCTATACTAGTCACGCGCGGGAACACGACCGAGATGAATGCGGCTATAGCACCCAGATCGCTGTCGGGATGACAATACAGACCGATGGACATGACAGAGTCACTGACGATCCCTCCCGCGGGGGCACTGGTGGCCATCGAGTCGAGCTTTATTTGTCTCGTGTCCAGCGGAAGGTACAGCGCCGTCAGACTAGGGCAATGCTGCGCAAAGTGCACCGCGCCACGAAGCGTGCCGACTGCTCCTTTCGGATTCGGGGTTGCTAGTACTTGGAGCTTCGGCCATGCGCGCGCCATGTCTCTGAGATCGCTATCGTCCAGGGCGAAACAGTGGCGCCCGAAGATATGCAGAACTTCCAGCGAGTGGAAGTGATATATCCAGCAGAAGTCATCCTGTGAGATCGTGAGACCATCCATCTTGACCTCTATCTTTCTTAGAACATTGGGGTCACAACAATCGTAGAGGGCACGTGTCACTTGCGATAGGGAGCTTGAAGGAGGGGGGGATTCAAGACCAGACCCGGTCAAATCAAGGTTCACCGTCTCCAGATTGGCGAGCTGCGCAAACACCCCTGTGCTAAATTCCGATGGAAACAGGTGCTGGTTGATACAAATCCTCAACAACGCTGGGAAATAGCCATATGAGAGCGGTGGCAAAGCTTGTTGTTCCGAAAGTGATACAGCAGGACCGATGTTGCAATTGGAAAGAGTCAACGACTCAAGCCGCGGTAGTGATGCCAGTTCTAGAAGTGTATGTCGAGGAAATGAGTTGCCTGCCAACCAGAATTCGAATGTCCTGAGTTGTTGAAGGGACTGAATGATTCCGGGAGGGATCAACAGTACGTTTGAACCTATTGTGTGGCTCGTATCAATTCGGAGGCAGAGGGACTGTAGGCCAACGCAAACTTCTCCGATGCAAGCCAGCGTAGTGGGCAGCGTCTTGATGACGTCAGACCCTGCAGCCTTGAGGTCTACGTCTCTGAGTCTTGGACCCAGGACGAGCGGGTCATAGGCGTGTGTGCCATGATCGGTTTGCCGAAGCGCTCGCAAGTTAGGGAGGAGGAATCGAGAGAGGGAACGGGCGTGGATGCTGATGGCGATGAGGACGTCATCAGATAATGTACAATCCGGTGCAGACAGGAAGCCGTCTAGTTTATGAATGCGAGCTGCATATAACTTGAAGCGGCACCAGTCAGCAGGAAGCACGGCTCGCTTGAACACCTGAGATACATAGTTTCTTTAGTGCAGCTTGTCGACAGAAAATCCCAGAATATTTCCATACCAGTGATTTAGGCATCCCCATGACACCGTAATCAATCAGCTCCTCCCAGAGATCGGCTGGCATTGTACGAACGAGGTTTGCCAGACCGTCCTGCGTGTACCACAGCACGTCGAGCGCAATATCGGAGAACGCGCGACATGTCCTCGCGAGCACAGCCGCCGATCCCAGACCGGGCCATGTGTTGTCGTAGACCTCATTGCAGATCAGCCGGAATATGTCTGCGTTGAAAAGCACTTGATGAACACTCATACCAGGGAATCCAGGATTCTCGAATTGCTACAACAAGTGGTTCACTGATTACTAAGACTTGAAGCGAGCGGTCGGTGCACTCACCGCGCTCCCCGTCCAGCTTCAGGACTAGTCGTGCTCTAGACTTGGAATTACCGGCGCAGAGGTTACCAAGGGGGTTTGTTGTTCGCGCAGTAGCGCGCGTGACAGCATGGACGCGCTTCATCACGGACACGTGTCGTGACCAGACTCAGTGACCCGGAAGTCACCTAATTGCCGCGGCACACATTGTTGACTCTCGCGCTTATGTCAATCGATGCTGCATCCGAGAAAGTGTCTTACGTTCAGCTAAGTGAACATACCCAAATTCTCTTCCTATTGCCACCAAACATACGAAGCAGCGCAGGCGTCGTTGCTCACCCCTTTCTTCAGCGCATCCCTTCCACTTTCAATTGGGTTGCCTCACCCCACCCGGCACCGCTTGTGTGATATCTTGCAGACATGAACGCTCGCGAAGGAGAGGTTGATGCTACCGGGTGTTCGCGATTGGCTACCCCCAGTGTCCACAATGGGAGGGCGCAGCGAATTGCGTCCGAGTACAGTATCATCGTGACTTGGTAACGCAGTCGAAGCGACCTCAAAGAAAAGAGATATATAACTATCATCCCGCCTGCCCGTCATGTATCTCTTGGACACACCTTCTCCTCTTTCCAAGGCTGGGCCTCCAGGTGTGCTATGCTTTTCACGGCTGTTTTCTGCTTTCGTGTCCTCTTCGATCCCTCAAGGCCACAGTTTCTCCTGAGGCGGGTCCAGTCATGCAGATTGCAATCTCTCTCTCGACCATTTCGGTGTCCTTCCTCGTTTCCCTCACCCTATTTGGTGATCCCGCAATTGCGGCTCCGGCAAAGCACACTGAAAAATATTCTATAGAAGGTATACCTTACACACGACGCCTCGCTTTCGTCGGAGGTCTCCTAGCCTTGAAGCTGGAGGCGTGGAGCGCAAATGACTTTACTCGGATGGTGGATTATGTGGCACGAACATGCAGGTGGCTCGAGGTGCTCGAGGTGACATCTTTAGACATTGATGAAGGCACCTCATATCTTGTTATACCCATCTCAATGGGAGCCATTGGGAGTTTTCAAGGTTTACGCCGCTTCCGCGTCTACACTGAAAATCCTCTAGCTTACCGCACCCTGCTAGGGCTCGCATTGCTACCCATGCTTCGTTGTCTCGAAATTGGTCCCTTCGAATCCTGTAGCTGCCTGGATTCATTGATCGGACCCTCTGGTGGCATGTCGCCTCCTCCTGACCGTTCCTTCCAAGCACTGTCAAGCATGCATTTGCACGCCTTCTCTCAAAACCCCATCGCGGAGGGTTTTGAGGCTGCGGAGTTTCAGCAGCTTGTGAGCCTGGCGATCGGCGCGCCCCCCGAGTCGCTTACTGCGGTTGCTCCACGACAGCTACTCACTCTAACACTTCCCGCGGATCACAAAGCACGATCTTCGCTGGCTCTATCCCTTCTCCAACATAAACACCTTTAACCTGTGTTGGACGGATGACCTCGTCCTGAACCCTACGGACCTCGATGAGATGGCACCCAGGATCGAATGCCTCAAGATCATACCTGAACACGGAATTAATATCGGCTTCGACGTTGTTGTTGGTGCAGGACCCTTTATCTGTTGTTATTACCCGCGACTGAGGAGCCTGGCACTGATGTATGACGCGCACACGATGAGTCTCTGCTTGATGCAACGACGGCGTTTGACGCTAGGGTTGGTTGGTGTCAGCCGTACCATCATTTGAGTAGTGTTTCAAAAACTCAGATTCTTTGAAACACTACTCATTGGTGCTCTAACTCGTCACCACTCCAACACAATATTCTGTAACTTTTTTAAGGCACTGTTGGTAGTCTAATGATGCCCTAGGATGAATGGTTTGGTAGGTTGACAGGGGTGATAGAGAGTGGGAGGGAGAAAACTGTCTGTCAAGCCTGGTGTATTGGCAGGGACCCCTAAGATCTCTGCAGGCAGTTATCATTTATTTTCCAAATTTGTGCTCTATCCTATATGACCTTTCATTCTGAATCTTTCCCCCCAGCCCGATTTGTGCTGGTCTGTCACATTTGGTGTTGAATGAAGAATCTGCATGCCTGTGGCATGCATGGCGTGACGAGGGTGAGGTGGAAATGAAACTCCATCCAGTGCTGTGGCTGAAGCCCTCAGCGCGTCGCATTCTCGCCAGTTGGTAAACTGAACCTGCCGGTTCGGAGTCTGAACATGCCGCCATGACCGAGTGTGACTTGCCTCAGACAAACTTTTGAAACACTACTCACGGCGAGATGCCCTGCTCCCTACTCAACTCGCTCTTTTGTCCCGCCTCCATAAATCCTGGTAAAACCACATATTATACATGAGAAGGAAACACAACTATTGACATAGATAGTGCCCACATTTTCAAAGTACGTATGGAATGGGAGGTCAGATAGCAGAATTTTTGAAACACTACTCAAATGATAGTACCATTTGGTCCATCGCCCTGGTGTGGAGAGACGGACAGGCAGCAGACGCCGAGTCCATCGCCGCGTTCCTCTCGCTCACATTCCCAAATCTTGACACAATTCACCATGTCAGATTTCTCGAGGAATGCGTAAAGGAGGTGTGGTGCTTGGTTCCGGTGATGGATAGGACTTGCTGCAGGAAAGGCTGTCAACGGTTCATCCAAGTAATGTCGCGGAGGGAAGGAAGAACAGCGATGAACGTCTATAAGCACTTGGTGGTTTTGACTACCGAGACGCAAATGATGACTTCTAGTCGCGGTGTTGATGCCATCAGATTCTAGTGGCAGCTGCAGTCGATGAAGAGATGGCTTTCGTGCACTTGTGGTGTAAGTAGTACATGGCGGTATGGCGCATATGGTGTATATTGGACCGTATCCGAAGTATACCTACCTGTCTGCCCACCTACCTACCATAGATCTAAGCTAGTGCTGTCTACATGGCATGTTTGGCACGGTCGGAGGTTTTGAACTCAAGAGCTGTGCATGCTTGTAGGGTTTCGTTGCTTGTGGGAGACACAAAGCTACACAAGATTGGGGAACTTACTGCATGTGACACGTATCAAGTTGTGAGGCGAAGCACTGGCAGCCTCAGCTAATGTATGTACAGTTTGGTTGAATCTGCTAGCACATTCCGTCGAGATATCGCGCACCTGATCCCATTTACCGTGCGCAGGCTGTATTGACTACTGTGTGCTCGTTACCTTCCTTCCTACCTACCGTACAATGACCAGCCCGCGAACTTGCCCGTCGCCTTCGGCAAAATCTTCTCCCTCTCCAGCTCATCGAGCACCATCTCGAGGCTCTCCCACGTGTCACGGTACCCCGTCCACCCCGCCTTCCTCGCCTTGCTCATGCTGATCACCAAGTCGAAGTTCCTTCCGAGCACAAAGCCGGTGAACACCCACGTCGCCTTCTCGAACGCGTCCTTCTCCAGGCCCTCCCTCTCCGCGAGGCGCTCCCACGCCGCCTTCACCTCTGGATTCTGGCTCCACTTCGCTAGGTCGATCCGCTGCTCGACGTGCGACGGCGGCGTGCGCCCCTGCAGGCCCATGCCCTTCGCCATGATCGAGATCGGCGGGTTGTCCGCCATGGGCACGTCCGACGCGTCAGGCGCGGGGCGCGCGAACTGGTCCGCGGGCACCGGGAGGCCGTAGCGTGCGGCGAGGCGCGGCCACATGCTGCTCCACGTCTCGACGTCGCCGTTGACGACGTTGAACGCTTCGTTCGCCGCACTGGGCGCAGTCGCTGCCCACAAACAGAACTCGGCGTGCAGCTTGCTGTGCGTGAACGAGTCGAACTTCTCGTAGAACGTGGCGGAGCCCGGGAAGGGCAGCTCGCCCGTGCCGAGCTCGCGGTGCACCGCGGCGTAGAGCCCGAGGGATGTAGCGAGGTTCATGAAGTTGCCCTTGGCAAAGCCGATGACGTCGTTCGGGTATGTGACGACCCACTTGATGTTGTACTTCTCGGCGAAAGCGTGCAATATACGCTGTTGGCGATAGTAGAAGTTGGGCGGGTAGGGCGGCTCGGGAAGCCAGGGGTCGGACTCGACCATTGGGCTCTTGACTCGCCCGAGGTGGACACCATACTGCTTGGCGCCGGTCACGAGTACGATGCGTTTAACTTGGGAGACGGTGTTGTTGATCTCGAGAGCCTCCAGGAAGTTGTTGAGCATGTCCCCTGGGTACGGTCATAAACGCTTGTGGAATGTACACTCTACACCCACCATTGACCTTCGTGCTCTCTTCTTCAGAGTCTTTCTGAAGGTAAGCGGCAAAGAAGATGTAGTCGCCCGATACATTCTCCAGCTCTTTCGCCATTTCGTGCGCACCAGCGGTAAGGTCAATGTGATTATGGACGACATTAGATGGGTACGCGTCCTTCTTCGAACGCGAGAGTGCATGGATGGTAGTCCACTGGTGCGAGTTACGCGTGAGCTCATAGACGATCTCTCGACCGAGAATACCTACGAGACAGTGGTGAGCAACGACTTTCCAAGAGACCAAGAGACCTACCAGTCGCGCCAGTGACAATGGCGGTTGGCATGTTGGTTTATGCAGGCTGCGCTGGAGAGACGACGAGATAGAGTTCCGAGGAATCGGTATATATAGGGGAACAGGCGTGGAGCCCTGTGTCGTGTGACGTCATTGCCACGCTCACTATCACTGGCCTGGCGTGGGCCATAATGATGCAGCCTCCATGAGTGGTAGAGAACAAATCTGCTCAAGCCCTCGGTATACAACATTGTGACGCCAAAACAACAACACATGGATGGTACAAACCGTCCAAGCTAATATATCAATGCAGATCGCTCCGGTAATAGCGTGACCACAAACAGATATCATAGCCGCGTCTTGGCCGCTGCAGCGTCCGCATCAACCTCCTGCAACGGTATGTCTCGAGCGGAAGCCTCCAGCACGTCTCTGTACAGATCACGCTGCGGACCCACACACAATCAACTGTTCAAGAGTCAACAGAAGCCGAATACACATACCTTGATCACACCCCATGCACCGCCAACAGCCAGTTGAGCGTATGACTCGCCAACCGCCTGTGCCTTCACGATGATGGCTTCTGTATCTCCCTTGACCAGATAGTCCACGAGCCCTGCCTGCAATGCCTGCGGGGGCGTGAAACGATGTCCCTCCAACGCAAGCTTACGCACAGCTCGGGCGTCAGTGACCTTGGCGCGTATCATCGCTGCGAACGAGAGCGGCAGGGCAGCACCCATATGAACCTGCAGAAGGTGGATCACCGGTGAGATACGCGGCGGTCGACGGGACGAGATACCTCGTTCATACACATCCACGAGTTGCGACTGCTGCCATCTGTCATGACGCGGTAGTCACAGCAGAACGCAAGGATCGTGGCACCTGCGAAACAGTGGCCGTTTATTGCTGCGACTGTGGGGACTATTGCAGGTCAGTATGTCACCGCAAGGAGACTCAGAGAACAAAGACTCGCTTGGAAATGTCAACAGTCTCCGGAGAAAGGGGTTGAGAACAACTACGCGGAGAAGGCAGGGCCGTCAGTATAAGTGAGGCGCGTTCAGACTGGCCGTACTGACGAGGAGTAAAGTGGTGCGCGTTATGTGGGTTGGTCGTGATTTTCTGGAGGTCCAGTCCTACCACACCATGAGACATATCGCACCTTTTTTGTCCGTACAAACGCACCATTGCTAAAGAATTTGTTCTGCCCTCGCTTCCCCACAATAACCACGCATCCCCGTCCTCCCTCCCGATCCTTGGCCTCCCGCGCCGTATGCCACCGCTTCCGCCAGTCGCGCTCGACCGCATCTAACGCGGGATGCAATGCCTTGTCGAGCAGCACTTCATTTATGCGACTGTCCTGCCCGTTGTGCAGCTCGATGAGCCAGGTCGCAGGAGCCGCTGCGCAAGACATGGCCAGATCAGTTGGGGCACTGTGCATCCATGGGGAGGCCCAAACACGCACGATAGGTCACGGTGACGAGCGGAGTGTCTGGAGGGAAGCGGGCAGGGTAAGACATGGTCGCAGCGTGGCGCGAGTTCAGGAATAAATGAAGCGACGAGTGATCTCCTCGGCTCAGGGCTCATACTAGGAACTGTGACAACATAAACATCTTCGCCTTGCATGTTCCATCAGACATTACAAGCACAAGTCAGGTTAAGACATATTATGAATAAAAGGGGGTTACGAGTCGACATTGGGTCACAGTATGGGCGACTTGGAGGATTGGGAGGCGCCCTATCTTAATCAAGCAAGTCCTGGCGCTTCGGGGACCCCCAGTTTGTGTCATACTTTGCAACAACACCACGTTAGATCTACTTGCCATGGCCGTAGACGAGGGACGGGCAGAAGAGCTCAGGGGTGCGCCACATTACACCTCCCGAATCATAGGTACTTGGCTGACGCACGCCTCGGCTCTGCGCAGCTCGGTTGAAGGAGCGTGACGAGCACATCCGTGAGTCGTGGGTGCGAGCGATGGAGGCCAAGATCGTACGGGACAACCTTGCGAGGTGCTACCAAATCGAGGGCGTGAACCACAACGAGAAGTGCCAGCATTTGGCGAAGCGGTATGCGCAGATGCTGCAGGAGAACAGGGTGCGTCTTCTCGGGCGTACGGTTACTGGAGCGTCGAGGCACTGATGGGTTGGCGTTCTGGTGCAGGTTCAGGGATACAAGCAGATTGATGTGTAACTCCTATACAAGTTCTGAATGCCTTGCTATTGCGTTGCATAATTCACCGAAGTCGTACACCTCCCGAGCCGGCACAGTATACCAAAGTTTCTTCAGTCCACGCAGAAACACGTTTGCAAGCCACTGTTTAGTTGAGCACATGACTACGACAGCAACAAGGGGTAATAATAATGGCGCGCATCCTTTTCTGACCCTGTCCGTTTCAAACGCTGCCCTGATCTACTTCTTCATTTTCCGCTTCCTGCCCTCCGTTCCGCTCAATTCCGTCCCGCTTGTCTCGTCGCCGCTATTCGCCGCGCCCGACCTCTTCATCTTCCGTGCCTTAGGCTTCTTGAGGTGGTGCTCCGGGATCCACTCCTCTTGGTATCCGCCGGCACCGGTTGCGGTGACAGTGCCGACGGGTGCGCTTACTGTGCGTGTCCGCTTCTTCTTAGGTTGGGGGACGAAAGCCAGGTAAGTGTAGTAGCCCAGACCACCAAGGAGGAGCGAGACGATCAGGTAGGTCGAGAGCCTGTAGAGTGCGAAAGAAAAGAGTGCGGTTTTATCTTATTGCTGCGTAGGATGTGCGGGGTACTCACGTCTTAAAGTCAAACCATGACGATTCCGGCTCAACAACCGTCACTATTGAGTCATATGAGGTCACACGGTATTTATGGCCCTGTGAACAGTTCGGATTAGAGTGTACTTGGATGCATGGGTACATACGTCTGCCTCATGGTCCATCCATATGTTCAACCTGTAATCGCCGGGCTGGGGCACGCCTACCGTCAATTCACCGACACCCTGCTAAGCGGCGTGCTATCATACCTTGAACCTTCGCGAACCATGAGAAGGGGCATTGGGACTTGGCAATGGAAGCTACTCACTCGCTGTAGAAAGAGTAAGGAAGCTGCATCTTGGCACCCTCTAGTAGCAGGACATCATATGCCAGCGCGGAAGTCTGGAAAATGAGGAGTCAATACGGAGCCCTTGGGACCGGGAACGTCGTACACACGTTCTTGAGCAGCTTGTTGTTCTCCGCGTAGTGGAAGGAGCCAGCTATGCTTTTGACGGTGATGTTGCGCTCAGACTGGTTCTCGACATCGACGAAGATCTTGTTCCGCTCGCCGTTCACGACATCTGCACACGACCTTCTCAGCACACGCGGTGGTCCACACGCTTAGTGCGGATGCTCACGTCCAAAGGCATTGTCCTCGGGAAACTGAGCAATGGCCAAGACGACGGGCTCCTCAGTATCGAGCGTTTCAGGACCTAGGGGTGGAACGTTGGAACGCTCAGCATTCTCGCAATTCCGAGAGATGGAGCGAGGGTCGCACCAGCCATGGCCAGCTGCAGCAAAGCAGCTGAGACTGCGATATAACCAAGAAGCGAATGGACACGCATCCCACCTACGATAGAAGGTAACCGGGGGGATGGAAAGGGTAAATTAGGGAGGAGCTTTGAGGAAGGTTGCCCGCATGACGTTCAATCTCCCTGCCACGTCCGTGGTCCATATTTGGCAGGCGGCGCTGATTGGATCGTTGGGGTTAGGGTTGACGCGTCGCAATCTGAGTCTCATTCAGCCCCATGGGCCTAGTACTGCCGTGAAAGGCGTCCAAACTCCACTAGGCATCGATATCATGGATGCAAGAGAGCAGATCTGAGTAAAGTCTGCGCACTCAAACTCAAAATGCCCAATTCTGGCCAGATAAATGTACTGCGCATCCCACCAAAGCATCGAAGTCGATGCTGCATCCTCATTGACTGTCCCCTCTAGTGACCATTCATCCTGCTGTGCAAACCGAGCATGTGCAAGATTTTTGTGCAGTCGGCTTAGATTACCTCGTCGATGTCCCAATCCCTCGAGGCTAGGGTCTCACCGACCGTTCTCAGAATGCAAGCTCAAGCTCACGTAAATTCTGGTGGAAGAATTTCATAGTCTGCCCCACTATCCGGACCCGATTGCACAACCGAAGATGCTGACAATACCATTACCTTCTGAGGACTTGGAGGTCCTCAAATATTGGGACACGATGATTCCTAGCAGTCGATCTCAGCGACGACTTAGAGGACGATGAAAACCAGAGTCAGATCAATTTGAATACTCTGTCGAAAGCACCACACACAACTCACTGTTCATGGACAGTTTCGTCGCCGACATAACATGACGCGTCTATCATTAGACAAATCCGTCTTGCACTACAGATTAACAATGCACAGCACTGCGACGTACTTTGATGTAGTCCCCAGATTCTCGGGACTGAGATATCACCGCGGTATTACTGACAAGGAAGCATAAACACTCGGTAGTCGCCGCTGCGTCGCCGCCAACTGTCTTTCTGGCCGAGCTTACCTTAGACTGGCATCCCAATTGCCCATGAAGATCGCTGCCTGTAGAAGGTTCGAGTAGCTTGACTACACCTTCCATGACACAGTGACGGTCTTTGCTGCAAACGGCGTGCCCCCGGGTGTTAGAAGGAACAATTAGCAATTAGCAGTGGTCCAGATTATCGATTGCTTTACCCGTTGTATACTAACGCAATTGGCACGGCGTCTCTGGGAAGCTTGAAGTCTGAGAAGGCTCTACGATCATCTCGGGAGAAGATCGTGGAGCGCGATTTTCAAGCCTAATGCCGAGAGGCTACCAGTTTCGGTGTCAGGACGTGTTTGTCCTTCACACCATCGTGTTCGGGTCGTTGCTCGCCTCGGACGATACGGTGGCGGCCATCCTTCCTACCTGAGTAGAATGTCAGCAGTCAACTAGCCCCGCACGGTCAGAAGTTGTACTAGATTTGTGCGCCGTGCACGCAGCACGATGGCCATGCATACCGCGTCCATGTCGTTGACATATGAACAAAGAACACGAGAACATGATAAGCGTACCGAGAAGTAACATGAGCGACTATATTATCACAATGGTAGTACGACGACCTCTCAGCCTCCTTGTTTCTTTTGTAGGAAGTCTTTAGCGAATTCATCCGGGTCACCAGATTGGTCAGGTAGCCAGAAAGCCTGTTAGAAAGTGTGAGTATTCACGAACACCAAGCACATGCGCGACCAACCAGTTCCGCGCCAGCAGTACACATCATCGCGAGGCGGGGGCTGAACCTCACACATCTCGACGGCCCCGGATGGCCATCCAAAGTCGCCAATGGTTTTAACCGAAGGGGCGACTCTTTCAGATTCACAGGTCCCTCCTTGACCGGAAGGTTTTGCGCATCCCACACGACCACTTTGCCATCCAGACTCCCACTCAAAACATATTTGCTATCTGGTGTCCATGTCACTTCCTCACCACTGCACCCCCTCTCAGGCTCGATTCTCAGTGGTGCGCTCAGCTTCCTCCGCTCCAGCCCGACATGTCCTTCGAGTTTCGCAAGCAGATGTCCCTCGAAGGCATCCAGGATATAATGCGCGTCCCCGGAGCAGCCTACCAAGAGGTATTTTCCGTTCGTCGAGAACGAGAGGGAAGTCATGTAAATTGCTCGGGGTGGAAAGCTGATCAGTGCTAACGTCGGGTCTTCCAGCGTGATCACGAGAAAGGGTGCCTTGTCAAAGTTGGCCTGGTCATAGAGCAGTATTCGGGAGTAGATGTTGACTGCGACAGCAAACACCAGACCAGACGCGTCATACGCCACCACGGGAGAAGCAGGAAGGTTCAGAAGGCCTCTGCAAGTCGGTGTGCGCAAGTCCCAGAGACGCACAGTCTTGTCCATTGAGCCAGACATGAATCCATCATCGACTGGCGACACCTCTAGCGACACAACTCTATCCTTGTGGCCCCTGAAGTACTGCAGGTACTTGTTGTCGTGCAAGGAATGGTATCGCACCGTGTCGTCTTCCTTCGTCGATGCATGCACAATGGCGGTGCTCTTGTGTGTGAAACGCGGAAGATCGACACCATACTTCTTTGAGTTTAAGGTCTTCAGCGGTCTGCGTCCAGGCCATCAGTTGAAGCAGACACGAGTCATGAATCGAGCGGAACTCGCTTGCCACTTTTGCAGCTGTAAAGGCGAAAGGTCTCATCCTCTGCTGCCGTGACAACCTGGTCTCCCGTATCGTCGAAGCTGATTCCAGTAATGTGTCTGGGGACGGCACTGGGCATTCGTAAGGGGGGCGTGCTCGGCGACGACGGCGCTGTCGGTTGGTCGACTGCCTTTTTGAAGATCTTCGCGGGTTTGAGTTTCGTCTGCGATGGATACACGGAGTAAGAGCCGATGCAGTCATAAGCGAGTGTGTTTGTACCATTAACTGTGGCGTCAAAGCCAGCAAGAGCGGAGGCGCAATAGCAGCATCTGGGACAGTCGACATCGTCGGGAACCTGAACAGAGAGCGGTGTCCGGCGCGATGCCCGCGTCAATGGGCAACATTCGCGGAGTCTCAATTGGAATATCGGTCTGAACGAATTTGGCGCCCATAACTTGACTTGTTTTCTGACCACTTCACGATGGCTGAGCAAGATGAATCTGCAAAGCTGTGGAAAGTAAATCGCACAATTCATGAACTAGTCAAGGACAGAGTGCGGGAATTTCGCTCTGCTTGCATGCACACTCGTCTTGACCTCTTATATGCAGGGTTTCCAGGTTTCTGATGACGAAATTAACATGGACTTGGCCACCTTTCGCGCGCACTACGCGAACAACTCGGGAAGCGTAGAGTGAATAATACATGACTTTTGTTGATGACGCGGCCTGTAACTCATGCGATCTCTGTAGCCGGAGTCAGCTCAATTTCTTCACGAATCACAAGAACAATCCTATGACACAAATCTTTGTGTATTTCTCTGACGAGAAAAGCGTTGGCGTTAAGACCATGAGAAAGTGCTTACCCACCCATTGCAATAGGCGCGACTATCCAACTGACGCCTACTGCATATGTCTAGAATGCTCGGTATACTGGAAGAGAAGAACATCCAGCAAGGTATTATCGTCTTCCCAGGGAACATGACACCGTCTGCACGCAAGGTGCGCTCATGCCTGATGTTTACCCTTCATTGTCGGCTAGAATTTGTTTAAATCCTGTAGGTCATCGCGGCGATGACAGCACAATACAAGTTGGAGGAATTCTCCGAGTCGGATCTTCTGGTCAACATCACCCACCATACACTTGTCCCTAGACATGAGGTCTTATCTCCGGAGGAAAAGAAGGAGCTGTTGGAGACATAGTGGGTTCTCTTTGGCGGAGTTTTCCGACGTACACTCACTCTGCGGAGCAGTCGTTTGAAGGAGACACAACTACCTCGGATTCAACTGGCTGACCCGGTGGCTCGTTACTATGGCCTCAAGCGAGGCAATGTAGTGAAAATCACCCGACCTAGCGAAACGGCTGGACGATACGCCAGCTATCGAATATGTTTCTGATTTCATGTCATCTGCGTGGCGACAATCGTGTTTGCCAATATTGATCACATCGTCGCGTGCCAGCGCCTGTGTTTCTGCATTGCTTTGTATGTTTCCGTTCTGTAGTATTATTTCTCATCATCTGCCATGTACATCTCTTCGAGATTACAGTCCTGATCTCCGAAGCCTCAGTCTAAGCAGATGCCTGTCTCTATTATTGCACGAATCCATGCTAACCTGATGTGTCTATGCAACGAACAGTGCAACGGATACGTGGGTAAGCCCATTGGCCTATCTCACGCGTGTATTGTACGAGCCATCCAGACGTCTTGTTGGGATACTGACCCCTAATTGACAGGTCAACATGATGCAGCCGAACAGACGGTATTTCCCTTGGATCTTGGAAAGGATCTCTTTCTCTGTCGCTCGGGTGCAAATGCTTACTCCATATGCTACTTCCCGGCAGGTGAGACCGGGCGATTTCGCTCCCAGATAGCTAATCAGCTCGTCGTTGACAGGCAGTTCCAAGATATGGTCCCTGGTTCACCGGTCTGAATGCTGTCGCCGATGCCTAATCCCTCCTCATGCTTGACGCCCTGAAGTGTGGATATATGGATTCACCCGTATGGATTCACCCGTTGCACTTTCCTCGCTCGAAACATTGCCGGGTGCCTGACCTTGTTGCATTCTGAATGCGCGCTTCTATGACAGACGACCCGCTTCGCAACTCATCACCAAGCGCAATACAGAGTCGTATCTCCAGTTTGCAAGGTCATGGGACGAAGATCCGGCTCTGTTGAATCTTCTGTCTACGAAAGTATCGATGGCCTGCTGAGTCAGACGCCTGGCGCCGGTCTGCCTCGTTGTATGGTGTACCTTCTGAGTACAGAGATATGTTCAAGTCTGCGTTTTCAAGAAAACACCGGGTGCGTCACTTAAGCACGCGTTATATTCGAGCAGTGAGCTCCCATTTGGATTTGAGCTTGTCGGTAGGAGAGCAAGCAATGTACGGGCGCTCTACAATTGCTGCCGTTCCGGCTCGCGGATGCGAATACTTGCTGTATCCGCAGGGAATGTATCCACATCTGTGACCGGCGTGCATGGCTTCACCGCTGTTTCTTGCAGGGAAGGTTTGCGCGGCGTTCCGCGTAGAAAAGTGACCCGAGTGTTACGGCACACTAAGATTACCTGTGCTGCAGCGTCGTCAATTCAAGGTAATACAGCTGTTGGTTTTGCGTAGGAGGAAATCAACAATCTGGAAGTGCGACTTCTTGTGGTGATGATTCTGGCCCGTCTGATGTGAGCATCAACTCTCCTTCCATCGCATGCGACTGACATATGGCGGCTTGCCGATGGCTTCTAGGCCCGTACCCAGCCACAGGAGGTCTCAAGAACGGATAGGGTTAACCACACATCCGTGACAAAACGTTCCATTCGCTCGTTGTGCTCAAATTCGAGTTAGCAGCAGCTAGGTATGTGGTTACTCTGCAACCTCGATGGCTTATTGTTGGTGCCGTAAAGTCGCTAGAGATCGCGGCCAATATATACCTTCTCGGGTTGGTTGAAATGAAACCCCGGACATGCTCGTCCGTTAAGTCCTGTGGCACCGGCCGCTGATACACCGGCCGACGAGCAAAGATCAGGGCACATCTCGCTTCACTGGGTCTGCGAGTAAACTAATGCCTTTCAGGAGGCCTTTACTCAACGTGACGTGACAGAAGTGTGCCGGTCAGAGTTCCCTGCTCTATTGCAGTACGTTTAGAAGTTTCTCCATTGTGTCCAGGAAGGATCTTATTAGCGTTTACAGAAGAACGGGCTACCGATCCGCTCAACGGATTTATCAAGGCAGCGGCTAGTTCGTAGAGGGTTTCCTCCGCGTTCGACATGTTACGATTCCCTCATCCGGTTCATGATGGCTTCAACGCCGGTGAGGTTCCGTAAATTCAAACAGTATGATCGATGCACACGAGGAGTCGATGCCGTTAGTTCCAATCTAGTCTCAACTCGAGTGCCCTATCTCGCATAGGGGGGATGTCTTTCGGAGCTCCCATTCTCCGTCAGCTTGGCGCCGCCCAACAATTCTTGCGGCATGCCGTATGCTTTGCAGTCTTGAGATGCGGGTAGGGTGACCTTCATAGCGCATGCATTCAATGAAATGAAGCTGATATTTGGCGTCGTGAGTGCCTGGCGATTCGGACTGGAGGGTGAGCTGTCTCTTCCACTTTCCTTTGTCGAGCCCACCATAGCGAATGACCACGTGTGTTGGATCGAGTGATTGACTCGATCGCCTTGACTGACTCGGATCTCATCTACTATAATCAGCTACCGGTCTCCACACAACTCAAGAGTTCATGAACCGAATAGCGGCGGCTGTCCTGGGACCAGATACTTTACAGCGCTGTTACTGGGCTGACATGTCGTGATTCAATAATGCGGTCAGTAGGAGCGGCGGATCAGTTACCTCGAGTGCGTTTCTGCGCAGGAGATTGTACGTATCAACACAGCCTGGCATTTGACTGCACAGCGTCTTAGGGCTTGACGTGGACGACACTGCTTGCCGGAGGGTCATGACAACCGTCATTATGGCACTCACCTGGTGCGAGTCTCCTGAATTCTAAATTGCGAGACCGGCATGTCGCCGGAGTCTGGTATGAACTGCAATGCCCAAGTGAACCCAACGCGTATCCGGAAAACCCGCAATGTGCGAAGATCCCGGTTGAATTGGAACGTGACACAAGCTCTGAGGTATGTCTTCCCGCCGAAACAGGGCACACGTCAGGCTTAATGAATATTGTCACCTAGCTAACGTTCAGATATCAACAGCATGGCTTGTGTCAGATGCCATATTGGTGGTTGCGTACGGTTTCTGTACTTCCATGAAAACAATTCGGCGTTCAGTGCAATCGGATGTTGCACTGAAATTTGGCAACAAGGCTCGGGCCCTGTGGCAACACTTGGACGTGAGTCTTGCACTTCGCGCGCGGTACCGCATTACTCATGCCCTGCTGTCGCGGAACAGACAGATGCAGGGGCGCGCTGTAATGTGTGCTTAGCATCTGTTCCGACTCTTCGCTCCAAGACCGCCTCTCCATTTCCCGCCCGATCAAGGAGCTAGTATGCATTCCATTCAGGGCTCCAAATGCCGGCAGACTCACCTTGCCATAGCAAACAGGTTGTCACTCCCGACTCCACCCACAGGAGTCTGATCAGTTGCGGGGGCATCAGGAGAGAGCTTAAAGGCGGCCGATGGTATATAACACAGGTAGCCTGCAGAGTTGGGCCACACTCGAGCATTTCTGTTCACGCGTCTTCATCATGTGGACTACGCCTGATTGCTTCGTCCTACCCGACCTCTTTGCCGTGTGCCCTCTCGAGGCCTCCACAAACCCTCATTATGCAAGTGCAGCCCGCGAGTCATCGGCTTGGATCAACAGCTACAGTGTCTTCAACGACAAGAAACGTGCATTCTTTATACAAGGCAGCAACGAACTACTCGTCTCCTACACCTATCCATATGCCGACCACGAGCGGTTCAGGACGTGCTGCGACTTTGTGAACCTGCTCTTTGTCGTCGACGAGGTGAGCGATGAGCAGAATGGCGCCGATGCCCGTACCACCGGAAACATCTTCTTGAACGTCATGCGTGACGCGAGCTGGGACGACGGCTCCGCTTTGGCACGAATGACCAGAGAGTGGGTGTAATCAGTCAGACCATGATGTATTTCTCAATATTAAATAGACCGTACAGATTCAGAGCCCGTCTCCTGCGATATTCTGGTCCCGGTTGCTTCCGCCGCTTCCTGCGACACTGCGAACACTACATAGAGGCCGTGGTGAAAGAGGCAGAATACCGCGAACTGGGACAAATCCTTGATGTGGTTTCCTTCGAACCTTTGCGCCGCGAGAACAGTGCCATCCGCCTCTGCTTCGGTCTCTTCGAGTTCTGCTTCGGTGTCGATCTTCCGGACGAAATCTTCGATGATCCGGTATTTGTCACATTGTATTGGGCGGCCGCGGATATGGTGTGCTGGTCTAACGTAAGTCAATATCAGCAGCGTGGTCAGACCAACATCCGCTGACCGCAAAATACCTAACAGGATGTCTACTCCTACAACATGGAGCAGGCTCGCGGCATCGCAGGCAACAATATCGTGACGGTGCTCATGCACGAAAAAGGCATCGATTTGCAAACCTCGGCGGACCTCGTGGGAGAGCATTTCACGCACCTCATGGACCGCTTCATGGCGGCGAAGAGACAGTTACCTACCTGGGGCTCGGATGTGGATCGCACAGTCCAAAATTATGTCATGGCGATGGAGCATTGGGTTGTTGGTAACCTGGAATGGAGCTTTCAAACCCAACGCTACTTCGGGCCTCTGCACGCTCAAATCAAGCAGACCCGGGTCGTGCCCATCCGGGACTGCAAGAAGGACGAATAGGATATGGTGCGTCACCACGAAGCCTGTTCGCAGCGCCTTCAGGCACTAATGCAATTGAATGGCAGCGCACATGTGGTGTAGCATATCTATTCGGCGCATCACTTCACAGACTAGCCTGGGTGTTCATTACTAACAGGGGCTGGGATAATGTACATTATTGTTGCACCTTTGGATACGTGTATATCACAAATTTTAGTTTGCTCTGCAAGCGGACGCGATTGGTCCTCACGACGAACGATGATCAACGGATAACCCGGAAGTGTAGTGATGAATGAGGATCACGACCATCGGCTCGAGCGCATAGAGCAGTAGAATTACTACTAGTAGTCCGAGTCAGCGAGCGTACCTATCAAAGCCCCGACCGCAAGTGCGATCGAAAGCCATGCGTCTATGAAACGGGTGTGCACTACAGATCGAATCCAGTTCAAGATGACTTCCCCACGGACCCGGACATTTGCAACCACAAGTATATGGCACTCCACGCACTAGTTGAAAGCGAGCACATTCCGACCCAATTCCGGTCAAGTGGCCTCCCGACGTCTGAGAAAATCCCAACGCATCAGCGACACCCTAACGGCATCTTTTGGCTTCAGTATCGTACATCTTTAATGGTTTACACAAGGAGCAAAGATTGTGGGTATTGTAATGCCAATAGCAAGTCGCGATATGACATCTAGTAAGACCCGGATGCGTCATTCGCCGGTGCGCACGAGGGAGTGAAGCGAACAGATCTGTCAGGCAACAGTCCTGTCCCTTTTTTTAGAATGAAAATTATGAGCATCCACTGACGACCTCGTTTCGAGCAGTCCTATACCTAAGCCAAGTGAACCGGGGGAATAGCCTATGCGGCCACCGGGCGCGGGCTCGCGGGCCTGCTGATGGATCCGTCCCGGGAGTTCATAGTGCCCTCACGGTGCTTGCGCAATAAGCGGTCCAGCGCCTCCTTCTGTCCAACCGCGAGCTCTCCGGACTGAATTCCGGAGTGATATACACGGAGAAGCGAGTCGACGTCGTCCATCGACTGCGTGCGGACATCCGCCAGCTCCTTGATCTTAGCAGTTGCGTCCTTGATCTGTATAACTGGGTCAATCCAACTGGCCGCTGCCGCTGCTGCTAACACACCTCATCATCAGTGAGCTCAAGACCGAGCTGCTCTACACGGCTCTTGACCGCATTCCAGCCAGTAAGTCTGTGACCAATAGACACGTAGCGCGTAAGACCGAAGTCCTCGGGCTTGAGGATCTCATAAGTGGATGGGTTATTGAGGATTGCCTTGGCATGGATACCAGCCTTGTGCGTGAACGCGCAATAACCGCTACAATCACCGTGAGCCGATACACAATGGGCACTCATAACCACATACGTGATAGGGTTCATAAAGGGCACGTTAACCTCAACAGCTTCAGCGACCAAGTTCTCGATCTCACGGAGCATGGGCAGGTTGTACTTGCTCTTCACGTAATCCGGGTTCGCGGCATAGAGACAAGCGACGAGGCCACCAAGAGGTGTGATACCGACACGCTCGCCAATGCCAAGAACTGATGTGTCAATGTGAGTAGCACCAGCCTCAAGCGCAGTGTAAGCGTTTGCGATGGCTGCGTGACATCGTGGTTAGACAATATTCATTTTCTGAGGCAGTTACATACCCATGCCAGTGTCGTTGTGTAAATGGATTTCAATATCACAACCGACAACACCGCGGAGTGTGCGGACAAGGTCATAGACCTGGCGAGGGTTCGCACAACCAACAGTATCGGCGATTCCAACCCGGTTGACACCAATCTTGTCGACGGTCTGGTAAATAGATAGAAGGTCGACAAGGTCGGAGCGGAAGGAGTCCTCGGACGAGAACCGAACTTCGATACCTGCGAGCCTCATTCACATCAGCTAAATGAAATGCGTCTCCGGCCACTGACTCACCCTTGCTCTTCACGAACTCAATGACCTCAATTGCAGTCTTGGTAATATAGGTCATGTCCTTACCGTGCGAGAATTCGCGGAGGAAGGACGATGTCCCGATGACAACATCAACCCCATCCACGCCTGTAGCTATATGAGAATGTTTACGTTACCAGAAAGATATCACATACCAGTTTCGACGGCTATCCGTGCATCATCCATATGGCATCGGATGTGCGTCAGGATCTTAGACTTCAAACCAAGTTTGCAGATCGCCTCGCAGTCTAAGCCATAGTGAACAGTTGCCTAACACAATTTAGCAATGTGGTTTACCAAGTCGGGATTGCTCCGACGCAGCGGGACTCGTCAACTCAATATACTCGACACCGAAGGCATCAAGGGCCTTGGCAATGGCGATCTTGGTCTTGGTGTCAAAAAAGGCGTTGGCGAACTGCTCTCCCTCTGTTACCAAGGATGGGATGAACACAGAGACTGCCGGAAAATCACAGGTGCCGACTAACCTCGCAGAGTACTCTCGATGATCTTGAAGTTGGACACATTACTCAAGAAATCCGAAGCACGAGGAGCGTATGGGTTTCGCCGCTGGTCGGCCTGCTTGGCTATTCCGTTGACGCCGTTTACGTGGCCGTTTACGCCATTCGTCTTGACGGATGATAAATGAGAGGTGGAGGCGTTAGACATGTCTACTGTGACCATCTCCGAAGATCTGTGCGGGAGGGTGTCCCCATTTGCGTGCGGGCACATGCTAAGCACTGATGTGGAGATTGTGGGCAGTATTGGCAGGGAGAGCGCAGAAGAAGATGTGAGGAGAAGAGAGACTTCAAATAGCAGAAATTCATGCAAATTGAGTCATTGGGAGCCAGGTCACGTGCATGCTGCTAACTTTCTACTCCAGTTACTCGAAAAGTTTATCGTGAAAGTACAGCTCGTTACTCAACTAAGTTTGGGCTAAGCCACCGCTTACTCGCTCACAAGTTCATTCAGAGTCCGCCCTTCCACTCATCTTGTTTGAATTAGTTCTTCGTTACTGTCTCGGATCGGCACCGGCATGCTGCCCTGTAGTACGACACCCGTTTTTGACCGGGCATTCGCTATTCGTTCCCGACCTCTCCATCGAGTCATGGTGCGTGTCAACCGCTTGGATTAGCTCTGAACATACACAACGCGGATCATAGTGGTCAGTCCCCCATGGCGTATCGCATCACCACCACGTTGTGTTAGTCTAAATGGCGCATTATGTCTATTAGAAACCTGTAACTTGATCCAGTTGAGAGCATCCAAGTCAGGGATTTGTTACCTTCGTCTTTCCACCAGATGAGTAGCCGGATTCTCAGACGGAGACGAAATGCGGGTACTGTTTTGCCGAGCATTGACATGTATCAGACAGCTGTGAGTTTTGCATTCCTGTAATACCGAACTTCGCGGCTAACAGATAGTCAGCAATGTATCTGCCAGCGGAAGGTCACCTTGAAAGCATGCCTTTTTTGCCCCGCGCAAACAATGTTTCGCATTTCGCAGGCAATGCCAATTTATGCCCTTCGGTCCGTGCACGGCCCCGTTAGCGGCGCTCCGAACAGATCAAGTGTTGGACTGGCACACGCGCGTCTTCAGATCTTCAGACTTCATCATGACATGTAGGTCCTGGTGACGATATTGTTTCGCCCTCATCGGCGCAAATTACATAAACAACCGCCACCACGAGCTCGGGGCTCCAGAGCTACCGACGCCCATTGATCCGTGCACGCAGCACGCCATCAGAGCTCCCGTTGTCGTCGGACTGCAATAAGCGACCCGAATCCAAATGCAGGATGATGCTTCTTGAGGTGAGAAGTCGAAACATCCTGTGTTCTATATTGCGGCTTCGTCTGTCGCTGCGGCTGACCAACCATAGCACTTGGTCAAGTCAGACACAGACTAAGTTACCAAAGTGAACTGGTAAATGTCGTTTCTCTCAGATGATTACCCACCTGCGTTACATTATACAGGTTCCTGCAGGTATAGTTATCAGGCGTCATTATCGGACCGGCTTCCCAAGCAAGTATTCCAACCGCACATTGTGCAGGGTCGAACCTACCAGGGGTTGCAATCTGTTCGTCCCTTTGTCCTGTTCCCATGATAAAATCATTCACGGCATTCCTCCCGCGTTCACTGGCGGCGGGAGTGCTCGACAGACGGCGAATCTCACCCATGAAAACACAATTGTTCTCTAGATCTGTTATGGCATACGTATCTAATCTATCATAGGTCATCAAGCTCACATCAAATGGTGGCGTGAACCACACGTCGATAATCTCGGCCCTCTGTGCAGTTTTTACTCTCCAGCTACCTGCTATTGTTCCGTTACGGGTACCCGTTAGCGTGTACCCGTCCCATTGTGGGCTGGGTGCTTGTAATCAAGAGCTTTGCCAAACAGGTCCGGTCGCAGCCGCCGGACACTCATTTCCTAACGCCGATGATGCCTTGCGGAGAAGAAACGACTGCCACAATATCAGAATCTGTGTACAAACCACCCGTCGTGACCTGATTGTGGTATGGTCGCTGACGGGGTGCATGTTTCGACGTTTTTAACTCAGTTTATGATTAGGTTCTTGGAGTATTTAGCGCTGGCCCGGGGCTACACTTCCATTACAACTGACAGAGGTTGCTGTTTACCCTGTGCGGTGGCCGTTGCCTGATCTGCTCAGATTTGCAGGATACCACTCACTGGGCTTTGTGTCCAGTTTCTTTTCGGACGCGTGGGGGGCATAAGTCCGAGACCATCATGCAATACTACCAGCGTTCCGACTTTTAACGCCCTGGCGCCAACCCACCATGGGTGTCTACACTACACTGTGATGACGAGTGCTGCCGGGAGAGTCTAGAGTGAGTATGATCATTGTTAGAGAGCTGTCTCCCTTTTCTCACTCCAGGGGGCTGGTCCGAGGCGTTATATCAGTTCGCTGACACACTGAGCAACTGGCACAAACTACTCTGCAATATTCCAGGCAATCCGAATGCATTGTATGTATTCCAGGCGCCATTCATTCCGAGGTGTTGCGCAGAGCGGCTCAAACGGGCGCGAGGACCATGCGACGATCGCGCGGCATTGGGTGACTCATCCAAAGCCAGCCCTTCGCGACGCCATCTGCTAACTGCCACACTCTTGACGTACCGCCCCGTCAGTGTTCTCCATGCTGATGTTGTTCCGAGTGACCATGCGTGAAACTCATACCTAGTCATAGTGATCTATCCCATCTGGGGTTGCCGCCAACATCTTCGTGCGGACTGCAATGGAGGCTACGGCCATTATTCCGAACTGCGCCATGAGAATCGGCATGCTTAGTGTTTTCCGGGTGCTAGAGTCTCTAGCGGAATCCCGACGTATACCGGTGATTAGTTCTCCATAGGCATATAAGGCAGAGGCGTTGAGTGCCCTCCTCATCTCGCATTCTTGCAGACCTAGCAAGCCTGTTACTACTCTCTCGTCACTTCCCTAATTAATTTACTATACGATGTCTGCTCCAGAGCAATTCGTCCTCCCTGATCTCTTTTCCGTCCTCCCTTTCAAGGGGTCGTTCAACCCCCACTACGCAGAGGCAGCGAGGTCTTCCTCGGCGTGGGTCAACGGCTACAAGATCGTGTCCGAGCGCAAGCGTGCCTTCTTCCAGCAGGCCGGGAGCGAGCTGCTCTGCGCGCATGCCTACTCCTACGCTGGCTTCGAAGAGCTGCGGACGACCATGGACCTGGTGAACATTCTGTTCACCGTCGACGAGGTCAGCGACGAGCAGAACGGAAGCGACGCGTACCAGACCGGACACGTCTTCCTCAACGCCCTGCGCGACCCCGACTGGGACGACGGCTCCGCACTAGCGAAGATGACTAAAGAGTGAGTGAGCAGCCTACCAACCCATTATCCCACGCGGCTCATGGTTGGTGCCCAGATTCAGGACACGGCTACTGCGGTTCGACGTCCCCGCTTGCTACAACCGCTTCCTCAAACATTGCGAGGATTATGTCAATGCTGTCGCTGTCGAGGCTGAGCTTCGTGAACGCAACGAGGTCCTCGACCCAGACGCGTATATTGTTCTGCGCCGCGAGAACAGTGCAGTTCGCTTCTGCTTCGGCCTGTTCGGCATCGTCTTGGGTCTCGATCTTCCGGACGAAATATTCGAACATCCCGTCATGATGCGCCTTCATCTCGCTGCGGTCGACATGGTATGCTGGTCAAACGTAAGCCCGACTCTTTCCTGTACATGCGCGTGGTCTGAGATTGTTTGTCCAGGACCTATACTCCTACAACATGGAGCAAGCCATGGGCCACACTGGAAACAACGTTATAACAGTGCTAATGAAGTCGAAGGGCTGCGATCTACAGACAGCTGCAGATCTCGTCGGCGTCCAATTCAGACAGCTAATGGACAGCTTCCAGGCTGACAAGACGCGCCTCCCGTCTTGGGGTCCGCAGCTGGACAACGTCGTCGAGAAATTCATGATGGCGATGGAAACGTGGGTGGTCGGGAACTGCGAATGGAGCTTTGGGACACAGCGCTACTTTGGTGTCCAGAGAGAAGAAGTCAGGCGAACACGCATTGTCAGACTGTACCCGAAACGCCAGGAGCAAGACGATTGAGGTTCGTCCCTGCTATGATTATATTTAGTGCAGAAGTTGACTTACAATACAGCACGCGCTCCAAACTGTGTCTCATACATGTTCACTACTCTAATTCCTACTATTTTTCTGTCCTTGGCTCAGTAGACATTGTTCTTCATCATCAGACTCGTCTCCAGTGTACTATAATCTGCCTCACATACAACTAATCTACCGTAGTACACTCATCAAAGGTTTCCGTCTGTTTTACTCTCTGCTTGTTAAGACCCCGTGCTACTGTGGTCACCATGTAGAGTATGGAACGTCCTTTAGGCTCGAAAAAAAAAATTGTATCGGAAAGCTGTTGTGTCCTGCGAATGGTCGTGTCACTTGTGTGTGGCGCTGGGCTTGGTGGCTGGTCAATGTTTCAATGACCGGGGATTCGACCTCCAGACTTGAAGTTAATCTCCCACACCGGAGACATGAGTTGATGTTAGTCCGTCGAATATTGGACAGAAATGTCGTCACAAATTGTGTGACCTATGAGCTCGGGTTTAAGAGTGTCAGATATTCATCAATAAACTCAGGATGGTGTGACCGACTTCTCTACAAGTGAACACCCTCTTTCTTAGATGTACAACAATCGCCAAGCAATCGATCGTCCCAAATCAGAGACTAAATTGTTTTCCGGTTTGAGATGGTCTATTATTGGGCCCTAATTCAGCATTTCTGCTTCAGAGATACAGTTGGTTAACATCTCGACACCCATGAGACTACACAGTTAGCCATGAGGAGCACGGTCTTCAGCCCAGTCTGAGTAGGCAATCAGACCAGAATTTGAGCCACCATGATAACAGAGTGTGAGTTCTATAGTCCCTTGAAGATATAGAAAGCTAGTCAGATGTTGATGTTGTGCAAAGTCTGAACTCATCACGAAAACACTTGATTCAATAGATCACAGAGTTGTTTTAATAACTATGTTTAGGTGCAATGAGCAAGGCTGATTGAAACAGCATTCCTGGAGCATTTTGAGGCTTGTTTTGACTCTGGAGTCAAAACAAGAAATGTTGGAACTCAGTTGTTTTTAGTCTCATCTCACTCATCCAAGAAACACCAAAAAGTGAACCACAGCTAAAATTGGACCTCAAAATCAATGCTGAATGGATATAAAATGGGCACTCTGAACATCCCTAATATTCCCATCATGCTGGCTGTGGCTGACATTGAGTGACAATTGGGTTGCTATGTATGCTAACTGCAGTCAGCAGCCCATCAGCCACGTGACAAAGAGTCTTATTTTTGTCTATTTGGCCTGAAGACCAAAAAGACCAAAATAAGACAAATAATTGCCTGGACTCATTCTTTTTAGTCTTCTAAAATAAAGCGAAAAAGACATGGAGGATTCTAAATAAGGCAATTATTTTGCTGCGGCCAGATAAGTCACACTAGGGCTCTTCAGCACGGCGTTAGCGCCGTAATTGGCCCCACCAAATCTACACGCCAGGTGGCGCGGATCTCTACACGGGGTGGCGCGGATTTGGAACACTACAGCGACGCGTACTCTTGTGCGAGCTGCCATGTTCCAGCTCAGCCCCACTCCTTGTCTCCGCCGCGCGCCACCGTAGGCTTTGCTTATTAATGCAATTGGCCCCGCCATCTTGAGCGGTCTGCTGAAGAGCCCGATGTTCGCTCTCGGAGCGCCGAGGAACATACTGAAATTAGAGACATGCCTCAGCCAATCAAAACCCTTGGTTTGACGATTCTCTCACAATATTTCCCACATCATGGAGGATTTCTCTCAAATCATTCCGTGTCCTCAGCACATTTATGGGTGGGACATCGGATTTTGCCCCAGTGTCTTGCAGTGTCAGCATGTCAAGTTGCTGATGACTCATACTTATGTACGTGTGGCTTCAACGCCCCTTCATTCACCCAAACTCGTGAACCCGAACCCAAGGTATGAATGCTTTTACTTCAAACACTGAGTTGTAAAGAATGACAAGACAGGTTCTAACTGTACGCAAGAATGTCCCGGCCGGAGTTGTTGAACCCTTCTGTCGTAAGGCAAGCGGGTAGGTGTTATCTGATTCGCTTGTCAGAGACTTCCACCGACCATGCTGCTTTAGGGATGCTGGAACGGTGGCATATAGTTCGTCAAAATCTAGGAATGCTCGGCGCTGTAGTCATCTCGGGAAAGTACACGCAGGCGGACGGACGAAGCCTAGACAAAGCCATTCTATATCCAGCGTTGAACAAGGTCATCCAAAAGCACAGCTTCTTGGCTGTCTGTGTATCTGGGGAGAAAACAGAGGGGCCGGTCTTCGTTCGCCTTAACGAGGTAGATCTTTCGAATATCGTCACCTTCTCCGATGGTGAACTCGCAGAAGTCCTCAATTCCGAGATCTCTCAGGGCTTCGAGACATCCCTCCCTCTATGGAGGGCCATAGTCCTACGCGATGGAACAGTGGCGTTCAGCTTCCATCACGCAATTGGAGATGGGCAGAGCGGGTTATGCCTGCATCGAACGTTACTCACCGCCCTGAACGAGACCGAGGAAGCTAGCTCCCCGAACCCACTTGTTACGGTTGCTTCGAACTTCACTCTTCTACCTCCCCTTGAAGAGGCTGCCAATCTAGCAGTCTCGCCTTTCAGGTTACTCTACGAGATTTTGAAGAAATTCATCCCAACTTCCTGGACAGCTGCCTATTGGACGTGGGCCGGGTATCCTGTACCCACTGAAGTCAGCCTCACGGGAAGAGTACGATTACTATACCACAGTCCCGAAGCTGCTCGCCGGATACTGCGAGTGTGCAGAGCTCACAGCACATCCTTGACGCCTGTCATTCACACCCTCGCCACGCTCATCATCTCCGAACTCCTCTCAAAAGATCCATCAAATGCGGAAAAGTACCGACACGTGTCTACGTGCATCCCGATCTCCCTGCGTTCGCTTGTCGGCGCACCGCCAGACGCGATGTGCAACTACGTCTCGGTCATGCAGCAGTATTCTCCGCTGATCAAGCGAACCCCGTCGACAGACAAATCGTGGCTGCGTGAGTTCCCCTGGGACAGGGCCAGCGAGCTAACGAGGACCTTGAGGGAGCAGCAGACGGCGTTCGCAGAGAATGTCGGAATACTTAAATACGCGCGGAGCTACGAGGATCACCTCAAGCGCGGACTGGGGAACATGCGAGAGGTGACGTTCGAAGTGTCCAATGTTGGAAGGTTCCCTTCTGCTCCTGCAGGATCGGGCACGCCAGATGCATCCGGAGAGACTACGTTGACGCCTAGATGGAATCTGGAAGATGTATACTTTATACAATCGAACCCGGTATCTGGTCCTGCCATACATATCAACGTATCTGGGGACCCGGCGGGCGGGGTGGGATACTCCGTGACCTGGCCTGAGGGAGCGATCGACGATTCTTTTGGCGAGGCTTTCTTCGAGGCTTTGAAAGTAGGGCTCGAGGGGATCATTCATCATGAAGTTGCGTAAGGCCGGCTTCTCTTATATGTATATATATTCTGTGTTATATGGCGTTGGCGGAATTGATTGTTATCTAGACAGTAGACACATAGACACATAGTTCGGAGTTATTGGATATCAAGCAACAGAAAACCGAGCAGGACATATATTGCCAACTCCCGGACAGCATCGCCCTTCCAGCCCAATAATTGGACCTACTGACTAGAACGAAGATCTCCCGTGATGATGGATCAGAGCCATATACCTTCATCGCACCATTGTCGCCAATGAGATTACACAGGCCCACAGCAGGTTTGCAAGTCTCCCGACACTTAATCATGCCGACGCTAGTGCTGTGGATCGGTTAAGTCCTTCGCGGGCTGCCCACGCCAACCGAAGCAGTTATCAAATGGCATTTCGGTGCAGAAGCTGTTCGAAGGCTGGTGAAGCTCCACTCGAGATTCCCCAGCAGTCTGTCGTCAACACTTTATCAAGAAGCCTGGAATGCTGGGCACACGCTTGAGTCGAAACGGCATGCACCACTGCAAAGAAAGCATCGATTCCATGAGACGCAAATAAAAGCTGAAGTCCGTGGAAAGCCCAGCTGAACGCGATCCAGACAGTCCAGCATTTCTTTGATGCCAAAAGAAGCCTTTGCTTGCTTCCGCGTCATTGAAAAGGCATCGGAAAGCCGCCGGAGCTAACCTCTTTAGCCCGCTCTTCCATTGAGGAAACGCTGACTATATGTTATCAATTCAAGAAGAGATGTTTTCTTTGTAGTGCACACACATGTACATATGTAGGCAAGACATACTTCTCTCACTTACATGGCATAGTTTGAGGCAAGCAGCTAGAAGCAGATTTCGTTTACACACATCGTGCAGATGCAATTCACTACCGGTACGTTCTCGGGGAACGGATCTCCGGGAAGCAGCACTGATCGCAAATACACGCCGACACGCTCACACAACCGCATTGTTCGTACGCCACATTTGAAATACATCGTACAAGCATTTCTACACAAGAGCACATGATATATATGGAGCGACGCAGATAGTTCGGGTTCTGATGTAGTATAGGAGGCGTTCGCCAGGGAGAATGTACGCTTATACGTACATCCACCGTCCCCGATCTTCCGCCCACCTCGATAGAGAAGCATTGTCAATACTCCGGAAATGATGCCTGAGCGTCTTGCCGAGCGATGGTATTGAAGAGACCTCCTGCTCGAAAGGAGTCTCAGGTGGTGTTGCGAGTGCAGGATCCTCCTGGTTATACGGCGACAAAATGCCCAGACCTGAACCGCCAACAGAGGTAGCATATGTCCTAAAGCGCTCCTTCTCAAGTGCCGATACGAGATCCTCGAGAGATGACTCGTGGAAATCTGGGGATATTCAGTGTCAATTGAACCCAATGCGTGCATTAGACCCGGACACACCATCTGGGACGAGGGTGACAGCACAGCCGCCACCACCTGCACCAGTGAGCTTCGTGCTCAGACCGAACTGCTCTGTAGCCGTCGTGGACCGGATGAGCTCCAGGGAGGGATGCGAGACACCCAAAGAAACAAGGTGCGCATGATTCTCATCAATCAAGGCCTAATATCACGTCAGTCAGTTTCCAAATCTGGCGGAACATCCTTGAACGTACAGATAGTGCGCTGAGCAATGAGGCACGAGAAAGCTCAGGATCGGCCAGAGCGCGGCGTGCTTCATCGCTGATGCTCTGGATGGCGTCCATGATCTTGTTGACAACCTCGGGCTCCTGCCGAGCCCACGCAGTTAGTTCTACTCTGAGTCCGAGTCGGATTAATCTCAGCACATACCTCTACTTTCTTCATGGCAACGCCTGCAACGAGCTTCTTCGTATCTCGTGGCACCCTCGAGTCGATAAGCAAGAAGCGCAAGGACTTGAACCTACCCATCGCGGCTCGTCAGTACGACACCCACCATCACAAGCAAGGCGACCCACCCTTGAATCTGCTCCATGCCACTTTTCTTCCCAAACCCGGGCCTCGTATACGCCAGTGCCCCACCAAACACCGCCACCGAGTTGTCCACTCCGCTCGGGTTCCCATGCAGCACCTTCTCCGCCACGAACGCCCACCGGTTAACCTCTTCCGCGACGTCGGGCGGGATCGCGCGTCGCCCCCGGTGCGAGACATGTATATGCCCCGGGTCGTCCGCCGCGGGGGGACGCGTCGGTGCAGGCAGCCGCGGTATCTCAACCCGTCGGTGCAACAACAGCAGCGCGGTAGCGATACACGCCGAATAGGACGCCGACGACCCAAGGCCGGCGCCGACCGGCAGTGTCGAGCGCGGCGCGAAGTTGAATGAGGGCCGCTCACCACCGTGCGCCATCATCATGTACAGATACAGGAACGCGACAGATGCTCCGTGCGCTCCCTTGGGTATCTCGGATGCTGGCGGAAGCGCACGCGTCGCGATGGCGTCCATGAGCTTCTGGTCGAGCTGGTCTGCGTGTAGCTCTCCGGGGTGCACGGGTGTGACGGCGTCCCATGGCAGGTCATCCAGGCTCCACTCGTGGTAGTAGTCTCCGATGTCGACGAGGTGCAGCGAGAGCTTGTTGTCGTGTCGGGGTGACGTCAGTCCGTAACAGCGGAGGTCCACGGACGCCGCAATAGCTGTCTAATCATCCGAAAACGCACGGACACCCGTCAGTAAAGGTGACACCGGGTAGGGACCGTCGAACGCACAACGCCATGCACAACCGCATGTTCGCCAAACAATATGATCTTGCCCGGAGCACTGACGAACCATTCCCGGTCCTCCCTCGATCTCCCAGCGCCACTGAGCGGCTCATTGAGCGCGAGCTTTTCGACGGCCCGGCTAATCGGATTCGGCAGCCGAACGTACTCGTTAGCGGCGAATGTGATCGCGCCCGCGTCGAGGAGCGCGTGTTGCAAATCGTCAATGAGGTCCGCGGGGTCTTCGATGCCGACACAGAGACGGATGAGGTCCTCCGGCAGACCACGGGCAGCTCGGGTTGCGGGATCGATGGAGGCGTGACTTCCGTTGTGGTGAGACAGGTACGGTCTACAGGGGAACATAAAAGACCTACGACATGACGCAGGGCATACTAATGAGACTGTTGACGCAGCCGAAGCTGACGCTAATCCCCCACAGGCGCGTAGCACCAACAATCCGCTCACTGAGCTCTTTGTCACCCGTCTCGAATGAGAGAACAGCGCCGTACCCTGTGCAGTAGGTTCAGCATCATCTCGCACTCGTGTGCTGCCCTGGACGCATACCATCAGCGATGCGCTCGTGGACTTCTTTGTCCGGGTGGCCCGGTAGGCCAGGGTAGTGTGTGACAAATCCGAGACGGGAGAGTAGCTGTGCAACAAGTATGGCGGTAAACTGCTGGCGGTCCATGCGAATAGCGAGGGTCTTCACTCCACGGAGGAGTAGGAAGGAGTCGAACGGAGTGAGGGCGTTGCCGACCGCATTAATCATGAACGACATTTGCTGCAAACACCTTTAGCACACAAACCCTGGGACGATCGGGCTAGCGCGATACCTTCGCGAGATCGTCTCGGTTGCAAGTGATAACGCCTGCCATGAGATCATGATGCCCACTCAGGTATTTCGTCGCACTATCGTACACGATATCCGCGCCGTGCTCAAGCGGACGCTGAAAGTACGGGCTCATCATCGTATTGTCCACCACAATGACTGCGTCCGGGCACCTCTCCTTCACAAGAGCGCTAATGCGCGCGATGTCTACGATCTTCAGACGAGGGTTGGTCGGAGTCTCGAGGAGGACCATGGCAGTCTTGCCGGAATTAAGGTGGGGGACGACAGAGAGTGAATCTGTGGTGTCGACGTGGTGAATGGTGATACCCATGTTGTTCCGGAGGTAGGTGAGGAGTCGGTGTGTGCCGCCATAGATGTCATCTCCTGCAATCACCTCAGTGCCAGGCTTAAGGATACGGGTGATGATGTCCAGGCAGGCCATGCCAGAGGAAACGGTGAAGGCATGCTCGGCGGAAGAGATTTTGGCGATATGATGTTCTGTGAAAGAGGTGTTAGAGCGGCGTACGATGAATTGTGTTACGAATAGAGAAATGTAAGCGCGCGAGGGCACCATCGCTTACTCTACCCATGAAAGATGTCCTGAATATAATCATAGGTCATCGACCCTCACCTAGATGAGTCCTGGTAGGGTTACCGCTCCTAGTATAATCATACTGTCCACCGACACCCTTGAAAGTGGCTGTCTGATAGATAGGCACGCTCGAGCTCCCATGCTGGTCCTTGTGGTCCGCGTTCGGAGTCTCTACCGTTGCACAGAGCGTCGAGAACCTGTAAGGCTGTCTGGCTCGCGGAATCGAGGGTGACTCAGGCTCAGGTGTCGGGAGGTCCTCGGGCAGCTTGAGCTTGTCCGGCTGCTCTCGAGACATGGTGAACGAGTATCCAGTCAGTCGTGAGGTGCGGGACGAGAAAAGGGGGCGGGAAGACGTTTTTAATTGGAGGTCCTTGAGAGATGAAGCTGAAGTCGGACGAGCAAAGTGGTTTCACCAGTTGGAGGGGTCGAGCCATTCCACCATTCAGATTGGCGATCACGTGGGCTATACCGATCGCGCCATCGCGCTTGCCATCTTGCGACGGAACCAGCGAATGCGCTTCTCACCTTTCCCCGAACCTTGCCCGAGCGTATTAAATGCCTCCCAGAAGACAACGTCCGTCGCGTCGCTGCGTCTCCTGCACCAGTGTATGCTAACCGTGGCTGATAGACAGCGCAGCGACAGGCACAGCTCGCCTCCGCATCCCTTGATCCAGAAATCATTGTCAAGAGGACCAAACGCCACCTTGATGAGTTAGAGGTGAGTCAAAGACCATCCCCTATACATGCCTCGGCTTTGCTAACCTAGAGGCCCGTAGAGGTCTAATTACGCAGAGCCTTCGAATGCTCTTGGAGGAGCTGAAGAGGACGAGGATGCCACCGGAGGACGCTCTGTAAAGGGCAAGGCACGACAGCTCGTTGTCTCGGACAAGCGTGAATGGTCGGGCATGCCGAAGAAGAAGTCAACCCATAATGTCCGAACCGCGGTGCTGTACAAGAAGAACCTGGAGAAGCTCATTGAAGAGTCGGTCAGTACGTCTTCACTCAGACTACTCACGATGCACTCAAGACAACATCAGGGCATAGCCAACCTTCCACCCGAGGTACCAACCTATTTACGAGCGGCTGCACCCCCGCCGCGAGAGCCGCCGCGCCTGCTCTGTTCAGTGTGTGGGTACTGGGGCAAGTACAAGTGCAAGAAATGCGCCATGCCTTACTGTGATCTCAACTGCGAGAGCGTGCATAACGAGACGCGCTGTGAAAGGCGAGTGGTCTGCCTGCAGTCCTAGGTGCTGTACAGATCTAGGATGGGTTGTTGGATCATCACGATGTTCGCTGGCACAACATATCTGTAGGCAGCGCTCGTACAGTCGGCACTTCGACCGCGCAGCATATGTGTGAACGTGTCACGTATCATAGACCGAAGTTGTACTTCTTACTCGCCTGCCGCTCGATGAACCCGGGCACCAACCAGTACAACATATGCCCAAACCTGCCCATCACATACGGCATGAACACAAACTTCTCTCCCGCATCGAGCGCCCTTAGGCATCTTCGCGCGACATCATCGGGCCGCAACGCGTGCTTGTTAGGATCGTTCTCACGTACGAGGCCACCATCCACCGCAGACGCGCGGAAGGCGCTCTGGACGGTGGCAGGGATGGCGAACGAGAAAGCGACAGCGGGATGCTCGATGGCGAGCGACTGGTAGAGCATCAGGGATGCTGCTTTGGTGGAGCAGTAAAGCGAGCGAGTCGGCGCTGGGACGAGAGCAGCGAGAGATGAGATGAGAAGGATGGACGGGGACGACGAGCTGCTTTGTAGCAAAGGGAGCTGTTCACGAGTTCGGTTACGGAGTGCTGAAGGCTCTCTGGTATAAGGCTCACCAATGTGACCGCCGATATGAGTGGACCGATGTAATTTGCAGTTACGGCCTTGTTTGCAACATCCACTGAATATTGGATGCCTTCTATGGTGGCATGAGGAGGTGAAAACATATGTCCTTGTCTCTCCAGCCCAGCGACCTCCATCAGCGGTCGCAGGGCACTAACGCCGGCGCAGACAACGACAGTGTCAACCCCACCCCATTCTGTGCAAGTAAGGTGTTGCATCAGTATGCTCGCTCCCAGGGCAGAGGGGCGTCGGACACGCACCGCGTTCCAATGTTTCTCGCACGCGAACCATATCTTTCACCACCGTGAAGTCCGCCCCGACACTACATATCTGCATCGCTTGACCACCCCTGAGCGCAGCGCATTCATCCGCAACGCCTTTCAGATCGTTCTCTCTGCGAGCGGTGATGCACACACGTGCTCCCCTCCGAGCATACTCGTGTGCAAGGGCGCGTCCGATGCCACTAGACGCTCCGAGGATAACCACACGCTCGCCCTCTTTCGAGACTTTGTTCGCGCGGTGCAAGCCACGTGATAACCTGTGGGAGATGAGGAGCACGGAGAGCGCAAGAGCGAGGAGGGTCCCGGAGCCTGAGCCCACTGGTAGCGGTGATGGTAGTGAGAACAGCATCAAGGACCAACCTATGAGTCTCGGATCACCCTTAAAGGGAAACTGGAGTTCCGGAGGAACCCGAGGTCACCAAGCACTTCGAGTCGCAGGTGGGACTACTCTTCTGAGTCCTGACAGTCCCCTTGAACGCACGTCGTACCAGCCAGGCGCATACGTGGCACTGTGGCGGCAACGACCACATACAGCGCACCTTGAACGCTTCGAAGTAAGGGGAACGCTTACGACACAACCTTCGGGCGCGGCCACAGCTCGAATCTGCACCCTCTGCCTCTTGCCAGTTTGACTCGGCTCGTCGACAACCCGTTACCCAGCAGATCACCGCACAGGCCGAGCCGATAAGACCGGTAGGTAGTTGACAGCCGTTGTGTTCGGATTTGGTGGGTAAGGAGACCTACGGAGAGGCCAACTTGTGTACATAACGCTTGTACGCGACGCGCTTGTGGCAACTTCGCGGCCGCGTGACCTTTGCCAGTTACCGTGGTCAGTCGCCACAGGACCGCGAGGTTCGCACCGCTTTCGACTCGACCACATCACTGCAGAACTTGCAGACATCTCTTAGACTGAACAATCAGCCCTGCCACGCATCGACGAGAATCCAGGCCCGTGGGCTACTACCGCAAGCTTTTCAAGTTGACCAAGCAGATCACGTACTACCACTGAAGCTCTATTACCATCGCTTCCAGCCTGCGTGAGCCCTCGAAATGTCAGATTGGCTCGCGTTGATTGATTCCCTGGACACACGACTCACCGATGGCAAACAACAGTCGACAAACTGCCTAGATCCCGCCTCCTTGGAGGATATATTGCGGAAGGCATGCGAAGTTGTACGCGATGCAAGCGCAGAGAATGCGTTTGATCTCGAGAATATCGTGGCAAAGACACAGGAATTGATAAGTAGAGGCGTCGCCATGGTTTATGAATCCTCCCAGAAGCCAATGTTCGATTATATCCCATCTTTTGCTCATTACGACGAAACGCCACTCGTCAGGGACAAGTTGAACAACGCGCTTGGTACGAGAGTCCGCTCTTCATACTTGCAGCTGCCTCACATTGCCAACAGGACAAGGGCAAGTTGACGTTCTCTTGCCATTTATTGAGGAGATACTGGCAGATCGACCCGGTCAGTGGTATTCAACGCCTGAAATGTCGCGTCTTTCTCTCATGTTTGTTACCCCAGGCAGGAGTGGCTATGGCTACCCCGTCTCACTGAGAGTACCAACGCGATGGGATCCTGAGCTACAGCCTCATCTCAGAAGCACCCGTCTATCTCGCTTCCGACCCGGTGTTACCGTCTCAGCAACGCGTGCCACGCCCTTAGCACAAGCCATCTATCAAGCTCGCTGCGAGATCACGGACGACACGACCATGGTACCCGCCGCTGCCTTCGTATCCCCGGGGCAGAGCTGTCTTGCAGTCGCGTCAGCAGGCGGGTGGAAGAATCGTGACCCCCTTTTATGTTACTACTTCCTCGACAACGACAGCCCGCTCAGTCAGAGCAAATGCTTCTGCCCTGGCCTATCCGAAGTGGCCTATGCGATGGCTATGGATGAGGACCGGAAACTGATCTTCGTATCGGACAGCTACAGAGTCAAGTCCTATTCCTGGGATGCGTCTCACAGATCGCAAGACGACGAGCTTCCTCCAGTTCACACGTTGAATTCCGGCGGATGCGAAGGCGGCATCGCGATCCTGCCGGACGGGCACATCGCGCGTGCGGGACGGGGCCAAGCGCTGTTATGGAATATCGACGAGCTCGAGCAGCACGGACCAAAGAGGCGGCGGATCGGCGCGGGGCGGTTCGAGTACAAGGACCATACAATGCGGGAGATCGACAGCGGGGAAGAGATCGAGGACTCGACGGGGAGCGTGCCTCACACTTCCGTTGCGTTCGCGGACGGGACGTTCTATCCCGGGGCGTGGCACCTGCATGCGCCGAGCGGGCGCATGATCTGCGGGTCGAGCGGGCAGAGGGACCAAGTGTATGCGTGTGTAGCGATAGACCTCGAGCATGGCGGCAAGACGGCGGCGCGGTACCTCGGCCATGGCGGGGAAGTGGTGGGCATCTCGACGAGTGGGGGCGACTCGAACGTGTTCATGACAGCCGGGAACGATGGCTATGCCCGAATGTTCGACGTGCGGCAGCCGCTGCCGGTCATGACCTTCGATCACGGCAATACGTCCGAGTATTGTTCTTCTGTCGTGCTCGTACATCCGGATGGGATACCGAGTGAGTGCCTTGCGTCGGCTGGCGCGAAACTCCACGCTGACGCGGTTCCGGTAATCCTAGCATTGTTCACGGCGGGAAGGAAGAGCGAGCAGATCAAGCTGTGGGACATACGGGCACGCGAGACGGTTTGTGAGCTCGCCACGGGCAACAACGGCGTCGCTGCGATGGCGTGGGACGCAGGGCATGCCGCGCTATACGCCGCGACCGAGTGCGACTGGGTGGACCGCCTCGGGTTCCACCACTTCTATCGGCCGGCACACATCCCTAAGTGGGCAGACGGAGAACGCCCGGATGGCGAAGGCGACGAGGTCGAGGACTTCAGTAGCGAGGAAGAGATCATCGACGGAGATGACGAGGACTACTCTGACGAAGATGAATATGATCGCTGTTGGCCTGAACGGGCGTATCATGGAGAGGACTACTTTGGGTATGCCTTCGATGCCGGTGACCATAGGATCTGTAAGTCGATGTGTCCATGTTCCGTACGAATAGTACTCATGCACCTCCCAGATCGATATGTATTCAAGGAGAACCCTGATCCAGCTCAACTTCCGGTGTATGGCGACGCTAGCATGAATGAGTCTTATTGGTAAGGTGAAGAGGGGTAGCGACTGGAGTATTGTATGTATGTACTATAAGCTATCAGATGACAATGACAATACATTTCTATGTGGCCCTTCACAAGTAACAACCAATCCAGTCCTAACCGGCGTGGTGGATTGGACTACGCCCCGGTCATGTCCTCATGCTTATGCTGCAATTAATTGATGTTGGGTTCCGTGTTCGCACGGCCGGAAAAGAGGATAGCAGTAAGCTCTCACAGAACTTGCGCAGGACTGTGGGGTCTACTTACTAGTACCAGCCATTCCGAGAAGGCGACCAACCAGAACTCTCAGGCTGTCCTTTGGGCGCTTATGCAAAGATGCTATGGTTTCTGACTTGTTTTTGACCCGTATCTCACTCATATCCGGACAGATTTGGTTGATTAGACCGACGATGCTTCTCGTCTGTATACGGTCCTGATTAGCCACAAACTGACATCTGCGACAGTGCTTTTTTGACCCTCAGCGTAAAAGTTTCTGGAGGAAATAGTGATGAATAAAGAGGGAGGATTGGGCTGAGGAATCTTAACGGCATCCCACTTTCTCGTGTCTCCTATCTGAGCATTTCCTCGCAAACCAGCCAATGGTGCTTGTTGCGGTTGACGTGTGCATAAGCCGTCCAGGTCCGCTAGTATGACTTTATACCGTAAACTTATTGTGAAATTACGTCACCCGCCACACCTCGAACCCTTTTATCGACTTCCTCTTTACAGAACTCAGCCTGCAATTCTTCAAGTTGTCCATTATGCATGCCATTATACGCCAGTTGGACATTCTTGGACGGCGTCTGCGTCGCATTGAGGGCGGCGGGCACAAAAACGGCGAAGATGGCGGACAGGTCGCATTGAAGCGCGTTCTGCAGGAGATGTGCGCTATCGTTCGCGATGCCGACGCTCGAACCGCTTCAGACCTCGATGCTGTTGTGGAGGAAGTTCATGGATTAATCAACAGCGGGGTCAACTTAGCCTATGGCTCCGACGATCTCTTCGATTTCCTACCGTCTTTCCCCCATGACGAGGCCAGAGCACCCGTCATTGAAGATAGTCTGCGGCCGGACTTGAGTGCGTTTTCGTCTAATTCTCTCGACCTGAGATTAGCCAGTTCGACTCATTCCCATACCGTTCTTGAAGTATCATATCTTGTCGGCCCTCAGCAGTGTCAGTAGAACGACTTCGGTTCAAGCATCACTCACAAGCTACCCAGTGCATAGCTTACTGCCAGAGCTTGCCATACCTCGATTTGATCTTAAAGTACAACCGCACTCAAAGACCACTCGTCTCTCGCGCTTCCGTCCGCGCGTCACCGCCACTGCTACGGATGCCACTCCGACCGCCCAAGTCATCTATCAAGCCAGATGCGAGATCACGTTCGACCAGATATATGAGCCTGTACAGGGGTCCATGACGATCTCATCCGAGTGTTCTCTCATGGCCCTTGCAGCTGCTGGAGGCTGGAAGAACTGCAATCCGGTTGTACACTACTACTGTCTGGATGAGAAAGACCCACTAGATGGCCATGGTGAATTCTCACACCGACTCTCCCAGATTGCGCAACACTCGCTCTCGACGACGGGCGGGAGCTGATATTCACTGGGGATGGTTACCGCGTCAAGTCCTTCTCGTGGACACAGCAGCGGGGTCGCTACCGGGGCGGCCTGCCACCGGTGCATACCATCACTACACTCGAGCAAAAATTGGTGAATGTATGCACATGTTAACAATAGGTATAGAGTTTGTACCTGATCTAATCATATGTAACAAAAAGTTAAGAGTTAAGAACACAATTGTTCTTATTCGCGCTCAGACAAACAGTTATTACAATCTGCAATCTGTTTTCAAAATCACATGTTGTCGCATTTGGTCGATCTCTTACTGCGAATATGCAAGCGGTGAAAAAGAGCGAGAATGGAAGTATTGAGTTGCAACAGTGGGATGGCGAAGGTGCCTAGACCCCAGGTGTAATCGGGGAGCGATCTTATGGCTCTCGATTAGAGCCTTAAAGGTCTGGATTACAGTTCGCTCAAATAGCGCTCAGTGTCCGACCTACAAGAGTCTGTGCATACATCATGCCGCCGCGCCGCGTGTGCTAGACTGGGACGTGACCCGCCTCCTCGGCTTCTATGAATAATTATCAATGTCTAGGACCACTTCACGCCGTGGCCCAGGACGACGAGACCAGACTCAACTGCCGGCTCTCCTCACTACTCTCGACTACCCGGAGCATACCCGTCAGTGCTCGTGATTTTGGATGATTGTTGTATTTGAAATTATGGACCTGTGGGTTTCAGGACTTCGTCTCTGCTGTGGACCTGAGTCTTACTACAGCAATATTCCTTCAAGTAGACAGTCATGCATGTACAGTGGCTCAATGACCACCATATGTGAGTCTTCTCATCCTTTTATTGAGTGATTTTACACTATCAATCATGGAGACAGGTTGCATGCACTGCAAGGAGTCAGGCCCCATACTTGGAGAGTGCTCAGTGGACTAGACATAGCAGTCAAGGAGCAATGCTCTGAGTCACCGGAGTGGCAAGTTGTACTCTCGTCATACAGCTACTGGGCAATACTAATCATCTTCACGCATAGTCTTAGATCACAGAGGCCAGGGAACTCGGAACACCGGTAATGGATCCAGCACGGAGGCGAAATTCAAATCACTTGAGTGGACTCGAGAGTTCTAGGCTGCGGCTGTGATGTGACACTGTTGAATAACTAGTAGTAAACCATAGATATTGGACTGCTGTTTCACCATGTGCAAATTAAAAATACATATTTCTTGATCTGCATATTGTAAGCATTATTGATGACAACAACACTAAGATCGAGACCCTGCTGGTGGTTTTGCTAGCAATTCTTCTATTGGATGCCAGCTCATGCAATGATTGTGCTAGGGTTAACAAGTTTCTTTTGTTCGCATGGTGTGCATGAATTCGACGCCTTGTAATTGAATATAAGACAAGTAACTAATATGTATCTTACATCACTTGCAGAGTTTGTTTAAGGCTCGGGGACCTGTGACGCCATGTATTGCAGGCTCAATTGTTACACCTCCTACACCAAATGCTCTAGATACAATCCTGTATACATGGCTATGTAAAAAATCCTTGAGAGTAGTAATAACCATGCACACTAGCAGGTGCAAAGGCGGCATCACTTTACTGCCAAGTGGGCACCTCACTCGTGCCAGTAAGGGAAAGGCCGTGGTCTGGAACATAGATGAGCTAGAAGAGCATGGCTTGAACAAGAGATTGATTGGGAAGGGAAAAGTCAACATCTTAAACAGTTGGCGAGACAATGACACTGGCAAGGAGATCGAGTGGTCCACTGGGAGCCTACCACATATAACCATCAAGTTTCCAGACACCACATTCAGGCCTCAGATTTAGCACTGACACACCAGCAGGAAATATATTCTGCACCCAGAATGGCCAGGAGCAGGGCAACTATGCTTACACATCCATAGACCTGAGAATGGCAGGAGGAGGGTGGCAAGATACCTTGGGCATGGTGCAGACATGCAGAGCTTTTCAATGAGTGGCAATGACTCAAATGTCTTCACCACAGCTTGCACAGATAAGTATGTGCAGCTGTTTGATGTCTGACATCCTCTACCTGTGGTTACTTTTGACTCCAGAGTGAATCCCAAGTTCTGTTTGGATGTCACACTTGCGCACCCAGATGGTGTCCCATGGTGAGTACAACATTCGGTGAGGTTTTCATGGCAAAACATCTTTAACACCCATTCACAGTGCTCTTCTCTGCTGGAAATCAAAGCCAGCAGATCAAGATGTGGGACATCCATGCTTGTGCGACTGTGTATGAGCTCATGACTGGTAACAGCTCTGTGGAGGCCCTGGCAAGGGATGTGAAATGCTGCACCCTATTCACTGCAACAGAGTGTGTATATATGGACCACCTCAGCCACAACTACAACTACCAGCTGGCATGCATCCCCAAATTGGCAGACATGCGCATGATGGATGATTTCATGCATGACTGTGACCCCAACCACAGGAACCCCGAAGGCGAGGTTATAGATGAGGATGATGAAGAACAAAACTGGCTGAAGAAAGCATACCATGGGGAGGATTACTTTGAATATGCATATGATGTGGGGGAGCACAGTGGACCTCACAGAGTTGCTGTATGTTGCACTGAACACCTGGATAGATTACTGTACCATTTCGACCATAGGTTTAGTCACATGTCACACCCCCTCTGAACCGGGGTCTAAGTTCAAATGTCACAGGTCACAGCCAGGTCTGAAATGAGGCATTGGTGGGTGGGAAAAGGTTCAGCCCGCCATATGGTGGCTGTTGAAACCCTTTCAGAACAATGAATATGTGGGTGATGGTAAGCTTATGTAATCGTTGGGTGTCCACATGCACCACAGGGAATGATGTCCCCGGGGTTCCCTCCTGCCAGTATATCAGCATCAGCACCCAAGGAGTGCTAATGAAGTGTATCCTTAATCCATGCCATAACAATGAGCTCAGAACACCTGCTAGCCCACAACAATTTACTATTTAGACATTAGAGCCCTTTGTGTTGATCACACAGTCCAACAATGGCAATCAAGAAAAATCATAGGATAGTGCATGCAACAGGCTGGGTGTGAGGAATCATAACAAACTTGTGAGTCATACTAAAACATTTATATCTTTGCTACATGCTAGTTATGACAGTCATGCTTTTATCACAGCCATAGTGATGTGAAGACTTTGGACTGATTGGCAGTAATTTCTTAAGAATTGTCTCAATAAAGCATGAGCTACTACATTAATTCATATTAAGTTCTAATGTTGCTATCACTTCAGCTACCCATTACTGAGAAAGTGGCTTTTCAGATAGTCTAGCCAGAACCTCAGTCAACACTAAGCTCCAAAACTGATATTTTCCCTGGTATTCACTAGCTTGTATTTTAGCTGAGTCATGAATTAAAAGCTGGTTAGTAGTAGAGCAAATATTAGTTTTTTAGCTTAGTGCTGGCTGAGAAGAACTATTCTGAGAAACCTGGTTTTCTCTTAGGCTTTAAAGTGATTAATGAGTGGCTCAAGCCATGGCAATATAACTCACAATGACACCTGGCACACATTCACTGAAATTTATTACTTCTTCATTCAATTTTGCTCACACTGCACTCTGTACTTGATATCAAAGCTCTACTTCATTTTGTTACAATGGACCTTAGGCCATCTGGGCATGGACCACATTTCCTTTTTGAGGACAAAGGCATTCTGCATGCATACTGATACTGTTTTGATAACAGACTATTTATCCTTTCTTCTTCTTACTTACTCATCGGTGGTTGACCCTCTCTGATCCCCAACTTGTACTATACTGAGTTGGGACATTCAAGGACATCTGTCTGCACCTTGGGGATAACCCATTGCCTTTCCCTCATCTCATGCTACCTTACAGCTTCTTTTACTTCTTTTATTTTATTTATCATACTTTCTATCACAGCCATATCAACTTTTATTTTCTTTGATATCTCAACACTGTTCACTTCTACTTCTATTTCTCTTCACTTCTATTTATCTTTACTATATGCTGAACCTTCACATGACAGTGAAGTAAGGCCAAAACCTTGTATTTGACAAAGGGCCCTGGGAGTTGTGCATCTTCCCTGCTGTTACAATGCTGCACGAAAGCACCAGTGACAACAACCCAACCTGCAATGAGGAAGGGACCAAGTCGCTGAGCTCAGATCTGTCTGCAGTGACAGCCCTTCAGTAGGTGTCAAGGTCACTGCTGCTCAGTTCTACCGAGGGGATGGTAAAAGAGATTGAGCTTGGGGCTACTCCCAAGCAAACTACACTACTATATATACAGGAACGTGCTCTGCATCGCTCTCAGTGTCCTACAGATCACTGAGACTAGCCGCCTACATAGCCATACACATCAGTAGCATAGCCTGCACCTCTCTCATCCCTGTATGTCCCTCCAATCCCCTAAGTCCATCAAGGGGGGGCAGGGGAGATGCGCAACTCCCGGTCCCTTCATCAAGTACAAGGTTTCAGCCTTACTTCACCGTTGTGTGAAGGTTCAGCATATAGTCAAGATAAAATAGAATGATAGGGAAAGGAAGTTAGAACTGATGGGCATTGAGATGTCAAGGAAGAATAGAAAGTGACATGGCCATGATAGAAGTGTGATAAATAAAGGAAGAGAAGTAAAGGAGGCTGTAACATAGTGTGAGACAAAGAAAAGACAATGGGATATCCACAAGGTGTGCACAGATGTCCTTGAATGTCCCAGCTCAGTATAGTACAAGTCGGGAATTGGAGAGGGTCAACCGCCGATTAGTAAGTAAAGGGGAAGTGAATGAGTAAGCGAGAGAATGCAATGATGTGGTGTTAATAAGTAAAGTAGAATGTACATATCATGTGATGCGAGAAATAAGTGTCTGTCATCAAGACAATGTCAGTAATGCATGTGGAGTGCCATCATCCTCAAAAAGGAAATACGGTTTGTGCCCAGATGACCTGAGGTCCATTGTAACACCTGCCCCCCCCCTTGACGGACTTAGGGGACTGGAGGGACAACACAGGGATGAGAGAGGTGCGGACTATGCTGCTAGTGTGTAGTTGGCTAGCATCAGTGACCTGTAAGGTACTGAAGGTGATGCAGAGCACATTTTTATATATATAGTAGTGTAGTTTGCTTGGAAGGAGTCCCCAAGCTCAATCTCATTTACCACCCACTCAGTACAACTGAGTTGCAGCAACCTTGACACCTACTGAGAGGTTGTCATTGCCTCTGGACCCTTGATAGATGACCCAGACCCCTTCCTCATTGTTGGTTGGGTTTTTGTCACCAGCACTTTCATGCAGCACCGTAACACATTTCATGGCTTGCTGCTACATATATAAGCCTGCTGATGCAACCAAAAGAGCCTTGAAGCACAGGAAAAGAAACCCCAAACCCACACACAACCAGGTGGAACACTGGTATGTGGAGCCTGGGCAAAAGCATGCTAGGAGATGCAGGGTCTACCCTACAGCCATCTAGTACGAGGGTGCCTGAGTAAGGACAAGACTCCGAACACATGTGGGAGGCCTTCAAGACAGTCAAATGGGCCTGAAAGGCCAGATGAAGGAGTGAAAATGCTCGAAAATGCGAAGTGCAATAGAAGGATCAGAACGAGTGTTAGAAGGTTTTCGGGACCTATTGGGGGTGCACTCGAGGTGCGCCTAACACTCGAGGGTGCTCAAGACTGATCTGAGGGCCTGAATAGCCAAGTGAAAGAGCAAAAATGCTCAAAACTGTGAAAAATGCTCGAAAATGCAAAATGCGATAGAAGGATTGGAACAAACATTAGAAGGAATCTGAGTCTGCTCGGGGGTATGCTCGAGGTGCCCCTAGTGCTCAAGGGTGTCCGAGAGGACCGAGATAGACAGGGGGGGCCAAAACGGTAGAGCGAAAGAGCAAAAATGCTTGAAAATGCAAATGGCAATAGAAGGATGGGAATGAATGTTAGAAGGAATCTGTAACTTATCGAGGGTGCACTTGCTACAACACTCGATGTTAGCGCCGGCGACGAGGCACTAATACTCAGCGAGGGGGGGTCTGGAGGCAGCGTGGGAGTAGGCCCACGTGCCGATCAAGGGTCGAAGTCTGATGACGAGGGCTGGATCCCTGTTGAGTTCTCACACCACTGACCTATCGAGCCAAAAGATAGTCAGATCGAGCTTAGGGCTCGACCTAGTCCACTACCGCTTATATACAAGCACTGGCCATTCTAGTACTCTACCAGTCAACCTCTGAAGACAATAGTAGATGTCCCTAGCCCCAGCTATGAGTACCATGGAGGCAGCATACCGTTACTGTCAATCGTCTGCTGGTTTCCTGTGTTCTGCAAACCTGGGGGTTCACTACCCTCAGCCATCAGCGACTGCCGGGCCTCCTCCAAGGTTTGATGTTGTTCTGTGATTGGCCTACCTTCACTGTTGTGTGAAGGGTTCAGCGTATAGTAAGGATAAATAGAAGATGAGAAGGAAGAATGATAAATAAAGTGTAGATCAAAGATGAAGAGGAATGGAGGAATGTAACGTAGAAGTCCATCATTATGCTAATGTGCGATGGTGGGATTCAGGCTAGAAGAAAGGCCCTTGATACGTAAGGAACAGGGTGCCCACCCCATCTCATCCAAAGTAGAAGAAAGATGATCAAGAAGAAGAGAGGTGTACAGTAAGTGACAGATCAAGGGTTGTCCCCTCGCTGCTTGCGGATGTCCTTGGGCGGCCACCTCCATAAGGAGTACATCTGATGACGTAGGTGGACGTCTTGGGTATGACTAAGAAGAAAAGGAGAAGAAACTGTCAGTGCGCTCAGCACGGTATCGTAACGTCGCTATAGTAAAAGTTCCATATCAAATGGTCTCAGCGTCTTGTAACAGCACTAGAGGGGTGCCTAATGTCCGAGGGTGTCTGAGAGAGCGCTGGGGCTGTTGAAGGTGCTTGAGAGAGGTGAGACTGGTCAAGGGTGCTCGAAATGTTTAAGGGGCTATGGTTGAGTGTCGAAGACTCAAAAACATGGGGTTTTCTGTGAAGGTGAACGAGGGTCAAGCATTGAAGGCTCAAAAATGTAGGGGACTCTGTGAAGATGAATGAGGTGACAAGGGGAGCTCCGAGTGAGCTCTTCTTAGGCTAGGGGGAGTTGAGAGCAAAACTCTGGGGGAAAACCATCTCTGATGAATTTGAAAAAAGTAAGTATAGTATATATACATGAAGTCTACACTACACTAGATGTCCGGCATGCCTTCAAACAAGGGGTTTCTTTTCCCACGCTTTGAGGCTCATTTGGTTGCATCAGCATATACTTTTTGATTCCTGGGCTCATGCCTCTGTGCACAGCGACATCACCGATGTTACAAGACACTTAGTTCATTTGATATGAAACTTTTACATAGCAACATTACAATACCGTGCTGTGCGCACTGACATTTTCCTTTTCTCTTAGTCATACCCGAGATGTCTGCCTACGCCATCGGATGTACTCCTCTTGAAGGCGGCCGCCCAAGGACATCAGCAAGCAGCATAGAGACAGTCTATGATCTCTCCCTTACAGTACACTTCTCTTCTCTTTGATCATCTTCCTTCTACTTCAGACGAGATGGGGTGGGCACCCTGTTCCTTACATATTAAGGGTCTATCTTCTAGCCTGAACCCCATTCACCGCATCTTAGCTTAATGGTGAACTTCTACGTTACATCTTTCCATTCCACTCCATCTTTGATCTACATTTTATTTATCATTCTTCCATTCTTCTCATCTTCTATTTATCCTTACTATATGCTGAACCCTTCACACGACGGTGAAGGTAGGCTGATCATGAACAGACATCAAACCTTGGAGGAGGCTGACTGGTCACTGAAGACAGGAGACAGGAACCCCCCAGGTTTGCAGAACATAGGAAACCAGAGAACGATGACTAGTAACGGTATGCTACCTCTGTGGTGCTTGTAGCTGGGGCTAGGGACGCCTGCAACATCTTCAGAGGTTGACTTGTAGGGTACTAGAATGGCCAGTGCATGTATATAAGCGGTAGTGGACTAGGTTGAGCCCTAAGCTCGATCTGACTATCATTTGGCTCGATAGGTCAGCAATACGAGAACTTGACAGGGACCCAGCCCTCGTCATCAGATTTGAACTCTTGATCGGTGCTCGAACCTCCTTCCTCACTGCCTCCAGACTCCCCCTCGCTGAGTATTAGTGCCCTCATTGCCGGCACTAACATCGAGTGTTGTAGCATAAGATTGAGCTTTTCCACATCGCCCCCATTGCTCAACGGCAGGGCACACTCATCTTCCAAAACGCCTTACACACGACTCACCAACTACACCAACTACAACCTTCCAGTACTAACCCCAGGTTACCTAGTTGCGTGGGATCAGCAGCAAGGGCTCTTTGCCCTTACACCAGAACCGGGACAAGACGACCTCACTCCCATCAAATGAATCAGACCCAGCATATCCTCAGGGCAGTGGTTCCCTACCCAGAACTTTGACCAGGCTAAGCAGCACACCAGACGTGTCCTACTAGCAGATGAGAAGGCCCGTGTCCTGATCTCTGTCAATCAGTCAAACACGACCACCACAGAGCCATCAACATTGGTCAGCACACCGACACCCATATTATGAACCCAGAGTATAGCCAAAGAAGACCCCTCGGACCAGACTTACTGGACAATGAGTTACTCCAGAGCTGAGGTAGACCAGAAGATTGCTGACACTGTAGCCGCGGTGCTGCAGCATGCGCAGATTAATGCGACCACCACTACGATCCCCAGAAATGCAGGGAAGCTCGACATCCCCCGACCTGAAGACTTCAGCAGAGAAGGGATCGACCTCGACCCTTTCCTCTGCTGTTGTCAGAACTACTTCCATGCCACCAGCAACAGTAACATGCCGGACCAGCAAAAGATTGCCTACGCCATCACGCTGATGAACAAAGGCACTGGTCGAGCATGGAGGGAGTGGTACTACGAAATGGTCAGAGCAGGACCAAGCATTTATGCAACCTGGGCAGACTTCAAAACTGCCTTAGAAGGGCAGTTCCCGATTTATAACCAGAAGAACAACTTGATTGATAGACTCTTGAAATTGCGACAGACGAAAGGAATCTCAAAGCATGTACAGCTGTTCAAAGTCCTCGCTGCGCAAGTGGGACTCAAAGACCCTGAACACTGAGACCTACTCATCACCTTTTTCAAGAACAGTATTGACAAGGAGTTACACCAAGACATCACATGCCACAACCCGCAGCCGGTCACGATCACTGACTGGTACAACAAGGTGATTCGCCTTGGATCCTCTGACATATGGAACCAGACCGAGAAGCGAGCAAACCAGCAGCATCGAGATGATGATGCAATGGATGTTGACAGGCTCACCGAGGAGCAACAGCGCAAACACAGAGCCAAGGGCCTGTGCTTCAACTGCCACAAGAACGGGCATCTCTCGAGGGATTGCCCCACCCAGAAGACAAAGAATACCACGCAGGGAGGGATGAGTAGGGATGGTACGGCCAAAGGCGCGACCCCCGCTTACACCAAAGTCTGCTCCGCATTCGACAACATGACCTCGACCAGAGTCCGAGTCCGAACCGCACTTGGTGAGTTAACCAAGGAAGAGAAGGTGGCAGCATTCGAGGAGCTTGCCGCAGATGAGGATTCTTGAATGGGTCCAGTGAGTCGATGCCACTAGGACCCATCTCCATAACGCTACACTGTGTACTTGTAGGAATCATGGAGGAACGATCTCTATTTATTCCCATCCGCGTACACGGGCGAAAAGATGTTGACATGAGAGCCCTGCTCAACAGCGGGGCGGGAGGAATTTTTATCCACCCGAAGGCGGTCATCAGAAGCCATTTAGTACCAGCTAAGTTATCCCAACCCATCGCCGTCTACAACGTCAATAACACAGCGAACAGAGCCGGAAGAATAACCCACTACGTAGACGTAGACTGTACAATAGGAGGCAAGAATACTTCCTTCAGGGCCCTTGTGGCCAACATCGGAAAACAGGACATGATTCTGGCTCACAACTGGCTCACGAAAGAAAACCCCATGGTTGACTGGAAGAAAGGGACACTCACCTTCGAAAACCCGAAGGAACCCGAAGAAGTCCTCCAGCAACTCAGATAGGAACTGAAGAAGGATGAAGTAGTCTACCAGTATGACCCAGAAGCCGAGTTTCTTTTGCACTGGACCAGGCAGGAACTGCCTGTCTACCGTGACGGGACAGAGAAAGTATACCAAACCTATATGAAGCATCTCGGTGTGTTCGCACACACTGGACGACACATATATCGAACCAAATTCCTGAGATGAGTTACTACAGCAACAGAGCTAGCGGCCCAAGCAAAGGACAACCATACCCGAACCATCGAGGAGATGATCCCCGCATACCTCCTTCCCTATCGGTCAGTATTTGATAAGCAGATGGCCTCGTGACTCCCCCAGCACACCTTGTATGACCATGAAATCAACCTGAAGCCGGGCTTCGTGGAAATGAAAGTGCAAGTGTACCCATTGAACCCTAGACAGAAGGACGAGCTTTCAAAGTTCATCTCAGAGAATGAGTCAAAGGGGTACATTTGCCCTTCCAAATTGCCTCTGGCGAGTCCATTCTTTTTTGTAGGAAAGAAAGACGGATCACTACGCCCCTGTCAGGACTACTGAACCCTCAATGAGAATACAGTCAAAGATCAATACCCGCTCCCCCTCATATCCGACCTCATGGATAAACTGAAGGGAGCGACAATATTTACAAAGATGGACCTCTGGTCGGGTTACAACAACATACAAATCAAGGAAGGAGACAAATAGAAAGCAGCCTTCGTCATCCCAGGCACCAATGGCGGACCACCCAAGTTATACAAACTGACAGTAATGTTCTTTGGGTTATGCAATTCACTGTCTACATTTCAAAGGATGATGAACACGGTATTTGCAGATTTACTTGCCGAAGGATGGCTGGTAATCTACATGGACAACATACTCATATTCTCAAACGATAAGAAAACACATGAAGAACGAACCAAGCAAGTACTACAATGACTTAAGGATAACAACCTCTACCTCAAACCGGAGAAATGCTTCTTCGACCGGGATGAGGTTGAGTTTCTTGGGATGATCATATGCCCCAATCACCTTGCCATGGACCCGATTAAAACCGACAAAATCACTAGCTGGCCCATGCCGAAGACAGTAAAGCAAGTCCGAGCCTTCCTATGCTTCAGGAACTTCTACTGGAAGTTCATTCACCATTTTTCCAACCATGTGCAACCCCTCATCGACTTGACCAAGAAGAACATGGCCTGGCATTGGAACGACGAGCAGCAATGAGCTTTTGATGACCTAAGAGCTGAGTTTACCAGCACACCAGTGTTACTCATGCCCAACGTCACCAAACCATTTGCACTAGAAGCAGACTCATCCAAATTCACAACCAGAGCAGTACTCCAACAGAAGGACACGAATGGCGACTGGCACCCATGTGGATACCTATCCCAATCCCTTTTGCCAGCAGAACGGAATTACGAAATCTATGACCGCGAGCTACTCGCAATTGTGCGAGCCCTCAAATCTTGGAAACACCTCTTGATGGGAAGCCCACACAAGGTGACCATTCTCTCCGATCATAAGAACCTGACATACTGGCGCACAGCGCAGAAACTCAACCGGAGACAAGCCCGCTGGTCATTGTTCCTATCCGAATTCAATTACAAACTCCTACACTAGCCCGGATCCCAGATGGTCCAATCTGACACTCTATCGAGATGACCTGACCATGATGACAGCCAAACCGACAATGACAATATGACTATGCTGCCAGACGCAGTATTTGCCAACCACATGGACACTGACCTCCTCATCGACTTCCTCACAATCCACAACAAGGACCCCATGGTCGCCGAAGCACTGCAAGCCCTCCTGGGCCATGCACCAACCCCGGCCCATACTTCGCTTGCTGACTGGAGCACCAATGGTGCACTGGTTTAGTGCCAAGACCGACTTTATGTCCCACCCTCGATTGCCTTGCAACAATGTGTCACTGCACTACACCACAATACTCCCGCTGCCGGACACCCTGGAATACAGAAGACACTGGCTAGCCTGCAATGTGACTACTGGTGGCTGAGTATGGCTGCCTTCATTGCCCGTTTTGTCAAGGGCTGTGTGGTGTGCCAGCAGATGAAACCGAACACCCACCCCATGGTCATTCCCCTGATGCCTATTCTGCCACTCGTACACGCTGTACTATTCATGACCTGGACAATGGATTTCATCACAGACTTACCAGTTAGCACCAGCTTTGATTTGGTATTAGTCATTGTGGACCACGACTCTATGAAGGGGGTAATATTTATCCCAACAGTCAAGACTATTGATGCTCTCGGGACAGCCCACCTTCTGCATCAGAATGTTTACCTTTGGTTCAGACTGCCTGAACGAATCATATCAGACCGAGGCCCACAGTTCGCCTCACATGTATTCCAAGAACTATGCAAGCTCACTAAGGTGAAATCTTCAATGTCGACAGCATACCACCCACAGACAGATGGACAAACGGAATGTGTCAATCAGGAGCTAGAAGTGTACTTGCGCATCTTCTGTGCCAACAACACAGCTGAGTGGACGAACTATCTTCCTGATGCCCAATTTGCTCACAATTCCCGACTCCATGCCACTACAAAACAAATCCCATTCCAAGTCATGATGGGATTCATACCAAGAGGTATCCCAACCATCACCGAACAAACCAACGTTCCGGCAGCCAAAGAAAGAATGTGCAAATTACAGAAGATCAGGACGGAAGTAGAATCCGCCCTCAAACTGTCACAAAGGACAGTTGAACAATGAATCAAACAATGAACTCCACCATTCAAGAAAGGACAGAAGGTCTGGCTAGACAGCAGGAATCTGCGACTCCCCTATGAGTCGCGGAAGTTTAAGCCAAAGCAGGAAGGACCCTTCAAGATCATCCAAGTGATGGGAAAACTTATGTACCACCTCACTCTCCCATCGTCCTGGAAGATTCACCCTGTTTTCCATGCAGGGCTCTTATCGCCATATACCGAGACTGATAAACATGGTCCATCATACACTAACCCGCCACCCGACGACATCGAGGGAGAAAACAACTATGAAGTGGAAGTGATTGTCACACACAAGGGAACTCACACAGGTAGATGATACCTCGTGCAATGAAAAGGATACTCTACGGCCGAATGAACATGGGAACTGGAGTTGAATTTCAAGGGTACCACGGATGATATCCTGAAAGAATATAAGCTGAGTCGCCATCTTGGATGCCTGAGGCTCTCTACAACATGAACCCAGATACAGATCACAACCTCGCTCGAGTCGCCCTCCATCCTTGAGGCCCTTGCCTGCTCAGAAGCTCACCACCCGCCATGCCCCTTGACCCCAACATGATGGCCAGGGTGCACCTTGGCATGAATGCAGATCTGATGACGATGAGGACCTGATCCAGAATTGACTGGGCGTTGTTCAGTATGCTCCTCACTGTGCCCGCCTCCTTGGTTAACCACCTAGTGATGGACTACCCGACGATGGCTGCTTACTGTACCACTGACACCCTCGTGCACCTACAGGAGGTCATGGGACAGCTCTACATGACGTATGCCAATGAACACACCGTGTGATCCACTCGATTCAGTCAAGGGGATCTTCCCGCTTACTTCATCTTCGAGTGTGTTCGTAGACATGCCTGCCCTCTAAGGTAGCGTAGGCGTACTTACACACATGTATAAGTACTGTACATGTCTTTCTGAATAACCAGAGAAGTTTACCACCCGGAGTTAGTCTCTCAACTCCCCTCATCATTAGCACAGCCTGAGTTCACTTGGAACTCCCCTTGTCATCCCTCATTCCCCTTTGCAGCATCCCTCTCGTTCTTGAGCCTCCAAAATTTGACCCTCACACCCCCTCCTTCGACTTAGCCTAAAACTGACCTGAACCTTCGATGATGCCCGACATCCCCTCAAATGTACGCTGCAGTTCTCTGAGCACCCTCCAACCAAGTCCCTTCACCTCAAACACTCCCGGACATTCTCGAATGGCCCTGTGTGCTTCGAGCGCACCCCCGTTGAGTATCCCACCTTTTCGAACCTTTCTCGCACCTTCGAACACCTCATTAAAAGCCTCGAATGACTCAACACACTCTTGAGCATCCCATCTTCCTTTGAACATTCGGCACCCCCCTTTGAGCAGTTGTCTCTTTATCGAGCCTTCGTGCTCTTCTGTTTGGCCCCTCGGGCCCCATTCCATTGTCTCAAAGGCATCCCATGTGGATCGAGAACCTCGTCCTTACTCAGGGCACCCCTACTAGACCGCTGAAGGGTACTCAAGTACCCTGAACCTCCTTGTGTGCTTTCACCCAGGCTTCACATACCAGTGTTCCACCTGGTATAGTGAGTGTCAGGGTTTCTCTTCCCATGCTTCGAGGCTCATTTGGTTGCATCAGCGGGAAGCTGCTGACCTTGGTGGTCCTCTTCCCCCTGTTCTCTATGAAGACCCATCGCTCTTCTTGTCTTCCCTCCGGGTGTTGACTGATGGCTGGGAGGAGTTCTCTGGGCAATTGACTTTCACCCAGCATGAGTTCCGCTGTGGTGCTTGCAAGTCTCCAGGTGTTAGACATTACCAGAGGGAACATACTTGCCAGACAATGACAAGAGCAAAGGGGTAGGTGGGCAGACAGAAACCAATGGGTCAATGTCGAAGGTGCGCTGTCATGAGCCGAAACTGTTCGACTCATGGACATGATAAACTATGCTCTGAAGCTCACTATAATGTTTCTCATAATTCTCTAATTTTTATTTGAATTTATATAACTAAGATAAAGTAGTTATGCCAGTAGGTTCACTCAGAGCCCAGTCACACCCTAATTATGTAATCCACCAGGAAGCACCACACACCCCCATCCATGCAAATAACCCTCAGAACAGTTGAGGCTATGCTACTGTTGGCCAAGAAAGTATTAGGCTACACACTAGCCAAATGTATGAACATTTTGCCATTGGTTCCTCAAGCTAAAACAGGGGAACAGCACTGCCACGGGCTGGATGCATGAGAGAAAATATGGATGTACATGGAAAGGGTAGTGAGCACTATATGCCATTGGTCAACCAGGGAGACTAATATGGAATAGTGCATTGAGCAGTATACATCATTGGCTAGTCAGAACTAAAGGCTATGCAGGAGGCTGTGCAGGAGTTAGGAGTGCTTACTAAGAGCTGAGTAAGCATGAGTCAGCAGGATATATAAGGTGAATAAGCATGAGTCAGCAGGACAAATCAGGAAAAGTGGATGACAAAGCAGGTACTAGTCAGCCAGTTCAGAAAGGTATATAAACCCCCCCATGTACGTACCCCCAAAGCAGATCCTCCACCAAGGAGTAATATAGTTGAAGTAAGCCTAAAGTCTAAACGTGTGACTTGAAGCCTTCAGTTACTAACTTGGTAAGTTGCTTGGTAAGCTGCACCAAAGCCAGCAAAGCTTGACTAAGACTGCAATATTTTGGTCTTTCTTTTAGTCTTAGTATCATTCTCAAGTAAGCAGTCAGTGTCCCTGCTTACACAGGTATAGTCGTGTTCCGGTCAGTCTTGCTTGAGCTAACAAGCGGTAGTTCAGGTAAGAAATCCATTGAGATTTCAGCATAGTTAGTTAGTCATATTCAGAGCAGTCAGAGCTAGTATTATTTGAGCTAACAAGCAGTAGCTCAGGTAAGAGATATATTGAGGAAAAGCTATATTCAGAGCCTTCAGGAAGTAAAGTGACGTATTGTTGACCTGGTAACCAGACTGACAACCCCTTTAAAGCTGTGATATAACACACATAAAAACTTCTCAGACCTCCCACAACCAAACAACCGTGATAGCCCAGTATTATTGTCATACCTGGTGAACCACAGCAGAACCTAACACATTCTGACCTGACAGCATAATGTCGAACTTGCAGGAGGGGTCTTCTTCCAGAAGGAAGCGCAGCAGGCAAGCAAGGAGGATGGTCAAGAAGAATAGATAGTAGCTGTGGTATATCCCAGGGAGTACGCGGTACTCAAACACAACTCAGGGCGCGAGGCGCAGACTCAGACTCATGGATGTAGCTACGTCGTGGTAGCTCCCCCTTCCCAGTTCTCCCCTCCAGTTCTTATCCTCCTCCCTCTCCCCTTTCCCATGCATCGCCTATGCCCCCCTTCCATTCCTCCTCTTCCGGCCCCTGCCTGTCATCCCCCATTACCTCTTCCTCTCCCTTCCTCATCCCCTCATTCTCTTTCAACATCTCATGGGCCTCTCCTGCTCCTTCCCGACTGCTAGTTTTCTCCCCTCTGCAATACTCTCTCTCAATCCCCACTCCCCCAATGTCTCAATGCAAACCAAACCCATATGCCACCAGTTACTCACTGTGGTTCTTCTGCCTCCTTGAGATGGTTCACCACGAATGTGAGTTCGAGCTGCCTCTGGTCCTTGCCAACCCCAGTGAGTGGTTTGTGTGGGCCCATGGCCTTAGGTGGATGATCATGCATCGTCCCCATGTCGGTTCTCTGTCTCCACTCCCTCACACTTTCTTCCACAGCACATACTTTTCAACTCTCATGCCCACGCCTCCGCACACAGCAACATCACCGTCCCCTCCCCTTGCGCCTTCCCTCTGGTTAACAATACCATTGTGTACCTCAACACTGTCTTTCAAACGCTTCTTCCTGCACTGGAAGGAGCTGGTGTCCCATACCCGGCAATTGCCTGATCTCCTGAGCGTGTTCAAGTCGAGCAGGAATCTGCTGACCTTGGTGGTCCTCTTCCCCCCATTCTCTACAAAGACCCGTCACTCTTCTTGTCTTTCCTCCAGGTGTTGACCGATGGCTGGGAGGAGTTCTCCAGGCAATTGACTTCCACTCGGCACGAGTTCCACAACTCATTTAGTCTCCTCCATCTGGAGATAGCTCGTCTTAGTGAAGGGCTTGTTGCTGTAAACTTTCACCTCCGGTCCATCCATCACCAGCTGTTCGAAGGTGTTTTGTTCCAGGACCTGCACTTGGGGCTCGCTGCATGACTCATATTATTTGAGTGAGAGAGGTCACTCCTCCAGAGTGAGGAGAGTTGGGTGACAAGGTTGAGGAGGCAGAATCCAATGGCCGTCCATTGCGCTCCATGTCATAGATCATAGTCCTCCTATTAAGTCACATCTGTCCGTGTCTTGTCCATCGGGTGTGAGCTGAGCAACTGAGCCTGCAACCTTCCTTCTGACTTTGAATGCTTCCACTCACCTTCAAACATCTCCAAGTAGTCTTTGAGCACATCAGGGACAAATCAACTCTTGAACAATGGCATTGGCAACTGAGCTCCTGGGGGAGCTAGTTCACTCCAGGAGGCCACTGCTGACAGAAGAAGCACAGTAGCTAGACATGCCGTCTCCTGGTGACCACAACAGGAGAAGCTACACCTGCCCTGTGGCAGCCTTCCTGACATGGTAAAACATGTCTCAGGCCTCCTGGGCCCTCCCACTCCATTCCTGCACCTCGCAATCCACTCGATTCACTCGAGGGGATCTTTCTGCTGACCTCATTCTTGGGTGCATTCATAGACATGCCTGCCCTCTAGAGTAGAGTAGGCATACTGACACTAGTGTATATATACTGTACCTACTCTCTCTAATAATAAGAGAAGTCTACCCCCTAGAATTGGTCTCTCAGCTCCACCCATCATTTGCAAAGTTTAGTCAAGTTTACTCAGAACTCCCCTCATCACCTCATTCTCCTTCACAGTGTCCCTCTCATTTTTGAGCCCTCGATGCTTGACCCCCTCATTCCTCCTTCCTGTCTTCTCAAGCCCTCAATGCTACCCTACAGCCCTTTGAACATACATCATAACCCTTTGAGCATCCCCCAAACAGAACACCCTACCCCAAACACTCTTGAGCAGCCTCAAACAATTCAGCGCACTTTGAGTGCACCCCCACTAAGTTTTATGCTCTCTCGAACATTTCTTCATATCTTCAAGCAACTCTGTGTACTTTCGAACACTCCATACTCCTTTGAACATTTGGTTCACCCTTCAAACATCCCTCACTCATTTTTGAGCATTAATGCTCTTCAGTTTGGCCTCTCAGGCCCCATCTCCTGTCTCAAAGGCTTCCTGCATGGATTGAGAGCCTCATCCTTACTCAGGGCACCCTCATACTAGACCACAGTAGGGTACTCAAGTACTCTGACTCTCTTAGCACACTTTTGCCCAGGCTCCACATACTGGTGTTCCACCTGGTATTGTGTGTGTTAGGGGTTTCTTTTCCCATGCTTCAAGGCTCCCTTGGTCACATCACCGGGTGAAAGACAATTGCCCAGAAAACTCCTACCAGCTGTCAGTCAACACCCAGAGGGAGGACAGGAAGAATGATGGGTCTTCGTAGACAATGGGTGAAAGAGGACCACTGATGTTACAAGATGCTGAGACTGTTTAATATGAAACTTTTACCATAGTGACATCACAATACTTGCACTGTGTGTACTGACATTTTCTTTCTTTCTCAGTCACACCTGAGATGTCCACCTACATCATCAGATGTACTTCCCCTGAAGGCTCAAGGACATCTGCCAGCAGCATGGTGTCAATGCATGATCTGTCACTTACAGTATGCTTCTTTTGTTCATATTTCATCTTTACTTTGAACGAGATAGGGAGGGCACCCTGTTCCTGATATTGTCCAGGATCTATCTTCTAGCCTGAATCCCTACCATTGCATCTTAGCATAAAGATGGACTTCTACTGTACAACTCCCCATTCTCATCTATCTTTGATATCCTTTTATTTATCTTTCTTTGTTTCTTCTCTTCTCTTCTATTTATCCTTACTATACTCTAAACCCTTCACATGACAGTGAAGGTAGGCCAAATACTTGACAACATCAAACCTTAGAGGAGGCTAGCTGGTTGCTGATGGCTGGGAGCAGGAAACCCCCTCAGTTTGTAGAACACAGGAACTGACCAATAATAGTAACAGTATGCTGGTACTTGTAGTTATAGGCAGGATGACCCCTATTGCTACAACACTCGAAGTTAGCGCCAGCAACAAGGCACTACTATGCAGTGTGGAGGGTCCTAAGATGGTGAGGGGAGAGGGTCATATGCTGATCAAGGGGTTCTACCTGATGATGAGGCCTGAGTGCCTGTCGAGTTCTCACACCACTGACTTATTGAGCCAAGATGATAGTCAGATTGAGCTTAGGGCCCAACCTAGTCCACTACTGTTTATATACATATGCCAGCCACTAGTTCCCTACTGTAGTCAACCGCTGAAGAGACTATAGGTGACCCTAGCCCTAGCTACAAGTACCATAGAGGCAGCATACTGTATGAGTCTCATCATCATTAGGTTCCTGTCTACTACAAACTAAGGGGGTTTCCTGCTCCTAGCCATCAGTGACCAGCTAGCCTCCTTCAAGGTTTGATGTCATCATGAGTTCAGCCTACCTTCACTGTTGTGTGAAGGGTTCAGCATATAGTAAATATAGATAGAAAGAAGAGAAGAGAAGAGGAAGGATAAATAAAGGTATATCAAAGATAAAGGGGAATGGAGAGATGTAAAGTAGAAGTCCATCTTTATGCTAAGATGTGATAGTAAGGATTCAGGCTAGAAGATAGATCCTCAACACTATGAGGAACAGGGTGCCCACCCTTATCTCATCCAAAGTAAAGAAGAAAGATGATCAAAAGAAGAGTGTACTGTAAATGACAGATCATGGGTTGGCCCCATGTTGCTGGTGTTACCATTGCTTATTCAGGCGGGCTACATTGAGGGCTTATCTTTTTCCTTGCTTATCCTTCTCAGTTCACGTAAAACACTGTTTCCATTCAGTATGACTCGGTCTGTGTACTGCTGCACCTCACTAACAGTACCTATCCCTCAGACTGGCTCCATACCCTTTGCCTACCCCATCATTCCATAGCCTTACCATTATGATGCAATCTCTGCACTATACAGCTGTAGTGCTTTGTTTTCTTTTCCCTTTAACTTTCCATAGCCTTACCTCATTCACACACTGGCGAGTCAGATAGGTTGTATCAGGCTGTGTGGACTGGCGCTCTGATCCCAGATGTATATACCAGTAGACTTAGTGGGTTGAGCTCAAGCTTGACCTGGTTAATCATACCTCATCTTACTCCTACCTTTAGCTTCACTCTGACAGCCCAGCTCTGGAGGCATCCCAATACTCTAACCAGAAGACTATACACTTCCGCTAATATTGACCCCAGAAGACAGTCTTCACCCAGGTACACCCACACTGTTGGTCTACAGACAAGCCCTCTCTTTCCATTGAGAAGAAGGTGTTACTCGCATGTACACAGGATATGTCATCGGTTCATCCCCTATCTGGGGATAGACAGAATCATTCACTGGCTAGGCACTACAAGTGCACTAGCATCCAGAGGTGTTGGAAGCATAGGAGTGCTCCACCTTCTGATAAAGAAGTTATCCCTTGTGCTGATAGTGCCAACAAGAAAGGAAGGACCTCAGGATCAAGCCCGCTAGGACCTTAAAATAAAGTCATCCATTCATAGTGGGTGCTACAACACTCGAGGTTAGCACCGGTGACAGGACACTGATACTCAGCGAGGGAGGATCTGGAGGCAGTGAGGGAGGAGGTCCAAGCACCGATCAGGGGTTCTTGTCTGATGACAAGGGCTGGGTCCCTGTCGAGTTCTCGCACTGCTGACCTATCAAGCCAAATGATAGTCAGATCGAGCTTAGGGCTCGACCTAGTTCACTACTGCTTATATACATGCACTGGCCATTCTAGTACCCTACTAAGTCTACCCTTGAAGACGTCGCAGGCATCCCTAGCCCCAGCTACAAGTACCACAGAGATAGTGTACTGTTACTAGCAATCATCTACTGTTTCTAGGTTCTGCAAACCTGGGGGGTTCCTGTCTCCTGTCTTCAGCAACCAGTCAGCCTCCTCCAAGGTTTAATGTCTGTGCATGATCGGCCTACCTTCACCATCGTGTGAAGGGTTCAGCGTATAGTAAGGATAAATAGAAAGAAGAGAAGAATAGAAGAATGATAGATAAAAGGTAGATCAAAGATGAAATGGAATAGAGAGATGTAAGGTAGAAGTTCACCGTTAAGCTAAGATGCGGTGAATAGGATTCAGGCTAGAAGGTAGACCCTTGATATGTAAGGAACAGGGTGCCCATCCAATCTCGTCTGAAATGAAGGAGATAATCAAAAAGAAGAGAAGGTGTACTGTAAAGGATAGATCATGGAATGACTCCATGTTGCTCGCTGATGTCCTTGAGCAGCCGCCTCCAAGAGGAGTACATCCAATGACATAGGCGGACGTCTTGGGTATGACTAAGAGAAAAGAAAAGAAACTGTCAGTGTATGCTGCTCTGTATCATAACATCACTATGCTAAGAGTTCTGTATCAAACAAACTAAGTGTCTTGTAACAGTGGGCAACAGTTTGTTCTCTTGTTTAGAAGAGGATGTAACAGCTGGTGGATGTCCTTAGGCAGCTGCCTCCATGAGAAGTACAATCCGAAGACATAGGCAGATGTCTTGGGTATGACTAAGAGAAAAGGAAAATGTCAGTGTGCTCTGCGTGGTATCATAATGTTGCTACGGTAAAAGTTCTGTATCTAACAGACTCAGTGTCTTGTATTGTAACACCTATGGTGTCCAACAGACTGGACTGTATTAGGAACCCTGTAGCCAATACATGTATATAAGCAGTAGTGGAATAGGTTGGGCTCTAAGCTTGATCTGACTATCATTTGGCTTGATAGGTCAGCGGTATGAGAACTTGACAGGCACTTAGGCCTCATCACCAGATAAGACTTCTTAATCAGCACTTGGGCCCTCCCCTTTGCCACCCCAGAACCCTTGATCGCTGTGCTCCCCCCCTTCATCACCAGTGCTAACATCAAGTGTTGTAGCAACTGAGGTCAGCAGCCTCCTGTTCAGCCTGGACATATTTGGGAGACTAGGCAATCACTGGGTATGGGACACCAGCCCCCTCCAGTGCAGGAGGAAGCATTTGGAAGGCAGTGTCAAGGTACATAATCATATTGTTGACCAGAGAGAACACATGAGAGGGGACGGTGATGTTGCCATGTGTGGAGGTGTGGGCATGAGAGTCGAAAAGTATATGCTGTGGAAGAAAGCATGAGGGGGTGGAGGTGGGGAATCAACAAGGGGAGATGACATACAATCATCCACCTGAGGCCATGGGCCCACACAAGCCATTTGCTGGGGTTGGCCAGGACCAAAGGTGGCTCGAACTTATGCTCGTGGTGAACTATCTTGAGGAGGTGGTAGAACCACAGTGAATAACTGGTGGCATATGGGTTTGGTCTGCATGGTTGAGACATCAGGGGAGTGGGGAAAGAAAGAGAAAGTTGGGGCAGAGAAAAATGAGAAGTTAGAAGGAGGTGGGAGAGGCCCAGCAGGGGAAGGAAGGAAAAGAAGGCACTTGAAGGGAAGAGGAAGAGGTAAGGGGGGATGACAGGAATGGGCCGGAAGAGAAGGAATGGAAGGGAGGTGTAGGTGAGGTGTGGGAAGGGGGGCAAGGGGGAGGATAAGAACTGGAGGGGAGGAACTGGGAAAGGGGGGGTACTGCTACAACACTCAATGTTAGCGCTGGTGACAAAGGGGGGGAGCACAGCGATCAAGGGTTCTGGGGTGGCAAAGGGGAGGGCCCAAGTGCTGATTAAGAAGTCTTATCTGGTGATGAGGCCTAAGTGCCTGTCAAATTTTCACACCGCTGACCTATCAAGCCAAATGATAGTCAGATCAAGCTTAGGTCCCAACCTATTCCACTACTGCTTATATACATGCATTGGCTACAGGGTTCCTAATACAGTCCAGTTCATCAGACACCATAGGGGTCATCCTGCCCATAACTACAAGTACCATGGAGGCAGCATACCATTACTATTATCAGTCAGTTTCTGGCCTACCTTCACTGTCATGTGAAGGGTTTAGAGTATAGTAAGGATAAATAGAAGAGAAGAGAAGAAACAAAGAAAGATAAATAAAAGGATATCAAAGATAGATGAGAATGGGGAGTTGTACAGTAGAAGTCCATCTTTATGCTAAGATGCAATGGTAGGGATTCAGGCTAGAAGATAGATCCTGGACAATATCAGGAACAGGGTGCCCTCCCTATCTCGTTCAAAGTAAAGATGAAATATGAACAAAAGAAGCATACTGTAAGTGACAGATCATGCATTGACACCATGCTGCTGGCAGATGTCCTTGAGCGGCCACCTCCAGGGGAGGTACATCTGATGACATAGGCAAACGTCTCAGGTATGACTAAGAAAGAAAGAAAATGTCAGTGCATGCAGTGCAAGTATTGTAATGTTGCTATGGTAAAAGTTCTGTATCAAACAGTCTCAGCATCTTGTAACATCTACCACATAGTTACACCCACGAGTCTGAGTCTGTGCCTCATGCCCTCAGCTGAGTTTGAGTACCACATACTCCCCAGGATATACCACTGCTATAATCTATTGTTCTTGTCCATCCTCCTTGCTTGCCTGCTATGCTTCCTTCTGAAAGAAGATCCCACTGCCTTGTCAATATCACACATCTTTGTTTTTGACCCATCTGGTTGCTGTCCACCCACCTACCCCTTTGCTCTTGTCAATGTCAGATGAGTATGTTCCCTCTGGTGACATCTAACACCTGGAGACTCACAAGCACCACACCAGCATATCAGCATCAGAACCAGAGGGGCACTAACAAAGTGTATCCTTAATCCATGCCATACATTGTGATGAACACTTCACAGTTCAGTATGTTCAGTCACTTGGTTTATCAGATTGCAGTCTGAGGCCCCCTGGAGCAACCAGCTGTCCTATGAACTGAACTCACCCCCTGTTACACATCACTGACAGTCCTGAACTGGGGCACTTACCAGTTCAACTGTCACACATCACACTTGCTGAACCTATGGTCGAAATGGTACAGTATTATGCATTCAAGGATGACCCAGATATGAGCAAGCTACTGGGGAATGGGCAGGCCTTGCTTCATAATTCAGGCTGGTGAAGACCATGGATGCATGTACAAACAGTGCTGTGGGTCAACAGTGTTGACCATCCAACTAACCAGCAGAAGGGAACAAGTTTAATTAGTTTCAAAAAGCTCTATGTATGCCTTGCTGCACCACTAGCAAATTTTTGATGACACAGAAGACACATATCTTTTGAATCACATCATACTACAGTAGGTATGTAAGTGTGTGCTGCCTGAGCAGGAATAGGACCTGGCCTATGCTCACAAATGTCCTATCCAAATTTAAGTCTAAAATCTCTGCACAATTTTGGGTACTGTATCCAGCTGGGATCTTGGCTGGGTTAGGCTACTTAGTCAGTTAAGTACAGCTGCTACTACAGCAGGCAGAATATTTGTTCTATGTCTAAGGTAAGTACACCAATAGATAGCTATAATTGAAAGAATCACAATCATGTAAGCCTCATGCAAAAAGATCCAAGGGCAGGGGAGCTACACACTGGGTGGCTGAGTAGGTAGGGTGGCTGAGATCCAGGGCCAATACAGCACTATGTGACTATGTCCACATCAGGCTAGGGGTTGCCCTAAAGAGAAGGATAGGATCTTCAGAAAATCATGAAAACTCACCATAAATGCAAGAAAATCACAGGCAGGCTCTGCTCAGTGATCACAACATGGTTGTAGTAAGGCACATACATCTGGACCCAGCTCATCTTCAGAGCTGTCACAGTCATGAGCACTACTGACCAACCACTTTCTGGACATGTCAGAACCCCCATCAGGCATTGTAACATGATGTGCTACTATAGATTTAGGGGTATTTAAAAGATTTCTGCTATCAGACCTCCTGTTCCATACATACTTCAAACTTTTGGGCACTATCTGTATCAATAGTTGTGTTTGCTTCCCATGTATGATATGTGGTTTTACTGGTATTTATAAGGGCAGGGTGAAAGAGCAAGTTGAATAGAGAGCAGGGCATCTCACCATGAGCAGTGTTTCAAAAGTTCTCAGATGGCCAGTCACACTCGGTCATCACAGCATGTTCAGATTCTGAACTGGCAGGCTCAATTTGGCAACTGGTGAGAATGTGACATGTTCACATTGAGCAATGCTTTTCAATGCGACACATTGAGGGCTTCAACCACAGGACTGGATGGAGTTTTAATGTTACCACACCCCTGTCACACCATGCAAGCCACAGGCATGTAGATTGTTCATTCAGAGCCAACTATACACCTGGCTCGACAGACAGTTTTCTTCCTCCCATTCTCTAACACCCCTGTCAAACTACCAAATTATTGGTTCTAGGACATCATTAGACCACTGACAGTGCCCCAAAAAAGTTTACAGAATATTCTGTGCAAGTCATGATGAGTTAAGAGCCCGATGAGTAGTGTTTTAAAGAATCTGAGTTTTTGAAATACCCCTAAATCTATAGTAATCATCACAGCAGCCACATCGCGTTCAACCTTAACCTTTGGCCATGGACAATCCCGACTCTTGAGGTATAGAAAATACTACTAAAAACTTAGATATACCTATATTCGGTTCCGAGTCGGCCCCTTCGTTCCCTTGCCGTCGATTATGACGGGCATGGCCTAAATATCCGCATGCCGATAGGACATTGGAACGCGAGAGCCCCCATGGTCGCACGTCGATGGGACAGACCCTTGCCGGACGGGTTATGTCCGCACTGGTATAGGACATATATGGGAATAACGCGGGTCCTGCGCAGCAACGGGCGCTCTATACCTCTTGCCCACGTGGCCCGAATAAATGTGCAGCTCGATTTCAACCGTGGCACTGTGGCATTGCGAGTCCTTCTTTCCAACCCTACAAACTCTCGCTAGCAGACTCTGATAGTCAAGGTACCTGTGAGTATCTATCTACATTGCTACTGTCTGAATGATGCTACAAACTTATCTACATTGTCCGATCGGGGTGTACCCAAGCTTGATGACCGAATTTTACCTGATTCTGCTATTTCTTCGAGATGCAATACAGACGTACTGACTGTGCCATTGTTCAGGTCACATTTGGTCGTTACCCGTGGCATTCCCGGAGTCGTTTGCGTCAGCAAATATCTATTGTCGTGTAGTTATGCCCCGTCGCTGCGGTCTTGCCTCCGGCTGACTGGCATCCGTGTAATAGCACCGTAATATGAATTTTTACTTCGAGGCAGCTAAAGTACTTGACAAACTTGATGCGAAGAAAGGTTCTATCAACAGTACTATCGCTACCGTAACAGAAAAGGACAGGAAGCGGACAGCAGCACTCGTCATCGAGACGCTAAAATGTGAGTCTCGTGGCGAGCATTCTAACCAGAACATCGCTGATGGTTCATCGCCAGACAAGCTTGTCCTGGGCGACATACTTGATGCGGCGAACGTTCTGAAGCAGGAACGCAAGATCACGTCGAGAAACCTTGCACTCGTTCTTACCCATGACCTGCTGCTCGCCAATGGCATACAGGCAGGAGACGGTCCCATCAAGCAGGCCATGCTGCGACATAAGACCCGGTTACACGGCGAGTTTGCCAAAATCAAAATCAAACGGGGAGCCAGGACAAATGCCGAGCTTGCGCAAACTGATGACGCCCGAGCAGGTGAGATCATCTTGCTTCTTCTTCATTGCTCGCTCGCTTGCTTAAGACAAGTAGCCCAGATACCTCGGTACGTTCGTGTGAACAAGAACTGCTGGACGATAGAGGAGGCGGTTGACACTTTCAAATCCCGTGATTATGAGTTGGCGGACCCGCTGTCGTCGAGGTACGTTAATGAGCGCATCCCGACATCAATCCTAACGTAACCATAGCAAAGCGTTCGCCAAGGACAAACACATTCCGGAGCTTCTCGCTTTCCACCCACGATCCCAGTTCCTTGACGACTCCTTGTACATGGAAGGGAAGATAGTTCTTCAAGACAAAGCTTCGTGTTTTTCTGCGCACGTCCTTGCACCACCCGCACGTGACGACAGTGAAGTGATCGATGGGACTGCAGCCCCGGGAAACAAGACGTCTCACCTCAGTGCTTTGATGGGGAACAAAGGCAAGGTGACCCTTCTGCCACACGTGATTGCAAATATCCAACGCGCTCAATAAGTTGCGATAGCTCTACGCTTTTGAGCGCGACAGAAAACGATTCTCCACGTTGAAGATGATGTTATCTAAAGCTCGATGTCGAAACGTGGAAGCGGTCAACGCAGACTTCCTGACTATTTCTCCAGAAGACAAGAAGTACAGCAAGGTCACTCACATGTGTGTCCTGGTGTTACATAGTGTGATTAGATCACAGAACTTACCTGGGAGTCCACGCAGATTACTAGATCCATCATGCAGCGGTTCAGGTATCGTCAATCGCCTGGACCATCTACTGGAGTCAGGTAAGACGGTCTGATCATTGTCCTCCACGCACCAGATCCGATGCCGCAACGGCAGAGACGCAAGAGGATACTGGACAAGACCGTCTAAACAGACTAGCTTCTTTCCAGCTCATGATGATCAAGCACGCGATGAAATGTAAAGCTTGACTATAGCGCCTCGTTGGGTCGCTGATCAACTTGATTTTCAGTCCCCTCCGTCGAGCGAATCGTCTACTCGACATGCAGCATCCATGCTATTGAGAACGAGCGGGTAGTCCGCCAGGCACTGGAGGCCACTGAGGCATCTGTTGGACAATTCATCCTCGCACCACGGGCGGACGTATTGCCGACGTGGGATCGCAGAGGGCTAGGTGAAGAGATGAGCAATCCGGGTACGCCCCCGACTGCGAGAAGGGACGATACAGCACACTGATTAACCTTAGATGACGCGGAGGCATTGCTGAGGTGTTCTCCCGGTGATGATGCTACGAACGGGTTCTTTGTATGCTTGTTCGTGAGGAGCGCCAGGGGGGATAACACGGTCGCGGCGAGCCAGAAGCGACACATCCCTGAGGCAGACGACATTGCAGACAAACAGCGCCGTAAGCGTCGGAGAAAGAGTGCCAAAGAGCCAGAAGTCCAGTGAGAGAAAGCGGCAGAAACCGGGTGAAGATCCCACATGTGATCGTCTTCAAGACCCTTAGGCAGTGCAGCCTGAACTCGCTTTGTTCATTCCCGTGTCCTCAGTACGCCTCGAAACTTGCCTAGATATTCCTTATCGAAGCCGTGTGAAGTGCGTCCGGCGGCTCACCAATGTCAATGAAGCGGTACTCGATGGAGAATTCGTATGGTTGTACCCATCGGGAACACATCAATGCATGCAGTCACTCACGTACCATACTTTTCATACAGGCCAAGATTGAATTTTTTCTCGCAGGAAGTACAAGAACAGAAGGCTAAGAGGCTACGTGAGGAATGACAAACAAGTCGTGACGGGAAGCAGTGGCTGCCCGCGTTAGTCGCGATAGTCAGTTAAGATGGCATACAAACCTCGATGCGGTGCGAACTGCGGTCTGCTAAAGTAAGTGAGCGCTGCTAGCTCCGGATGTGTGCTAGCGAAGGTTGGAAACTCGACGGTAGACCTAGAGGTTGTAGGTCGGCAAGGTCACGAATGAAGGGTTAGAACGAACGAATCAATGGGAAGGGGTACCGGTCTGCTGCTGAGCGTATTGGCCTTGGTAGTACTGCGCGTAGTTCGCCTGATAATCCTGCTGAGGGTAGTAGGCAGACCCGGGGGTGCCGTATCCGCTCTGCCCGCTGTACTGCTGACCAGGTGTGGCACCGTAGCCACCACTGTAGCCACCATAACCTTGAGGAGGACGATAGCCGTTGTTTTGCGGAGGAGGTATAGCGCTGCTCTGCCAGACTTCCGGACGACGCCATGGGGGGATGTTAGAGCCACCGGCTGTGATGTCGTGCCCAGCACCCCCCATCCAGGTATTCTTCGGACCATCTCCAGGACCCTTTCCACCTTCGCCAAGCTCCGCCATCAGACTTGCATATTCGGAATCGAAACCGCCCTTGGTCAGCGCCACTGAGTTAGAAGGTGGTGCATTATGGATAGCATTAGGATCTCGATTGACTTGACAGTCCCGAGCCATGTGCCCTGCGCTCCCACAGACGCGGCAGATGATGTTGGCGGTAAAGTTACGCTGCTCTGGACAGTCGTACTTCCGATGGCCGACGCCGCCACAGTTCTGGCATATCTGGTTCTCGTCATCACGAAGAGTTCCATTCAGCGCAGCGAGCTCCCGAAGTTGGTTGCGTTTGTGATCGTTCTGACCTTCGGGAGTAGAAGCAGCCTAAAAGTGGTCATATGTTAGTCGCGAAAGTCGACTAGAGAAACATATTAACACATACCGTCTCAATGACTCTATTGATCAGCTGAACGCAAGATATAACTTTGTCTTCGGAGTCAGCGGTGACAAGACAATGAAGATCCTCCTCTGCATCTTCTGCGTACTGTTCGGGCCTAGCTTTTCCCTCTTTAACACTCCCTTTGCCTCTGATACTGATCTTCGCCCCACTATCCCTTTCCATCTTCTTGAGACTGTTACCACGAGGACCGACCAGCAGACCAAAGAAGTTAATTTCCGGAAACTCCTTTACAGGGATGTAGACTTTTTCGGAAGGACGTTGGGAACGCTTCTGCTGATGGTATTCAACAGGAGGCCGGAAATTGGGGTCGTTTTTCATGGCACGATCAACGAGGCGGATGCGCTCATCCTCCAACTTTTTACGGTAGCGGACCTCCCTCGTGTTAGTACGACGACCGTGAGAGTCATACGTGGGGGGAGGGGACGGCGAACTGCAGTGCACCTCGGTCACCTTCCGGTCAAACACGCATATATACGGACTTACCGCTCACGTTCGGGAGGGACAAAGTCATTCAATCTGAGCTTTCGGTTGATCTCTTCCAACCTAAGATGAATGGCATAATTGTCTAGATGCGCCTGCGAGACGCCATTGGCGTTGATAGCCGTCGGTAGCCCAGGAATTTCGGCTTTGACCTCACCCCAGCGACTACGACGCTTGCGGGGTGCATTAGGGTCAGCTAACAGCGCAGATGGCAAGTAAGTTATAGGTTAGTATGCAGTCGGCGTCAGCGGGTGAGTATAAGGGGAGCAAATAAAGGATATGTGACGCATAGGGTAGTTAGGGTCTGCAGCGGTTAGGGTGATCCAACGCGGCAAACCCGCGCCTGGGAAGACAAACACGTACCCGAACCATTGGTGGATTGCGGAGTCTCCCCGCGATCACTTCTTAAACCATCTCTGTCATTTTGAGGAGGGGGTCGGGGGTACGCTGACGGAGATGGTTGGGCGAGTTGGGGAGGCGCAGTTTCTTCCGCCGGAGCGGGTCCAAACCGACGACGGTTGCCCAGGGGCGCTACAACACTATAAGCAACGTGTTGCCGGCAAGCTAGGGTCAATTCAACTCACTGTCGTTGGTGCCTGTAACCTCGCGAGTGGCCGGCCTCCACATACTGAGCAAGAATGAGCAACGCAGGTGAGGTCAAGAAAAACAGACAAACAGCAAGATGACTGATCAGTCCAAGTCCAAGTCGGCAAGATCTCTCGTCAGAGATGGGTTTTCAGACTCCGCTCAAAAGTCATATGGCGGTGGCGAGCAGGCGTCCAGTCAGCGCTTCGGTCATTTCCTTCTCGTGAACGTCGACGTCCTTGTCTTCAGGCTCTCTTAGTTTCTGGCGACGGACTCGCGGACCTCCGCATGATGCCCAGCAAACGCGCTGCAGAAGGTACGCTGGGCGCACAAGGTGACTGACCTCCGTCTAACTCAAATAGATTCTGCCGACTGGGCCAGCTCCAAGCGATCAAGGAGGACCAGAGATGACGACGACTACATCAATGTGGACGACGACGGAGACCTGCGGGATGTACCTTCCTCACCAGATACATCCCTTGTGCCCCGTGGAGCTACCATTAAATTCAGCGCTTTGACTCGAAAGCTCGCGGAAGTTCGGAAAGCAAAGTACAGGCTGGATGGGGAAGACGGTCGAGATTTTGACTCGCATCGCCGCCAACAGGACAAGCTGGTATCACATATTTTTCAGGAGCAAGATTTCTCCTGGTTACATCTCAAGCCGGACCATGTCTCTCGCCCCTTATGGATCAGCCCGGAAGATGGTCACATCATCCTCGAGGCGTTCTCCCCCATAGCTGAGCAAGCACAAGACTTTCTCGTAGCTATAAGCGAGCCGGTCAGCAGGTATGCCTTTTATGTAGGACAGGTAGACAGTAGTACTAGACCGGGACCGACAGACCCGCCTTCATCCATGAGTACAAGCTCACTTCGTATTCCCTGTACGCCGCTGTTTCGGTTGGCCTCCAGACCGAGGATATAATTGAAGTTCGTGCGCCTCGCGCTCCTTCGTCTCTTGCAGACACTAATGCTCGAGCTTGACGAAAGGTTCTGAACCGGTTATCGAAGGTCAGTCCCTATGACTCGGCTAGGCGCTACCCAGCTTCATCCTCCTCAAGGTTCCAGTCCCTGAAAGCATCGTGACATTCATCAGAGAGCGCACACTCTCTTATGGCAAGGTCAAGCTTGTGCTCAAGCACAACAAATATTACGTAGAGTCGAGCCATCCTGAGACGCTGCAAGCCTTATTGAAAGACAAGATCATCAGGGAAGCGCGCGTCCATTCACAACTTACAGACACCAGCATCAAAGCGGCCACCTTCACGACCTCAAAGGCGCCTGTGAAGGGGAGTCTCATGATCCCCGGCACCAAGGAGGCGGAAAAGAAGAGGGATGCATCCGCAGCTGGCAAGGGCCCTGCCGCTGGTGGCCTAAACGCAGACGCCGAGCTTTTCACATCTGTGGTCGGCGTTGAGGGAGGTAAGGCTCGCAAGGGCCATGTGTAATTGACGGCGGTGTCTGACCCAACTTGTAGACGAGGTCGATGAGGACGACGACAACGTCCACGCTTTTGAGATAGACGACGCGAAAATTGATGTGAGTGCTAATTTCAGAAACTGTCCCAAGCTGAAAGGCATGGCCTTTCCCCAGGACGTGAAGAAACGCTGTAACGAACTCGAATACCCGATGCTGGAGGAGTACGACTTCCGCAATGACACGGTGAACGCCAATTTAGATATCGATTTGAAGCCGTCCACTGTCATCCGGCCATATCAAGAGACAAGTCTCAGCAAGATGTTTGGTAACGGGTAGGTCGCTCCGGTTGCGCTTATGGGGCGTGTTACTATCGTCACGCAGACGTGCAAGGTCGGGTATCATAGTCCTTCCATGTGGTGCTGGCAAGACCCTTGTTGGAATTACTGCCGCATGCACAATCAAGAAGTCCTGCCTTGTGCTCTGCACGTCATCGTAAGTTTCCATGGGCTCGATACTAGCTCTTGTCCACGGTCTGATAGGGGCGCACCCAGTGTCTCGGTGATGCAGTGGAAACAGCAGTTCCAGCAATGGTCCAACGTAACCGACCGACAGATCGCGGTCTTCACCGCTGACCAGAAGGAGAAGGTGCGTCTCATGTGTCTCGCTCTGCTCGCAACTCCGGTGATGCTTATCCGGTTGCAGTTTGCTGGCGAAAGCGGTATAGTGATCTCGACCTATTCCATGGTCGCGAACACCCACAACAGGTCTCACGAGTCGAAGAAGATGATGGAGTTCCTGACCTCACGGGAATGGGGCTTCATCCTCCTGGACGAGGTGCACGTTGTCCCCGCAGCAATGTTCCGCAGGGTGGTTACGACCATCAAGGCACATTCAAAGCTCGGCTTGACAGGTGCGCTCACTGTCACGGCCGCTCGGTGGTTTAATTGAAAAGAGCCACGTTAGCCACGCTCGTCCGCGAGGACGACAAGATCGCAGACCTCAATTATATGATTGGGCCGAAGCTTTACGAGGCTAATTGGATGGACCTCGCCGCTAAAGGTCATATTGCGAATGTTCAGGTGTGTTGTCATGGCATCTCCACCCTGACGGATTACGCATGTGACGACGTGACCAGTGCGCAGAGGTGTGGTGCCCAGTGACGCCGGAGTTCTACCGTGAATACCTGCGCGAGCAGTCGCGGAAACGCATGCTACTTTACTGCATGAACCCACGCAAGTTCCAAGCTTGCCAGTTTCTCATCAAGTACCACGAGGACCGCGGCGATAAGATAATCGTCTTTTCGGACAATGTCTACGCGCTTGAGGTACAGTTCTGAGCTGCAGTTCTGTTCCTGTGGTGTTCCTTGGCATTGCTGACGGGGTCCGCGAGGCAGGCCTACGCCAAGAAGCTGGGAAAGCTCTACATCCACGGTGGGACTGGACAGGTAGAGCGGATGCGCATACTGCAGCATTTCCAGCACAGCCCCGAAGTCAACACCATTTTCCTGTCAAAAGTATATGTCTTGCGTTTGTCAGCGGCGCCGCGTTAGTCGTTCACGCTGACACTTGCCGATCTAGGTCGGGGATACCTCCATCGACCTGCCTGAGGCCACATGCCTGATCCAGATATCCTCCCACTTCGGCTCCCGCAGACAGGAGGCCCAGCGCCTAGGTAAGGCGTTCTTGCACATTGATTGTCCCATCGCGACCTATTAATTCTTGGGCCGCAATCTCAGGGCGCATCCTGCGAGCCAAACGGCGGAACGACGAAGGCTTCAACGCGTTCTTCTACTCGCTTGTTTCGAAGGACACGCAGGAGATGTTCTATTCCACCAAGCGCCAGCAGTTCCTCATTGACCAGGGCTACGCCTTCAAGGTCATCACGCACCTCGACGGCCTCGAGAGCCTCCCCGACCTGGTGTACAAGTCGCGGGACGAGCAGATCGAGCTGCTGTCATCCGTGTTGTTGGCCAATGAGAGCGAGGCCGATCTCGGTACCGACGTCCGGGCGGGAGAGGGAGACCTGGCCGGCACGATTACGTCCAAGGACTTCGGCATGCCATCGAAGTTCCCCAGCGTGCAGCGGACGGCTGGCTCGCTCACGGCGCTCAGCGGGGCGCAGCACATGTCCTATGTCGAGCAGAACAAGTCCGCGAACAAGAAATTGGCGCGGGAACAGGCGCCGCGACACAAGCTCTTCGCCAAACGGGACAAGGACCTCGCGGCGGCCCGCAAGGAGGCGAGGGCGACCGCGCGGACCCAGGGATGAGGTGGGTGGGGGCACGCGTGCGCGCGCGGACGGGTCTGGGAATCAGGTGTACGTTAGAGACTGTATAATGCAGCGTTGCTCAACGCACCGTCCGATCAGACGGAAACTACGGACAACCGCCTGTTCGCCAAATTGGAATGGAACGAAGTGGGTTGACGTACTGTTGGTGTCTAGGCTTGCTTGCTGCTCGACGGAACTTGCTTCCGGGTCGCTAAGCGGACGAGGGCGGTTCCTATTGAGCACGGGGAGGGCTAGCCCCTCGATGGGCCGTCGTTCATCATGACTAAGTGCGAGTTAGGCGTGCAACGCAGTCTGCAAGGTATCAACTTACTTGCGAGGCGCGGAGTGCTCACCCCGGAAAATTGGAATTGGTGTTGGTGTTGTCTGTGCTACCCCACGTCCCGATGCATCTGAATATATTTGTAATTTCTCGCAATATCCAATGCAAACTACATCGCGGAGATGTCGACATGGTTTAAAGATCGGCTTCCTCTGCACCAGCTCTGTTCTCGAGTTCCTATGCACTTACTGTGATCTGCCTCGCCGTATCGAGCCATGCCGAGCCACGTCCGAGACGAACCTGCCGACGGGTGCAGAACGCAGGACGACAGGGGAATCTTCTTTCCGAGGTTCGGCGAGCAGAACCGCGGGTCGGTCGTCTGATACTCCCAACTGAACGCCGTTACAGAGAAGGTGGGTGGCAAAAAAAAATCACCGGAGGGCAGTTGTCACAAATCTCAGCGTATTTCTAACTGTCCCCGCGGGCCTGACACTGAAGGTATGTGTGTGGCACGGCACGCGAATATTCATGTATGGCCGCCTGTACGGTGATCGAATGCCACCGACGTTTCCGCCATCGAGCGTGCCGGATGACGGCGTCCACACGCACGGGTAAACTCGGCGATCACTCCAGAGGTAAAGCGCTAGAATGACTCGCCGTGGTGCGGCCTGGTACAAGTCGGAGATAGGGAGCACTGTAGTTTTACAGGAGAAGGATGGAGATCTCCACCGCGAGAGGTCTGGGTGACCTGCAGCGGTCGAGCCTGTGCCGGAGGGGACGAGACCCGCATCGGTGGCAGAACACGGCAACACAAGTCGTTGGTGACTGCGGGCTTACACGCGCAAGCGAGGGGGCAGTTGGGCTTGTCGGGAGAAAAGAGCAATAACTGGAAGCCTCAGGCTGGAGACATGGAGATCACATCGTGAGAATGTAATCAGGATTGACTTGGCTGACTTATCTTATGTATGCTTTAAAATTGATATTTGTATATCTCAGATATGCTGCCAGCGTGTGATCACTTCCTGTGGACATTGAAAATGTGTTCAGCATAATATACGAATAAACTGACATTGGGGACAACTCACAATGTCCCGAGCTGGGGACATACTTTGAGGAGATAAAATGTTCATTGGCTGTTCCAAAACCAATGATGATTGCAATAATTAAAGATTTTCTCTACCCCAAGCAATGTTCCGTTCGGGGACATCGTGAATTGTGCCCGGAGTCTATTGTCCGAGTGCATGATAACAGTACTAAATGTGCATGTCATGGCTACACAATGCAGTCAGACTTAGTACTGCGTGGACATATACTGATGTTTCTCGGGGGACCTGCGAGCAACAAATAGAATCGTGGTTGTCTGAGCTCTGTCAAACGCGTTACAGTGACATGAATTTGACAGTCATATCACAGAACTTTTTGTTCGGAGTAGCACAAATCCCGCAACACAACAATCAAATCAGTATGCAAGTCACTGTACCAGACAGAAAGCTACGGGCAATATCTACTATATCTGCTGACTAAGCCATTGTTAGTAACCTGCCAGAAGCAAGGTTTTGGAACATGCTGAAGACTGATAATTCAGGACAAATCAGGGATATCCAAAGGACATGCTGATTAGGGAGGATATTGTTCTTGTTCTAATCATTCTTGTTTTCAGGATAACTAACAAACATTTTATCTACCCAAAGCATGTTCTGCCTCAGGACATCATGAGTTGTCCCGTGTGATATCTGGCTGAACATCTTGTGCCTATGTTGGGCTGACCACATTCGGTATGTTCTCAGGAAGCTGTATACATAAAATATACCAGCTAAGTAGATTCTGATTACATAATGACAATGTAATCTCCATGTTCCTGGATGTGCAATGGGCAATGTCTCCGGTGCAATACATAGGGTGTACTGAGCATCTCGGATCTTCTTGCAATACGTGGAGATCCTGAATACGTAACGGCAGCACGCGTGAGAAGAACAGTGATGGATGGCGCGGCCGTCGTACCAGGACGGTGAGAACCGCGTCGGACGAAGAAAGGGTTGAATTGAGGGTGAGTCGGAAAGTACAACAGGGGCATCGGATTGGGAAAACGAGAAGTCGGCAGCGGGTCAGACAAGTTGGGGTTTGCGAGGAGGATTGAGGTTGTGAACTTGGAGAACTTAGAAGACACTCGAGTGGGAAGGCGCCAAATGAGCCGCCGGCAAGGCGATGCAGGTTGTGCTGGGGCGTTGATCACATGCGGCAAGCGTCGAGAAAGGCAAAACGCGGACGGCGTTTCGGCGTCGTTGCCCGGTCGTCGGCGTCGTTGCCGAGGTGTGCACTGGCGCGCCTGCCTGTCGCGGTCAGACTCCTCTGGCCTTGCGCATGCTGATCGACGCGCCAAACTCAAGCTCATCCCCCTCAGCTAGCGCCTCTATATCTGTCACATGCACCCTCCTCCCGTCCTCTCCCCGACTCCATCTTTCCTCGTCCCATTCTCTCCTCTTTCTCCTCCATTTCATGTCCTCCAAACGCGGTCGCAAGCGGAATGACAATCTCCCCCCAAACCGTGCTCGAGACGTCCAGCGGGCTTTCCGCGCCCGTCGCGCTGCCCATCTCGAGGTCCGCCCCTTCTCTTCCTCCCGCTCACCCGCTGACGTCCTCCCCCAGGCCTTGGAGAACAGGGTTGCCGAGCTCGAGGAGGAGAACAACGCCCTCAGAACCGCTCTCAACCTCCCCCCCGCCAGCCGTCCTCCCCTAGGCAAGGGCCCCACAGGCAAGGATAAGCCCAAGCTCTCCTCCCAACATCCGCAGCACACCCCTCCCGCTTCCGCCATGCACGCCTCCGTTTCCTCATTACCTCCAATTACCGTCCTATCTCAGCTGCTATCTCCTACAGCCTCTGTCAGTCGCCATGATTCTCCATCCACCGCCTCCACCCGAACTCATTCTCTATCACCCACCGCCTTTAATCCTGCGCTCGGCCAGCCAGGATCTCTTTCTAGCATCGAGCCCGGCACCTGGGAAGACTCTGCTTTCATCACCAAGGATCAGCCGGAGCAACCTTCTTCCTCTTCCTCCTCCACCAGCTACACCATCCCGCCAGTCCCCGGTCCCTCCGCTTCCCATTCCTCTGCTTACTCTTCGTCCGCATCACGTCAGCAGATGGACGACGCGTATGTTCCGCTCACACCGAGCTATCAGTATTCTCCCGACAGGTCTCTCGCTGCCGCTGACCCTTACTCAGGGACCACCAGCTCGGGCTTTCTCTTGCGCGATGAGCGCCGCCCATTCACGTACCCACAGCCTTCATTTCCCACGCATGCCGGCCACCTTCATGCACACTCGCCAGTGTCTGCCGTCTCGCCACACATGCCGCAACACGGTCCAGGTTCCAGTCTCCAGTCGCCCGTGCCGTACGGCCACCGTCGGTCGATAACCGAGCCACAGGCATACCGCTCCAGCGTCCAAGTCCCTTCCGTTCCGCAAATGCGTCTCCCTCAGCCGCCCAATCTGCCAAACCGTCTGTCGTCCCCCAGTCAGCTCACCGGTGCCGGGGGCCCACCGCTGCACACCGGTGCAGGGGGCCCACCACTGCATACCGGTGCCGGGGGCCCACCGCTGCATCCTGGCTACGACTACAGCGAAGAACGGAAACTTGACAGGATGCGCTAGAATTAATCGCTTCTCTAGGTTATATCTTGGATCCATCTATCTCTACCGCGTCGCGCATCTCCTTCCTGGACTCTGCATCCCAAAAGCATCATACTGTATCCCTACCTACCCTCCGAACGCTTTCCGTTCGTACACAGCTGCTCTCCGATCGCTCTGCTGCATATACGTGTACCAGCACCTGTCTATTAGAATTCACTACACGTGGGTTACGACCCGTAATACAGAGACACCCCCGAGGTGCGGTGTGTCTCCGTTGCCTTCACCACCGCTGACAGAGCCCCTGAATGTGATGGTGCAGTACCAGGCTCGCTCATGAAACCGCTGCGGATCCGGGATTGATGACCCTCTCACCCCGTCGCAGACGCGCCCAGTATCGGGTAGCTTTCGGGCTACATCACCCAGGCACTGCTTGCGCCCTGCGCACGCGCCCTCCGACGCCGGCCCTCTGGTAACGGCGTCACCCATGTGAACCGTCGCCGTCGCGAGGCGGTTCTTGCGTAATGACCCGGGTCGCGAGGCTGTATATACATGTTCCATCACCAGCGCGGGCAAGCAATACCATTGTCATTATAGGACAGCATGTAGGGTCCATCCGTGATCGATGCCAGCCAAGCTGCCTGCGCCTCAGGCTCGTATCACCAGAGTCCGCTCCGCTCGCCTCGCCGTTTCCAGGTCAGTCGGTGCACGCAGCGTGCGCGCCTCCAGCGCCACTGCCACTGCCACTGTGCGCCGGCCACCCATTCACTTCGAGGGCCCGTCGTATGTCCGCGACCGGGGTTCGTATGTACATATGGCGCAAATCAGCTTCCTGCTCGGCGCCCGCGCCCGCGCTCCATCGAGAATCTAGCGGAAATCAGTCAGGGCTTCTCGCGGTCAGCACCTCTCTCTCTCGACCGGGCAGTCAAGCGGGGGCTCACTCACGGTCGATGGACAACGCCCTGGCGCTCGGTGTCAGAGCTTGCACCAGTCCACGCAGCCATCCGGGCCGTACTTCGCCTCGAGCCACTTGTTGGCCTGTTTGAAGTGGCCGTTTCCGAGGAAGCCCTTGCGCGCGCTGAGCGGCGACGGATGCTGTCAAACAACGATAAATCATGCTCGTGTGAGTGGCCCGTGCGCGCGGGCACCGTGACCCATTATCCCCGAAGGACGAGTGCGCGACTCACGGCGCTCTTCAGAATGAGGTGCTTGTTCTGGCGGAGGGGGATCGCCGGGGTCAGCATCAGCACCGGAGACCGGGAGAGCCGGCGACTGAGAAATGGACAGTACTCACCTTTTCGAGTTTCGCGACGCGTTTCGCGGCCCAGGCGCCCCAGGCGAGAAAGACGATGCCGCGGCCGCGCCCTCCCGCACCGTCCGCGTTGGAGAGATTGGCGCCGCCGTACCTGTCAACGGCGTCGACCACCTTGTCGGTGAACTCTTCCCAGCCCTTCCCAGAGTGGGAACCCGCCTCGGAGGCTCGTACGGTGAGGCATGTGTTCAGCAACAGGACGCCGTTCTCCGCCCATGCTGTAAGGTTCCTGCGGAGTGGCGTAAGCGGGAAGGCATCGCGCGCGCCTGTGGCGGAGATGACTCGGTGGGTCGTGATGGTACGCACCCGTGCTTGGGAGGCTCGAAGTGGGGATACTCCGCCTTTATTTCTGCGTAGATCTGCGGCCGATGGCAGTGAGTTGGACGTGCTCTCTGGTAGGGGTATGGTGGACGTCTTACGTTACGCAAGGACGGGGGCACGGACACCCCAGGAGGGACGGAGAAGCACAGCCCTGCACGGTTCGGGCACTTCTATCAGGCATGTCACGACGGGAGGCCATGATGTGCCCTGCTCACCGTGGGCTTGCCCGGGACCGTGATACGGATCTTGACCGATGATGACCACCTTGACGCGGCCGAGGGGGGTAAGGTTGGACCAAGAGTAGATGTTTTGTGCTGAACGGTTTATGTAAACTCCGCTGTGAGTCGGATGCCAAACCATTAATTGACGCTTCGACTCACGGGAAGGGTACACCTTCAAGTTCGGGGCGCTGTCCTGCGCGCCGCGGACGCCGGCGTCATGGAGAAAGCGCTTGAGATTGAGGAAGTATGGCTGTCGAATCTCCTCCTTGAGCAGCTTGAGCCTATCAGAGACACTGTCAGCTGCCGGAAATGGACAGAACCTCGTCTGACACCAGCGAGCTTACCAGCTTCTGCCAAGGGTCTCGCACTCGAGTGCGAGAAGTTTGCGCTCCTCCTCCGATAGCGACTCCTGGAATTCAGACAGGGAAAAGGGGATCGAGTTCAACGATACTTGAGTGTTTAGGTTAGACGTCGTCGCCGTCGAACTGGAGCGCGTCACAGCCCCGGCAACCTTGATCTTCTTCGCTGCGGGCCCAGTAGAAGGCACACCGCCAGAAAACATGTCCATAAGCGTCCTCTGCCGCTTGACGGCCGTCGTCGCGGGCGTCGCGCCGTTGGCAACGGCGACGGACGCCTCGACTTTGACTGCGAGTGTGGCACCGCGGGAAGACGCGTCCTCCGGGGCGTCCTTCTTCTGCACAGGTTTGGGTGGCTCGTGCTGCGCCGCGGGTGGGCCAGCGAGATCCTCGAGGTAGACGACGCGCTCGGTCGTGGGCATTGTGGGATGCGATCGCGAACGGAGGGCGGAGACGCGTGAAGTTGTTGTTCGGGTGGTCGACGTGGACAGACGCGACACGGTCAACATGCACGCGACGCGTCGAGCGCGCGTACAAAAGGCCCTATGGTGACCGGCCACGTGGCTGTGTGAATGCCGCTAGCCACCACCCGCAGAGAGGCTCGTGCAAACTGCGCTGCACGGACAGATGGGTCGCTCTCTGAGCGCGCTGCCGTACGTGCTTGTTGCCACACTGCCTGGCTGACGAGAAGGGAGCTGCAGGAAGTATACGAGGTTCCAGGAAACCTCGACTCGGAGCAGGACCCCGGCAACCAGGTTGGCTCAATTGCTTAACGGGTCACGTGGCAGCGCGATCGGCATTACGGCGACCACCGTCGCTTCGCCGTCGCAGCCACAGGCTCACTCGTTCGAACCGCAACGTCTGCCGTCCACCGCTCGTCAAGCTGCCTCGGTCACCGTCTTCACCATCGCCTCCCGCCGCCAGACACGCATCTGGCCGCGCTGAGGCGTCTCGCAGGCCCGTCGTCCGGAGACTGGGTTCGGGCACGGTTGCTGGCACGCCCCAGAAGCCCCAGCAGCAGCAGCAGGGATGGAGCACGAGCTACCAGGCAGGGTCATCTGAGTGAGCTCGTAGCCGGCGCGTCGACTCTGGCTGACCCTCATCTACTGCCCCAGACATGGCTCCGATAGCAGCACAGAGGACGACTCTGACGATACCGAGGATGGCCTGCAACAGTCTCGCGGCAGGTCTGCAGGGCAGCACGCCCTCGGCACGGCGGCGAGAAACGCGAGAGGACAGGTTGGACATACATCTAGGCCAAACACACCTCAGGAAGCTTCTGACGCCTCTGGCTGTGGCAGCACGCGACACAGCAGTCCAGCAAAGGCCGCAAAGCTGCACGGGCGTCGAACATTTACGCGGTCACGCTCGCCTGCGGTCAACGCTGGCCAGAATGGCTTCTCGCTTGCTGGTCAGCCTGCATCTTCTGGGACGGCTTCGTCCTTCTTCAGTCGCCAGAGGATCGCGCGGAACGAAATCCACCACCTCCTGCCAAGCTTCGTCCATTTCACCGTGCGCTCGCCATTCTCTTCAGCAAGGTGGAGGGTCACCCTGGACATGCGTCAGGCACTGGAGAATGGCATCCTGATATGCTCTCTTGGATTTGCTGCCGTCAAAATGCGCGGCTGTGCGCTCGACTTGTTGTCTCCAGACCTGTGGAACACTCGGGATAAACTGTCACCAGAAATGTGGATCTCAATAGGTGACCTCCGTCGGGATGACTGCCTGTTGTCTGCTGACCGCCGCGTTCTAGAATTTGCACTGCTCATCGTTGCATCAATTATTTATTTCTTTGTCACTCGCATTTATTGGACAACCATATTTCCAAGCACCGAGTCAACCTCAAAACAATCTAATGAGCAGGACAGGCCAGCATCACCCGGAATAATTGGTCGTGACAGCAAACGAGCACTAACTCTCATGCCAATGACACTCTCGCGAAACAACAATTTTGGGTTTGTCTGGATGACGGTGCCCAAAAACTACAGGTGACTTGCCTGTTACTCCCCCTATTAATCAAACTGACTACCATGGTCATAGGGACTCTGCAGATGACGGCATGCTTTTTGGGTTATTGACAGGACCACTCATGTCTGCAGCTCTGCTATATCTGTCTGAGAAGGCTGCCGCTGCGAACCCCCCAACAGATCCACTCCCAAGCAGTTGGATCATAGAGCAACCCAAAGTACTGGGAGGTCCCACAGAGCCTCTCACGGCGCTACAGTCGTTACTCCTGTCCCGGAGGAATCTAGTAGACATGGCGACAGTTTGCTCGACCATTCTGATTGTCCATGTGATAGCTTCATGGATGACAGAACGCCGCCATCGCCGGAAGCTCAAGGTGCCTGAAGGCGAGGTGAGCTCCGTTCCGCGAAAGGAAGGTCGAAGAACGTATCTCTCAGTGCTATTCACGGTGTCCGTGAGCTTATGGGTGTTGTGCGTGCGGATTGCCCTGTCTGAGATGAGGATGGGAATATGGCAAAGTACGTATGGTGACTCCTGCCCACTGGCGCCGGAAGGGATGACAAACTTGGCCTAGACATCAACTACTATGAGATCCTTGTGTGTGCGATGTTTTTTCAGTTTTCTCTGTATATTTCCATCCGCATGGCCCACCACGGCTTCACCCTCGGCGAACTGGCAGTTATGGGCTTCGGTGCCACCGCGCTGTTCATGGAAGCGCTGAACCTGACTATCGCCCGTGTATGTTCTTTGACGCCCCCTCGAACACCGGTAAGCATGTGCTAACTCTCATATAGATCTGGCCCATTACCACGTCCTTCATTAAGACGTACCGCCTTCCAACTCCGCTTCTCATCTACCAGGTAGCCCTGATACCCGGTTCGCTCCTCGTCGGCTTCCTGCTCTCACCCCTCTTGTACCTGTCGCGCCACATTGCCCAGCAGCCCGTCCGCCGTCTGCGTTATCCTGAGCAGAAGCAGAAGCATCGTCGCTTACTTGCGTTAGGGTTCTATGCTGGTGCCGTGTTCATCGTCGGCGGCCTCATTGGGCTCTGGACCCGCTGGTTGTTGGATAGCCGCGACCCATGGATCTGGGCGCTCTTCTGGCTCCTTGAAGGCAGGACGAGGTGGACCCGGCCGGCGCTCCTGGCCTATTGGGCGGCCTTGGGAAGCATCAGTGTTGCGGGGTGGAGTAGACAGCTCGCGCGGTCGCGGCGATACAGACACAGGGGCGTCGTTAACGCGGCGGGGGACATGGTCGTCAACCATCACAGCAGCTTCGACGGGGCGGTGCGCGGCTCGAACGCAAGCCAGTCGGGCGCCGCAGAATTCAGCGATCCCAGTGCTCCACCGACGCCTCCAGCGGAGTCGCCAGGCGCGCTCGGGCTGAACTTCGGCAACCTGCCGAATTTTTCCAATTTGTCTGGCTTGCCTAACAGCGCGAACATGTCGAGCGTCGCCACCGACTGGCTCGATGCCGCGGACAAGCACGTCCCGACGCTCAGTCTGAATGCGCGGCGCAAGTTTTTTCACGCCTTAGCCGTGCTGATGTTCCTCCCTGGATTAGTGATCGACGTAAGCATTCACACTCTTGCGCTGTGCACCGACGCTCCAACGCTCATTGCTGTTGCGCCTGGCGGACGTCGCGGATGCGACTGACCGTAGCCAGCATTCTTGCATCTAGCTTTCAGCGCGGCTTTTGCGCTGTTCGTATTTGCGGAGTACGTACGATATTTTGCGTTGTATCCGTTCGGTGCGTCGGTGCACGTCTTCATGAGCGAGTTCTTGGACCAGAAGGACAGCGGGACTGCTATCCTGAGCCACTTCTATCTGCTGATAGGGTGTGCGGGTACGGTGTGGTTTGAGGGGTGAGCAAATCGCTTTGATTCTGTTGGGTGTTGAGGTAACTAACATTACAGGGCGCCAGCCCGTCCCGGCTTCTGCAGTACACGGGTACTCTAGTCCTTGGGGTCGGTGACGCTCTGGTAAGTGAGTGATACTAACACGGGTGGTTTAATCTGAGCGTGTCCAGGCTTCTATCACTGGCAAGCGATTGGGGCGGCATCGCTGGTTGGCTACGAGCCCGAAGACGCTGGAGGGGAGCGCCGCCTTTGCGGTCTCCATGGTTGGGTGTGCATGGCTCCTGGGCCTTTGCGGGCTAGCGGAGCACTTTTCGGTACGTTATTGAACGGTACGGAAACGGTGCAAAGTGAGCTCAGTTCTGCCCCTTGCAGATACCGCGGTACTCGGTGGTGGCGGGGCTGTCGTCGGCACTGGAGGCGTTCTCCGTGCAGAACGACAACGTGATGCTGCCGCTGTATATGTGGAGCATGCTTGTATTTGCGGACGTATAAACGACAGCCATGTAATCTAGCTTGTCCGCTGAAGCGCATTGCCCAGGAGTGGGCGCCTACAATGAACATTTAACAGCGTCGGTGCCTGGGGGTCGGTGCACGTGCCTATGCTTCGCTGAACTGGAAAAGTACCATCGGAGATTGGATGCAGGATGACGTCGTCCTTGCCTGACCCGGCAAACACCCAGCAATTCCCAAATCGGGGCATCTGAGTTGCGAGCGCCGGGAGAGAGACGCGCCTGCACTCCTCCTCAGTGCGGTGCTTGCTCCAGCCTTAGAGGACGTAGGCTCCAGCCCACGTCCAATGTCGCCCTCCTGTCTCCTCATTCTTCCACAAGTCTGATTCGTCGTCGTCTCTGGGCTGCTGCACTCTCGATACGAGCTCTCACATCTCCAATTTGCACTAGACGCGTTGATGGACCATCGACCTACCAACGTCCTTCGAAATCTCGACGAACCTCCAGCGGCATCGAGCTCGACTGTTCAGCTCAACGACGTGTCGTTGTCCATCTCTACGGCCGCCGCCGCGTACTCTGCACTGCGCCCCATCCCGAGCCTTACTCTGCCCGCGAAGAGACGCGCTCCTCGTCGACCGTCGACCGCCTCCTCGGTGGAGGAGAGAGGCATGTTGTTGCCCTCTCGCGCATCCCCTTCGGCTACCGATCTGTCGACCACAGCTGTGACCCCCGCTTCCGATGTTGACGAGATTAGTCAGCCTGCGGAGGAACCAGAGGCGCGGAGGCATGATGGCGAGGACGATTCCCGCATACTGGAAATGAATCGGCGCGCGCATGCCACAGTGGAGGGTCTTCGAGAGGAGGCGTCCCGCCTTGCATACTCAGGTGAGTGTTTTGCACTGTGCTTGCATATTTCTCGTCTAAACAGGCGGAAAAGTCAACATACTTCAGTCCCCTTTTGACCCGTCGCCGGCCGACGATCAGTTGTCTACGACGCAGTCCACGGTCGACAAGTGCGATCAGGAAGGGGAGTATGACTGGGCGACATTCATTAATGCCTACGCCATGGGTCGCTGGGATCCCCTCAGGACCCCAACCCCGCCTCGGTCCTATCTGCACGCGCCGACACATTCAAGAGTGTGTCGCTCCGATTCCGAGACATCGATCATTGATCAGCCCCCTCGCGGGATATGCGTCTCACCGGCGCAGGACGACATGGAGATGCACGCATATTCTACAGGCCCATCAACCTTCACGTTGTCGCTGGATATCGGTTCTGACAATGCGGCATCAAATGTTGACGCGCTTTCGGATACGCTACCGGTGTTTCAGTCTACTCCAAGTGTCCAGTCTGGCTCGAGACAGGGTGCGATGTCCAAGTCCAAACGTCTCAATGTTCCGTTCAGTTTGGGGGTATTCCCGCATCGTTTACGCAGCTCCTTCACGGACCTGCGCCCATCCGTCGCCGGCACCTCGTACGCATCACCTTCATCGAACGACGGCTCTCGTGAAATCGTCATCCCAAACACGGACGCAGCGACGACTGCTGCAGCAATGCGATGGGCGGCGGCACGTGTATCTGTGGCTCCCTTGGCTCTGCCGTCCCCGGAGCACGAGCTCACCGACCCTATGCGCGGCGTGACTGCTACCATTCCTGGATCACATCCTCCAGATGCACCTTATCTATCTCTACCGGCGAACCCTTCTCCTGGCACGGTGCGGAAGTCGCGACTCAGTAGTTTTTGGCAGGGTACACAGGACGTGGAAGATGGACGGTTGCCGGTCATTCGGCAAAGTCCTCCGGGCTCGGTGGATAGCGCTGTCGAGTCTTCTCCTGAGGCGGAGCAAATCGAGGCTGCAGCATTCGCGGAGCTGTCCAGGCGATCGGACCATAAACATCATCCACTACCTCTGGTTCGGCCCTCGCTGCCGCCCGCAACGGCTCCTGTCAAGCTTAGTGCCGAGCAAACAGAGGAGGATTACTTCGGTCCCACTAGCATCGAGACCACCGTGCAGACAAGTGATCCGCCGATGTCGCATAATGTTCTCCCAGATCACCATCCCGCTCGTCAAGTCTCTGCGCCGCCTTTCGATGATCCTCAGACGGTCCCTGCATTGCCACGGCGAATATGCCTCACGCGCCAGACTTCTGCACCGTTGCCGACTCAGTCTTTGTATGAACGGCGTATGCGGTCGTCGCGGCCGGCTTCGGAGAGTTTCCTTGGCAATTTGACGGGTAGAGCGGCGAAAGAAGAGCAGATGTATTCCGAGCTCGGCTATCTCGCCCCACCTAACCCGCCTGACGAACTTGAACGCCGGAGAGCATTGTACAAGTAAGTCATCCCACTGCGTGTATCGACTATGCGTTCATCTGGTGGATCCCTCGAGATTCAACATTTGGGGCACTGGTCGCGATGTCAATTTCGATCGCATTGTGCATCTTGTCAAGCTTGTTTTCAATACGAAGGTCGTCACAATATCGCTAGTGGACGGCATGGAGGAGTAAGTTTAGCTAGCAGGACCCGACCTTATTGAACGTCTGACGGTGTGTCTAGATTTTTCAAATCCGAATGTAAGTGCCTTTGCGACTTGTCTGTACTGACCGCTGTGGATCTGAGCGTGTCGCCTCAGCGGGTTTGGGCATGCAAAACATGTCACGGACGATCTCTTTTGATGCACATACAATACTGCAAAGGTCGGTCAATACTCCCTTCCTCTGCTGCTGGGGGCCTAATGCTTGTAATGCTCAAGGGATGACGAGCCCACTATCGTCCTGGACGCATCGGAGGACTGGCGCTTCGCAAAGAATGTACGGTGTCAACTATTCATGGCGATAATTGACTGTACAGACAATTCCTTTTCAGCCTCTCGTCATCGGCGACCCCGAAGTGCGCTTCTATGCGGGATGTCCGCTCCGCACACAGGAGGGGTTCAATATTGGCTCGTAAGTCTGATTTGGTCTTCGCTCTAGCAGTGCCTCAGTGTCTATGTATTAGTTTGTCGATAATCGATGATACACCCCGGAGAGAGTTCAGCCCCAGGCAAAGACACACGCTCAAGGAGTTTGCGGTTAGTATGTAATCCATGATCTTATGTCTCACAGCTCAAATGTCGTTATCCGATTAGCAAGTTGCCATGAGAGAGCTGGAGCTATGGAAAGACAAGGTACAACGTCTCCTTGGCGTGTTCCATCAGATCCTGACCGTATTCGCAGATTCAACTTCGCATCCGAGACCGTATTCAGACCTCCGTAAGCTCATCTCCCTTCCGTTCGGGGTATCCTCGCTGATGCGATACAGATGGAACAATTTACCCGAGAGTGTCTTGACCTGGACAAGGAAGCCGAATCCGACAAGGGCGTTTTTTCGAGCACGTCGATGGAGCAGGTGTATCTGCGCGCGGCACGACTCGTCAAGCGGACGCTCGACGTGGAAGGCGCGATCGTACTGGACGTCTGCCATGTGGACGTCATCGAAACGCTGGGCATGGAGAGCGCGATATCGGTTACCTTGCACAACGCTAATCGGCAGGCAGGAAGCGCGACGTCCACCAAGGCGCTCGTCAGGGAGGAGTACGCGCGGCTGCAGGAGTTCTTCGCCAAGAACCCTGAGGGCAAGGTGTGCGAGGGCATCGTGCCCGCCACACTCCGGCCCTTCCTGCCTCAGCGAATACAGTATGCGCTTGGTACGTCACCGCACGACTGCGTCCAGACGGGTTATGAGTTTGACAGAAAGTCTAGCTGTGCCAATATTCAATATTGACAAGCAGCCGTTCGCGTTGCTATGTGCTTATAGTACAGGCGAGCGGACGACTCCGTTCGTAAGAGCCATTCTACCCATTATAAGCAGATCTTGCATTGACGGTGTCTGGACAGCTTGAGGGGCACGAACTTTCGTATCTCCGCGCTATAGGCACGTACATGATCATCCAGTTTGTTTGCGGCCAGCTCACTCCTTCGTAGGCGTGATAATTCTCTCAGCGGTGCTGAAGCGGAGAATGATCCTCGCTGATAAGGCGAAAAGTCTTTTCATCTCCAAGTGAGTAATTCGAGAAGATTTCCTTGCAGCTGTTGACTCCCCCGCTTGCAGCATATCACACGAACTACGAACCCCTTTGCACGGGGTAAGTGTTGAATTATCTCAGCTCTTGGATTTTGCCTCAGGTCTCGCACAGATTCTAGCGTCTGCAGAGTTGTTGTCGGATACGCCGCTGGATCACAGCCAAGCCTCGTTCCTACATACAGTACAGGCCTGTGGGACATCCCTGGTGGAAACTGTCAACCATGTACTGGACTTTACGAAGCTGAGCGGGAACGCCAAAGCAGGAGGCGTCGAGCCTGCTATTAATCACAGCCGGTCCGCTACTTCATGACGGTTACTCGTTGTGCTGTTCTGACTTTGTGTTTAGAGTCGACCTCATGCAACTGATAGAAGAAGCCACGGAAGGATGTTGGATCGGACATCGCGCGAGGATGTTCACATCCGAGATTGGTAGTGTTTACTCACCTCCGAAAGCTGACCGTTCGGCCGCGCTCCTAGGTCCGCGGCACGTGGAGACTGTTATCGACGTTGGGCACAGCAAGGCCGTGCGTCGCTGCGGCAGATCGATCAACTTGCGCTGATGCATGTCCTTACAGGGGTGGACATTTCTATGTGAAAAAGGCGGCATTCGTCGGATCCTCATGAACGTATTCGGGAACAGTTTGAAATTCACTACCGTAGGTCCCTATGTGGTGTGAGTCCCATCAGACCTCTGAATCCCACCCCCAAGGACGGATATGTGCACGTCATGCTACGTCAATTACCTCCCTCGGACGACGTACCAAGTGACAAGATAAGAATAGAACTCTCTGTCATAGACACGGGGAAGGTATGCCTTGGAAGTGGCTGTTGTGTCGCTTTGCCTGACGCTTGTGTAGGGGATCAGCCAGAATTTCTTGAAGGTGCGCCTAGTTCCGGTGAATGTGTACACCACGTGCCAACCGCGTGCCAGAACCAATTGTTCCATCCGTTCTCTCAAGAAAACCCTCTGCAGACTGGCACAGGGTTGGGCCTTGCCATCGTCAACAGCATTGTACGCTCTAAAAGCGTGGACGGCAAGGTGGATGTCTGGAGCGCTGAAGGTGTGGGCACCGAGATCAAGATTACCTTCGCTGCAGAAGTGATAGGAAACGCCCGAGGACCAACAGCCGATGAGGAACTAGCAAAGGTATACGAAGCCCTCAAAAGGCCTCGGATTTCTCTACTCGGCTTCCAGGACCCGCACAGGGGTGTTCAGCTGTTGCGCAACGTCACCACGTCTTACCTGGTGTCTGGATGGGGTTTCGACATTGCCGACGACGATACCCCTGGCCAGATGGTCATTGTTAATGAGGATCTCGGGCCCATCGCTCTGGCTATCCAGGAAAAGGATCCGACACGTCCATTCATTTTACTTTCTTCCTCACGAGGAGATCCGCGTTTGATGAACACAGTGGGGGAGTATGAACGCATCGGGGGTTTCTGCAGGATCGTCTACAAACCAGTTGGGCCTGTTCGGCTGCACGCTGCACTCAGATTGTGCCTGCACGTATTCAAGATCGGGCAAGGCTCCAAAAAGCCTACCTCGCATGTTCGTCCGGACTCGCCTTCGACGATCAGTCCGGCGGCTGTTACCGATGATGCGGTCTACTCCACCTTCTCTCGCCGTTTCTCAGAAGAGACGACAGTCAAGAGCCAGAAGAAGACAAGGCCCCTACTTGGCCACCGCGCGGCAACTGCACACCCAGGGGCCAGCTGGTCACATGTGGTATCGCCCCCAGCAGAAGAAGTGGATAGCATTGAGCACGAACTTCCGGATTCGGCTCCATCATCCCCAAGATCTGATAGCCCCACTGTATCTATCGGCACAAGTGGGACGCTATTAAGAACGTCTGTGGGCTCTCTTGATGTCCGCAATAACTTGCGAGTGCTGGTTATTGAGGACAATAGTATTCTGCGCAATCTACTGTAAGTACTCGGCGGTGTCTCCCCTACGGCTCTAACCTGCTTTTTAGGGTCAAGTGGCTCACGAACAAGGTGAAACAGGGTGGTGTTCTTGACCCCGATTTGTCGCTAACAACGTGTTGGCAGGGCTACAATTTCCGTGAAGCTGTAGATGGGCAGGAAGGCGTACGAGTTTTCGAGAACGACGGACGCTTCGAGTAAGTTGGGCATCCATCACCTGGTGTGATCTGACATCTCCTCTAGTGTAGTTTTAGTTGATTTATCCATGCCTGTACTGGACGGTAAGTTCAATCACGTAGTCATAGGACTGTATTGCCTTAACATAACGGTCTACTCAGGTGTAAGCGCCACGACGCAGATGAGATTGATCGAATCGACGCGGAAGCTCGCTAGCCCGACTTCTGACCAAGCTCCAGCTCGCATATTGGCGTTGACAGGGATGTCGTCGTTGGAAGATAAGCGTCGGGCTTTCGAGGCTGGTGTAGATGGATAGTAAGTGTCTCGACGCTGTACTGTCAACTCATGTCTTACGTCCCCATTCACAGCATGGTCAAGCCTGTTGCGTTCAAAACATTGGACATCATGTTCCACAAGCTAGGCGTCGTCTCATAACCGCCGACGATCATCCTCAAGGAAGTCCACGGATGGTATAGGTACATCGCGACTTCTCCACAATCGCATCAATTGTTACAGTTCACTGCTGGTATACCCATCATCGACGACCGGTGACATTCTAAGTTACATCTCATGTAAAGCATTATCTTCTAGCATTGCTCGTCGTATCAGCTCGTCCCCGTTTTCGTCGTCGCATTACCTACTGTAGCCTCAGCCGCCGTCACGCCCACGTACTATATGTAATACTCTGCATCCGCGATGTCCATTACTACCAAAATAGATTGGTCTGACTATTCATTTTACGGTTGGCGATGATGATCCATCCATAGATAAGCACAAAGCCAAGGCTTGCGAATAATGACCGGTTCGCCCACTGTGCCGGGGACGTCAAACCGCGCGCAAAGGGGGCGGTAGTCATGGGTTTCGCAACTTAGATGTAAAACGGCCGAGACAGAAATACACCAAGTCACAGAACCAATTTCATCTACGCGTGGTGCTATCTATTCGCATGTCCTGTTTCTAAATCTACCATCTAGCCACGTCCGCCTCGGCCTCACCAAACATACTCGTCTTCTTGACATCGAAGCCTTCCTCAGGCTCATGCGCTTCTTGCCCGTCCTTGGTCTGATAGTAGTCGGGGAACTCCCTTTTCAAAAAACGCGAGATGTGCGCGTTGATGAGCTCGAACTCGAGCAAGAAGCCGTCGTGACCCTCGGGAGACGGGATGATGACGCACTCCGCATCGGGGATGTGTTCCGCAATCTGGTACTGCTCGCTCGGGG